>OX276380.1:664366-1316232 GCA_946251855.1 Alsophila aescularia | reverse complement strand
AGTTAACTCACAGCTTATGATATCGCCCCTTGCTTGTCAAATAACAATAACAATTTGAACATTGAACTATCAAATAAGTTATCGAAATCTATTTAAAATGAACCCAAATCAATGCAAACAACAAGAAGTTCCACTTACCTATTTCAGACAGAATTCCAAAATCACAATGTTATATACAATTACGAAACTAACTAAAAGCGCGACATACAAAGTATCATCTAATTTATTCCCTCTCATGTTACATTATCTGTTCAACAAGTGTAAGCTCACTGCCGGAGCCAGTATGGAGAACATAGCCCCATACTTTCCTAATAAGAAAACAATTATCTTTCATAAGGCTCTTTCGAAACCCAAAACTTTCGGAACGTGGGGACAACCTCTGGGAGGTATCATTTACAGTTAGGGATGCGATAATTAAATACGTGTAAATTAATTATTCTTCATCTTTGTTACATATCTGTGAAACAGGGATTCAACCCTCTTTGCCTACTCCAAAAAGACTTCAGGTTTCTTCTATTTAGAGATAGATAAACTAGGATACGTTTAAAAGTTAATCAGTGAAGAATACTGTGCATAATATTAAATAGCTTAGCGTTCATTATTGCAGTCTTCTGTGACAAAGTGAAGTTGCTTATCCCCATGATAGTTAATTGTTACTCCGAGCAGAAAATATAATGTAATATCTCTGAAATTTCATTGAAAATTTCTACCTATTCTTCTGACACCGACATTTCGAGGTTATCAACCTATGCCACCCAAGATCAAGGTCACCCTTTCCAAGGTCCTAACCGCGAGGAAGATTGATCACCTCAGATATTTGAACGCACACTGAGATACCTACACAGAGACCGTGCGATATCCGTCGCGTCACCTTACAACTTCCATAGTATACATATAACGTAGAGGTGTAACAGATGCCTGAGATCCATCATTTGTCCGTGTCGGAGAGCAATGGAGAACCTCCTATTTATTGCCTCAGTTCCTCATTCAATTAGTATCCGGGAGGACCCCTGATAGCTTCCTCCATGAATAAGGAAT
Source organism: Alsophila aescularia (assembly GCA_946251855.1). Taxonomy (NCBI): domain Eukaryota; kingdom Metazoa; phylum Arthropoda; class Insecta; order Lepidoptera; family Geometridae; genus Alsophila; species Alsophila aescularia. The sequence goes on along the minus strand of OX276380.1, from coordinate 1,315,194 downwards.
TCTCTGGACCTCGCCGACGGGAACGTGATACGTTTACAAATGCAAATCTTGATTGACGTTTCCTTTTTATAGATTTTTCACCGATAAGAGACATTCGCGAGTTAGCTGAAATGTTTCCCCAGAATAGGTCGAAACATTTAGAATTTATTTATTTTTACGACTAGCTGTGCCCGCGGCTTTGCCCGCGTGGTTATACAATACAATAACTCTTTATCGAACACATTACAATAAAAAACAACATAACAGTAATTATATATAAAATCTAATGTTGTACAATAGGCGGCCTTATCGCTATTTGGAATTTCTTACAGGCAACCTTTGGATGGACAGGAATATAAAATAAACATTGCGGTCAGTGATGGAGACTTACTTTGGAACAAAAAATATATTAAAAATTTATTATTTATCTGGGTAAAATGTAAACTAAGTGTTATTCCAAGACCAAAAGTGTAAAATACAAAATACCAAATTTCTTCCAGCCTTCAAATAGTTATTCATCGTTTGCTGGCTTGTACTTGGATTGGCTTGTACTTCCAGCCGTCAAATAGTTATTCATCGTTTGCTGGCTTGTACTTGGATTGGCTTGTACTTCCAGCCGTCAAATAGTTATTCATCGTTTGCTGGCTTGTACTTGGATTGGCTTGTACTTCCAGCCGTCAAATAGTTATTCATCGTTTGCTGGCTTGTACTTGGATTGCTGTCTTGTACTTGGATTGAGATACCAAGTACACCAGTTTTTAAGACAAAATCCAAGCTACCTAACAGTGAAAACCGAATCGCAATCGGTCTAGTCGATTTTACGTCGATGCGTGAAAAGACAGAGAGACAATTTCTAAAAATGTTATATTCTTGTTCAGTAGACTATTTTAAGTACACTAGACAATTTTTTTAGTTTATCTTATTTGTACAGATTTTTTAATTACTTATCGCTTTATTATAAGTAAGATAGATATAGATAAATAGAAGATAGATTCGGCATATTTTTCGATGCTAATCTGTATTCGTACAGTCGAAAATACATGCGGGTTTTTAATCTTGGAACAAAAATCCTAACTTCCCAATCTAAATCTATTCCAATGTTTACTTCATTCAAATTAAGTTTTAATTAATTTGTAAGTTGAAGCGTTTAATCCAATTTTCGACATGAAATTAAAAGATCTCGTAAGACCTAAAGTCGTAAGTCATCGTATTTCCATTATTATCGAAAATATAGGCAGTAAACGGAAACTTCCCAGGCGTACCGTTTGCCCCGATATTACAATAACATGGTCATAAATTCCGCATCAATAAATAACTTTGATTCGAGCATGTGAGGTCTCGGTCAGGCCGGCCGTACCCTAAACCCTGGCCCTAGGCGGGTCTATTGTTATTAATAGCGGCGGTTAAGGTTGCCATGATGTAAATAAGAAAGGTTCATAATAGCATAAAGGTACATTGTAACTTCAATTTACTTCACGTGAAGCCTGTGTTTTCTGGGTTTTTTTATATTGACGAACTTAAGTTGAGTATTCAGCCTACTTCTAAAATACAATATTAAAGTAAAAATCACAACTATGGAAATATCAGAAAAAGAAGAGCAAAGTTGACACTCAAAAGATACCAGAGCCCTTGAAGTTAGCCGTTTTTATATGACAGGCACATTACACGTGACTTTACGTGAAACTCCATAAACAACTGGAAATTGGACATTAAACTGAATTGCGCCCAAACAGGGCACAGGTCAAAATAGCCTATCGTTAGTGCTCGATACTTCAGTACAGTTTGCGAGCCGTTGTAACGCGCACGCGCTGGCGGGACCCGGCCATAGTCATAAAAAAAACTTTTGTTATTTCACGCTTACGTATTATATTTTGTAAAATAGGGTTGTTGTACTCGTATATTCTAATCTAAATTTGTTGTATAAGATCGTTTACTTTTGACTTTGAATGAAAAAGCTCAACTGCAACAGGTATGGAGTAATTTTTCTCGAAAGTCTCGCAACGCTACGAAGCATCGAAAAATTAAAGAAACGTTGCAAAATCAGTAGCCAAGGAGAACGTTGACGTAGAACCTACCGTGAGCACCATAAGTTAAAAAGAGAAAATAGAATAGATAAAATCTCATACAATTATTCGCAGATTTGAGTAAAAAAGTCTGATCACGGTGAGTTGCTAGCCAGAGAGTTTCGTCTTCATTGGCAAATCCCAAACCGTCGCCCATTGCTTATTTGTCCTATCTGCCATTGGTTATAATTTACAGTAGAATAGATTTTAGCTGTATTTAAAAAAAAATGCTTATGTGTCTAGATATGAAGGCATTCCTTTATACACGAGTTAACACACACCTATGAATTGACAGTTATAATTTACATATGAGATGGTAATTAATTATACCTTATTTCACAGGTTTTAATGTGAAGATAGAACAAACATGTATAAATAAAATTACGAATGTGGACTTAGAACATTAGATATAGGACAAAGTGACCGTTTCATTTTTGCGTGCTAATTTGTTCTATGTTTCAGATGACATGAAGTCGTGGGCTGTGATTGGTCGATTTTGTAGACATAGATCACTCTAGCACTTAACATCTTTTACGATGTAGGATATAAAACAAAAACTGGACATTGTATAAATAAGCACAAAATTTTAATTACGATTTCGTGTCACTAATAAAATTAAAATGTTATTTTTTTGTTGTTTTAAAAGACAAAAGTTTTAAATCTTCCTTAACCAACAGTTGTTAGTGAAATTCAAGTCATAACAATACTTAATTTAAAGTTTATTTTCGAAAAAAATGGTAGGTAAAAAAGCACTAAGGCGACAAAACACCAACTACAACCTATACTCATCGAGAGGCAAATATATATAATATAATATATATATACCAAATGAGATCATACACTGATCTCACACAAATAAGTCAGCTGGATTAAACAACACTTAAAGGAAGTCATTTACCCATTGACACAAAACTAAGCCATAGACATAATTTGAGGTCAATGCTTTCAATACATGTTCCCAAGTTATCTCCTTTTTTCTCGACAACCTAAGCTAAGCCCTGACTGCGGCTAAGCCCCGTGACAAATGTCACGCCCACACCTGCTCTCGCATATTTCCCGAGGGCCCTGCCCCGAGCCCGAGATCTGTGGAATGTGCTCTTGACCTTAGGAATGTGTGCTTTGTACACAAGATGTTTGATATTAAATTGTGTATGGTACTTATGTTCTATGTTTCCCTGGTATCTGCTTTGTTATTAATCTTCTTAGAGAAATCATGAAACTAGATGGTAAATGGCAAACGCCACTCCTCGACAGCACACAATAATTGCAGTCCAACTGAGTATTTTGCATTGCATATCGAAGTTCACTGCTCTACGCTCGACACAATCACATTTAAATATGTGTATATCGACTTATATTATAGCCAGTTTCCAAATTACTATTTTTGTACTTTAAATTCTGTAGGTAGATGGTCTGCGATTCATTGAGTGTACACTCAAGCCTTCGCGTTATTCTTTAGAATGATTAAATATAACTTTTTGAACAAAAACAAACATTCAAGACCTTTTTCACAAATTTTCTTGACATTCGCTTAACAAGCTTGCGTCTATATGACGAGAAGTCAAATTAAATTTGAGCAGTAGATTAATTCTGCTCTTAGAATGTAATGAAAAGCGAAGTGAATGAATAATTCATGTGCCGGCCACCGTAAAAGGGCTTGCTGCTTTTTGACTGTGATACTAAATTTGGAAGACTTATTTTTTTTGCATTTTGATGAGTTTATTTTACATATACGTGAGGGATGAGTGCAGTGAAGTGCGCCAAAATTTTCATTCTGAAGTTCTTGGTGGCGTGACGTAAGATAACTAGACAGAACAATTCAGGGAACGTCAACGTTCCTTATCGTCGACGTTTTAGATGGACTATAGTATAAAACCTACAAAACAGTTCTGCGACATAAAACAAAAACTTTATTCATAAATTAGTTAGTTGATAGTTCCGTTTGGCGGAACTAAGCTACATACTTTTACTTCGATCATTATTTTAAATTATATAACATAGAGACTAGGCAAAAATAAAGAAAGCTATCGGATTGCACTAAATATATAGAAAACTTTCCGAAGCCATTATAACACTGAAAGTCAAAGACCAATTTGTCGCCGTTTACCGACTCTTAGCGTTATCAGGCGGTCGTATTTTCAGGCTGGCTACCTCCGGGCTGATTTATCGGATGAAGGCTTTTGATATCCCTAACTTTGCGCAGGGAATCAGAAAAAAAACGAGAAAGCCAACGTGAGTATACTGTCGATAGTATACTCACGTTGGCTATAGATTTGGCCGATAGATTTTCTGTTCATTTATGATGCAAAATATAAATATCTAGGTATTTGTTCGAAATAGGCAAAAAGAAAACGAATAATTCTTTATTATGAACTGTGTGGTTTTTATAGTAATATTATTTGAAAATATGGATAAAGTAACAATACTACAAAAGTATTTATATTCAGCAAGTTTCTGTGTTTAGTCGTTTTAAAGATAAAATAAAAACAAATTAATGGCCGTTAAAAGGTAACCAAAAAGTTCGAAGTTCTTTTGTTTATGCGATTCATTTACATTTTAAATTAATTTTGTAAACAGCGGCTTTAATTATTTAAATTGCTTTCGTATAAGGTTATTGTTACCTAAGAGCACCATACAGTTTAAAAAAAAATTAAAAAAATCTCATACCTAGTAAAAAGTAAACATTCTATAGGATAGAAGACCAGAAGAAAGAAGAAGGAAGAGCTGTAAAAAGGAATTCCAGATAAAAAGTTCAAGTCATGCTTCCTGCTGGTGGACTTATTCCTTTCCCCAAATTTAAAAGAAAATATAGTAAAGCTGAAAAAAGAAGTCAACAAAAGAAAGAAGCGATACATAATGTAGAGAATCTGGTAGAGCCTTGCGTGTGTTCTTATTGGTAGTGTGGCTGATAATCTATCATAAGACACACGCGGCTCTCCTCGACTCTACCCTCTGCTTAGAAAAGAAGAACGAAGACAGAAGATGCCGAAAAATCAATACTGGTGGCCGCAAGATGATTTGCATATACCAAAAGTTGCGCAAACAAGCCTGATACTAATAGAGTCTAATTATCTATGTATACTGGAATAGCAACTAACAAAAAGTATGTACAATGAAAATAATTAAAAAAGAAATAGGCCTATGGAACTTTAAAAATATTTTTTAATTGTTATGTATATATTATACTGGACCCTTAGAATAAAGACTGGACCGATTGAAATGTGGTTTTCTCTTTTGGGTAACTTAGGATTTGACTTAAAATGTGATGTTCTTTGCATCTCAATACAATGAGTAAAAGCTGAGCGATCGATAAAAACTATATGTAGTCCATGTATTTATAGCTAAGGCACAGATTATTGTAGTCCTGTCTACCTGCACAGTCTTATTGATACACAGACACACTTGCCACACCAATAATGTAGTCCTGTCTACCTGCACAGTCTTATTGATACACAGACACACTTTCCACACCAATAATGTAGTCCTGTCTACCTGCACAGTCTTATTGATACACAGACACACTTGCCACACCAATAATGTAGTCCTGTCTACCTGCACAGTCTTATTGATACACAGACACGCTTGCCACACCAATAATGTAGTCCTGTCTACCTGCACAGTCTTATTGATACACAGACACACTTGCCACACCAATAATGTAGTCCTGTCTACCTGCACAGTCTTATTGATACACAGACACGCTTGCCACACCAATAATGTAGTCCTGTCTACCTGCCACACCAATAATGTAGTCCTGTCTACCTGCACAGTCTTATTGATACACAGACACACTTGCCACACCAATAATGTAGTCCTGTCTACCTGCACAGTATTATTGATACACAGACACACTTGCCACACCAATAATGTAGTCCTGTCTACCTGCACAGTCTTATTGATACACAGACACACTTGCCACACCAATAATGTAGTCCTGTCTACCTGCACAGTCTTATTGATACACAGACACGCTTGCCACACCAATAATGTAGTCCTGTCTACCTGCACAGTCTTATTGATACACAGACACACTTGCCACACCAATAAGGTTTAGTTGGGCTACGCAACCCTAAACATTAAGAAAATAGATTGAAATGGAACTTTTGAATCAAACTGTTTAGAAATAATATTGTAGATAACGTTAATAAGAACCTTGCATATAGATAGGTCATTACAACACAAATATAACAAACCAATAACAATACCTTAAAACAAGACTGTTACAAAAGGTATCAATATCACTAACCTATCATTTTCCTAAAATAATTGTTCTCTTACAATTTAATTAATAGTCTGACAGTAGCCATATTTGAACGTGGCTTATATGTTACTCAGTAAAGCAATAATGACCCATTTCCAGTTACGGTAACAAAGGGGGGGAAATACATCAAAAACGGGAACGTAACAAGAGAAGGGGAGCGGGGGGGGGGGGGGCAGGTAAGCGGATTACAGTATCACCGGCAAAGCTTTGTTAGCGTAATTAAAGGTACCCAAATAATAGGCTGGTTGTGTATTGAAAAGGTTCTCAAATTGGGGGTGGAACATTCCGATTGTACTGAGTCTTTAATGAATAAAACAACGATATTGATGCCATGTACATGGCCAGGCGTGGCCCTATCAGGCGAAGTAAAATGCACATGTTCAAGTTAAGGCATTTAATTTTTCGTAATAAAGGCAGCAGGTAAGCGTAAAAAAGAGTTTTTTATTTAATTTTAGCCTTTAATGTAAACTAAAAGCTAAAAAATAAAATAAAATCGTGTGGCGAGTCGAATTTCTAAAACACCGGTTACGCTACGCTCCACGATTGTATATATTCTAAAACACCGGTTACGCTACGCTCCACGATTGTATATATTGTTTAGCTTCTAGTACATATATAAACATATATACAACCGTTTCATTTTACTTACATTACGTTACAACAGAAATTACTCACAGACTGAACTCGCGCGAATTCTATCAATATTCGAGATTAGGGGTGTTATAGATATTCATATGAGGAAATATCGTGTGTCCATATTATAACTATAATATTATAATTATAAAATAACATTGTAAAGAGTTTTTTTTGTGTTTCTATGTTTGTATTATAATGGATAAACTCAAAAAATACTGAACCTTTTCAAAAATGACTTCACCTAAAGAAAGCTACATTATTGGCGAGTAACATGGTCTGTATTTTATTTATCAAAAATGTAAAGATCTCTACAAAAATTGCAATATTGTAACCCAAGGTATCTGAAATTTGCATATAAAAATGATGATTACTCGCTGTAAGGAACGGAATAATATGTTGCCGTGGAAACGAAATAATAAAAAGTGTGTCTAAAAGCAAAAAGCTGTCCAATTAAAAAGTTTCATAACCAAGTTTGATTATGTAATCATATGATCATGTGGTAGAAGAGGCTGCCTGGGGAAGTACCACTCCTTTGTCAGATATTCGACCGCCAAGCAGTAGTGTGTAACCATTTCTGTGTGTCGGTTTGAAGGGCAATGATTCCAGCGACATTACTGGGCAATGAGACTTAACAACCAATGTATCAGGGTGACGAGCACTGTGCAGTGACATGCAAGATTTTGCAACCAAGGTTCTGGGTGGCACTGCAACTATTATGGGCAGGCGTGATGCTCGCCATTAGGCGAGCGACCTGCCCGGCTCGTCATTCAAAGTATTTAAAAAAAACATGTAAGTTCCTCTTTCAATTATTAAGAAGTTACGACGGATATAACAAGACATAATCGAAAGTGCTAATTATTAAGAAGTTACGACGGATATAACAAGACATAATCGAAAGTGCTAATTATTAAGAAGTTACGACGGATATAACAAGACATAATCGAAAGTGCTAATTATTAAGAAGTTACGAAGGATATAACAAGACATAATCGAAAGTGCTAATTATTAAGAAGTTACGACGGATATAACAAGACATAATCGAAAGTGCTAATTATTAAGAAGTTACGACGGATATAACAAGACATAATCGAAAGTGCTAATTATTAAGAAATTACGACGGATATAACAAGACATAATCGAAAGTGCTAAAAAACAGACTGCGAACAAAACTAAAATGAGGCAAAAATAATAGTGATAATGGTAGCTAACCAACTTTAAATCGTTATAGATCCTGATTGGTCATTTGAAATGAAAAATGATAACAGAAACCTTCAGATGATTTTCAAATACCTATTCAATGATACCCCATAGTTCGTCGACTTTCATTTTTTATTTTTCATATGGCGCCTGGGTGTCGCCATATTGAATTTTGATTACTGTTATGTCTTTAGTAGCACTCGCAGACAAATCGGTAGAAATAAGAAGAATCATAAAAATCCGGCCGCCATATTGTTTTTTTTTTTCAAAGTTGCCGTGCACTGTGAAAGTAGTATATATGGGTAGGGGACACTTTTACAAACAAAAAATGACAGGTAATATATTACCCTAAAGTGTCACGTTCCCGAAGTATTTGGAGGTTAAAGTCGCCATATGAGAACAATTATAATGATTAAAAATGCAGTAATTACGTGTGTATTACTGCATTTTTACTTCTACTGGAAACTATTCATTTGTATGAATAGTTACCAGTAGTAGTTGATTTTACCATTTATTCGAAGACAGTATTTATACGGTTTTTCGTGCCTAATATCCGCTATATCGTGAAAAAGTCGCTTTAATTAGTTAATCATTTTACTAAGTCGCACCACATCGCAAAAAACTCTATTTTAACATAACTTGTAACGTTAAATAACTGTTGAAAACTAAAAGAAAACACATAACACAGATGTTATGTAATAATCGTTTATTATTATAGCACCACCACATATTATAACCATCCGCGCACGTGGTGATCAGTTTGTCTTGTACATAAAACATACGAATAGGCTTGTATTCTATCCCACTCGTGCCTTGGTAAAACCTTTTATTTGAAGTCACTGGTTCTCTTCCACTGTTTCGCTGGCATAAGCAAGTAAGGAAGTATAATTATGAACAACGAATGCGAGTGAGACAAGAATATAGATGTTCCCTGGTAAATATTATTTCACGTTACCAGTTATGGTATAGAACTAGGTATTATAGATAGATAGATAGATAGATAAATTCTTTATTGCACACACCACAAACAAAATCAACAAAAAATAAAGGAAAAATAGCAGAAGAAGTGTACAATGGGCGGCCTTATCGCTAAAAGCGATCTCTTCCAGGCAACCTTTGGATGGAGAGGATTTGTTATAGTTGTGAGGGACGGGGTGCATTATGATATAAAAATACTACTTAGTAAGAAATAGTGTATAATAATATATAAATTTCCAATATATATAAATATATATTATATGAATACATAAATACCCAAATATAATTATGAGATGATAAAAAACAAAAAAAAAACTGTAATACAAGCAACATGACAAACGTGATAATAAACATAATATTTGCTAGACTTCCAAGTAAAACCTCTTCACTTGACACTTAAAAACTTCCAAAGATGGCGCACGCCGTATAGAAACAGGCAATTTATTCCACAGACGAACAGCTTCTACCGTGAAAGAACGTCCGTAAAAAGTGCTGCAATGCAAAGGTAGCTTGAGGGTGAGATTTTCGGATGATCTAAGATGGAAGGTGTTGGATGTGTAGAGGAAATCAAAGCGTTCTTTAAGATAGCTCGGGGTAGAAGGATTAAACAAGATATTATAAAGAAGGTTAAGGATATGAGCATTCCGGCGAAGGCGAATGGGTAGCCACTTGAGCTTTGCACGAAAGTGAGAAACATGGTCAAATTTGCGCAAGCCAAATATGAACCTTATAGCAACATTTTGTAAACGCTCAAGCTTATTCAGCTGTTCTTCGGTAAGATCGAGATAGCAGACGTCAGCGTAATCGAGAATGGGAAGCAAAAGAGATTGCGCGAGAACAACCTTAGTGGCAGTAGGTAAGAAATTTCGAAGGCGCCTTAAAGAGGCTGCCGCAGCAAACATTTTACAGCTAGTAGCTGCTACCTGAGGGCTCCAACTGAGAGATCTGTCCATTATAAGTCCAAGGTTCTTGACTGAATCGCTGTATGGTATAGTAATTCCATCAAAAATTATATTTGGAAGGGTTAGCCAGTTCACCTTAGAGATCATACGGGAGCTCCCTAAAATAATGACCTGCGTTTTACTAGGATTTACTGTTAATCCGTAGGATTTACTCCAATCATTTATACGACGCAGATCACAATTTGTGTTTGTAACAGCTTTATCTAGCTCATTAACTGAGGCCTGGGAATAGATTTGAAGATCATCTGCGTATAGGTGGTAAGAAGAAGTAAGATTTTGAGATATGGAGTTAATGAAAATAGCAAATAAAAGTGGAGATAGGACGCCGCCTTGCGGTACACCGGCTGACGTGTTGCACCAGGCAGAGAAAGTCTCCTCCAGGCGAACCCGCTGCCGACGTCCGTATAGATAACTATGAAACCAGTTGACCACCGATGGAGATATGTTAAGTGAGCAAAGAATTGCAAGGAGAATATCAAAGTTGACAGCATTAAATGCATTACTAAAATCTAGCAATGTCAGCACAGTCAACAGGCCGTTATCCATACCAAGACGAACGTCATCAGTAATCTTAACAAGCGTAGTCATAGTGCTGTGCCCAGGACGGAAACCAGACTGGAATGGATTGAGAAGATTTTGGTTGGACAGGAAATGGCTAACTTGTCGGTGAACAAGACGCTCAAGAACCTTGGATAGAAATGGAAGGATGGAAATGGGACGATACTCAGAATATGACTTTGGGTTGGATTTCTTGGGTAAAGGTAAAATCTGTGCGTATTATATACTTTGACAAACAAAATAGTATTATTTTGCAATGTGATGCGATTTAGTAAATTATGTAAGTAATTAAAGCGGCTTTTACGTGCAAATATTTATACTGTCTTCTAAAAGATAGTAAAATCAACTACTACTGGGAACTATTCATACAATGAAATGCGTATACACACGTAATTACTGCATTTTTTATCATTGTAATTGTTCTTATATGGTGAGTTTTACCTCCAAATATTTCGGGAACGTGACACTTTAGGGTAATATATTACTTGTCATTTTTTGTTTGTAAAAGTGTTCCCTACCCATATATACTACATTAAAAGTGCGCGGAAACTTTGAAAAAAAAAACTATACGGTGGCCGGTGGATATGCCAGCTTCCAAACAGAAATGTTCAAACCCCTTTTACATAACATTATCTTAAATATAAAATATATATAAAAATAAATTAAATGAAAATGTGTGTATGAGGGCATGAGTTGTGATTATGATAGAGTGATGTTATATGGAGATTCACAATTCGACTGTCTGGTTCTTTTTTTTCACTCATATCCCCAATTTAGATGATTCTTTAGATAGGTAGGAACTTCAATGTAGTCCTATTTAAATTTTATCAAAATTGGTTATATTTTTTTTGTTAATCCATTTGAAACATTTTTTTTAATTCAAACAATTATTTTCTTATAACCTTAATCATAATAATGTTTATCAACATGCCGTAACAGAATCTCCAAATCAGATAACCACACTATTCAATACTGATTTAAATTGTTAAATTTCAATCGTTTTGTGCGGGCGGGATTGCAGACTCTATGCAGTCTAAGTATGCAGTGCCTTCAATATACAATAAACAGATGAATAGTAAATTATTATTATAATTGATTAAATAATAATTGCCGTGGCGGTCTCGGCTTTGAATAAGACCCCTCCCAATCCTCCTGCCAAGCGTGGTGACTATGGCGATGAAGTGGAGGCTATGTATGATGACATTTCTAATGCCATACATGCTCCGAAAACACACTTCACAGTGGTGATGGGGGACTTCAACGCACGGCTGGGCATGAGGAATGGCGATGAACTGAGAGTGGGGCAGTTTGGATTTGGACAACGGAACCAAAGGGGTCAGCGATTGGCCGACTTCATGGAGAAGGAGGGACTCTTTATGATAAACTCCTTTTTCAAGAAGCGCCCCTCCAGGAAAAGGACGTGGCTGCACCCCGGCGGTCATAAGCACGAGATAGATTTCATTTTGACGACCAATTGGCATATATTCAATGATGTCTCTGTGATCAACAGGGTTAAGACCGGCAGTGATCACCGCATGGTAAGAGGCTCATTGAATATCAACGTGAAGCTGGAGAGGTCTCGTTTGATGAGATCTACTCTTTGCCCAAGTCCTGCCCAAATCCAAAACCCCGAGAGCTTTCAGTTGGAGCTCCAAAATCGCTTCCAAATCCATACCGAATGCGATACAGTGGACGAACTAAATAACGGGCTGGTGGAAATTGTCCACGCGGTCGGGTCAGAGTTCTTTAAGACCCCCCGCAATAAAAGAACACAGAAACTCTCTGAGCATACACTCAAACTTATGGCAGAACGAGGCGAGATGAGGCTGCAGTCTTCAGTGGATATGTCGAGTTACAGCTTGCTTAATAAACAGATCTCTAAGTCGATGCGACACGATTTGCGTTCAATACTACTTGTATTAAGAACGTAATAGAGCGGAACAAGGGCTCCAAAGTGTTCGCAAGAGATCTGTCTATTGGGCAAAGCCTGTTGACGAAGCTGAAAACCGACAGTGGCAGCATCGTTTCGTCGAAGCCAGAGATTTTGAGTGAGCTCGAGAAGTTCTATGGACAATACACCTCATCGCGTAGTCTTCCTAGCAGGACTAGCGATGCAAGAGCCCGTTTGACCCGACATTATACCGAAGATATCCCGGACGTCAGCCTATACGAGATCAGAATGGCTTTCAAACAGCTTAAGAGCAACAAGGCACTAGGGGAGGACGGAATAACGACAGAGCTACTGAAAGCGGGTGGAACACCGGTACTTAAAGTCTTTCAGAAGCTGTTTTACTCCGTCATCCTCGAGGTTACTACGCCAGAGGCGTGGCACAGGAACGTAGTGGTTTTGTTCTTTAAGAAAGGTGAAAGACCGTGTCAAGAATCTGTACTTGTCAAGTTGTTAAACTGTTGAATTTAATATAATATTTATTATTATTTTATGTTAACAGTAAGTTAGTAGGTGTATAAGTAAGTGTATTATTATTATTTTGTATGTATTATTATATGGTAATAAATATTTATGTAATTTGTATTATTCATTATATATGTAGGTATATTTTTTATAATTCTGCACACTAACATCCTTTGTAACAGCCTATGTGTCTCTATTCAGCCTACGGTTGCCTGGAAAAGATCGCTGCTTAGTGATAAGGCCGCCGATTGTTCTATGTTAAAACTTGATTATTGTATCATCAATTTCATTTCTTGTGCAATAAAGAGTTATCTATCTATCAATAAAACCATTTTGAAGAGTTATTATAGCCCATTTCGCTGCTGAGCCACGTCTATAAACTGTTTTCGAGAGTAGTTACAAACCGTCTCGCTCGTAAGTTTGACGACTTTCAGCCTCCCGAACAAGCTGGATCCCGGAAAGGCAGCACCATAGACCACATCCATACGCTCCGGCAGATTATACAGAAGACCGAAGAGTATAATCGGCCACTATGTCTAGCGTTTGTGGACTATGAGAAAGCCTTTGGTTCAGTCGAGACCTGGGCAGTGCTACAGTGATTACAGCGGTGCCAGATTGATTACCGGTACATCGAAGTGTTGAAGTGTTTGTACAGCAAGGCCACCATGACAGGTCGTCATCAGGATCAGAGCACGAATTCTATCCAGCTGCAAAAAGGGGTGAGACAGGAGACGTTATTTCTCCGAAACTGTTCACCTCTGCACTGGAAGATATATTCAAGCTTCTGAACTGGAACGGATTTGGTGTTAACATCAATGGCGAATACATCACCTGACCTCAATATTTTTTCCCAACAGGTGGGTCTTAAAATGAACATGGGCAAGACGAACATCATGTCAAATGCCCATGTCGGACCCATGCCGGTTTATGTTGGGAACGATATTATCGAAGCTGTTGATCACTATGTCTACTTGGGTCAGACGATCCAACTCGATAGATCCAACTTCGACAAAGAGGTCAACCGACGAATCCAACTCGGATGGGCAGCGTTCGGGAAATTACGCCATATCTTCTCGTCACAGATACCGCAGAGCCTCAAGACGAAAGTTTATAATCAGTGCGTGTTGCCAGTGATGACATACGGCACTGAGACGTGGTCGCTAACTATTGGTCTCATACAAAAGCTCAGAGTTGCGCACCATGCAATGGAGAGAGCTATGCTCGGTGTTTCACTACGTGATAGAATCAGAAATGAGGAAATCCGTAGAAGAACGAAGGTTACCGACATAGCTCTCAGAGTTTGCAAGTTGAAGTGGCAATGGGCAGGCCATATAGTTCGCAGACCCGACAACCGCTGGGGAATAAAGGTTCTCGAATGGCGACCACGAACAAGCAAGCGAAGTGTGGGGAGACCCCCCACACGATGGACCGACGACATTGTAGCCATCGCAGAAAGTCGGTGGATGGAGGTGGCACAGGATCGCTCGTCATGGAGCTCTTTGGGGCATGCCTATGTTCAGCAGTGGACTTCTAAAGGCTGACATGATGATGATGAAATAATAATTAATTGAATAATGTATTTATATCATAATTGAATGAAATATTTTTTATTGAATTTGAGATACAAATATCTCAGAATCAATTCCTTAAAAAGAAGAGTTTTAATTTTGATAACAATTATATTTCATACAATTTAACTTAATTTATGGTATACTAATCTATTTTGATTGTTGACATATTTGATTTTATATATATTTTACATATACCTACTTATTCTGATAGTAAAAAAGCAATTACAAAATAATTTTTATTTGTTAATTGTAACATAGGTATTGTTTGTATTTCCTTACTACTACTACTGCATTTAATTTCACAAAAAGCTCTTGTGTGTCCAATCTAATATTCTGCAACATGAACCACAGATATTTCAAAGCAGTAACCGCAGCCGCTTACCCCACAATCGATCCGCTTCGTCGAATTAACCGCTATTTCTCCGATTTATTAATTGCCTACTCGAGTTAGCAGTCCTTGAGAAGTAACCCCTACGAAATAAGGTAAGGTACTTTAAATATTCTAAACACGAACAAATAAGATTCAAAATCTCTCGTAAAATCAGTAAATATTAAGGTGACAATTTTGAAAAGGGCTCCAAGGTATCGCCTTATTAATTTAAATGAAAAAACAGTGAATTTATTAATACTTTCGATAATTAAAACTTTCCAATTACCTTGTTTTTCAACTCTTGTGAAACTGAGATACAGTGAGGAGTTAATGAAGTCAACCAGTGGACCGGAAAATAAAACTTTATTTAAAGTCCATTCGTGTGGAAATCATGGTGTGATGTGGCAATGCTTACACGTTGTTCTGAAAACAATTAATTCATATGGGATCAGAGAGTTAAAGGATTCTTAATTATTATTGTAGGTACGTAAGTATAAACACAGACCTTAATATATTAACACTTGGGCGCAGCCACGGAGCGGAACTATTAGTTTTATATATTGAACTTCAAAGGGAACCGCAATCGAAAATTCGGGAAATTTCCTCATCATGTGTATCGCATCAATAATTGGAATATTCGTCGAACAGTTTAATTTAAGTTTTGCTGACGGCACGATTTTCGAACTACCGTGCACCGCAGTAATAAATGTAAATATTTACTGCAAAACCGTCGACTATGTTTTACCAGGTATTTACCAATACATAAAGGCTTATTTCCCGTGTTCAAAAACGTGAGTACTTTGGTACAGAATTGGAGATGTTTCAACGAATATTCTGTCTCTAAAGATGGAGGAAGGAGAGAAAATTTGAATAAACACATACATTGAAAAGCCAAGTCTGTGAGGCAGTGTTTTGTTTCTCTATCAATATCACTACATATTATAAAAGAAAGTCACCAAACGCGTCTGTCTGTCTGTCCACAAATAACTCTGAAAACGCTAAACCAATTTTGTTCCGATTTTCACTAAACCGTTGGATGATTCAAGAAGAAGGTTTTAAAGTATAATTCATAAGAGATTTGTATACATTTAGTCGAACTATTGCGAAAATCTCAACGAAGTTGGAGAAGCAGCCATCCCGGTAAGTACGTTTATTTGCGTACGCACCAACACACCATAACACCATTAGACCTTTATGAAAATAATATGTAAAAGGATTGTTCGTCTCAACAAGGTCTACAATTTCGAACAAAATTATTAAATAAAAATTTAAACGACTCACCTGCTATGTAGATTCGCAGAGTTGTGCGGATGACGTGCGCGGGTGACGTGCACGGGTGACGTGCGCGGGAGGCGCGACATAAACGTACGCTCAGGGTTTCGCTTTACAGCCGCGATAGCGCATGGACGAAATCAAAGCTGACCGCCCGCAAAAATAATCACACTAATATTATAAAGGCGAAAGTTAGTATGTATGTTTGTTACTCCTTCACGCTCAAACGGCTCAACCGATTTGGATGAAATTGGTACCAGGATATCAGATATCCTGGATTAACACTTTTCATCGTCATGATCATCCACGCAGGTAAAACCGGGTAGCGCAGATAGTAGTAATTTAAATATAACGTTTCTTATAACTTACTTTAATTGTTGCAATTGCAACGTTGAATTAACAGTAATAACAATACTTACATAACTTGAATAAACTAAAATTGTAAATGTTGTAAGTGTATTTTTTTATTTTTGAAAGACAATTGCTACTGTTAACTAATATAAATTTTGGAATGGTCTTTTAAATACCTTAATTTTGATACCTTATGATAGGTTATGGTCGGAAATACAATATGGCAGCTGTTGAAGCGTTTCCGTTTCAGCTTGGGCAAATATGGTTTTGTATGTCAGGCGGATGTCCAAATGTCCGGCTGTTCTTCTCTACGATTTTTTTGAATTTTGTAGTCGTCGGGGTTTTTTGATTGGTGGGGAGAGGGAGGGGGGGGGGGGAGGGGGTACTACGAATCGATCCGATTGCGATTGTGCGTTTTTAATTTGAAAGGTAGTAACTTTAAGTTGATCACATAATAACTAGCTTAAAAGCAAGAACACGTCTGCCCCGCCAAAAAAGAGCTTTTGCTAATAAATTATATATTTTTGGAAAACGGTACCCCATACGTCTAAATCTGTTCAGGTATTTAAAAGTTATGGTGGAATAAAGAAACTCACATACATACAAACATATTCATGTATGTTTGTATGTATGTATGTAAGTTTCTGAGCTTAAAACATTACACTACGTTTTTCGGGCAGTCGTGTAAAAAAAATTGGTGAAGATCTGATGAGGATCTTTGGCGTGATGAGCAGAACAGCTCCACAAACTAGAGCCACTAGTAGTATTGTTTGACACATCATAATATATATCCTATAGCACTCTCGTGATCAAGACGAATCCAATGATACCTCATTTATCAATATCCATCAAGCCTTTTAGGCTATAGGACGCGCCTAAGAAACGTACAAACAAACATACTTACAACCCAAACACAGAACCCTCCTCATTCGGGTAAAAAAACTCAATTTTAGTCTAAATATTCTAGCTCTTTGTGCTAAACTGTATGAATCCTTAGCACATTAAATATCACATTAGCCTTCCTCTTAATCTTGCATTTTACACTATACTTTATTGGCGAGTTTTTGAAAGTTATGACGATGTTTTTTGACGAGCGGGTTTCAATTAATTCTGCGCGACCTGTTCCTCTTACCTACTGTTATTCTGTGGTACAATAATACTGCAATGGCGAGGATGCGGGCGAGCCGCGGTTGGTCAATATAAAGTTTTATACAAATAAATATTTATATAAGCCCTTAGCTACCCGTGCGAAGCCGGGCTGGGTCGCTAGTTAAAAATAAAACGTAACCGCAGCAGGGCCTACGTCTAAATATACCCGCAGAAGCGGCTGGTGACTTAAATTGTGATGAATTTAGAATCTTGATGCGAAGAATGGAAGCCGAGCAATAAATAACTGAACGAATTTTGATTTAATTTGGTATTTTGCACTTCAAAGGTTCTTTTCCTGGAATAACACATAAGATACACGCAAGTAATATTGCTCTTATGTACTCGTAGAGCGGCTACGAGCCCATGCTCCACATTCTACGTTGAAAGAGCTTTAGTCTGCTCTGTCCTGGAATACTGCAGGTGTGTATTTCTAAGGCACTTTATTCTAGGGGTTGCTTGATAAAAGGCACTTTTATTTAAGTGCCTGGTAGTAATATCGTAGATCTCAGAGACCTTATAATCTGGATAAAAATATGTATACTTTTCTGTATTCTTCTGTGTTCAGTAAACAATACTATACGTACTTACGTAGTCACCTTTTACCACCAGTATTTATCGCAACTATCAAACGGCACTCCTTTTTTACCCGAGTACGGCGAAGCAAGGGTAGAGTAATGAAGTTAACAGTCTATGTATGTATATGTACGACGCTATGACGCTATGGTGGAACATCCTACGTGGATGTTCCACCATAGCGTCATAGCGTCGCCCCTATTGGTCTGATTTTGATAAGCGAGGTGTCAATTGATTTGTCTTCAGGTATAGAGTGTCATAGGCTATCTTTTTTGTCCGACTACGGCAAGTCAAAGGAAGGGTTATGTGTTCAAATTAAATACTTGGTCCCATTTTGACAAGTGAAGCATCAATCGATTTGTCTTCATCGCAAGAGTGTCATAGGCTATTTTTTTACCCGGCTTTTACTTTGTGAACTTATGTCTTGTCACGAAACTGTTATCATCACTCCAATAACTATTCTGACGCTCCGGACCACACATACATACGCAAGCCTTCATGGCCTACATAATCAAATGCGTAATTTTAAGTTGTTATATACATGAGAGTAGATAAGCCTGAAGTTTGATAGCCCCCGATCTCCATCGAACAGATAAACATAAACATTTACGAGAGAGCCAACAAACTAGTTTACAGCCGCCCTCGGATCACGATTATTACACTTACAGCCGTAAAAAAGGATGCTATCCGATTCGAGGATGTGCTAGTCGAGATTGTATAAAGTAGGTCTGACTATTCTATACTATTTATTTTTAAGCTACTTAAGAGGATAGGCGCGGCTTTTATAGGTTTTACCTTAAATTTTCTGTGAAAGTTGCGTTATGGGAGAAAACGTGTCTACCATACTAAACCATAACAAAATCCAATTAAATAATTGGATCGTTTTTTATTAATCACAAAATAAACTACTTTTAAGGATTTTACTTTTTCCTAATTTAAAAATATTTTTCGTTTAAACAGTACACGAACTTGAGAGATATGTTACTACAAAATATCGGTATTTAAACACTCATTAACTCGAAATTCTTTACAAATTATGATAAAAATAAAAATCTATAAACGTTGTTTATTCTGTGATTAATAAAAAACGACTGGAGTGATTGGGTTTTTTATGGTTTAGTATGGTAGAAACGTTTTCTCCCCTAGCGCAACTTTCACAGAAAATTTAAGGGCTTACTTAGTACTTACCTTAAATAGTACAACTATCTATTGGTGTCAGCTGTGGTGGTGTTGCCTTTCCTATGTACTTACATGCGTTTTAAAACAGGCCAAACATGACAAGTAACAACAAATTGTCCATTCGCGTGTCTCGCCCGAATATATTAAGCCGGCCCGCCCGCCCCGGTTTTGCGCAAATCACACGCTGCGGGAATGCCGCGCGGTGCCAACGCGAGGCGCGCAATAATTTAAACTTCATTTGCCGATATAGCGGCCCAATTAGTCTTGTGACTTGTTTTTTTCTGACGCCATTTGCTTCTATTACGTTTTAATACAGTATTTCAACCTTTTGACCAATAAATCATTTTTCAGGTTGTGCGTTTGCAAGTATTAGAGGGAGTTGTTTCAGAGGTGTTGTTAATGTCGAGCTCGATGTGGCGTGTGTTTTAAAAAGGTGCGGGGCTCGACACTTCAGGGGTTATAATAGACGCTTTTAAATGCATTTGCTTTATTTGAAGCTCCTGCTTTTGCCTTTTGCGTTCTTATACCACACTCTCAGTAGCTGCCTAATTAAAGAGATTGTGCTATTTTATTTGAATTGAGGCTCTAAAGTCATAGCTTGCTACTTCAACGCTGCCGATGAAAATAAGTCAAATGGTTGATTTTCAATGTTACCTAAATCTTAGAATAATGAATCCCGTCTACATTGCAATGAATGTAATCCATAATGTCACACTAAATTGTTGACCAGGCCTTAATAATGAAGTTACAATGAGTTACGCGCTCCTTCCAAGTTAAATTAAATCTCGTGCGATTACATTCCCGAAGTGGGGCCGAGAACAAATCACCAAACAATTAATTACAAGCGCCGGAGTGCTTCCCAATTATCCCGAGGACCACTGTACCGGTGGTCACTCGCCTTTCATTCAGACTGAACACACATTAAAGTTGTGAAACTCATTGTTCAGGGCTTTCAAAAATTCCATACGAAAAATATGCAGATTAAGGGCATGTGTAAAGTAGCTTTGGTTTATTATGCTTTCCATAAGAAAAAATAACGTTATCATCATTTCATTACTCTTTGTTTAAAGTCAACGAATATTATTGTAAATAGGAAAAATAATAGACCTTTTATAAGACAAAAATCAACATCTCATGAACAAGAAGAAAAACATAAAATACTATAAATAAAAAAACTAATAAAATAAGGTAAACTTATACTAAGCTTTGAGTTTAAAAAGGAAGTTTCCCTTTAATGTGCCGACACACCGCAAAATAAAATCCCTTCTGACTCTACCGGTGCTTCGGACATACGCCCGTTAGAGAAGAGAGCACCAAGAAACTCTACGGGGTTTTAATTTTTTTTCATTGTATCCAATCCAATATCCGCATTCAATATTTTTTATGTCAGAAATTATAATAAGACACATACGTACATACGTACATAAGTACGAGTAAATGCCAACACGAAAGATAAAAGTGCCAATGTGATGTAGCACAATCATCAAACTGGTATAAAAATTATAAAAATGCGAATTAATAATAAGAAAACCAGGCTGGGCCGGTCCCCACAAGCAGCACCCGTTCACGAGTATGACTTGTGTTCAAATAAACATCCGAGAACAACTCAATTTTCAAAGCATTGTAACTATGTTGCTTCGAGCCAAAAACCAACTCCGAAGTTAGTTGTATGCGCGACGCCATGTTGTGAGTCGAGCCAAAAGCAGACGAGCGCATGACAGAACTCGTCGGCTGTTTCAATTTTCACGTCCCGTTTCGTGGTTGCTTTGCATAGCACAGCTTCGCAGAACATCGCTCACGCAGGACGCAGGTTACGCAAGTCTGTTTATAGTGTGTCTAGTCCTATAACACGTCCGAGACCCGGGGCGCGCGAACTCGATTTATTTCGCGTTGTTTACTCCGGGGTGACCCTCGGATTAGCGGATCGGCGCCTCTTATCTGTTTACGCAGGGAGTTAGGACGACGTATTCATTAGGTAAGGTTCACTGGGTTAGTTTTAAACAAACGCAAGGGACGAGATGCGATGATTCGAGTTTATTATTTTGTTTGACAACATTTTCACACACCGTCATTCATTATTTGTTTCTCAACAGTAAGAAGAGAAATTTGCCTTGCAAAAAGTGGTGTAGTAATGATTTTCACATATTTTGTTTAGGTCTAGACTCTGATAAGAAATCCAAGTTTTTGACCTTGGGGGGTGGGAGAGTTAGCCGCCATCTTGAATTGAAGGGGCCAAAATTAGATTATTTATAAATGTTTCTTAACAGTTAGCTTTATGGCAAAAGTGTCTATTAAAAGTATAAAGAAGACAATATTTGCAACATTTCTCATAGGTAACAAGTTACTAGAAGCGAAAAAAACATCTTTACTAAAAATGGTCTAAAATGGTAAAAATGGTATTCGTTTTTTTTTGTGTTGTTGTTAAACATAGGATAGCACATTTCTTGTATAGTGGAAGTTTAACTTTTGTAGTTTTATGTTTTTATTTATCACAACTGGCAGGTGGACTTGCAGTGTAGTATATAAGTACAATATTTAGTTCTAGATTTTAGATTATTTCATTTATATTTATTTAAGTATATATTTTTGTTTAAGTTTATTTTTATTATGAACAATAGAAGTTCCAGCGATAGTTCAGATTTTGTTTCATGCAACTCTTCAGATGACAGTAGTGATAGTTTCAGCAGCATACCTACCCTCTCTAATAGTATCGACTCATTTAATGGTGATGTTCCTAAAAACCTTAATATCCTCCATATCAACGCACAGAGTATCCCGGCTCATTACCCAGATATGCTGGCGTCGTTCGATCATAAAAATATCCACGTACTTCTTATTTCAGAATCTTGGCTAAAACCATGCCATCCATCCACCTCATATTCCCTACCTGGTTTCATACTCCTGCGTAATGACCGCACTGGCTGTGGAGGTGGCGGTGTTGCTATTTATCTCCGTGCAAATATTCCTGACACTATTGTGAGTATGTCAGCGCAACCCCCTCCAACCGATGCTGGTGAGCATCTTTTTATTGAAATCACAGTTTCCCATACGAAGATGCTTGTAGGTGTTTATCATTGTCCTTCCCTAAGCATAAACTTTTTTTCTAATTTTGAGAAACTCCTGCAAGATCACTCTCCTTCTTACGATCACAATATTATCATGGGTGATATTAATACATGCTTGCTGAAACTTGATAATAGATCGTCCACTTTTGAAACCATCATCAGGGCCAGCAACTTAACCATTCTGCCACTTAACGCTACACATCATTTCCCTCATTCAGTCCCCTCTCTTCTTGACCTTATTCTAGTCTCTTCCCAAAATCTCGTTGGTAAGCATGGTCAGTGTTCGGCGGACGCTTTCTCTCATCATGATTTGATTTTCCTTTCTTATAAAATCCTTCCGCCGAAAGCGAAACCCAAAGTTCTTCTGCTGCGTAATTTTGGTGGTATGGATTTGGAATGCTTGCGCAAGGATGCTCAGTAGTTGGACTGGTCAGCTGTCTTGGATGGAGTATCAATTGATGACAAAGTTGAGGGTTTCAATCGTACTTTGACAAAATTATATGATGTACATGCACCTATCCGACCTGTCAAGTTAAAACATCTCCCTGCACCTTGGCTTACAAGTGAGTTAAGATCTTTAATGCACAAAAAGTTAGTGGCCAAGGCCAAGCTTAGATGTTGCCCAACCGAGTACAATAACGAAAAATACATTGAACGCTGAAATCACTGCAACAGAGTTTGTAGGAATGCACAGCGCCGACATTTCCATGACTCAGTAGAAAATGAAGACTCCGCTAAAGTTTGGAAATTCCTTAGGTCGATGGGAGTTGGAAAGTCGCGACAAGAACACTTAAATATTGATCTCTTAAATAGACACTTTTCCTCTTCCTCCAACTTTGATGGACCTACAAAACTTGTTACGCTTAACTATCTTTCTTCATTTCCACCTCCCGACCACCCTTCTTTTATTTTTATTCAATTTACCGATTGTGACGTTAAGAGAGGCATTGCTTCTATTTCATCTAACGCGGTTGGTAGTGATAGCATTAGTCGTAAGATGATCCTACCCATACTTGATGAAGTCATCCCTGTTATCCGATACATCCTCAATTTTTCTATATCCAGTGGTACATTCCCATCTTTACGGAAGCCCTACTAACTCCTCTCCCGAAAAAGTCTAATCCTTCTTCTTTCTCAGAATTTCGCCCTATCTCCATTCTTTCTTTTTTTGTCAAAAGTGCTTGAGCGCCTTGTTCATCAGCAAATGTCTTCCTTTCTTAACAGAAACTCTCTCCTTAATAATTTCCAATCTGATTTCCGTCCTGGGCATAGCACTGTCTCCGCATTAGTTAAAATTACTGACGACATCCGATATGGCATGGGTAACGGAAAACTGACTGTTTTATCACTACTTGACTTCAGTAACGCTTTTAACAACGTTGATTTCGACATTCTTCTTGGACTTCTTCGCTCTCTTAACGTATCTCCAACGGCTATTGATTGGTTTCGTAGTTACCTGTATGGTCGCCGGCAGCGTGTTCGCATTGATGATAATTTATCATCCTGGTGTTGTACATCTGCTGGCGTTCCTCAGATCTCCTTTACTTTTTGCTATTTTCATAAACTCAATTTCTTACCAAATATCTTCTTCCTACCATCTCTATGCAGATGATCTGCAAATTTATACACAAGCTCCTTTAGACCAGTTGCATACAGCTATTGAAACAATCAATTATGACCTCAAACGTATTTCAGACTGGAGTAAATCATATGGCCTTAGTGTAAATCCCTTAAAGACCCAAGTTATTGTAATCGGCATCGGTAATCACAAGTTCTTTTCGATAGCACACATATCAAAATAAGTGAAACTGTTAAAAACTTGGGTGTGCTTATTGATAGACAACTATCTTGGGGACCTCAGTTAAGTGAGGTAAGCCGTAAAGTTTATGCGGGTTCACTTAGAAGACTGCGCAATTTTCTTCCCACTACCACCAAACTTGTTCTAGCACAGTCTCTTCTGCTGCTATTACTCGACTACGCCGACGCCTGCTACTTGGACTTAACCAAAGAACAGCTAAATAAGCTAGAGCGCTTACAAAACTTTTGCATTCGGTTTGTTTTTGTCTTGCGCAAGTATGACCATGTATTTTCGCACAAAGCTCAAATGGTTACCAATCTGACGTCGCCGGGATACTCATGCCCTCTCTCTTCTGTACAGTGTCCTATTTAATCCATCCACCCCTCCCTATCTCAAAGAGCGATTTGAGTTCCTTCATCTTTCCCATTCCCGTATTCTTCGTTTCACCAATACTCTGCAGTTGAAAGTGCCTGACCAATCTACGATGTGTTATCACAACTCTTTTACTAAACGGGCTGTAAGACTGTGGAATGCTTTGCCCATCAACATTAGAAAAGCTAAGTCGATAGCTGTCTTCAAAGACATGGTGAAGAAGCACTACCTGTCATAAAGCTGGATACTATGTTATTCATACATAATTTATACACTATTCCTTTGTGAACATGCTATTTATTTATGTATATTATATTATAAATTTGACAATATATATGTTATATTATTTAATTATAGTATATATATTTATGTGTTTAACAAAATTTAAGTATGTATACAAATATTAAGTTATATAGTTTATATAGTTGTTATTTATCTATTAACTTTTTTGTTCCAAAGTAAGTCTCCATCACTGACCGCAATGTTTATTTTATATTCCTGTCCATCCAAAGGTTGCCTGTAAGAAATTGCAAATAGCGATAAGGCCGCCTATTGTACAACATTAGATTTTATATATAATTACTTTTATGTTGTTTTTTTATTGTAATGTGTTCAATAAAGAGTTATTGTATTGTTGTATTGTATTGTATTGTAGTGGTCCAATGCCGGAACAACGTATATTCTTAACTGCTGAATGAAGAGACTTTATATTTGGAGAGTGTGTTTATAAAGAGGTAAAGTGTAGGTTACGACATGATGAATTAAAAAAAAAACTTATTTTGTTAAAACATTCACCCCCTTTTTAAACCCATTGAAATGCTTATTTTTTAAATTCATCTTCTCTTTTTTTGTTACCTCTTTATAAACTCTCCAAAATAAGGTCTCTACATTCATCGGTTAAGAATATAAGTTGTACCAGCATTGGACCATTTTAAGTAAACATGTTTTTTCGTTTTGTGTAACTTTTTACCTGAGACTTACAGACCAACTGTGAATGCAAAAAAATGTTACAAATATCGTCTTCTTTATACTTTTCATAGACACTTTTGCCATAAAGCTAACGAATTATTAAATTAGAATTATTAAAATTAAAAAAATTTTGGCCCCTTCAATTAAAGACGGCGGCTAACGCTCCCCCCCCCCCCCCCCGCCCCCTTGAGGTCGAAAATTTGTTTTTTTCGTAAACACCTCATAACATAATTAAGCAATACAAATCAAAGCTTCATATTTTCCCCCAATGACTGGCCTTAGTTCAAAATCTAAAACCCGGTCTACTATGGTCGGGTAAAAAATAGCCTATGACACTCTTGCGATGAAGACGAATCGATTGATACCTCGCTTGTCAAAATTGGTTCACCAAGTTTTTAGTTTGAACACAAAACTCTACCTTTGCTTCGCCGTAGTCGAGTATTTAAAATAACCTATGACACTCTATACCTGAAGATCGATTGACACCTTGCTTGTCAATATCGGACCAATAGGGGCGACGCTATGGTGGAACATCGACATACCCACATAAATACATATACTGTTAAACTCATTACCCGTATCAATGCTTTGCCGTAATCGGGTAAAAAAGACAAAACGAATTCCGTATTTGATATTTTGAACACAAATCGCGGCCATGCACGACGCAGTTGTCACGGACAGAGCGCGTCATGTCGTCGACATAACGTAAACACATTCAACAGATACGAAACAATCGTTATAGCGAAATTGAATTTTATACTTATCGAAATAGAATTTGAAATTCCTTCCTTGCACAAATTCAGAATGGAATACTGGTTAGTTTTGAATACATGATCGAGAACTGAATACAGTGACTTGTTTTGACTTGTTTGCCCGCGGGAAGTACGAACTAATTGTTTGATAACATGCTCAGATAAAAGTCTTAACAAACAGGGCAAGCCAAATAAAACCGTTTAAAAATATAACCGGTTTCTCTGTGTAAAATGTTTTTGTTTCGGTGTGTAAAAAGCGATGAGATTTTTATTCTCGTGTCTGCTTATAACACACAGTATAGGAAATATAACCGTTTACAAAGACAAAGGAAAGTTGTTTCGTCTGCATTTTATACAGGTTTTTGTTAAGAAACACATTCAGCTTCAACTTTATTGTAACGGTCTGTACTCGGCGCTCTCAACTCTCTGTAAAGAGTTTTGTTACAAATACCTATTGTGTAACCAATTGTTTGTTGGGGCTGTTAAGGAATTGGAATTGTTTTTATATATAAGCAATATATGTGTTCAAGTAAAGAGTGAATAGGTTTCTACTAGGCAAGCGTGCTACACCATCATCGCTTTCCATCAGGTGAGATAGTGGTCTAACGTATGCCGAGACCGTAATAAAAAAAATAAAGTTTTTTCATTTTGTGGATCATGTTTTTTTACACGACTGCCCAAAAAAAGGAGTGTAATGTTTATAGGATTTATGTATGCATGTTTGTATGTATGTATATGAGTTTCTTTATTCCATCATAACTTTTAAATGCCTGAACAAATTTAGACGTAGGTGCCGTTGTATCGTTAGAATCCTTACATCCCCACGAGTAACTTTTTTTTTAAACAGTTATTTATGGCTCCATTTTGAAATGAGAAAAAATAATACTTCGAAATTTACAATATGGGTGTCAAATTAAATGCCTTGATAAGCACATTCCAACAGTATATAATTTTATGATTTTTTATAGCAGTTAACGCCTGCTTAGCGTAAATATATATAATAATTTTGTAATGGAAAAATTATTATATAGTATATAATTTATTGTCATAAGTTCTTTTTTTGGCAGGGCAGGCGTGTTTTTTAGCTTGTAAGCTAGATTTAACTTTTTTGTATGAATGTTTTTAAAATTATTATATAGTATATAATTTATTGTCATAAGTTCTTTTTTGGCAGGGCAGGCGTATTTTTTAGCTTGTAAGCTAGATTTAACTTTTTTGTATGAATGTTTTTAAAATTATTATATAGTATATAATTTATTGTCATAAGTTCTTTTTTGGCAGGGCAGGCGTGTTTTTTAGCTTGTAAGTTAGATTTAACTTTTTTGTATGATTTTTTTAAAACGGAAGGAAAAAAGTAGTAGGTTCATGAGAGCTTCAAAAGAACAAAGAATTAAACGACTAATAATTGAATTAACAATGATTATAAAATTGTAAAATATATTTATTAATCGTGTCACCCCCCCCCCCCCCCCCCCCGCGCTTTAATCTTTACTTATAATAAAGCAATAGGAACGAAGAAGTCTGTACAAAGAAGATAATTAATAAAGAAATGATCTAGGGTACATAAAATAAGCTACTGAACAAGAATATAACATTTTAAAAAATCGTGTCTCTTTGTCTGTTTGTATGTTTGTTCGCGCATCACGTAAATTCTACTGGACCGATTGCGATATGGTTTTCACTGTTGGATAGCTTATGTTTTGACTTAAAAACTGGGGTACTTTATATCTCAATCCGATGAGTAGAAGCCGAGCAATCGATAAACATATTTTTGACGACTGAAGGGATTTTGATCAAATGTTGGTATTTTGGTACTTTAGGTCCTGGAATAGCACAAAGAGTACTTTAAACGAAATGACCACGCGTGCGAAGCCGCGGGCATCAGCTAGTTAATTGTGAGAACATTATAAAGGCGTAATACCAACGCCCGTTCGAGAGTTACAAAGCTTTTGTGACACGATGTAATGTAACATCGCAGACAAAGGCAGCGTGCATGAAACAAGAGGCTTTGTACACTGAATCTTATCTCGCTCCATTCGCTCATTGTCTTGTCGCGTTGTTCAAAGTCTTCCAGCCAAATCCAAGTAATTAGGTTAGTTAAATGATAAAAGTATGTGTAAGATTTTTTAAAAACATTGTTTAGTTTTATAATGTACCTAATATTAAAGACAATGAAACACTTCAAAGCCGTTTTATACTTAGGTTTCCAGTGTACCAGTAAATTAAATTAAATTCATAACTTATTTCATGAAAAAAAAAACGATTTCCATCAAGTCATCATCACTGAGGGAATATGGAATGGTACTAATTTAGCAATGTTAATTAATATTGAAATCTTTATTCAGCGTATTTCAAAAGCATTGCACATTTAATAACTGTCAACAAAATTGAACAAGTAGAATATCATCCGAGTTTAATTTAAACCCGAATCCGCGTATAATCGAATGTCGCGATCCAGCGGAGCGCGCCCGTTGCCATAGCGCCGGCGCCGCGCCGCGCTCGACCGCTGCTGGCGCTGTTTCCCGCTGCTGGCCAAATACAGGCTCCGCTGTCGCGAAAACTTCGTTTGTCTTCGGGAGCATAGAGACACACCTTTAGTACTAACTAGCTGCCCCCGCCGAGCCCCTTATATATAGAAAATCCTTCCTTAGTGTGCCACTATGATACGCAAGAATTATTTCCTACAAATTTCAAATCTCTAGGTCCTCCAATTTAGGCTGTGTTGTCTGTCAGTCAGTAAGTATGTCACGGTACTGTTTTGTAGATAACTAGGCACAGTGCATAATATATACCTTACTTACCTTATTGTACTGTACGTAGGTAAGCTGACCTGAACGAATGCTAGATAATAGTTCGGAATTTATAAGAAAGGTAAAAGCATAGTTGTGATACTAGTTCATTTTTGATGAGAGGAATTAATTAGTTTAGTGCGTTTTTTCGCATTAGGACAGATTCGTTCTACGACAGATTCTGGTTAGGACATGTTATTTTTAAGACACATTCGTGTTAGGACAGAAAGTGTACAGTCACATCCTGATGTGTTTTCTGACTTTGGTGCTAGTGCAAGCTTAGTAGGTAGCTCAAAGCATTTAAAACAGTACTAAGGGCCAACAAGCAGGAAATCATTAGGAAATATTTTTGTTTTCATTCTGTATGGTTATTTATTCATTGTAATTGGTTATTTGCCCTTGATAATGTACAACTTTTGTTCTACTACTTTTGGAAATTAACAAAAAATAAAACTTATCCTCTCCTTGCACGTACCTAATGTAAGTATTAATATTATGTGAATGTAAGTATTAATATTATGTGAATGCTAAACTGAATGTATTTTAGTTCTAAACTTCTAATTGTTTAATGATTTACACTAATTTTCTTTTCAACATAATAATAATAATAATAACAATATTTTATTGATAGTATAAAAAAGATTACAAAAATACATTTGATCAATAGACTCCCCACTACTCACTAGGATTCCCTGAAACATAGCTTGAGCTTACAGTTTGTGGTTTCATTTTTTCATCCTTAACACGAATTTGTCTTAAAAATAATGTATCCTAACCAGAATCTGTCCAAACGAGAACAGGCGGTTTAATGAGAGGATTCATGTGTGATGTTACGTGTAAACAGCAACAATTTTTACTTGCAAATTTTTAATTACTTATTTTAAAATATTTTGAAGAGATAGGAGCATTTTAAAATACGAGTATGACTGTGTTTGTGCTGATATAAAATTTTAATAAACACCCAAAATATGGGCAGAAAGCACGTTCGACAAACAATGCGATCGTATGCACAATCACGGATAATATGTCTTTTTCCGCAAACATCATAGCTGGTTCGGAGAAAACTGAAATCCTTAATTCTGGTCGTTGTTACAATAATTGAAACAAAAGGGATTCCCACAAGGACTGGAGCCGGATATACAGTAAATGTTTAACGTTAACACATACACAAGATAAGAGCTTTTGTTTCTTCGTGAAAGTATTTTGAGATATCAGAATGGCACGTTTGAGGAATTTTAAATACACCAGTTCCGAAATCGTCACTAGGTGACTCCCGCGCCTAGGAACGCTATTTATTACAGCAGCAATCTGCCTTCTTGTTTCAACTGCTGATCTTTCATTAGGTCCGGAACTCATGATCAGATCTTGACCAAAATTATATGGGACCAATCTGGAGATCTACCTTTTGGAATATGGATTCGATCCATTTTTCAAATTAGATCGAAATACACGAAAAAATACGTCAAATGGAAATACCTCCTCCTCTTGGTGAGGTTCATATTTCATTTATTTCACATAATGTTATAAATACCTCCTCCTCTTGGTGAGGTTCATATTTCATTTATTTCACATAATGTTATAGTCATAGTCATAGTCATAGTAATTTATTGATATTAAAAAATACAGGTGAATTACATGATAATCATGTACAAAAAGTACTTTATAATTCTTTCTATTATGCTTCGTAAAATATAGATTACTTATTAAGCAATATAACAATTATTAAAATTAATAATAATAATATTTAAGTACAATACTTTAAAATTATGTCAAATAAATAACAACAGAATACACAAAATAAACCTGAAATTGAAATCAATAAAAACTGTAAATAGTCAATTATAGTAAATTAATTCTATTCCTATTTAAATTCAAGAAATTCCGCAAAATTATAGAATGTTTGGTTGATAAGCCAGCGTTTCAACTTACACTTGAATGAGTCAAGACTAGGTGCTCCTGTGACATCCACCGGCAGTCGATTGTAGACCGTCGGGCCCATGACGTGAGTCAACTTGTTGGACTTGGCGAGGGAGCGGGACATGGCAGCCAGCTGTCCCTTGCGACGGGTGGTATACCTATGAGATTCACCTATTTTTTTAAAAGTTTTAATATTATAAATACCTCCTCCTCTTGGTGAGGTTCATATTTCATTTATTTCACATAATGTTATAAATACCTCCTCCTCTTGGTGAGGTTCATATTTCATTTATTTCACATAATGTTATAAATACCTGCTCCTCTTGGTGAGGTTCATATTTCATTTATTTCACATAATGTTATAAATACCTGCTCCTCTTGGTGAGGTTCATATTTCATTTATTTCACATAATGTTATAAATACCTGCTCCTCTTGGTGAGGTTCATATTTCATTTATTTCACATAATGTTATAAATACCTCCTCCTCTTGGTGAGGTTCATATTTCATTTATTTCACATAATGTTATAAATACCTCCTCCTCTTGGTGAGGTTCATATTTCATTTATTTCACATAATGTTATAAATACCTGCTCCTCTTGGTGAGTTTCATATTTCATTTATTTCACATAATGTTATAAATACCTGCTCCTCTTGGTGAGGTTCATATTTCATTTATTTCACATAATGTTATAAATACCTCCTCCTCTTGGTGAGGTTCATATTTCATTTATTTCACATAATGTTATAAATACCTCCTCCTCTTGGTGAGGTTCATATTTCATTTATTTCACATAATGTTATAAATACCTCCTCCTCTTGGTGAGGTTCATATTTCATTTATTTCACATAATGTTATAAATACCTGCTCCTCTTGGTGAGGTTCATATTTCATTTATTTCACATAAATACCTCCTCCTCTTGGTGAGGTTCATATTTCATTTATTTCACATAAATACCTCCTCCTCTTGGTGAGGTTCATATTTCATTTATTTCACATAATGTTATAAATACCTCCTCCTCTTGGTGAGGTTCATATTTCATTTATTTCACATAATGTTATAAATACTTGCTCCTCTTGGTGAGGTTCATATTTCATTTATTTCACATAATGTTATAAATACCTGCTCCTCTTGGTGAGGTTCATATTTCATTTATTTCACATAATGTTATAAATACCTCCTCCTCTTGGTGAGGTTCATATTTCATTTATTTCACATAATGTTATAAATACCTCCTCCTCTTGGTGAGGTTCATATTTCATTTATTTCACATAAATACCTCCTCCTCTTGGTGAGGTTCATATTTAATTTATTTCACATAATGTTATAAAGTTAAGTCAATTTCACCAGTAGCTTATCTTAAGTACCCTAAACCTTTTCGTTTTTAATTATCTTCATTTTACATACTTTTTGTTCCTACTGCTTTATTATAAGTATAGAATTCAATAAGATCATTTGTCCATGTGCACTGAATCAGCGCTCGTGGTCGTGATCGATACGCCCGTGAGAGGACTGCCAATGATTCGACGATTGTGGATTGTGACAATTGACATGTTAATACAAACTAGATCATTCGGTAACGTGCTATGTTTAGGGTAGTAGTGAACCTGTAGAAATGCACTTTGAATGCAGTGCACATTAATATTAAACATGTTTACCGATTGACTTTCTTAAATTTAATATACATTTGTCTTAATTTTAAGAATACATGTGAATGTGACTAAACATATTTTCTTGTTGGATCGTTGCTGCCTGAAGTAGTATACAACTACATTACTGGCACCACTGCTCCGAAAGAATGAAATGATAATGGCGGTACTATTATTATTTATCCTGTCACAATAGGCTTTCACTTGGATAATGTTTTGTTTATAGCATAAATTCAATACAATAGAGAACAAACAAACAAACACACACACACACACACACACACACACACACACACACACACACACACACACAGACACACACACAGAGAGTATACAGCTACTCAAGTACCAAGTATGACCTAGCACTGAAAAAACATATCGACGTGATAAAAAGTTTCAACAATTTGAATGTGCTCGAGTTACCTACCGAAAAGTTCATAATTTGATATTCGTCAAAGCTATGAAATAAAAAAAACAATTAATCCTAAGTTTGTTCCTTATCAAAATAGCGAATAATGAAAGTATTCATTTTCAGGATCGCTTCCGGTAAAAGTTTATATTCGAGGGGAAATTTCCATAGATAAATTAATTTAAAATCGAAATCGAATCATGGCGGGCTATCTGCCTCGCTGGGCAACGCCAGCCGTTCCGGTTAAGGCCTCCTCACACCTAGGAAAAATCATCTCGCTTACTCCTTGACATTCGCTAGTGATGTGGTACATCTGAACCTAATTAATAGGTGAAAAGCAGATGCAAGAAAACTTTTTTAATTTAAAAACTCATGTAAATACCTCTTTTTAATTCTTCGGCATGCATTGTTCTTTTTGTTTAATGATCCCCTCGGACCAACGCGTGACCTTGGCTTTTCGATTGATGTCGTAATTTTAGCATTGTCTTCATTTTAACATTAAAACTCAAAATGACTCCATCTAATCCATGCTGTAAACTATAGAAGCAAATAAAATCACGGGGTTAAATAGTTTTAAATAAATATGATATAAATTTCCTTGGGCACACAGACCATAGACAACTGCATTATTACTCACGTAATCAAGACTCAAAAAAAATACATGCAATGTACGTGTTGGACACGCATAGACTTAGGCTTCCGTGGCCAAGACCCTAAGCTACCTATTAGTGAAAACATTGCAATCGTTTCTGTAGTTATTACATAAGTAGTGTTTACATTATACTCCAACAAAGTTGTTTTTACGCTGGGATTACAACATTATTGTAACATATAGATGTGTTGCATATAGATGCACCCTTACAATCTACTAGTCCAGCATTTAACCTATCCTATATATATATATATATACTGATCATCAGCCTATATCTGTTTACTGCTGGACGTAGGCCTCTCCTAATGCACGCCACTGAGCTCGGTCTTCAGCTCTCTTCATCCATTTTCTTCCAGCCGCTTTTCGTAGGTCGTCACTCCACTTGGCCACAGTGCGTGCTACACTAAGTTTGCCTAAGCGTGATCTCCACTCGAGAACTCGTCTACCCCAACGGTTATCGGTTCTCCGGGAAATGTGACCAGCCCATTTCCACTTCAGTTTGCTTATCCTTTCAGCTATGTCAGTTACCTTGGTTATCCGTCGGATATCTTCATTACGAATCTTGTTCTTCAGAGAAACTCCAAGCATAGCTCTCTTCATAGCTCGGTGAGCGACCTTTAATTTGTGGACTAGTTTGACCGTGAGTGTCCACGTTTTGGCACCGTTGGTTATGACTGGTAGGACGCACTGATTGAAAACTTTTGTCTTCAGGCACTGTGGTATGGACGAAGAAAAGACTTGATTAAGCTAACCGAATGCTGCTCAACCCAGCTGAATTCTTTTGTTGGCTTCTTTCTGAAAGTTGTTCTTACCCAATTGCAATATTTGTCCAAGGTAAACATATTGTTGGACTTCAACAACAAGAGGCACACCATTAACTGCAATAGGTTCCGGATCAATAAGATCGTTGAACATTATCTTGGTCTTATCTATGTTCATTCCGAGACCGATCCATCGACAAGCATCATCATCTAGGTTTGTCAGCATACTTTTAAAGTCTTGCAGCGACTCCGCCATTAGGACGATATCATTGGCAAATCGTAAGTGTGAGATGTTCTCGCCATCGATATTAATGCCCATTCCTTTCCAATCCAGTGTCTTAAACATATCTTCCAGGGCATAAGTAAACAGACTCGGGGATATAACATGCCCCTGTCTCACTCCCCTGCGCAGTTGGATATGTTCAGACTGCTGGTTGTTTACTTGGACACTCATAGTCTCAGCGTCATACAGAAACCTAAGCACTTCGATGTATTGCCACTCTACTTGACAACGCTGCAAAGACTCCAGAACCGCCCAGGTTTCAACGGAGTCAAAGGCCTCCTCATAAGCCACAAAAGCAAGACACAGGGGCTGGTACTCTTCAGACTTCTGTATAATCTGCCTCACTGTGTGTATGTGGTCTATGGTGCTTAATCCTCCGCGAAACCCAGCCTGCTCAAGAGGCTAAAATTCGTCAAGTCTTCTTGCGAGACGATTTGAGATGACCCTCGCAAACAACTTATAGTTCAAAAGTGAAATAGGTCGGTAGTTCTTTAAAAGGGTTTTATCCTCTTTTTTAAAGAAGAGTACTAACAAACTACTGCTTCACGCTTCTGGAGTTCTCCCACTGTTAAGGACGACAATAACCCTTGAAGCTCTCGAAGTACGGGTTTCCCCCTGCTTTCAGGAGCTCCGAAGTTATACCATCCTCACTGGAGGCCTTTCTATTCTAAAGTTGTTTGAGCGCCATCTCAATCTCGTCTAGGCTGACTACGGACAGTTTGTCAGTGTAGTGGCGGGTCAGTACTGCGCGGGAATCCTCTGTGCTGGTCTTCAATCTGTTCGAGGAGAACATAAAAACTATGTTTTTGATTAATTTTCTTTATTGAGTGATTGCACAGTAGGAAGCAGGTTGGCAAGAGAGCGAGACTACAGATACACAAATCTTCATCCGCTCGCATAGATAATAAAATTACTTCCTATGTTATATTTCTTACTAGCGCAGTGACTAGCGCCCCGCTACAGCTCCTGTGTAGCGGGGCGCTAGTCACTGCGCTAGTCACTATCGTTCGCTATCCACACATATATAAATAAAAGTGAAAACGTTTGTTTGTTTATTTGGTGAGTTTTAACGCGGCGCATTTTGATGAAATTTGGAATGGACATAGCTTTATACAGTGTAATAACACATATGATACTTTTATCCCGAAAAATAGTAAGTTTCTACGGGGAAACTGGAAAATTTCGATTACTCGCTGTAAGGAACGGAAGCCATGGAAACAAAATATGTAATAAAAAGTCTGTCAAAAAGCATAAACAGCGTTGGTGACAAAGATAATACAATACGTAGGTGGTTTACTTTTCCATTGTTTTTCAATATCCTACATGAACGCAGGATGCTTTTTTTGCGATAAATTGTAGCCCACGCGGACGACGTCGCGGGCGGGTCACTAGTTTTAAAATATTTCCAGACACCGAAGAGTCCACGGTTTGCCCACCAACTCGCAACTACTCTGTTGACGGCATTGTGCCGTCTGAAAGAGCCCTGTGGCATCATCAAGGTCGAATCAAGTCGGACCACGTTTTCTTCACATTGCCACTGCCACTTACTTGGTGTCTAAAGATACTTGTACACTATCTTATTATAGTGTAATATTAGTCTAACGACATGTTATTATGGACTTTGTGTCGAACAAGATAGATAAATAGATAGATAATACTTTATTGTACACCAGTTTCCAAAAAAATACTACAAATAGGAACAATCTTATTACTTAAGTACAACGGGCGGACTTATCGCTAAAAGCGATCTATTCCAGTCAACGATGGAATGAAATAATTGCGTGAGTGAGACAAGCAACAGCCTTATACTCGTAGGTGAACAGATGGTGAGCATGCCCCAGGATGATTATGACAGTGGTGAAATGAAACTGAATTGGTTGTAGTTATATTACTTAGATGATGTTGCTATGATAATTAATCTCCTCCCTCTGACACTATCATCTCTGCCTTCAGCCAATCTTTGCCAATGTCATATCAAATTTAGCTCGACCCGTCGTTGTTGCACTGGTCTTCTACGGCTGCGATTTTCCACGCGGGGCCACCAATCTATCAGTGACCTACTTTACTGCCGTCAATGCATCTTGCCAAGAGTCCTTCTCATCGTCACTTGAGGTTTATGTACTGATGTCTTCCACCTTGGGTTTTCTCTGGATCTCCGTCTTCCGCACTCAGACGCTCAATGTGAGCTTAGAAACAGTATCTAGGTACTTAAATAAAATAAGAAATCAGATGGTGCAGTATTGGACCTACTTACCTAGAGCAAAATAGAATTCTGTTCAAAATTGAAACAGTGATATCACTTTCAGATATCGTCACAAAAAAAGAGCAGAGGGAAAAATGTTTTAACCAGTTCTATAAAATAATTGTTCAGTTGGTTTTGCCGTAACAGTTCCAATGTGTTCTTTTAAAATACCTCCTTAACTGTTATTTTGGACTGTTTCTATAAATATTCCTCAATTCTACATTGCAGTAGTACCACATCACTGCTTAGCAAGGTGGTGCGGGATGAATTTTAAAGCGCTAATGTAAGGCCGGCTTTAGGATCGAAACATTCCCACGATACGAATTCGCAACGCAAAATCTGTAAAGTCACCCAACGCGTTGCAAAAGCTTGAGGTAATTAACGACGAGCTTTCTTGCGTTGTTGTTGAGCTTTCTTTCTTCATTTCATTATAATCCTCGCGCGTCGCGCGATCCGCTTCACAATTAAAACATAATAGAATCGTAAACAAGATTTAAACAGCAATGTAGTTTACGCAAATTATTATTACAGAAGCAAGACGTCTCGTACAACCTGTCTCGATGACTCTGTGTCATGTCTACACTGCCAATTCTTGTCAACGAGAAAACGTCCAGCAAGTCTCATGGTCCTCAAAAGAAGTCACGGCGGCAAGACGCTTTGCGGTGCGAATTCGCAAGGCGTTGCTAATTTTATACGTTACAAATTCGCATCTCAGTATGAATGTCGGCTCTTATACTAAATCGGATTTAATTCCAACTTTTGTATCCGGCTTCCGGATGTGGCGGATTCTCACGAAACGCACATTTGTTTTACAAATTAACACGGCTGATGTTTTAATTACTTTTATTACTTTTTATAATGCTCCCCTGAGGCCTTGAGGGAGATTTATGAGCGCTTTCAGCGTAAAAAGTAAGAACGAAGTTTCGTGTAAAAGTATCAGTAAACAATGTAGGTATATTATACTCATATTAAAATAATATTCTCAGGATATAAGGAGGTCTAAACTACTTAAATATTTCCATTAAAAACAGTTTTTTGAACAAAAGTACTACATCTACATCTGACTTTCCATACAAAGCCTTTGATATAATAAAAGGAATGAAGATGAAATGAATATAAAACAAAGGACGAAATGTTCAATTGGGATATAATATCGATTACCATCCGAATAATAAAATACCTTCGTAGCGGAAGCAATCGACAGAACCCGATATCGATAAGAGCAAAAATACATGCCTCGAAGGCCGCGGACGGCGACTTAAATACATGCCTCGAAGGCCGCGGACGGCGACTTTAATTTGAAACTGGGAAGGAATATTGATGCTTTATTGAATACAATTAAAGTTTATATAGTGGTGGATACTACATTAAAGTTTATATAGTGGTGGATACTACATTAAAGTCTTTCTCGTCACAGAATCTATTTACATACTAGCTGTGCCCGCGGCTTTTCCCGCATGATGAAAATTAATGGGTTTTTTACGCGGAATCTTAATTCTTATTCAAGAATAAAAGTAGCCTACGTTACTCCTTATAACTTCAGCTATCTGCCAGTGAAAGTCCCGTCAAAATCGGTCCAAACGTTTCGGAGATTAGCAGGAATAAACAGACAGACAGACAGACAGACCGACCGACAGATAGATAGACAGAAAGAAAGAAAAAGTTTTTTTTAATGGCCTTTTCATTTTAAGTACCCTTTATACTTTCATATGCATTTAGTAAAAAAACTGTTTTATTTATTTGTCTAGAGGATAATCATTAAATGCTGTTCGTTGCATCACTTGACAACGGCTAGACATATTAGTTTTCTTTTTTTAAATATTCGTCGTAATCTGAATCAGATTTTTAGGGAAAGAAAAATTGGAAAAGTTGCCCGGAAAATTACTCAAACCAAATCGAGATTAAAAAAATATATTTATAGTGTTTATCACATTGATTACAATCCGCTGATTGATTACCATTTATTAACCGCCTCAAGTCTTTCATAAAATGGTCTGGAGTAAAAATGTGATTTACTTCATCCACCGAAGAGTCTAACTTCGTACACCAATCATAGGGATGATAAAATATCTATCGCCCGCCAGTTTTGTACACACTCATGTAATAGATTTGTGTGTTGGCGCGTGATTTCCCGAAGGGCTGCCGGGAAACGCGGAAAATAAGGATTTATATACTGTTACCGAGTTACTTCCCCACAATTTGTTAGATGACCTTGGATGCCTGGAGGCATTTGTCGGGTCACAGTTTATTTGAACGTACTAAGAGGCATTGCAGTGTGTACGCCTAGTTCGAGGTTTATATACTCGTAGCAAAGAAAAAGCATTGATTATTAAACAACGAACCAGTTTTTTCTCAGGTTGAGATCAATGTTTATTACGTTGCGGTAAACAAGTTTTGTTTGCATTTGTGAATGAAAAGTATCCGACTGGCGAAGAAATTAGCCGTGAAATATAATTTAACAAATCACCAGTGTTTCTTTTGAGGAAGTTTAGAGGCCTTCAATGTTTGTGCTTAACTTATTCTTAGTGGTTATTTTTTGGACGTCTAATAGGTAAATTAAATTTAAAATTACTTAAAAGTACCGCCCGAAGTTGCGTTTAAGAAATATTTCATTATTCCTATTTACTAAACGTGCTTTCACACTTAAAGCAGATTAACATAATATTATGTCCTTATAAAACATACTCTACAAAAGCATATATACCCCAACCCTCAACTAACAAACGCGACTAAAAGCCTAGAAAGTGTCCGGACCTCGCAGTGACTATTATCCAGTCTGTGCCTGGGAGGGTCCAGGTGACGAGGGTTCCCGAGATGGATACCGGAGCCGCGTGACCCGCACATTGTCACCGAAGCTAGTCCGTGTCTACAACATGTTCTACTGGTTTGCAGGCTCACGGTGAAATATTTGCTGGCTGATTTGGTACATTTTGCCCCTCTTTAATCAACTTCAAAAGGAGGAGATCTCAATACGAGAACCGACTCCAAATAGATATACCAAAAAACTAACTGACCATTATACCCCCCAAATGTCCCGTGACACATAACCGCGTGACATGCGCACGCGCGTGAAGGTCACAAGACATATTATGTCGTTTTTTTGCAAAGAATAGTTCCTTTGGCCAATTAATAATCAACGGATAGTAAATGTTAAAGTGGCCACAGTGTTAAGATACAATTTTTTTAAAACATACAATTAATTTTAAAAGTTAAAGGTGATTTATTTAATTACATTACATGTTAAAAGCTAAAAAGAATAATAAAAAAAAACGCATTAGCCATGTAATGTCGCTCATCAAACTCTTTCATTTGATACCCATATCATAGGGGTTACTGTGGTAATTATAAAACACCATTTTGTGACGTTCGCCATATTAGATTTAGTATGACGTCACTTTACTTGTTGTGTTTCGCTCATCAAGCCCTTTCATTTGATACTCATATAATAGTGGTTGCTATGGAAATGTTAAATCAGCATTTTATAACGTCCGCCAAATTGGGTTAAAAATAGTGGCATTTAGGTAATCGTGCAATGTCACGAGAACCAAACATGTGTGCTAAATTTCAGCTCGATTGCTTCTGTGGAATTCGGTGAAATATCGATTGCGAAATTCCAGGACATACATACATACATACATACTCGTACATACAAGTGAAGTTAGATAAAAGCTTTTAATAAAATGCATTACTTCTTTCGTAGAAATGTTGTCGTCCTAGTCACAACGCCGCACCTTCTTCGATTATACAGTACCCTTGCCCATACCCCATTTACAGATCATCTTGTTTTTGGATTTGAGTCGGCATCGTTTCACTTAATTGCTAGTCCAATTAGTCTAACAACTTCCCGAGCCTGACGTTGGTACTTTTCCCCAATCCCGAACTTAGTACTAATCGACATCTAAATTACCGGATCGGCCACATTGGGTCATTACCATGGCGATGGTCAGACGGCCACATAATATAAATCATTCTGATATTAACTATAATATCATATATCTCTTTTATTGAGGTAATCACGTTCCGTTTTACGCATTAGGACATGACGTCAGTGGCATTTGTCATGTGGCTTTGTCACATCTTGTGAGCCATTTTAGATGACGTCACGTAGCAAAAGGATGTCAAATTGACAGCGCGGGTCAATATGTCAGCCTCGGCGGGAATAACGGGCGGCGCTCGTGAGGGAGTGAGGGAGTGAGGGAGTGAGGGCGTGAGGGATGGTAAGTGAGTAATTGGATAGTTCTAAGAATATCGTATTCATCAAATCATCTACCATCGCACAAGTCATCGCGTTGTTAAGTAATGTCATAACATCTAAATCGATCAGTCTACTCGGCCGCGGCTGCACTACCGAAATGTCACAACATATTGTGTTATGTTAAGAAAAACAAGTTGAGCGCGGGTTTTCTGAGCGGCAGAAATATAACGCAGACTGGAACGAGTCACTTGCCAAGTTCTACAATATAATTAAGATGTGGACAGTTGTCAAGAAAGCTGCTGTTACCTTTTTAAAAATGTTTGTATGTATGTATGTTTGTTTAGGTCAAATCTTGCAAGCTGAATTAGAACCACTTCCTCTTGTCCTATGGAATTGAATTTTTACGTGTTGGTTCAGTTCCGATGACAATGCATTTTTTGTGGTACGCATGACATGAATCGACATCAAGTATTAGCTCCAGATAAAATAACTCTTTAACGGTTAAAAGCACATTCACGAAATGTTGTGTTCGCATTCTATTATGATACCTGGTTGTAAGCTTTACCATGACATGGATACTGCACTCAGGGTTAGGTACTGACTAGGAAACTCCTCAACGGTTAACAGCCCAGACAGACAGACAGACAGACACGAAATGTTGTATACTTATTTAAATTTGATAGACCCTTAAGTTTCACCATGACATGGCTACTGTTTTTTTTTAAATTCAATGCTATTTTTAACTTGTTTAGAAACGCTGTGAGGATATTCCGCCAAATAAACTCGCGGATACAAGATGGAATTTGCTTTCTACAATGGTATTTCATCAATATAGAAAAGTAATCTTTAGTATAATCAAAATTCAGCTCAAAAAGTAGAAAACTATTCCTATTCATAGTGTCGGGCACTCACAGGGAAAACTATTCCTATTCATAGTGTCGGGCACTCACAGGGAAAACTATTCCTATTCATAGTGTCGGGCACTCACAGGGAAAACTATTCCTATTCATAGTGTCGGGCACTCACAGGGAAAACTATTCCTATTCATAGTGTCGGGCACTCACAGGGAAAACTATTCCTATTCATAGTGTCGGGCACTCACAGGGAAAACTATTCCTATTCATAGTGTCGGGCACTCACAGGGAAAACTATTCCTATTCATAGTGTCGGGCACTCACAGGGAAAACTATTCCTATTCATAGTGTCGGGCACTCACAGGGAAAACTATTCCTATTCATAGTGTCGGGCACTCACAGGGAAAACTATTCCTATTCATAGTGTCGGGCACTCACAGGGAAAACTATTCCTATTCATAGTGTCGGGCACTCACAGGGAAAAGTTGATGTATCCTGTTTATATAACTTTCCCTAAAATATAACAACTCCGATACAATCAAAGTACATTCTCGTGCACCCTTTGCCTCTTAACTCAAAAAGTACGAAACTCCCTCAAGATCTCGGTAACAAAGTAGCTAAACAGAAAGTTAGCAAACTTTTTCAATGGAAAGGTGTTCGGGCGCTGCGCCCGATGAATGGTTTCTTACTACAACTGAAACTTCCAGAGTTGTAGGATTTATACCGCGTTCAAAGATTTATTCCCTTAAATGTATACAATCGAGGTCTAAAGTTTCTCATGAAGTAACTTATAAAGTACAGTTTCAAATAATTTGAAGAAATCTACGGTACTAGCGCATAATACGGACTTACTAACAACATTATCACAGTTATCTATTCTAATAATAATAATTAATATAATTTCCGGTTGTTCTCATCTTGCTAACTTAGATTACTTGCACAGACACAACCAATCCATCAGCAAATTGCCCTTCAGTACGACCTTGTCGAGTCTGTACTATAAGTACGCAACGGCGCCAGTTTTCAATAATGGTCATGCATTGCTCTATTAGGACCACTCTATCATCACGGACAGGAGTACTGTTGGCAATAAGCCTGATATCGTGCTGGTAGATCGGTCCCAGTGCTCGTCGACATCACCATCCCACATGATGAGAACCTCGTGAAGGCTGAGAAGGACAAGCTCAGCAAGTACCTTGACTTGGCTTACGAGGTGACTACCATGTGGTGCCGGGTCCAAACCAAGAGAACGAGAGCGAGCGAAGGCTACCTTGCGAAAGCGAACCAATCAATGTGGACGACTTAACGAAAGCGAGCGAGAGCCAGCGTAGGCCTTCGTTCGCATTTGGCCGTACTCCGCCGCGTGTCGGTACATCAAAGGAAATTATAGCGAGCGAGCGCACGCGGTGTGTTGTGTACGAGCGGGCGAATGCTCATTCTGCAGCGGTAGTTGCACGGAACCAGGCCAGTCGCACTCCGCAACAAGTACAAAAAAATACCTACACTTTGCGGCCGCAATATTGCGGTTAATTCAGTAGAGTGTCAAGCGTGCGATCGATGAGTCGCGCGCCGTGTGCTTAGCGATAAAGTACCTACCTACCGATTATTAAGAAAAGAATAAGTTTTTGACAAATTTTATTCTTTTCTTAATTATGAGTACCAAGAAGAAACCTAGAATGTACTGCATAGCGTTCGGTCTGACAAGTCTCGTAAAATACCTACATACTGACATTTTATTACGTAGGTAGCCATTTCTTTTTCATTCATTATTAAGCATGGAATTCAGACAGGCACTTTTTATTCATCAAAGTGCAATACCTATTAAGCTATAATCAAATAATAAGGTCTATTCTGATAAGAATGTCGTTATATGTAGTTAATAGAACTATCAACATTTATAATAATAAGTAAATAAAATATACATTATTACTTGTTATGAACACGCATGTGAAGCCGCGGGTTAATAACAGCTAGTAATAACAATAATACTATACTTACAATAAAGCAGTTAGTACCAACAAATCTGTACAATGAAGATAATTTTAAAAATATGGTCTAGTGTACTTAAAATAGTGAACAAGTTTTTTTTAATCGTGTCGGTATGTTTATTCGTGCCTCACTTAAAAATTATTGAACTGATTGCAATGCATTGAATGATATTGTAGTTTATAGGTACTTTTAGTCCTGGAATAACACGTATGGGCTACTTTCAAATGTAATGACCACGCGGAAAAGACAAACACACAGACACGATTTA
Organism: Alsophila aescularia; assembly: GCA_946251855.1. Taxonomy (NCBI): domain Eukaryota; kingdom Metazoa; phylum Arthropoda; class Insecta; order Lepidoptera; family Geometridae; genus Alsophila; species Alsophila aescularia. The sequence continues at coordinate 1,270,717 of OX276380.1, read as the reverse complement.
AAAAAATGTTCTATTCTTGTTCAGTAGCTTAATTTAAGTACCCTAGAACTTTTTTTTTAGTATCTTCATTGTACAGACTTTTTCGTTCTCATTGCTTTATTATAAGTATATATTAAAAGTATAGATTTGAAGTATAGATTCTTTCACTTTATTTATTTGAATAATATATCAAATAAATAAAGTGAAATAATCTATACTATTACAATTTTTTACAATCCATATATACCAATATATAAAAGTGAAACGTTGTCTGTTTGTTTGTTTGTTTGGAGAGCTTTCACGCGATAACGGCTGGACGGATTTTTAAGAAATTTAGAATGGAGAATGCACATAGCACATCTGCCAGGCGTCCCGCGACTGCTCATTTAGAATGGAGAATGCACATAGCACATCTGCCAGGCGTCCCGCGACTGCTCATTTAGAATGGAGAATGCACATAGCACATCTGCCAGGCGTCCCGCGACTGCTCATTTAGAATGGAGAATGCACATAGCACATCTGCCAGGCGTCCCGCGACTGCTCATTTAGAATGGAGAATCCACATAGCACATCTGCCAGGCGTCCCGCGACTGCTCATTTTTTATTATAAAATTTTCTTCATTGTACATACTTTTTCTAACTTACTGCTTTATTAAAAGTATAGATTGGTGATGATGATGGAGCTTAAGCTGTCTGTAGATTTTGGAAATACATTTTACCAGTTTTTCAATTCGTAGGTTTTGTTTTTGTCCTATGCCAAAAAATGAAAAAAGTAAACGGAGTAGCGTGAAGTTTCTCAGTTCAGTGCGAAGTATGTACTTACTTAAGCATAACTTTAATCAGCATTATCTTTGTTTCAGGTAATCAAGGGTTCATCAAATAATTTCAAGAGACGGAAATGACCAGAATATCTTTAGTAAGTAGTTATAAAGGAGTACTCTGAGCCCAGTTTCTAATACATAAGTCTGTTTAATTTATGAACAAACATTTTAAGTACAGTGTAAGGTCACCTAATACAGCCGGCATCCACGTACACGTATAAGTACAGTGTAAGGTCACCTAATACAGCCGGCATCCACGTACACGTATAATTAAATTCACTCGCATGAAATCCACGATCCCACATAATTAAGGAACCGTCTCTCAAGTCAGTGAATAAAATTACTTGAAACCGAATACCTAATATTTCACATACGCTCCGAGCTAAAAGCAATGAATTCAACGTTATACATTCCCTATGTAAATGATCTCACGAATGTAGGCTCTTTCTTAGGGCACTTACAGTTTATTTTACGTTGATATGTTAATTTTTCGTAGAACGATCTACGGAGAAATGGTAAATATTCTGATGACAGTGTTATGGACATTAATATGTATAAGACATAATGAAATTGTGTAATGTGCTCGGAATTTATTACTATGAACGTTTTGTTAACATGTCGGGAAAGGTTTGTGTCTGAAAGTGTAATATGTCTTCATTGCTTATTATTTTAATTATTATGAATGTCATGCGGTAGAATTATTATTATATATTTTTAATTGCTTATCGTTTCTATGTCGCTTTTAAGTAAGTATCTGTTGTTGTGTGCTGTAACCATAACATTGTCCATGTTTTCATGATCTTCAATTACAACAATTTACAATTATTATCAGAGTTTTTTTATTTATTTTTCCAATCTGACTATGTATGATCTCTATTCATGTAATAATTTTTTATTACCAAAATTATAGCACTATGTTTTTGCACAGCTCAGATCTGCTTTGTGAGTCAGGTATTGTCTAAAATAATGCGCTCATAATCACCCAAAATAGAAGCTGTAAACCAAACAGTACTTAATCTGTCCCATTATTCATCAGTGTGGGAAAGGGTCCGACCGTCCGACCGTCCGACCGCAGCCGGACTGACCGCCTCGTCTGTCGCGAGCCTTATAATATATGCACCTTCTGAGATCATAAATAATGCTTTGTGGGTAAAAGAGTGTTTAAAGTTTGCTTATTTTATTTATAAACTTACGCTTTGTAGATTTAAATTAGGTGCAAAGTGCACATGTAGGATAACTGACCTTTAACTTCAAGGTGAAGAAAAAAGAAAAAAGAAATAAATATTAAAAGTTAATTCAAAATCTGCTAGATGGTTCTCGTCCGTCCCTTTATTTATTAAAGGAAAAAGTTAGAAAAGTCTCATGAATAAATTTAATTACAGTTAGCAAGCTAAGAACAAAACGTGCTTGAATTAAAAAGGACCTGTCTTCCTGGAAGGACCTACCACTCAATTTTTATATAAGGCGCCATTTCGGTTCTCGGCATTAAGTGGCACGGGGCGTGAATAACACACCCCGTGCCACTTAATTAATAGTCAAATTAAAATTATTTTATGCACATTAAATATGAACTGACCACTCTGAACAGTCAAAGCATCTGATTCTATGAACTTGAGACCACACGGCTGTTATCACTTAGCGATATCATTGTTCGAAGAACTGGCGAATAGTTTAGTGTAGTTTCACTGTCAACTAACTTATTCACTTTTTTTTTTTATTACTGACTAGGCAATCGTTTGACCACGATCTCATTTGATGGAAAGCGATGATGTGGTCGAAGGTGTAGCACGCTTGCCTAGTAGATACCTATTCACTCTTAACTTGATCACACCGGGGCTATAATTTACCGGAAACACTGACGAGGGCAGGGCATTCCACTCCTTTGCAGTTCTTATAATAAATTAAGAAGCGTAACGCTTCGTTCTTGTGCGAGGTATTTCAACCATGAAAGGGTGGCGCTTTGCTGATCATCTAGTCGTACGGTGATGGAAAGGTGATGGGGGAATCAGGTTGTGCAGTTCTTGTGCACACTCTCCATAGTGCAATCTGTAGAATACCGCCAGGCTTGCTACCTCACGTCGATGCGCCAGACTTTGAAGCTTACTCTTTACCAGAGTGTCATCCCCAATGAGCCAATGTTTTTTTATGAGACAGCAGCACTCACACGTCGGTCACAAGCTCACAAGTCAAGGTTGAGCGAGCTACGAGGAATCTTAAAGAAGAGGGGGGAGTGTCCAATGTCTTCTATCTACACTAGAATAAAACTGTAACTGGGCCAAATCTGTACATTTAATATTGCAACTTGGCAAAATTATAGCAGATGTTATAGATTAACATTTAGGATACTTTTCATCAAGAAAAACTAAAGGGTTGTCGCAGGATAAGGGTTGAAAGTAATGTAAAAAAACACGCGTCAGGCTGAAACTAGTGGTTGGATTTCGATGCAACTTGGCACAGTCATAGTTTATAGTATGGATTAATATTACGCAGCTGGTTGAAATTTTCGGGCATTGGTCGTGGTCCACCTGCTCAGTTCACCTGAGTGGACCACGGGCACTTTTTCACAGAATATGACACATGAATAACTGTCATGTGTTATTATGTGTTATGGCAAGGTAGGCGAGCGATGGTAGCCTAACGGTTCAATAGTGCAACTTAGAAGAATCCAATGATACCGGGTTCGGTCCTATCCTAGGCTCCGCACCAATTACTTTTCTAATATATGTGCGGTTTTCCATTGCTCCGTGCTTTGAGCTGTCTCTCCGGGCTGTTATTGATTAAAAGCAGTCGTTAAGCCATGACCGAGTCCCTTGGGCAGCCTGACAAACTCTGACATCAGAGGTCAGCACTACAAACAAAATTATATTTCATATCCTAACAAATAATAATAAAGTTCACAAATTTATAACTATGTAAACAACGCGTATTTTTATGTTTTTATGTTTGCTCTCGTTAATACATAAATACCTATATACAAGTGCCAAACGGGTGTGAATAAAGTACAAAAAAGTAGAACACAAAATAAAAAACGGTCAATTGCGAGTCGGACTTAATTGCTCTAATAATTCCGTAAAATGATGTCCGCCGGACCCGAGGCCAGTTAGCTACTTAGTTCAGTGAGTCTTCAGTCACTGGCCTTTCACTGGCCTCGTGTTCGAATACATTTGAAGACACCTACCTACTTACTGAACTGTCTTCAAATGTATTTGTACACGAGGCCAGTGAGGCCAGTGACTGAACTGACTCTCTGAACTGACTCGCAAACTGACCTCGTGTCCAGAGGCCATGAAAGATAACACAATGTTAGATGCATGGCGTTTGCATTCACATTCACGAAGTTTCTCCCCGTCGGAAGTAGGTACATTTGAATGTTAATTTGAAGAATGGCTAAAGGTTTATTTTATTAATATTGGGCAATTCACGAGTGCAAAGGTACACAGGCTGGGAATGCATGGCGTTTGCAGCGCGTCTAACCGTGTGTTAGCAGCGCGTGAGGAAAATGTCGTCAGCATAGTCAATAAGCTATGTTTTTCATTAGCCTTGCGACAAATGTGAGTTAGTTTAACATGGTATACTAATGTGAGTTAGTTTAACATGGTATACTAATGTGAGTTAGTTTAACATGGTATACTAATGTGAGTTAGTTTAACATGGTATACTAATGTGAGTTAGTTTAACATGGTATACTAATGTGAGTTAGTTTAACATGGTATACTAATGTGAGTTAGTTTAACATGGTATACTAATGTGAGTTAGTTTAACATGGTATACTAATGTGAGTTAGTTTAACATGGTAGGTATACTAAACAAACCACGAGAAAAAAATACCCACAAAAAGGTAGTCTTAAATTTAGCTTTTATTGGGCTAGGCTTGTTTTTTTGAGTTCCGTTCTCAAACAAGGAACCCTTCTAGCGGAGTACTATTATTTATTCTGTGCTTATATGTTCGTCATGTAACCACAACATAGCAGTAGGCTAGTTAGGTTGATCATAAATGATTTTACATTCAACTGCCCATTGAATCCACAATTATTAATAGATAGATTAAATCTTTATTGATCACCACTTAGTACAACGAGAAATTATATCTAAAAATATAGTATTTATGAGCTGATTAACCACTTTATTGAACTCGATTCAAACAGATTTAAATAAGTCGTTCAGTAAAAACTAGTTTTAACAAGTCAAAAGACGTTCTAACTGAAAACTAATCTGTACTGTAACCGTTCGTCGCGTACCAGTAGATAGATAATAGACAAAAAGCAAGAATATCCGTTTTTTATGTTGTGACCCCATGTATGACCCCACACCCCTTGTACGCCACTCCTGCTGGTGGTATAATTACTGATATATTGTCTGTAACTTGCCGGCGTGTGGCCCGCCGTCTCTCATACATGTTGTATGAGCGTGGCCTCGAGCCGCCCGCCCTGACTGAGCTATGAATGGCACACACACACTGACACATGGTGTGGCCATGTGTCAGTGTGTAAGTATGTAGCTAGAATATATACGAGTAGGTACACACTTGTGCCATATATTTCAGCTTCGTGTTGAGCTTCTTAGTGATACATTATTATCTTATGTGTCGAATGGGAATTACTAGAATAATCATAACCTGTGTGCATTTTTTGTTGAGCGTCCAGACAGATAATGTGCCATTTGCTTTCATGTTCGTTATAAGCCACCACTTGCATACTTGCTAAAAGTCTAAATGGAGCAACCAAAAAACTACATTAGGGGGTCTACATTTATTTATTTATTTATTTTATTGGAAGACCAACAACATTTAAATACATACTAGTCAATTACTAATAACAGGATGTCATTTACAGGCTTTCACGGATAGTGACACTATAGCTTATAAACTAACTTTAACAATATAAACTCACATATCAAATTATCAATAAATCATCTACTGGTAAAGAAAACGAAAATATTAGCCAAAAAATTCTCTGCTCAACCGCTGTCTAGCCGATGCGATACTTGTACAGAATAGATCGATATCAAAGCGCTTACTCAATATGTTGAAGTTCTTACTCGCTCTCCTTAGATAGGAGTTCCGCCTACAGTTTGTATTACAGTATAGTCAATGCAAATAACCGTCTCCTTGATCTTGTACTATCCACAGCTAATGTTCAAGTATATGGTGCAGATCCACTTAGTCGACTGGATAGTCATCATCCCGCCATAATTGTGGATCTAGATAATAAAGCTGGCCTATCAGTTAAAACCTTAAAACCAAACTCTCGTAAACGCTTTAACTTCAACAAGTGTAAATTTGAGGAGGTAAGGGCTGAACTATCGAAAGTGGACTGGTTTTCTGAGCTATCTTCTGTCGATATTGATACAGATATGAATGTGTTCTATGCTATACTTAAAGATATTATAAGTAAATACACACCATTGTCCCAGAACAATAATGAAAGTTTCCCGCTATGGTTTAGCCCTGCACTCAAACGTTGCCTAAAAGCAAAGTTTAAATACCACAAACTTTTCAAAAAATTTGGTAACCCTCTTGACTATGACAGTTTTTCTTACTACAGAGCTAAAAGCAAATGCTTGATAGACTTGTGCTATAGAAACTACGTAGCCTCCGTTGAGGATTCTTTGGATAATGATGTCAAGGCATTTTGGAGGTTCGTCAATGGTAAAAAGAATACTAACTCGATCCCTCTGACCATGAAATATGAAGGTAACTCTACGTCGGATCCGTCTGGAGTGTGTGAGTTATTTTCTAAATGCTTTTGCTCAGTCTTTGAAAGTGCTACTGGCATCCCGGATCCAGATGATTCTCTTAGTTCTAGTCATAACAACACCCTTAGTGACATGAATATTTCAAAAGAGGTCATCATAAGGAAAATAAAAAAGTTTGATATTAATAAAGGGCCTGGCCCGGACGAAATTCCTATAAAATGTATTAAAACTTGTGTTGATGAACTAAGCTTACCATTAGTAATCTTATTCAAAAAGTCGATTAAGTCAGGTAGGTTTCCCACGCTTTGGAAGACAGCGCACGTTATACCAATCTTTAAATCGGGCGATAAGGCTTAATGTGAGAATTATAGGCCTATTAGTATATTGTCATGTTTTGCAAAACTGTTTGAGAGTGTCGTGTATGATGTGCTCTACAGCCATGTTAAGCCCATTTTGAATCCGCAACAGCACGGCTTTGTGGCAGGCAAATCAACAACTTCCAACCTTCTCGAGTATAAAAATTACTTGTGTGGCGCATTTGCTAAGAGACTTCAGGTAGATTCCATTTATACAGATTTTGCAAAGACATTTGACAAGGTAAACCACATAGTGCTATGTAAAAAACTGGCAGGTTTCGGAATTCATGGTTGTCTATTTCGATGGATTAAATCGTATTTAACTCGCAGAAGCCAGCTCGTTGCAGTGAAGGGTCATCTCTCTCAACCTATTACTGTCACATCAGGTATACCTCAAGGCAGTCATTTAGGACCTTTATTTTTCGTTATATTTATAAATGATTTGATTGATTCACTATCATGCCCATGTCCATTTTATGCGGATGATCTCAAAGTGTTTACCGTCGTAAATAATTGTAATGATGCATCTAACCTGCAAAATGATTTAATAAACCTCTCAAAGTGGTGTCATCAGAATTACATGCGACTTAATGTTGGTAAATGCTTTGTAATAAGTTTCACCAGAAAAACTCACAAGTTTATGTTCGATTATTCCCTACAAGGTGAAGTTCTCATGCGTAAGAATGTTGCGAAGGATCTGGGTGTATTTTTCGATGAAAAGCTTTCATTTCATAATCACTATGACCACATCGTCGAGCGGAGCTCTCGGCTACTTGGATTTATATCGCGGTCCACAAAACAATTTCATAAAATAAAAAGTTTTATTTATCTTTATTATACACTCATACGTAGTATTCTGGAGTACAACTCATCAATCTGGTCTCCTTTCTACAATGTTCACAGTGATCGAATCGAACGCATTCAAAAGCGATCTCTAAATATCCTCAGCTATAGGTGTGGCATGGGACGTACACTAGCGTCGTACAGGGAACGTTTAGATTATTTTCATGTGACTCCTCTAGAGGTCCGTCGCAAGTATAATGACCTTGTGCTGCTTCATAAAATAGTTCATTCCACTATGGATTCCCCTGCCCTCCTTTCCCTCTTAAATTTCAATACTCGTTTCAGGCTCCGAAATCGAAATTATAATATTTTCAGCCTTCAAGTTTCTTCTAACAATATCTTTTATTATAACCCAATAGTTAGGATGTGTCGCCAATACAACGAAATCCTTATCTCCAACAGAGACATCGATATATTTCACCTTAAATTATATCAGTTCCAGAAGCAAATTAGGAGCAATTTATTTGAACCATAACATTGTAATGGTTAAATTAAATATTTTTATAACATGTAATAATGTCCTCTCTAGCGATAGTATTAGATAAAATTTAAACTAATAAGCTTCTAGGCATACATATTATTTGGAATGTAATCTAGATCATAACACTTACACTTAAAATTTTATCATGTAATGATTACTTTCTGTTTTGTGTGCTAATAAATAAATAAATAAGTATTCACTGACGGTACATTCAGTAATGGGTTAAATCTAAGAGGTTTAGATGGAGCATTCAATTTAAGCTTACTTAGCAACTCGGGACAATCAACAAGGTTAGACAGTATCTTAAGTAAGTATGTGACATCAGCTATTTCCCTTCGCTTAGAAAGCGGAAGTAAGAAAGCGGTATTTTTTTGCACAAATGCAAATAATCATCAGATTTGTAAGGTATTTTTAAACGGTAGCAAAGGTTTCTTATGAATTTCTTTTGAATCCGCTCAATTCGTACAATGTACTTGTCATATCGGGGATTCCACACATGTGACGCGTATTCCAATATACTTCGAACGAAGGTACAGTAAAGAATTTTAAAGGTTTTGGCTTTATTGAACGCTGCGCAACTTCTCATTACAAATCCTAACGACTTAGACGCCCTATTTACTATACTGTCTATGTGTTCGTCAAACAGCAATTTTGAGTCATGAATTACTCCAAGGTCACGGATAGTGGTATTTGATATAAGAACTTCATTTTTTAGGGTATAAGCTGAAGGAATTGATTCCCTCTTACGAGAATAAGTGACAACAGAGCACTTAGTCGGATTGAGATCAAGCTTATTCATAGCACAATAGTGGTCCAGGCGATTTAAGTCAGCTTGAAGATTGATTACGTCTTTAGGAGATTTAATCGATGTAAAAATCTTCATATCATCTGCAAAGCAAAGTAAACGAGTGTTTAAAAAACAAGACGAAATGTCATTAACAAAAATCGTAAAAAGTAAAGGACCAAGCAAGGAACCTTGTGGTACCCCACTGGGAATGGTTATCCAGCTAGAAACATAGTTACTGACTACCACAGCTTGAGTCCTGCTATCTATGTACGAAGAAAACCAGCGGTACAAGTCACCTCTGATACCAATACTATGAAGTTTGATTAACAAAGTTTTATGATGAATTCTGTCAAGTGCTTTGCTGTAGTCAGTATAAACTACGTCTACCTGACTACCAGTATCCATAGCTTCAGTTATATAATCATTTAACACAATCAAATTGGAAACCGTTGAGCGACCTCTGAGAAAGCCGTGCTGCGTGCAATTGAATGAGTTCTTATAGCTGCATAAACTTGGTTATAGACAACCCTTTCAAATACCTTGGCTATTATACAAAGTTTAGAGATTGGCCTATAATTAATCACGTCGGTCCTAGACCCTTTCTTATGCACAGGTGTAATGAACGCAGATTTCGAGATCTGAGGGAACACACACTCAGACAGAGACTTCCGAAAAAGAAGCGAGATAGGAATTGCAATGCTTTCTGCACAGTTAATTAGTAAGTACGGCCTAACATGATCAGGTCCTGCTGATTTGGAAGCATCCAACTTCGACAAAAGTTTGGATATGTTTGAAACGGTAATTTCAATCTGAGATATATCTGATATCTGGAATGTACCTGAAAGGGGTTCATTAATAACCGATGAGTCATTAAAACCCTGAGAAAGAAATGTTGAAAGAAAATAAGCAGAGAACGAGTTACATATGTCTTCACCAGTAGTTAATACGGAATCTAGATACTTAAGGTTATTAGGTATTCCTTTAGACTTAGACCGTGATTTGATGTAAGACCAAAAGTATCTAGGATTTTTTTCTATCGAGTTCTCAATGGTAGAAATATAATTTAGGTAACATTGTTTCTCTAGTAATCTAGTTCTATCCCGAAGCAGAATATAGCATAGTTGATTAGCTTTATTTTTGTAAATTCTGTATTTTTTTAGGTATTTGTATTTTTCTTTAAGCGCTTTTTTTAACGCAGGTGAGTACCACTTTGGGTAAGTTCCATACTGAGTAATATTTTTAGTCGGTATAAATTTATTCTTTAAACTTTCAAGTGATGAGTAAAATAAACTAACTGCGTCATCCAAACTTAAACCAGTAAACACAGTACCCCAGTCAGTCTCTAAGATTTCCTTGTTTATCGACTCGTAATTACCCTTGTTATACAAGTACCTAACGTAAGACCGAGGCTTTAAGCACGGGATATCTATAAATTGAGCTATTATTAACAAAGCTTTGTGATGTGGGTCAATAGGCACTAAGGGATCGTCACAGTCCAAAACTAGCACGTCATTGGTTGAAAGAACTAAATCCAATATTCTCCCGCGGTTATTGAGAATTCCATTGTATTGGCGCAGGTCAAGAACATGAAGATCGTCTATAAAATGATGCTCATCACTACTACAGACATTAGAAGGAAGCATAAATGATGAATCAGTACTTGGTTCCCAAACAATAGAACTCAGATTAAAATCTCCGATTAGCAAGTATGTGTCATCTGGTTTATTCAAAAATAAATCAACAAGTTTCACTAAAAATGTATGTAGTTGCTGGGAAAAAGAAAAGCCAAGACTTTGCTTACATAAATAAATTACGCATAAATTAACGTTAATAGTTGTGTTGTGTTGTTTTCGCGCTATAGTAACCCATAAGTCCTCCGCTGAGGATTGAAATTGTGGTTGAAATGTAGTAGCGATATCCCTTCTTATAGCTATAAGCACGCCTCCACCCCTTGTCTGACCAGACTGATCCAAATCTCTGTCCCGACGCCACACAATGTAACGATCATCAAATAGCTCTGAACTCGCTATACTACCTACATTCCACGTCTCAGTGATTAAAATAACGTCATAAGAACTGAGACAGATATTACGATAAAAATTTAAAGTTTTTGAGCGAAGTCTCCGAACATTTTGATAGTAAATATTTAATTTACTTGTACCTACATCATCCATTTTTATAGATCCGTAGTAGAAAATGAGTAGCAACATCATAATATAGAAAAAAGATCATTCTTAAATGAATGCAGTACAACAAAATAAAATAATAGTTACTTAATATGAGACTAATGCCGCGTTCCACCTATAAATGCTATACCATTTGTGTTAACACGAATGACTAGCGCTCAATCAGCGTTTCTCTTACGAAAAACCAGCAATGTTAGCACGGTTGACATCTACAAGTGAAACGTGTTCCTGCTCAACACAACTGTGGCCGTATTACAGAACTTGGTTTCAATCAGATTGTCACTTTCTTCATAGCAATTTCGACTCTATCGCAACGCATTAGTGATAGTGATATTGAAAATCGGATTGAAACCAAGATAGATAATAGCACTACTGTTCTGTTTACTTTTGTAGCACCATTCCCTCATCCCAATAAATTTAAAACTAGGAAATGAAAATAATTATCGAAAATCTTACACTTATACCGCAAGACCAAGCAAAACAATGTTTTTTTTATTTAAAATTACATGCTCTGCCGCTAAATTTTGACACATTCAAAAAGTAGCTTTTCGAACCCACAAAACTACAAGGGTGTGACAATGCTAGTTTCCGAAGCTAGAAATGTTAACATTTTGCATAGTGGAACGTTTGACGTTTGTTATTTGTGCTAGCATCGGAGGGCTTGTGGAACGACGTTGGGGCTAAAAAAGTTAACATTGCTAGCATTTTGCTCTAAGTGGAACGCGCCTTAAGATAACAACTGCATTCCACTAAAAAACAACACTCCACAACTTTATATATGACACCGTCAGTGACACAAACAAGAGACGTGCGAAAAGCTAAGCAATAGCAGTAGGCATTAACTAAAACTATGGGTGCAAAAGGAATAGCTAACGGTTGTAAATGCCTACAAGAACGACGAAGCTGGCAATAACAATACGCACGTTTAAAAAGTATAAGTGAGAGAAAGATAGAAACATGAACCAAGTAACGACTGAAACAAAGAACGCCTACCTGTTTAGAACAATAGCGGACCGGCCGGCCAGCGGCCGAGGCAGAGATTGTGAACATTTGACATGACAACAAGAACGAGATTCTATATAAATTTAAAAACACTTTTACCACACTGAATCGTGCAATGAAGAAAACTATCTCATTACTGACTATACAGTACACTAAAAAACTTAAGTTAAATATTATTATATAGATCATTTATATAGAACATTATATAGAACATAGAACATTTAGCAGCTTTTAGTTCTTGTATTATCAATCAGAGTCGAACCAAAGACACGATCAAGAAAAGTGATAAGTGATGTCTCAATCAAGCTTCGTAAGGGTCAGGTGTTCATACAAAATGTATGAAAGCACTGCTCAAAGGTGCGCACTGCGCACTGTAGCACGCTCTTTCATAACTAATTTAATTATGTTTTGTAGGAAAATGGTATTCCAAAAATGTAGTTATTGTCTGGCTATATTGATTACTAGCTGTACCCGCAGCTTCGCACGCGTGGCCATTTCTCAGGTTAAAAGAACTCTACTACTATTCCAAAACCTAAAATGTAGTTATTGTCTGGCTATATTGATTACTAGCTATACCCGCAGCTTCGCACGCGTGGCCATTTCTCAGGTTAAAAGAACTCTACTACTATTCCAAGACCTAAAATGTAGTTATTGTCTGGCTATATTGATTACTAGCTATACCTGCAGCTTCGCACGCGTGGCCATTTCTCAGGTTAAAAGAACTCTACTACTATTCCAAGACCTAAAATGTAGTTATTGTCTGGCTATATTGATTACTAGCTATACCTGCAGCTTCGCACGCGTGGCCATTTCTCAGGTTAAAAGAACTCGACTACTGGCTATATTGATTACTAGCTATACCTGCAGCTTCGCACGCGTGGCCATTTCTCAGGTTAAAAGAACTCTACTACTATTCCAAGACCTAAAATGTAGTTATTGTCTGGCTATATTGATTACTAGCTGTACCCGCAGCTTCGCACGCGTGGCCATTTCTCAGGTTAAAAGAACTCTACTACTATTCCAAGACCTAAAATGTAGTTATTGTCTGGCTATATTGATTACTAGCTATACCTGCAGCTTCGCACGCGTGGCCATTTCTCAGGTTAAAAGAACTCTACTACTATTCCAAGACCTAAAATGTAGTTATTGTCTGGCTATATTGATTACTAGCTATACCTGCAGCTTCGCACGTGTGGCCATTTCTCAGGTTAAAAGAACTCTACTACTATTCCAAGACCTAAAATGTAGTTATTGTCTGGCTATATTGATTACTAGCTATACCTGCAGCTTCGCACGCGTGGCCATTTCTCAGGTTAAAAGAACTCTACTACTATTCCAAGACCTAAAATGTAGTTATTGTCTGGCTATATTGATTACTAGCTGTACCCGCAGCTTCGCACGCGTGGCCATTTCTCAGGTTAAAAGAACTCTACTACTATTCCAAGACCTAAAATGTAGTTATTGTCTGGCTATATTGATTATTAGCTATACCTGCAGCTTCGCACGCGTGGCCATTTCTCAGGTTAAAAGAACTCTACTACTATTCCAAGACCTAAAATGTAGTTATTGTCTGGCTATATTGATTACTAGCTATACCTGCAGCTTCGCACGCGTGGCCATTTCTCAGGTTAAAAGAACTCGACTACTGGCTATATTGATTACTAGCTATACCCGCAGCTTCGCACGCGTGGCCATTTCTCAGGTTAAAAGAACTCTACTACTATTCCAAGACCTAAAATGTAGTTATTGTCTGGCTATATTGATTACTAGCTGTACCCGCAGCTTCGCACGCGTGGCCATTTCTCAGGTTAAAAGAACTCTACTACTATTCCAAGACCTAAAATGTAGTTATTGTCTGGCTATATTGATTACTAGCTATACCTGCAGCTTCGCACGCGTGGCCATTTCTCAGGTTAAAAGAACTCTACTACTATTCCAAGACCTAAAATGTAGTTATTGTCTGGCTATATTGATTACTAGCTATACCTGCAGCTTCGCACGTGTGGCCATTTCTCAGGTTAAAAGAACTCTACTACTATTCCAAGACCTAAAATGTAGTTATTGTCTGGCTATATTGATTACTAGCTATACCTGCAGCTTCGCACGCGTGGCCATTTCTCAGGTTAAAAGAACTCTACTACTATTCCAAGACCTAAAATGTAGTTATTGTCTGGCTATATTGATTACTAGCTGTACCCGCAGCTTCGCACGCGTGGCCATTTCTCAGGTTAAAAGAACTCTACTACTATTCCAAGACCTAAAATGTAGTTATTGTCTGGCTATATTGATTATTAGCTATACCTGCAGCTTCGCACGCGTGGCCATTTCTCAGGTTAAAAGAACTCTACTACTATTCCAAGACCTAAAATGTAGTTATTGTCTGGCTATATTGATTACTAGCTATACCTGCAGCTTCGCACGCGTGGCCATTTCTCAGGTTAAAAGAACTCGACTACTATTCCAAGACCTAAAATGTAGTTATTGTCTGGCTATATTGATTACTAGCTATACCCGCAGCTTCGCACGCGTGGCCATTTCTCAGGTTAAAAGAACTCTACTACTATTCCAAGACCTAAAATGTAGTTATTGTCTGGCTATATTGATTACTAGCTATACCCGCAGCTTCGCACGCGTGGCCATTTCTCAGGTTAAAAGAACTCTACTACTATTCCAAGACCTAAAATGTAGTTATTGTCTGGCTATATTGATTACTAGCTGTACCCGCAGCTTCGCACGCGTGGCCATTTCTCAGGTTAAAAGAACTCTACTACTATTCCAAGACCTAAAATGTAGTTATTGTCTGGCTATATTGATTACTAGCTGTACCCGCAGCTTCGCACGCGTGGCCATTTCTCAGGTTAAAAGAACTCTACTACTATTCCAAGACCTAAAATGTAGTTATTGTCTGGCTATATTGATTACTAGCTGTACCCGCAGCTTCGCACGCGTGGCCATTTCTCAGGTAAAAAAGAACTCTACTACTATTCCAAGACCTAAAATGTAGTTATTGTCTGGCTATATTGATTACTAGCTATACCCGCAGCTTCGCACGCGTGGCCATTTCTCAGGTTAAAATAACTCAACGACTATTCCAAGATCTAAAATACCAATAACTACTTGAATAGTAACCGAACTTAATAATACTTGAACAAAATTATCTTGATAAAAAGTATCCTCAATTTTCATCCATCATATAAACTATGACTGTGCCAAGATGCATCAAAATCCGTCCAGTAGTTTCAGAGTAGTAAGTGTTTTATTAAATAACTTTCAACCCCTATCCTGCGGGAACCGTTCAATTTTTCGGGATGAAAAGTATCCTTTGTCCTACCTCGTATTATGAACTCAAATCATACCAAGTTTAATTTGAATTCATTCAATTGTTTCGGCGTGATGCCTAGCCAAGATATAGACAGACAGACAAAAAAGAAAAAAACTACAGTTTTGGCTTCAGTATCGAATATAGAGTACTCTCCAAAAGGAAATTTCAAAATATCTTCAATGTACAGAATTTGACCCGTTACAGTTTTATTATAAGTAAGTATATAGATAGATTATGAAGAATGAAAATACTGCTTGGTTATCTTAATCCAACTTACATTCAAACTAATGTGATAAATGTGATGTACCATAGAAACTATTAAGATTGATTATAATTGCCTCAGGTAGACAAGTCTACATCTACACTAATATTATATAGAGGAAAGATCAATGTTTGTTTGTTTGTTTGTAATGGGTAAACTCAAAAAATACAAACACGATTTTAAAAATTATTTCACATAAAGAGAGCTAAATTATCAGCAAGTAACACTAGCAGGATTTTATTTATCAAAAAATTAGAGTTCCCTTCGAAAATTGCACTAATGAAACCCGAGGTATTAAATTTTGCAAAAAAACTCGATTATGTACTTTGTATCTCAAACCAAAGAGTATATAAATACTACGTAAGATCACAAACTAAGAAGGAGATACGGGTCTTTGTATATGGAACGTTGCCATGGAAACGAAATCACAGAACATCTAATAATCATTGACGTAGGAAATGATCTATGCTAATAATACACGAAATAGTAACCGTAATTCAACCTCCTTGCGTTAAACAGAATAATATTATAGACGAAATGATACATGAGTATAAAACCTGTAAACATAAACATTTTGTGTGAGAAATGGTTGCTGTTCTATTTGTCCAAATAAAGTACCTACTAATTTACAGGTAAAAATACAGTTTTGGCTTCAGTATGGAAAACAGAACAGTCTCCAAAAAAATATTATAAAATATCTTCAATGTACAGAATTGGACCTGTTACAGTTTTATTATAATTATAGATTTGACTTTACGATACAGCCATTTTGTCAGACTACTTGAAAAATGCGCTTATCTAATTATCAAACCTGAGTAAAAGCAGTTTTTTCCAGAGCATTTAGAATTTCCATTAAAATTCTCACCATCTGTGAAGAACATGTGTAGTTTACGGTTTAAGTGTAGGGCTCCACATTGATGAAATAAGTATTTTTACCCGACTTCGGAGGGTTGTGTTTTTGGGCTGTATGTATGTTCCTATGTTCATTTGGCGCGTCCTACAGCCTAAACAGTTCACACAAGTACGTAGTAGATGTGTCAGTCTTCGCCCGCTTTATAACTGGAAGCGATAACAGATTGGTTAGGGCAACGTTCAAATTTAACCTAACAAGAGAAAGAGCCAATATGATTACTGCACAATCAAGGTATAATAAGCAAGATCTAGCTTTTCTCGGGGACCAGTTCCAATTAGATCTAAAGTTTGACGGTCTGGAGGAGTTGAATATAGATGTTGAATAAGGTATCATTGAATTCGACGAGAGTGACATAGGATAAAATATGAAGTACGTATCAATTAAACTAGTATGGCAGCTGCAAGCCGACAGCTTGCAGCTGCCATATGATAAAAGAAGAAGTATCAATTAAACTAGTATGGCAGCTGCAAGCCGACAGCTTACAGCTGCCATATGATAAAATAAGAAGTATCAATTAAACTAGTATGGCAGCTGCAAGCCGACAGCTTACAGCTGCCATATGATAAAAGAAGAAGTATCAATTAAACTAGTATGGCAGCTGCAAGCCGACAGCTTACAGCTGCCATATGATAAAAGAAGAAGTATCAATTAAACTAGTATGGCAGCTGCAAGCCGACAGCTTACAGCTGCCATATGATAAAAGAAGAAGTATCAATTAAACTAGTATGGCAGCTGCAAGCCGACAGCTTACAGCTGCCATATGATAAAAGAAGAAGTATCAATTAAACTAGTATGGCAGCTGCAAGCCGACAGCTTACAGCTGCCATATGATAAAAGAAGAAGTATCAATTAAACTAGTATGGCAGCTGCAAGCCGACAGCTTACAGCTGCCATATGATAAAAGAAGAAGTATCAATTAAACTAGTATGGCAGCTGCAAGCCGACACCTTACAGCTGCCATATGATAAAAGAAGAAGTATCAATTAAACTAGTATGGCAGCTGCAAGCCGACAGCTTACAGCTGCCATATGATAAAAGAAGAAGTATCAATAAAACTAGTATGGCAGCTTACAGCTGCCATATAGCTCACAGCTGCCATATGATAAAAGACGAAGTATCAATAAAACTAGTATGGCAGCTTATAGCTGCCATATGATAAAAGAAGAAGTATCAATAAAACTAGTATGGCAGCTGCAAGCCGACAGCTTACAGCTTCCATATGATAAAAGATGAAGTTTCAATAAAACTAGTATGGCAGATTACAGCTGCCATATAGCTCACAGCTGCCATATGATAAAAGACGAAGTATCAATAAAACTAGTATGGCAGCTTATAGCTGCCATATGATAAAAGAAGAAGTATCAATAAAACTAGTATGGCAGCTGCAAGCCGACAGCTTACAGCTGCCATATGATAAAAGAAGTATCAATAAAACTAGTATGGCAGCTGCAAGCCGATAGCTTACAGCTTCCATATGATAAAAGATGAAGTTTCAATAAAACTAGTATGGCAGCTTACAGCTGCCATATAGCTCACAGCTGCCATATGACAAAAGACGAAGTATCAATTAAACTAGTATGGCAGCTGCAAGCCGACAGCTTACAGCTGCCATATGATAAAAGAAGAAGTATCAATTAAACTAGTATGGCAGCTGCAAGCCGACAGCTTACAGCTGCCATATGATAAAAGAAGAAGTATCAATTAAACTAGTATGGCAGCTGCAAGCCGACAGCTTACAGCTGCCATATGATAAAAGAAGAAGTATCAATTAAACTAGTATGGCAGCTGCAAGCCGACACCTTACAGCTGCCATATGATAAAAGAAGAAGTATCAATTAAACTAGTATGGCAGCTGCAAGCCGACAGCTTACAGCTGCCATATGATAAAAGAAGTATCAATAAAACTAGTATGGCAGCTTACAGCTGCCATATAGCTCACAGCTGCCATATGATAAAAGACGAAGTATCAATAAAACTAGTATGGCAGCTTATAGCTGCCATATGATAAAAGAAGAAGTATCAATAAAACTAGTATGGCAGCTGCAAGCCGACAGCTTACAGCTTCCATATGATAAAAGATGAAGTTTCAATAAAACTAGTATGGCAGATTACAGCTGCCATATAGCTCACAGCTGCCATATGATAAAAGACGAAGTATCAATAAAACTAGTATGGCAGCTTATAGCTGCCATATGATAAAAGAAGAAGTATCAATAAAACTAGTATGGCAGCTGCAAGCCGACAGCTTACAGCTGCCATATGATAAAAGAAGTATCAATAAAACTAGTATGGCAGCTGCAAGCCGATAGCTTACAGCTTCCATATGATAAAAGATGAAGTTTCAATAAAACTAGTATGGCAGCTTACAGCTGCCATATAGCTCACAGCTGCCATATGATAAAAGACGAAGTATCAATAAAACTAGTATGGCGGCTTGCAGCTGTCATATGATAAAAGATGAAGTTTCAATAAAACTAGTATGGCGGCTTACATCTGCTATATTTTATTTCAGACGGAACAAAAAATGACCAAAAACTATCGAGTGAGTGTATTAAAATGAAGTTAAGACTATTCCAATTAAGACCATTCCAAAAATATATAATTATATAAGCTGCCTTACCCTAAAAAAAATTTAGACTGATCTCACGACGAAAACTCTTTGACCAAATTAATATATATTTTTTATAAAAAAGTTTAAAATATAAAGTGAGTTTTTTTTTATAATAAGTAGCCTACTTATATAAAAACACTGCAATTTTGTTGAAGTAAGCTGTAATATGTATTTTTACTTCGTTCATTTTAAATATGGATTGCTGCCGAAAGTAACGCCTGAGTCTATCAACTATTTGATATAAATAATAAAAAAAACCTTAAAATAAAAATAAATTATTGCAAAAAAAAATAACGACTCCGAACAAAACTAAAAAGAGGCAAACAAGCTTTAGATTCTTGATTTCAAAATGTAAGATGTTATTTATATTATAAATTCTTTAATTATCAGAAAATCTATCAGTTGTAGGTATTAGTGCGTAGTAGCATCTATGCAAATGACGGCAAGATGGCTGGTGGTAAGTGCTACGCTAGTACGAGTACGTAACAACGATCCGTTGTCTAAACTACGAGTAAGTTGCTGCCCACTAGTTCTTCTTACCCATTATTGCCAAGCAAATAATTGTAATGTTTAATAGTAACATCAACTTTGACCCTCCAAGTATCTCGCCTCACTCGATACACTTATCCTGTCATATATCGCAGTATGGCAGTAAGCGTAATTCAACCTCTTCGGGTGAATTGCACTCGCTGGAGAAATCTTTCGAACATACGTCAGAACTTTGATATACCTACTCTAAATCCTAAAGATGTATGTTCTCGAACCATTTAGCCGCTTATTAATTCGGATCCATGTGCGTAGGCCTTTAAGACGATCTAAATGAAACCTCACTCAGAGCTGGAGTAATGCGCGCCTCAGGGTGTAATGAATTCAGGATAGCGTCGGAAATTAGATGTTCAACACTCCATGCTCATGTTAAACCTTCTCATCCCAAATTGTGCCGATTTAGAATTCACAAGCAATGCGGTTTATGTTTGTAACGTTAATAAATACAAGCCCGAGCGCGTGTCAGACTTGCATACCTATGCAAAGTCAGATTTTGTCCTGCACTTTTATTAGTACATAGATATTTAGAGGCTGCTGGGTACAGCCATTATCTGTAACATTACCTAAATTATTCAGTAAACTCCTACAGGGCTTGAAAATACCTAACTTGACTATGGATACCTGTGAAGATTCACTGTGACTCTGATCTGATGTTCTCAATGAAAATGATTCATTGTTCCTTATTGTTTACCAGTATCGTACACACTAATATACACCCTTAATTTTAACTATAAAACACTATTAACGTAGCCATCTTTATTTATTCACCATTCAATGGAAATTCCAGGCTATCGCATAGACATGACAAAACACTCACTCAACCCTTGGTTCATCCACATAAAATAATCTAAAGCTTTATAGCGGTACAAACCTCAGCGCTTAAAGACGTCAGTCATCACCAAAATAACATCTACCCTGCGGCGGTAGAACCGCTGGAATTAGGTCCTAAAACATTTTTGTATATTTTTCGTAAGTTATGACCAAGATAAGGCTCTGGGTATTTCTCCTGGGTCCTGAAAAAGAGGGGAAAGACCGGTAGCTCTTTAAACGATAACACCGTAGTTTATTTTATTTGAAATAAAGTATTGTTGTATAATAATAATTTTGGAAGATAAACCTTTTAGAAATCAGAAGGGAATAATCGACCCTTGCGCGTTGTGAGAAGTTTTCAATGCTAACATCTTAGCCTATCTTGGTTCATTGTAATAGCTCGATGAGAGAAACAATCTATGTTACAAACCTTTAAACAAAAACAACATTATTATTTACAAAATTAGTAATGGGGCTAACCATATCGCTATCTCCGATGTTTTTCGTTAGATGAAGATAATTTATGATAGTAATATAAGGTAGAAGGAAGGTGAGGGCAGAGTGTCTGTATAATGATATATTAATAACTAGCGACCCGCCCGGCTTTGCACGGGTAGATATAGAAAGATAAAATTAGTAGGTACTTTATATGGACAAATAGAACAGCAACAATTTCTTACACAAAATGTTTATGTTTACAGGTTTTATAATCACGTATTATTTCGTCTATAGTATTATTCTGTTTAACGCAAGGAGGTTGAATTACGGTTACTATTTCGTGTATTATTAGCATAGATCATTTCCTACGTCAATGATTATTAGATGTTCTGTGATTTCGTTTCCATGGCAACGTTCCATATACAAAGACCCGTATCTCCTTCTTAGTTTGTGATCTTACGTAGTATTTATATACTCTTTGGTTTGTGATACAAAGTACATTATCGTCTTTTTTTGCAAAATTTAATACCTTGCGTTTCATTATTGCAATTTTCGAAGGGAACTCTAATTTTTTGATAAATAAAATCCTGCTAGTGTTACTTGCTGATAATTTAGCTTTCTTTATGTGAAAGAATTTTTGAAATCGTGTTTGTATTTTTTGAGTTTATCCATTACAAACAAACAAACAAACGTTGATCTTTCCTCTATATAATATTAGTGTAGATGTAGACTTGTCTACCTGAGGCAATTATAATCAATCTTAATAGTTTCTATGGTACATCAAATTTATCACATTAATTTCAATGTAAATTTGATTAAGATAACCAAGCAGAATTTTCATTCTCCATAATATAGTATATACTATTAATTAATTTAATGTCCAATTTGAAAAACTAAATAATTAAATACCTGTTTTTTTTTTAATTTTAATGCAGTCATCTCTCTTTTTGGAGATAAGATATTTAAAAAACAAATAACATCCTTCCAATTTACCTACTTCGTAGAACTACATAATATGTAGCCAGCGTCAAAAACGCTCTTTCTGCCTCAAGTCAACTTAGCATTTTGCAGGGCGGAAAATTTGATTTTGCGCAAGTAGTTGAAGATATCACTTTGCGGATCTGCAAGCTGGTGCAAGAAGGGATTTGGTGGAAGAGGAGGCCTTGAAATGATGTTGGATTCTGCGGGATTGCGGGATCCCACTTTGCTGGATCAAAAATCCCTAACTGTTAGTCTGGTGCGTTCGCGCTCTGAGTTAACACGTACAAATCGCATAAACCCCATCGATACGATCAGATTAGCCCCGCGCAATACTGTTCCCAACTTACATTATATCGAGACTGAACCAACTACGCCCGAAGCGACCCGTGGTCTCCGCGTCGGAACCATATTTCAGGAATTACCCTCCTCAGACATATTTCTGTCGCAACTCTTTAATCCGAGCTATGGCGGTTTAACTTGGGCACTACACTCCCAGCTTAATACACTAACTTAGTACAACTTTCCTCGTTATTTACCCGATGAATTTTAATGTAAAAAGGTCGGAAGTTTTAATAAATGGGCCAATTATAGCCAGGCTTGATTTAATCAAGGACGCAGTCGTTTTCTTAATTTGCACCGACGACTTGAACTTGTTATTAACAAAGTCAATCAGGGAAAATACCTTGAAAGAAAAATATATATAACTGATTTTAATTACAGTCGTCCATCGCTGCGTGCTTCGGAGGCGACGTTAAGCTGTCGGTCCCGGCTGTTATTGATTAGTAGCATTCGTTAAACCATGTCAAGAGCCCTGACACCAGAGGCCAGCACTACCTCATCCGACATACAAACAAACATTACCTGTCGTGATTTACCACTTATTCCTCTCATTACACATTCTCTGTGCACACAGTTGCCTGTAAGAGATCACTCTGAGCGATATGACCACCCATTGTAGTGTTAAATTGTTTTTCATGTGTAATATTTCTGTTCATAAAGAGTTAATCTATCAATCTATTGATGTCTTATGAATATGTTAAGACCCAAGAATATGTTATATGTTATGCTCTTCGGTTTTTTACCAGACTGCGCAACGTAAAGGAGAGTATTGTGTTCATCAGCCTGTGTATGTATGTATATATGTATGTCTGTTCCTTTGTGGCACCGAACGCGTGGACCGAATTTGATGATTCTTACTTCTATCGATATGTCTTAATCTTGTATCATTAAAGACATTTATTAATCAAAATATGGCGTCTGGTTGTCACCAAAAATTTAAGTCGACGTACTATATTAAGTGGATAATCATTGAATAGGTATTTGAAAATAATTTTCAGGTTTCTCTTATAATATTTCATGTCGAATGATCCTTTACGATCTATAAAGATTTAAAGTTGGTTAGCAACCAATACTCACTTAAATTATTGCCTCATTTTAGTTTTGTTCATAGTCGGGTTGTTTGTGAAGGTGCTTGTTCCTTGAAAGTGTTCGTTCTCAAACAGCAATCTTTGATTGTGTTAGGTTCCCCAGAGAAGATAACCTAGCACTAAAAAATATAATATATTCAAATCTAAACTCAAAATAAGATGACTTCTAATGATAACACAATGACCTTAGTAATTGTAGACAGGATATTTGTTGCATAACAATGTCTTTAATACACTCTAAAGTCCAGTCTAATTAAAAGGAGTCTCCACGGAAGCAACAGTTTTCACGCCTACTACCGAACTCATCACGCTTCTACGAGTCATCCAGATAGCGAAGCTGCGAAGTTTGTTGAGCATAAAAGAAAGTCGAGAGGCCAATTCAGTGGGTCATCAAAAACTCTATAAATAGGGACCTTTCAGAAGAGGGCAAGAGGAACTGTATTCATTTGTGAAATCTTTAAAGAGTTGTTGGTGTTATTACAGGACTGCCCAAAAAAAAGGAGTGTAATGTTTTTAGTACTCATGTATGTTTGTTTGTTTGTTTGTATGTACGAGTATGTATGTATGTGAGTTTCTCTATTCCGCCATAACTTTTAAATGCCTTAACAGATTTAGACGTTTGGTATCGTTAGAATCCTTACATCCCCCCGAGTAACAAAGGCTATATTTAAAAAAAAAACAATATGTCTGTACCTAGTATGACTCTATATTCAAAAGAGAAAAAAAACGGGTCTATGCTGTTTGTAGTGCTGCCCTCTAGTGTCAGAGTTTGTCAGGCCGTCCGAGGGCCTTTAACATGGCTTAACGACTTCTATTAATCAATAACAGCCGGGACCAACAGATTAACGTGCCCTCCGAAGCTCGAAGCGGTGGAAAACCGCACATAACTTAGAAAATTAATTTATGCGGAACCAAGGATTGAATCTGGTATCGTTGGATTCTACAAAATTAATTCAAATGAAACTTAACATAAAATGAATTCATACTACGAGGTAGGACATTGGATACTTTTCATCCCGATAAATTGAAGGGTTCACGCAGGATAGAGGTTGAAAGTCATTACACGTATACTGAAACTACTGGATGGATTTTGATGCAACTAGGCACAGTCATAGTTTATATTATTATGAGTGACAATTGAGAAAAAAAAACTTTTCATCCCGAATAAATAAAGGGTTCCTGTGGGATAGAGGTACAAAAGCATGTTAGTTTGTCGAGTAGTAAAATAAAGGGTTCCTGTGGGATAGAGGTACAAAGGCATGTTAGTTTGTCGAGTAGTAAAATAAAGGGTTCCTGTGGGATAGAGGTACAAAGGCATGTTAGTTTGTCGAGTAGTAAAATAAAGGGTTCCTGTGGGATAGAGGTACAAAGGCATGTTAGTTTGTCGAGTAGTAAAATATAATACAATAAAATGAAATAAAACTGCTGTAGCAAAAAAATGCAGTAGTTTTATTTCCCGTCTTAATATTATTATTATTATCTGGGGCCGTTCCGCCCGACGCGCACGCGACGGACTGCGTACCGCCACAGAATATACAATAGTTGGTACCACAGCCGGCCGATAGACAGGCAAGCAAGGCACAGAGCACAGGCCAGGGAGAGGGTTATTTATTATCTGGGGCCGTTCCGCCCAACGCGCACGCGACGGACTGCGTACCGCCACAGAATATACAATAGTTGGTACCACAGCCGGCCGATAGACAGGCAAGCAAGGCACAGAGCACAGGCCAGGGAGAGGGTTATTTATTATCTGGGGCCGTTCCGCCCGACGCGCACGCGACGGACTGCGTACCGCCACAGAATATACAATAGTTGGTACCACAGCCGGCCGATAGACAGGCAAGCAAGGCACAGAGCACAGGCCAGGGAGAGGGTTATTTATTATCTGGTGCCGTTCCGCCCGACGCGCACGCGACGGACTGCGTACCGCCACAGAATATACAATAGTTGGTACCACAGCCGGCCGATAGACAGGCAAGCAAGGCACAGAGCACAGGCCAGGGAGAGGGTTATTTATTATCTGGGGCCGTTCCGCCCGACGCGCACGCGACGGACTGCGTACCGCCACAGAATATACAATAGTTGGTACCACAGCCGGCCGATAGACAGGCAAGCAAGGCACAGAGCACAGGCCAGGGAGAGGGTTATTTATTATCTGGGGCCGTTCCGCCCGACGCGCACGCGACGGACTGCGTACCGCCACAGAATATACAATAGTTGGTACCACAGCCGGCCGATAGACAGGCAAGCAAGGCACAGAGCACAGGCCAGGGAGAGGGTTATTTATTATCTGGGGCCGTTCCGCCCGACGCGCACGCGACGGACTGCGTACCGCCACAGAATATACAATAGTTGGTACCACAGCCAGCCGATAGACAGGCAAGCAAGGCACAGAGCACAGGCCAGGGAGAGGGTTATTTATTATCTGGGGCCGTTCCGCCCAACGCGCACGCGACGGACTGCGTACCGCCACAGAATATACAATAGTTGGTACCACAGCCGGCCGATAGACAGGCAAGCAAGGCACAGAGCACAGGCCAGGGAGAGGGTTATTTATTATCTGGGGCCGTTCCGTCCGACGCGCACGCGACGGACTGCGTACCGCCACAGAATATACAATAGTTGGTACCACAGCCGGCCGATAGACAGGCAAGCAAGGCACAGAGCACAGGCCAGGGAGAGGGTTATTTATTATCTGGGGCCGTTCCGCCCGACGCGCACGCGACGGACTGCGTACCGCCACAGAATATACAATAGTTGGTGCCACAGCCGGCCGATAGACAGGCAAGCAAGGCACAGAGCACAGGCCAGGGAGAGGGTTATTTATCAAAAGTATTTTATGTTTTTAATAGATTCGTTGATTAGTTTGGTTTAGATTTGTTGGTTTGTTTTATATGAAGTTCGTAGGTAGGTATTATTAGAGTTTCTTGGTCAAGATAGTAATACCTACCTTAACCTACCTACCTATCTACCTGGTTACTTAAGTAGCGAAAGTAAGTTTAGGATCTTAGTTTAGAATTTTGTATATGGATTAGTAACGTTTGTTTGTGAGGTATTTATTGGAGTTGGTATTCAAGTTTTCCGGTTTATAGTTACTCCCGTAGTACCTCTAGGATACTCAAGGAACATTTCTCAAATTTTCAAATCTCTAGGTCCACCGGTTTAGGCTGTGCGTTGTCTGTGAGTCAGTCAGTCAGTAGGTATGTCACGGTACTGTTTTATAGGTATGATTCAAAGAACATAAATAAAGCACATATTTTTATTATTCCGTCCAATAGTGAAGGGCATAGTTCACAAAGCCCGGTAATTTTTTATTTTTAATAGTTATTATTATATTGCCCTTTCATATTGGGCATTTTTCAAACTGTCTGGGCATCTATTTATTTAAATACTTTTAATAAAGCAGCCTGAAACATTAAGTCTGTACAAAGAATGTCACCTGGCAGTTTAGTTTTAGAAAGAAACAATTAATAATTAAGAAGCCTACCTACTTGTGAAGTGGCGGTAGGTATTAAAAGAAAGAATAAAATAGTAAACTACCAGTGTAATCAGAAATAAAAGTAAAAGTATCTCAGGTAGTGAGTTACAGGAGGTGATGATGTTCGTGTTATTGTCCCTCACGGATTGGGACTTAGCTGAGAGAACTTGAAAGACGTTCCACGGTGAGATGGTGCAGAAGTAGTGGTACAGCAAGAAGTAATGCAGCAGTGCGCAGAGCAGCTCCCGGGGGACAGGTGTCCACAGACCCGTGGCAGCGTGCTGGTCAGCGTTCGTACCCCTAGGGTATCGAAGAAAAAACCCCCAACAAATATTGGGGTATTTTAAAATGGTAAATAAAGACAAAGGTTTGTCCAAAATTACTCGCAAAATTATTTAGAAAACTTATCCAAGCCAGCACGAAATGACGAGGCTAAAAGCACTATTCATCACCACAGGTTAGTCTCTTTTATTGGTGTTATCTGTGATGGTTGCGTTCGGAATTTTAGCGTAGCAACCACCCATTCTGTTTCAATCAGAACTTGTAGTACAGTCATATTAATAATTATTGCACGGCTTGGCACTGCCTTCAAAAAACTCTTTCTTATCTTATGTTGTATTTATGCATTAATATTACGTTGGTAATTTCGAAAACATGATACTGTTCTGGCTCTATTGTAATTATTTTGTTCTTTTTAGTGGTTGTTTACAAAATAACATTTTTATTATGAAGTCGATTTAATATTTTTGGATAAATATTTTATTTTTTGATTTTTAGTGGCCTAAGCAAACATCGGAAAGAATATATGCCAAATAATATAGTAGACACTCACTCACTTTAGACTCAAAGCGTTGGTAAATTTAAACCAAGGATGAATAAAACCTTCATATATATAACAATTAACAAATGAATTAGTTTTGACCATTTTCCTTCATTTTGTTGTTGCGTTTCTGTGACTACCTTCCGGCTCCATCACCAGACCCTGAAAACCACATAACACCAGATAACTCATCAAGACAAACCAAATGAGCCCAAACTCGAAGGGGTTCCAACATTTTGTTGTTGAGTTCCTGTGACTACCTTCTAGCTCCATCATCCCTGGATACCACATAAAACCAGAGAACTCACCAAGACAAACCAAATGAACAGAAACTCGAAAGAGTTCCATCATTTTGTTGTTGAGTTCCTGTGAATACCTTCTGGCTCCATCATCAGACACTGGATACCACATTACACCAGAGAATTCATCAAGACAAACCAAATGAGCCCAAACACGAAGGGGTTCCATCATTTTTTTGTTGAGTTCCTGTGACTACCTTCCGGCTCCATCATCAGACCCTTGATACTACATAAAACCAGACATGATCTCATCAAGACAAACCAAATGAGCCCAAACTCGAAGGGATTCCATCATCCGATTGTGTAGTTCTTTTGACTACTACTACTACTACTACTACTACTACTACTACTACTACTACTACTACTACTACTACTACTACTACTACTACTACTACTACTACTACTACTACTACTACTACTACTACTACTACTACTACTACTACTACTACTACTACTACTACTACTACTACTACTACTACTACTACTACTACTACTACTACTACTACTACTACTACTACTACTACTACTACTACTGCTGCTGCTGCTGCTGCTGCTGCTGCTGCTGCTGCTGCTGCTGCTGCTGCTACTACTACTACTGCTGCTGCTGCTGCTGCTGCTACTACTACTACTACTACTACTACTACTACTACTACTACTGCTACTACTACTACTACTACTACTACTACTGCTGCTGCTGCTACTACTGCTGCTGCTACTACTACTACTACTACTACTGCTGCTACTACTACTACTACTACTACTACTACTACTACTACTACTACTACTACTACTACTGCTGCTGCTACTACTACTACTACTGCTGCTGCTGCTGCTGCTGCTGCTACTACTACTACTACTACTACTACTACTACTACTACTACTACTACTACTACTACTACTACTACTACTACTACTACTACTACTACTACTACTACTACTACTACTGCTACTACTACTACTACTGCTACTACTACTACTACTACTACTACTACTACTACTACTGCTGCTGCTGCTACTACTACTACTACTGCTACTACTACTACTACTACTACTACTACTACTACTGCTGCTGCTGCTACTACTACTACTACTACTACTACTGCTGCTGCTGCTGCTGCTACTACTACTACTACTACTACTACTACTACTACTACTACTACTACTACAACTACTACTACTACTACTACTACTACTACTACTACTACTACTACAACAACTACTACTGTAGTTTTTAATTGTCATCAGAACTACAGCCATGTGTAAAACTTCAGTATTTTTGGACGTCCTTAAATTGTTCAAAATTGACTTGCAATCCAGTCCTAAACATGTTGGTCGATAAATCGTCGGCCAATTTTCATGAACACAATGAATTAAATTAAAGCTTGTTTAAAGCTACTAAACCAATTTTGATGAAATTTATAAAGTACCACACTAGAGGTGGTGGTGGTGGTTTTTACCCAAGTAAAAACATTCGGTTCAGAAATCCCAAGATATTAGAGAGAACATAAACTATAAAACGAACAGATTTTCTAATAAAACTACTGAACAAATTTTGATGAATTTTATATGGGACTACTCGGAAAGTTCACCCTTTTGAATAAAAATCAACCATCTAAATCGGTTTAGAAATCTTAGAGATAAACACAAAATAAAGGCAATATAAGCACAAAATCGAATGGATTTACTCAACAAAACTATTTATTCTCGAAAATCTGCTAAACCAATTTTGATACAATTTATATGGGACCATTTGGAAAGTATACCCTTTCAAAAAAAACATATTTTTTTAAATCGGTCCGCAATTGGCGGAGATATCGACCGACATACATAAAAAAACAGAAAAAAACATACATACAGCCGAACATATAACCGTCTCCTTTTGTGAAGTCGATTAATAAGCAATTTGAAAAAGTCTTTTTTATATCGTGTGTTTGTTCACACATCGCGTTAAAACTAGGTTTTGTTTTAAAAACTGGTGTACTTGGTATCTCAATCCGATCAATAGAAGCCGGTCAATCGATAAGAAACTATTTGAAGGATGACCAAATTTTGAAGAAATGTAGTACATATACTAGAAATAATAGACAAAATCAGAAAGGGGGCAAGCGCCGAACAGACCATCAAATTGCAGGCAATTTTGGCATATTCCACTTAAGCATATTCCAACAGTATATAACTTATTGGCATAAGTTCTGTTTGGCGGCAGGCGTGTAGTTTTATTTGTTAAGCTAGTTTTGTTTACTTTCTGGTGTTACTCAGTGGAAATTCCATATTCATCAAGTTAATAAAATTGTGTTATTTCGTGTCCATATTTTACTTCGCATGTCTTATTTAAAATTACAAATAACTATGAATTACATCCAAAGACGTGAAAAGGTTCTATCCTCACGAGCCAGTATTGTCTCCAAGTGCTCAGCGACCCGTCCATCCATCACCAATTTATCGCCGTCTGGGAGACAAAGGCCTGCCCGGGCTCCACTGGCCGCAATTTGATAAATGCCGGTCTTTGTCGACTGAATAATCCGTGGTGAGTTTATTATGATTGTGGGCGATAGACGCTCTACTTGGACAAAGGCCTTCTAACCTTTGTGGCATAGCTACAAGTGAAACAGCTGAAATGTCGAGTAAATATGTATGTACCTACCTCAGAAACGTGACTCGTTAGAATACTACTTAGTATGCTTCATAGTGGTAAAATGTAAGGTTTTATGAAGGCATCCCGGTATAGGCTTCACCTAATAATTGCAACGCCGACTCACAGGTCAACGGTCCCCTTTGGGTTTATTAAGGTATCCCCGTATAGGCTTCACCTAATAATTGCAACGCCGACTCACAGGTCAACGGTCCCCTTTGGGTTTATTAAGGTATCCCCGTATAGGCTTCACCTAATAATTGCAACGCCGACTCACAGGTCAACGGTCCCCTTTGGGTTTATTAAGGTATCCCCGTATAGGCTTCACCTAATAATTGCAACGCCGACTCACAGGTCAACGGTCCCCTTTGGGTTTATTAAGGTATCCCCGTATAGGCTTCACCTAATAATTGCAACGCCAACTCACTGGTCATCAAAAGAGTCCGCTGATCGCAACATCGCCTTCATTCAGGATCACGTAGGTTATATAATTAAAGCGAAAAATAAATTGTAGGGAATTTCTTCGGGATTAATTTATTGCGGAATTGAAGTTCTTTTTTGTCATCAACGGCCCTCATTATTCTACAACTGCACAAAATCATCCCTTACGTATGAACCTTTCGAGCCCAATCGCTCTCAGCTCCTTTGGTTTCACAAAAGCCAAACCGCCTTAGCTAGCGTTTGGAATATACACATTACACATACTCGTATGAGGGATTCAATCTGTAATACAGACACCAACATTAATTACAACATGATCACCTGCACAAGTGAGCTTGTAACATAATGCTTGTCAGTCGTGTCGCCCAAGACAAACATGCCCGCACGCCTCAGTGCCCCCAATTTGGTGATGCCTAAAGCCTGGAACAGCTTTCCTAAGCTGAGTGAGTAATTGATCTTGGAACGAAGTACTTGAAGTACTCTTGGAGTAATTGACTTTCCAGTCTACTACTTGAGAGAAGACTTAGGTACAGATATACCTGTAAACTAGAAATATAACAAATTGATGACAGTTGTTAAGAAATTACACTTTTGATTATTTTTTTGTTGCGTTCAAGTGGAAGATATGTTCAGCGAGTATACTTGCCATTACAGTCAATATACAAGTAGGTTACCTACTCACTTTAACAGCGGATACCTCGCCTATATACGCACCAGTGGGCGTGTTGTTTCTAACGGCTAACGGCTAGTTTTGAATATAATTTATGAATATTAAGATACTGGATAAGTCAAATCTGTCCGTCACCGACAATAATTCAGATATTCATGTCATTACAGACAAAAGCGAGCCTCGGTCCTCTGCCGCCATTTGATAAATGGAACCATTTTGTTAGGAATTCAGTTAACCGACTTGCCTCTTGATAAAGCGTAGGTTTACAGATTGTTAGGTTGGCAAACTGGTGTGTGGATTGTTGTCGTTTAGCTTTATGGTCAAACTCTTGTTACAGTTCTTATTAAATAAACTAGGGATTGTTGGAGATGATCAATGTTTAACAATTTGGAATTTGACAAGTTACTTGATTCAATATATTATCAAGATTTTAATGTCTTCATTGTGGAAATGAAATAATTTCCCCAAACTTATTCATCTTACATTATTGTGAACCGGGTCAAACAAAAACAATTAATGTTGTTTGCCAATCACAAAGGTCATTTGTAACTCAGCCCTAACAAATGTCCCATCTCCTGAACCGTGTCGTCGATAAGACCTAACCGGCCTACAGATAGATCTTACCGCAAACTTTCGGGCCTAAAGCCAATTGCCATTTGCCAATTTTTTACTGAAACATCGTACAAAAGCTTGCACAGCATTGCACTGCGCTCGTCGTCACCTGCAGATATTGGTTTTAAGGCCATTTGATAAGTAATTTCGCTGAAAACATTGCTCTTCAAACTGAAAAACATTAGGTTCTATTTTCCGGTTTAAAGAGCCCTAACAAATGTCCCACCTCCGGAACCGTGTCGTCGATAAGACTTAACCGGCATACACATAGATCTTACCGTAAACTTTCGGACCTAGGGTTGCCAATTTTTTACTGAAACATCATACAAAAGCTTGCACAGCACTGCACTGCGCTCGTCACCTGCAGATATTAGTTTTTAAGGCCATTTGCTCAGTTATTTTGTTGAAAACATTGCTCTTCAAACCGGAAAACAGTACCTAATGTCATATTCTGTAAGATTGAAAACTAATAATATTAAGTGTAAATTAGGAACAGTTGACACGAAGTTTGCAGAGAGTAAAAAGATTTGAGCTATAGAAATAGTTTTTTTTTAATAAAAATGTCATTAACCCAAAAAAACAGGGTTTGCTTACAAATATGAAGTATATACTTATTGTCAGCATCATTTTGGTCAGAGTGGACTGGTAATACTAAACAGACAACTAGTCTGACAACCCTATGGTAACATTCAAAGTGGTCGTTTGTCAAACGCAGATTATACGATCCGATCGTGTGATCCGAGCGGAAGCGCCGCGCCGGGACAAGTTTCGTGGATATTGGCTGATTCCTCCGGGCGACGCGACGGAACGAACGGTTACGACCGATATGGTAATAATCGACGATGCTGCGATTTGGCTCACATTGCATTTCAGGAAGGAGCAGTGCTGGTGATAGGAGCACATCGAATTTGATTGGTCTATTCCAGGAAATCGAATCTTGTGCTTGGGGAACGCCGAACGCTGATTTCTCTACCATACTTTTTTAGCGTTCACTTGCTCACTATTGTTTAGGCCCGTTTCTTAGAACGCACGTGGGCCTTTTTGGGTGTTATTATGTTAACTTATTTAAAAAACATTAACACAACACAAAACATTTTAAGGTCATTTAAAATGTTTCAGCTTTTATTAAAAACAATTCAATTAGTAATTTGAACCGAATACCATAAACATTTCCGGCAATCGTTCAGCTTTCTGCACGAATACTAAGTAATGAGGACAGCAGTTAAATAAATGAGTACAGCAGTTAAATATCGAGCACAGCGGCTGCGGTTAAATACAGAGCGGAGCGACAGGTAGGAACAACAGAACGTTGGCTGAAATTACAATAAATTCGGTTGACAACCGTGCGCTAAGCCCCTGAAACTTCCCGATGCCATTGTTTGCTTCGACGAACTTGTCCCACTTTACCACACCATCTGTATACAATCTTATCATCCAAGTTACAAAGGCTGTATTCCTTTATGCGAGCCGTGCGAATAACTTGGCTAGTTGAGTCAATGGCGCATTGTAAGTGGGGATTTGAATCGCGCTATCCTTTTGCGAACGTTTGATGGTATTTAGGAGTTTGCGAAGTCGCCTGCCTTTGAAATATCGCTACTGTTGCTCTCAGTTTATTTATTTCAAATCAAAGGACTTCGCCCAATTGCGTTATACACTTTTCTGGCATGAATTATGTTTGAATTATTTACTCTTAATGAAGGACTTCTCGTCTTCTTACCGAAGTAATCTTATTAAATCTCTCGTAAATTGATAAACTCGGGCGTTACTTAAATAGTAACGAAAGATAAAAAAGGTTTTGTCTTATGACGATACCCTTCTGTCTTTCCTTTTGACTACTACTATGATATAGGCATTAGCTGGCCGACTATTAAAGTTTCTGTTCTTCATTTGCAGAACATACAAAGAAAACTGAAGACCAAACATGGTACGAGTAAACAAAGGGTAGAAGTCAAAACAAACATAACCGAAACTACTCGTAATGCAAGGAAACTGTTTTATTATATAACTTTGGGCTATTTTCCATTTTGCCGCCATTTTACCCTATTACGTCCTCCCTAACTGTTTTACAAAACCTTGGAATAAAGTTGACTTGATTATTATTATGTTAGAGTAAACCTAAAATCAAAGGAACAAGGTTCTAACTTTTCTATTATTGTGTTAGAATTATCCTAAATCACGGCTACTATGATTGTCCAAATCCAGAACAGACTAACATGTCCACCTGCAGTGAAGAGTGAGACAAGGAGCTGTGATTTCCCCGAAATTATTCACCAACGCATTGCAGGACATGTTTAAGACATTGGACTGGGAAGGGCAGGGCATCAACATAAATGGAGAGAACATGTCAAGCTTCCATAAAAAAATGGTTTCGGAATGAACTTGGATAAAACCAAGATCATGCTGAACGAACACGTTCCTCCGTTACCGATTACAGTTAACGGCATAGCTCTCGAAATTGTTCAAGACTACGTTTACTTAGGGCCTTAGAACTGGTCCGAAACAATTTTGAGAAAGAAGCCAATAGAAGAATTAAGCTGGACAGGGCAGCATTCAGGAAACAACGTCAGGTCTTCTCGTCGCCTATCACTCAGAGCCTGAAGAGAAAGGTATTCAATCAGTGCCTCCTACCGATAACTCCTTCTACTTACAGGCTGGTCCACATATTTAAAGTCGCTCGGCGGGCTATGAAGAGATCTAAGCTTGGAGTTTCTCTAAAGGATTGAATCTGAAACGAGGTGATCTGGCAGAGAACCAAGGTTGTCAACACATTTCTAAGAATTAGCATGCTGAAGTGGCACTGGGCCATATTAGATTATATTAGCCGCAGAACCGATAACCGTTGGGGTAAACGTGTTCTCGGGTGGAGACCCCGAATTGGCAAACGTAGAATAGGACGCCCACCGGCTAGATACAGCGACGATCTGCAAAAGGTTGCTGGCAGAAAATGGATGCAAAGAGAAAAAGATCGCGCAAATTGACATGCCTTGAGAGAGGCCTATATCCAGCAGTGGACGAACACAGGCTGGTGACAGGTTTCATCATGTCCAGCAGTGGACGAACACAGGCTGGTGACAGGTTTCATCATCATCAGATGATGAAACCTAAAATAAACACAAACATGGCAATAGAATAAAACAAGACCTAAGTTCAAGAACTAATACCCGAGTACGGTCGGGGGAAAAATAACCGAATCGATTGATACCTCGCTTGTCAGAATTGGACCTAGTTTTTAGTTTGAACCCAACTCCACGTGCTCTCAGAGAGAGGCAGCCCCCGCCCGCCGCAACACAGTGCAAGTACCAGCTGGAATCGGAGCGGCAGAGGCTGGTCTCTGAAGGTGACCAAATAGCCGAAACTGCGGAGGTATTGTACGGCCCGTATTGTAGAGTCATGTGGGGCAAGTTTGCGCACTTCTAGCTTTCAAACGTCATAAAATCGAAAATCTCAAGTTAAATGAAACGATATTAATTTTAGTTAATTAGTAAAAGTTTTAGTAGTGAATAGTAATATGAATAGTTTAATTAGTAAAAGTGTTTAATAATAAACAACTTAAACATAGAGGCAATATTCGTCAATGGCACAAATCCTAAGGAATTAAGCGAAACTAACATAGTTGAAATGCGTACACATACCCCAATATAGGGGTAACTGTGCGCAGCACAGCGGGTAAGTGTACGCAACATAAAAATGTCGAGATTCTGAGCTTTTAAAATTATAGTCGGACTAAAAAATATTTATTTATATTAATGTTAGATATTTTAACTATGACTTAAAATCAACAGTTTGAACACATAAGGCTTCGAAGGTTAATCATAGTGATACGATAATAAAGATCATCACTTTTTTTTCACATGTTCGTATACAGGTTGTAGTTTTCCATCCCCGCCATATTCACAGAGTCGATTGTAATAGGTATACCTTAATCAACTAACAATACTATTTAATTCCTACATTTAACTGGAGGTGGAATTTTTAATTAAATATTGTATTGGTAAATCGTAGTAGGCCCAACTTTATTTTGGAGTAGAACCCCACGACACACACATGTATGGTAGGTATGTGTGCGCGCTCCTGTAGACGCGCCGCGCGCCGCAGCCCGCGCCACAGAATGAATAGCGAACCTTTAATTATCAGTTTGTATAAATAAACTTATTGCAAGTGAGAATGTATTACCAAAGTTGACATTAGCTTAGTTAGGAATTTCCGGCGTAGTAAAAAAAATTGAATTATCTTATTTACACTCAGAGAAATTGTTATAATTTCTCTGTAAGTAATCGAAAAGCTGATTGCTCGGGCAACGACCCGGGCAATGACCCGCGCACGTTCCGCCTTTGTAAAACGCCGCGCGCCGCGGCTGGCGCGTAGTGTGCGTGAAAGAGGCAATACACGCAACAGGGCTTCATTAGTGTGTGTGTGTGCGCGCAGGCTCTTGCCAGACTGGGTGATTTCAAATTAGGATCGCGTACATATATCGCTTTTTCTAAACTATTTTTACTTAATTTTAATTCATTTTTTTTTTGTACTTCTTTTATGAATGATTCGTGTTCTGTAAGTGGAGTATACCTACCTCTGCAAATATGGCGGGGATGCAAAACTAAAACCTGTATTTCATCCTCTTGTGCTTTTGTAAATCTTCCCATACTTTCAGCTATTAAACGTTTTCGTAGAGTGCTTTTCTACAATTCAACTTGAGATGCAGCTTTTCGTTTACTGGCACCCTTTGAAATTAATAGTTTGACAGCATCTAGCTGATCCACTGTGACGATGCTTCTATTTGGAGCCTTCCTCTAATAATTACGGAGCATTTTCGATGTATAATTAGATTCTGAAACAAAATATTGCACTATAAACACAAATCTATGGCAAAGAGGGGCGATTAATGGTAAGCGTGCGCATGCGCACAGTTATAAGACAAGCTTCTGCGCACACTTAACCTAAACCACCAAAATGGTAATCGACCAAAATTGTTCATGATTGTGTCTCCCAACAATTTAAACTTGTTACTAGTCAAACTGGATAATACATGCCGCTCGGTGATACATAGCGAATTTTCAAAAAGTATTATAGATTTATAAAAGATTACATGGCAAATTTTACAAAATATCGTAATTATTTAAGCAAAATCTTCACTTACCTGTGTAGGCAAAATGGCGCGCTGGCGGGCGGTGACACTCGTGCGCTTTGTACAACCTCACGAGGGGCACTGAGGAGTACCATTCGTTAGTTAGATTTAAAAAAACAGATACTTAGGATGCGCACACTTACTCGCTGCGCAAACTTGCCCCACATGACTCTACACCCTGATAATTCAAGGCCAGTTCACGGAATAGTGGTCGTGAATTATTGGCTATACAATATAGGGGCTCACCATGTTTTACCTTCTCCGTTTTGATATAAAAACACATTTCATAACTTATTCAATAAGTCCTTGATCCAGGTAGACTCGGTGAATTCATCGTAAAGGTACTCAGAAATTGGCTAGTTTTAATTGTAAAGCCAGTGCAATAGGTAATTCAGAACAATATCCAACATTGTTGCTCTTTGTTGGAGTAGCTTATAAGTTTTAATTGTAAAGCCAGTGCAATAGGTAATTCAGAACAATATCCAACATTGTTGCTCTTTGTTGGAGTAGCTTATAAGTTTTAATTGTAAAGCCAGTGCAATAGGTAATTCAGAACAATATCTAACATTGTTGCTCTTTGTTGGAGTAGCTTATAAGTTTTAATTGTAAAGCCAGTGCAATAGGTAATTCAGAACAATATCCAACATTGTTTCTCTTTGTTGGAGTAGCTTATAAGCCCGTTTCTAAGAGGCTTAAAGCGCAAAAGGTAACTTTGAAATAGCTATCACTCTAGACTAGACCTTCGTACGGGCAACAAAATATGAGCAACAAACAACTGCGGTCATTGTGTCAGGCGCTTTGTTATTTACTACAAATGAACACAGGATTGGAAACTGATGGAATGGAGCGACGTGAACAGGCGCGGGCGGATGAATGCGCAGCCAACCGTCCGGGCGGCCGCGCGGGCTTCCGATGTAGGCCACTGGCTGCCACATTATACTATTCTCACGATGAGGTTTGTTTTGTTGAGCGACGGCTGTTGTTTTATGTCTGTAGGAAAGATAATGTCCGTGCTATGATAGTTTAGATTTTTTTACAGTATTAGCTCTGACTCTGTTGCTGTTAGGAACATTTATTGTACAAAATATAGGCCTAAAGCATGGTAGCACAGGCAAGTATACAAGTAAACCCTAACCTATAATACTATGCACCTCATTGGCATCATTCCTTTATGTAGTTTGATGTCGACCCGATAAAAATCGAAAAGTTTTGTTTTGAGGATATTCCCTAGTCGATGTTACCACAAAATGTTAACAAGGCTATTTGTTGAACAATATAATTTGTTGTAGTATCTCCGTTTAGGGAATCATTTCCTCCTTCTGTGGGGAATTAGCTTTTTCTCGACATTATGTACAGCTTTAAATTATATACTATATTCAAAAAAACACCTGCCAACGCCAACAAAAAGACTTAACACAACCCTAAACAATACAAGAGTTGAGTAGACACAACAACACAATCACAACAATTACGTCAGAGCGCTCGGCGAAGTGAAAATACACCGAAATTACGCGGACGGACGCCACAGTTGGTCGCTGCCGAAGGATACTTTATATAATAAGGGTTGCTGCGTATCTTGAATTCAATTAAAGCAATAATATAGTAAATTCTAGAATTTTCATTACAAATTGACATCGATCAGAAGTTACTCAAAATAGCAAAGTTATGACTGCTAACTACAGTGTTTGAAACGCAACCTTAATAATGCCGACGAGAATCTCGTTTACCACGTACGACGCGTTCGATTAGTCATCGAGTCTAGCTTCTTTCTAAGCACTAAAAAAACAAAGCTTTTTCTTCCTATAGTCATTACTCTTGTATAGCACTCTAACGAAAATAAATCCACGAACAAGATATATTGCAAAATCAACGCTCAAGTATCTTAAAAGTAGTTATTTTAAAGCCATACTCTTTCACGTAGGTATACTCCAAACTCCCGCAGCACTACAGGGTGATCAATCACGCTGCAACACTGCTGCTCATCTATCTTCATTCTGCACCACGCTGTATCATACTAGTGTATCCTTTTACCAAAATGTCTGAAAAGGCAAAAAGACGGCTAAAATGCATAAATGACTGAAGAGAAATTCTATAATAGAGGAAATAATCGTGCGTTCATTTTAGGCTTATTACCCGAGTACGG
Source organism: Alsophila aescularia (assembly GCA_946251855.1). Classification (NCBI taxonomy): domain Eukaryota; kingdom Metazoa; phylum Arthropoda; class Insecta; order Lepidoptera; family Geometridae; genus Alsophila; species Alsophila aescularia. The sequence continues at coordinate 1,231,041 of OX276380.1, read as the reverse complement.
CGAAGCAAGGGAAGGGTAATGAACTTAACAGTCTATATATGTTACATACAGTATGTATGTATGTATATATATATATATATATATATGTGGATGTTCCACTATAGCGGCGTCGCCCCTATTGATCCGATTTTGACAAGCGGGGTATCGATCGACTCGTCCTCAGGTATAGTGTCATATCCAATTTTTTACCCGACTAGGGGGAAGCAATGTAAGAGTTATGTGTTAAAACTAAAAACTTGGTCTGATTTTGACATCATCATCATCAGTCCGTGTCAGCCTATTGCTGGACTTAGGCCTCTCCCAAAGCATGCCACTGAGCCTATATTGTCGCTCCACCTAGCTGGAGGGCGCCCTACACTACGTTTCCGAACCGCGGTTTCCACTCAAGAACACGTCTACCCCAACCTTTATCAGTCTTCGACAGATATGACCAGCCCACAGCCATTTCAGCTTACTAATCCTAAGGGCTATGTCGACAACTTTGGATCTCTGCCGGTTCACCTCATTCCGGATACGATCTTACAGATAAACTAAGAGCATAGCCCTTCCATAGCCCGCTGAGCGACCTTAAATTGGTGGACTAGTCGTACGTTGATTGTCCATGCCTTCTTGCTAATGTGGGTCATATCGACATATTGACCGTTGTCATCCTCATTGTTCTATTCTAATGCATTATAGCTTATTTGTTCATGTTTTTAATTAACTTATTTTACAGACATTAATGATACTTCTAAAATACAAAATCGCCTCCCCTTACTCAGGCTTTTTCATTGTCACTATTTTAAAACACGCATTCAAGCGATCAATTTAAGAATATTCAATACTTGCAGAATAATTCAAATAGAATGTGTGAAGTGCTTATCTGGCAATACATTTATTGCTCCTCGTTGAGCAATATTCAGGCTCTTCGAGTCATACTAAAAAAACTGTAAAATAACTGATAACTGTAACTGTATAACTGTAAAATATGTAAAATTCTCCATACTCCATATCTTTGCTCGTTTTTTTCGGAAATTTCCGACTTTTCGAGCAAAAATTATGGATTGGAAACGGAAGAATGAGGGATCCAATTTCTCGTTTGATTCGTCAGGTGGTCGGCACGTTCCGTTTGGATGAATCGATACTTATTACTTGATTTTTAACCCTCGACTTGTAAAAACGAGAGGAGGTATGCATTTGACATTTGCATTTGTAGGTACCTAGCTCCTCATCGGATTGACCGATTTTAAACAGTGCCTTAAAATTTTGTTAGAAGCTTATACCCAAGAAGTAAAAAGAAATCCACAGTAAAAAAAATATGATGTGCTTCTATATCTTAAAATAGTTATCTAAACAAAAGCTAAAATGACGTAAAAAATGTGTTTAGGATTAACCTTTTTTTTTTGTTGGTTTGTTAGTTTATTCTAGCATAGGTTTTGGGGACCGGTTGAGTCAGGCATGAAGAAAGCTTGAATGACGCCTGACCAAAGTCTCAGGAGATCTCTCAAAATACGAGTATCATGAAACAGCCTCGAGTTGCAAGAACTTACAATTGAAACTTGGCCCATCTCAACCAGGCTTATCCGCTGACACTTTCCACTGCATGATTCAGCTGTCCCCATACCAAAATCACATCGAAATCGAATTGATCAGCAATATGTCGGCAGCCGTCGATGTCACAGACGTCGTCGATCAATATGCGATGTCGCGATCGCGACTATATTGCTTGCTTACTGAAAATATAGGTCTAGAACTCGGTAATTTGTATAGAAATCAGAAGCAAGTTTTAGTACTTAAGCAACTTTTCGTTTAAAGTTTGTAATTGAGTAATCAATATGTTACTTGCCATGAGTCTTGTTATGGTCAAAAGTTTACATTTTGTTAAAGTTTTCTCTTGATTAATTTTATCAAAGGATACGCTTGAGAGTAAATGTAACCAACATTTACTAACCCTATACTGTTTGGTAATCAACGGTAATACTTACAACGTGATAATAATATAATGACCTAAAAAAAACTACCGAAAAACGAAAATAAACTACCAAACACTGCAAACTAGCAAACGGAAATGTTACAAAAGAAACAAAGATAACGAAACAATTTCCACCTCTTATTTCCTTCCCTTCAATTACAGCACTATCTTGGAACAATCCCTAGTTTCCGGTACATCTACCGGAAGCAATATTATCTCGGCTGAACCAATATTGGTCGCGATTGGCCCGGCCCAGACATGAGGATATTTGAAAAGGACATGGCTGTTCGTATTTCAGTTTATTCTGTGGCGAGGCGGAAATATGTGTCGACATTTGAGACATTCGATGATACGCGAATAGATGTGCCTCTGACAGCTGGTGATTGCTTTTAGTCCACGTTTCAATTTGGGATCGGGGGTAGATGGCACTTTATGATCTTATCTATTGCTAGTCTATAATAGTCCTTCTAGTGGTTGGGATATTTAGTTATACATATAAGAGAAGTTACGACCGCAATAAAATGCCAAGAGAGTAAGGGTAACTTACGACTTCTCGACCTTTAAAGCTTGAATCCACGTTAAAGGCCCTAAGTCCTAAATAATATCTGGAAATTAAATCCATAATTTTCGGGCCGACTACCGACTGTCCCGCCCCTCTCGCTGTGAATCCCTCGTTATTAAACAACTAGTGACTCGCCCCGGCTTCGCACGTGGTAATAAAAATGGCACGGTGTGATGCTACACCGTGGCATTTTTCTTACTTTTAGCATTTGTATACGCGTTGTAACTTTAACTTTACAGCTGTCATATCAAATAAAGATCTCGATGAGATTTATACCTTATTTAAAGAAACTACTAGTCTAGGATCAATAGTTTCAGAGATAAAGCCCGTTTTTAGTTTGACCAGCTGCCATATCAAATAAAGATCTCGATGAGATCTAACCCTATGTAAAGAAACTACTAGTCTAGGATCAATAGTTTCAGAGACAAAGCCCGTTTTTAGTTTGACCAGCTGTCATATCAAATAAAGATCTCGATGAGATCTAACCCTATGTAAAGAAACTACTAGTCTAGGATCAATAGTTTCAGAGATAAAACCCGTTTTTAGTTTGACCAGCTGTCATATCAAATAAAGATCTCGATGAGATCTAACCCTATGTAAAGGAACTACTAGTCTAGGATCAATAGTTTCAGAGATAAAGCCCTTTTAATTTTGACACCTGTATCTTTGACATCTGTCACTTTGACTGTTTATCACACCAGTGTGGGTAACCAAAAACCAATTACATAACTAAATAATTATGTGCTACAATTAATTAATTAATTAGTGTCAAAGTGACAGTTGTTAATGTGACAGGTGTCAAAGTGACAGGTGACAGCTGTCAAACGTCAAAAAAAAACAGTATTGACAGCTGATGACAGAAATTACAAGCAATGTCAAAAATAACATAGTTTAGTTTATCCCAAACTATTCGTAGGTACTATAGGCAATAAATTTCCCTATAGGTAAGTAAAACTGCTTTATTTCTCATTATTTGACAGCTGTCATATGAAATGAAGATTTCGATGAGAACTATCCCTTATGTAAAGAAACTACTAGTCCAGGATCGTTAGTTTCAAAGTTATAGCCATTTTATGTTTGACAGCTGTCATCCAAAACGAAGATAGCGATGAGATCTATCACTTTTGTAAAGAAACTACTAGTCCAGGATCGTTAGTTTCAAAGTTATAGCCATTTTATGTTTGACAGCTGTCATCCAAAACGAAGGTAGCGATGAGATCTATCACTTTTGTAAAGAAACTACTAGTCCAGGATCGTTAGTTTCAAAGTTATAGCCATTTTAAATTTGACAACTGTCACCCAAAAAGAAGATTACAATGAGATCTATCACTTTTGTGAAGAAAGTATTAGTCTAGGATCACTAGTTTCAGGGTTATAGGTCTTTTAAGTTTGACAGCCGTCATCCAAAACGAAGATGTTAATGAGATTTATCACTTTTGTAAATAAAGTATTAGTCTAGGATCACTAGTTTCAGAGTTACAGGTCTTTTAAGTTTGACAGCCGTCATCCAAAACGAAGATGTCAATGAGATCTATCACTTCTGTAAAGAAACTACTAGTCTAGAATCACTAGTTTCAGAGTTATAGCTCTTTTAAATTTGACAGCTGTCATCCAAAACGAAGATATCGATTAAATCTTGTCAGATCAGGGGCGCGTTCACTGACACGTTCGAGGACGCACGGATCATCCGCGCGATCGCTCGAAATCGTTCACGGTGTCGTCGGACGTACGCCTGGGTCATCTGAAAAATAGTAGTGGAGGGGAGGAATAGTATGAAACTGACACTTGACTGTTGTCAGTTCTATGTGGACGTCCAAAGTCGTTCACTAATTCCGGAATCGATATAATATCGATATATTATCGAGTGATAATCGCACGGATGATTCGAGCGTGAAGGTGAACACAGCCTAGGACTTGTGACATGTCACTTTGAAATCTGTCACTTCAAAATGTCTTACTACCTAATTATAATAGTGTGCGTGTGCATTGAGTGAGCACTTACTACATGTTGTTTTTTTTTCCTCATGTCGATTATTTTGACATCTGTCATTTTGACATCTGTCACTTTAAAATGTATTACTACCTAATTAAAACACATGTTTTTTTTCTCTTCATAATACCTATATGTCGATTATTTCTTCATTAGTTTCCAACTAGTGCAGTGGGTGGAGGGGTAAATGCGAATTACCCGCGCACCCACCAGTGGGTGAAGCCAGTGGGTGCACGGGGCATGCCCCCTTGGCATTACTAGTTGTGCCTTGGGGAATTGCTATTCCCCTAAGCACTACGTAGCCAAATCAGCTTACAAACCTCCCTACCCTCATCCCTAACAAATAAAAGCACAACTTAAAGGTACACTAAAAACGTTTATTTCGGACAAATTTCTCTTAGCACATGCACTAGAAGCCGCCGTGTCGAGCTTGGCAGCTTGCGCGGCCCGCTGCCCGCAAGCGACTGCACTAGGCGCTAATCGCCGTATCGCCAAGCTTGGCAGCTTCAGCGGCCCGCAGCGACTCGCACCGGCAGCACCGCCAGCTGTTCGAGCTCGGCACCAGCTGCTCGCTCGACACGCACTCCAGGTGGAAGTGCGACGCGCACTGGCTGCACTTGATGCATGCGCACCCCTCCGTCGTACGATTGCAGAACTTGCAGAACTTGCAGTCCATAGCTTATTCTAGAAATGAGAAATAGATTAGTGAAAGTTGGTATACACGAGGTATATACGATGGAATGTCTTCTAGATCAGAAAGGACCAAAATGTACCCGGTACATTAACTAAATTCAAAGAGTGTTGCGCGGCCTTGCGTGATGTATCGACTGGTATGAAACAAAGTGGGCCGTAGAATAGAAAGAACGAAACGAGTGAGACAAAGAAACGCAGCATAAGCCTGGTATGTCGCTGAGAATCATAATGACCCTTGTGAGATGATGAGATGATAATTGTATAACAATACTCACATTAATAAAATTAATCTAAACTCGTTGAAACTTATAATATACGGTTGTAAATTTAGTTTTTAAACAGTTTCTTTAATATAATATTTATGAACTTCAAAATATTTTTAATTTTTATGTGTTTTTACTTGGGCGTACAAAATGGTACTGAAATTTTGCATGGACTGCATTTTGTTCTTTCGAATTTTCTAGTTTTGAATTTTTGTTTTGGTGTTCTTAATTCCAAAAAGGCTAAAATTAGAAGAAACTTCGTGAAAAACTACTTGATAAAATTATAAAGCTCGGCTTCCACTTGACCATTTATTGCACATAACACTCTATGCTTTTTCAATTTGCCACTAAAATAATTTGATTAATATTCAAAGTCGGAGAATTGAACCGTTAATTATTTGTTCCCTACATTCAAAAACAACACACGGCTCAAAAATAAACCAATCTGAAAACACAAAATATCGCATAAGCGATACAGATTCAAAAGCTTTAGTTTCCGTCCGCAGGCTTGCATTCAATTCCCCTCTCAAAGCCGAAATCAGAGGCGCAAATATGAAATATAAAAACTAGACTAATCAAAACGCTGGGAAGCACAAAAAAGAGCAGCCCCTCAGTATTTTACAAAGAGGTTATACAGCAAACGGGAAACCAAAGAACTGTCTTTTTGTTAAAAAAAAAAACGGTTGCAAACGGTTATTTTAATCTGTGATAGTTTTTGTTTGTTTCCTTTGATCTTCTTTATCACTGCCACTGAAGAAGTTTCGAACATTATCTACACAACCTAATTAATCTTGTAAAATTAATGTTGGAGTGTTTAGTTGTGTAGTGAATGTGGTAAAGTTTCAAATAAATCATTTTTACTACATCAATGGACGGTTCTGCAGCTTTATGCGCATTAGCTAAACGCAGCGCAGTTCCATCGCCAAAGCATGTGAATCAAGCTTTACAAAATGCTAATCACTGCTCAAATCCGCACGTTTTACAACAATGCCCTTAAAGCGCAGAGCGGATAATGCGCATCTGTTTATGAATGTAATCGGCATTGATGTACATACAAACTTGTGCCTTATTCGTCTGTTCCAGGCAGTAAATTACGCTTCGAAAAACTATTCGCATTGCTCATAAACCATGCGTCTAAAATTGAAATTCACTAAAAACTTAAAAATATTTTTAATTCCTATCTTTTTAGCGCGCTAACCCGTATGCATCAGAATCTTCCGAATGCGTGTCTTTATAGCTAGTTCAGTGACTCGTCCCACAACACAGTGGTCCCAATGGGACGAGTTTCTGAATTTAAAAATTTTTTTTTTTCGGTTCAGTAACTCGTCCCATTGATTTTATCGTCAGTTTTTTAACAACATCTGTACTGAGTAGGTAATGTCAGCAACAAAAATGTTTGAAGTTTATTTATTAATTGCTTATTAGTTAGGTTGCGTTTATTTGATTTCAACTGGAACATGACTTATTGAATGGCAATAGAACATTATTATTACAAAAGAAAGAGACAGCACAGCACTACTTTTCCTCACATCGCACGGTTGGTTTGCGGTCGCACTTTTGCACAAAGGATTTAAAAACAAGCTAGTTAGAGCTATACGATAAGATCACAATGTTTTGCAGAGTAGAGCAGTGTGCAGTCGTCATTATCTGTTACTATATTTAAGCAAAAATCTGTGCCTCCGTTTAACAAACAATGCAGCGTTGTAAGATTTAATTATTATAAGATAATAAGTAATTTATAACATCTATTAGTTGATCTTATTTCTAACAAGTGCTCGTATACATCAACTTAAGATTGTGAAGGTAGCCTTAAAAGCCTTAAAATGTAAAATATTTGGCTTTTGTTTTTTCCACACTCGAAGGTTACACCCAACTCGGCCGGTGGACGCGAAACATTGTGAGCGATAAAACGCGCCACAGGCGACTAAGATACTATAATATTTTATCTTAAGATAAAATATCGCTCGCCATACAATTTATATGAACCATCACAAACGGCGAAGATAATATATATTTGCACCTTACAGTATCTTAAGATATCGAGCGATATGGAATTTTTGAAAAGATGTCATCTTGAGATACGTAATATATCGTAAAAGATACAAAATATATATTAATATACTATCTTAAGATACAAAATATATCGTAATATGCTCTACAGGTTGCTCTGTTTTGTATTCGTGACGTTTTTTTTTAACCCCTGAATAAAGAGACGGGTGTTATAAGTTTAGGGTGTGTATCACTGCGTGTTTGTTTTTGTGTGTCGGGTGGGTGTGTGTGTGTGTGTGTGTGTGTGTGTGTGTGTGTGTGTGTGTGTGTGTGTGTGTGTGTGTGTGTGTGTGTGTGGCATCGTAGCTCCCAAACGAATGTACCGATTTTGATGCGGTTTTTTCTGTTCGAAAGCTGATATGATCGAGATGGTTCTTAGAAATATGGGGAGAGGGAGGGGGGAGGTGAGAAAGAAAAGGGGAGTGAAAATCGTAGCTTCCAAACAAATGGACGTTTTTAGCTGTTGTATTTTTTATGTTTGAAAGCTGGGGTAAACAAGATGATTCATAGCTATAATTTGAGGATGGAGGGGGGGAGGGGAGGGGAGGAGGGGGGAGGGGAGGAGGGGGGAGGGGAGCGGTGAAGATATACATGTGGCACCTAGGACAGCCTGCGAGCGAATGAATAATTTCAATATATTATCGTATCTTTACCGTGTGTGATACCCTAAGATGCTATAATATTTTATATGCAGATATCATAACATCAAATATTATAGTATCTTAATCGTCTGTGATGCCCTTATGGGAGGCGCAGCGGAGACGCTTAAGTGGACCATCTTCCTTACAGTCGGCTCTGAAACTGGTGGTGATGATCCTGTACTCTTTGGTGGCGATGCTTTCGTTCCATGTCACTTCTATTTCCAAATAAATTTCTTTCTAAAATTCCCGACACGGCGGCGGGTCCATAGAGCTGGTAGGTATATATAAATAGTCTAAGCTTAGAGCATATGTGATTCTACCTCCTTGGGCAGCATTGACGTAGGAAATGTCTTTGGACCTGCCATCGGATTTGGACATTATTGACGTTCATAGAATCCAAAGATATCACAGATAATTTAAAAAAAAAGAAGATAATACTGTCATTGTCAGATCTCGTCAAAAAATTACGGATGTTTATTACTATACTCTTTGGATGTCGCTATGCCAAAAATAAATTCAAAAAATACCTAAATTTGAACATGAATTAAAAACAGTTCACAAATGTATTATTATAATCCGCGAATGACCATCTATTCAGTCAGTCTCTCTAAAGCTACACAAACACTGTTTACCCAATTTTTTTTTGATACTGGAAGATGCCGAAACAGTATAGTTTACAGAAGCCACCAAAACGGCACCGGGTAACGACATTATGGAAAAACTTGCAAAGTTTGGTTCAAGATGTTGTGAGACCGAACTCGCTGCCGTCGAGCAACGCAAGGCTGTTGAGAGAGAGAAACCTATCCGAAGCTTGCGTTCAAGCATACCCGGGCAATAAGCAGTGCAACGCACTCGTAAGACATTATCATCATACCTATTAATATTATAAATGTGAAAGTAACTTTGTTTCTGTTTGTTTGTTACATTTTCACGAATAAACGTCTGAAACGATTTTGACGAAATTAAGTTAGGTAGAACATGGGAAATTATTTTCAACGTTCGTTCGTTTTGGCACAGCGCCACAATTTAATGGTTGATACCTGATACGACGTGATACCTCGCACAAGAACGAAGCGTTACGCTTCTTTATTTATTACAAGAACTGCAAAGGAGCGGAATGATCTGCCCTCGTCAGTGTTTCCGATAAAATATAACCCAGGTGTGTTTAAGTCAAGAGTGAATAGGTATCTACTAGGCAAGCTTGCTACACCTTCGACCACATCATTGTGGACATTTGCCTGACTAGACAGAAAAAAAGAAAGAAAAGAAAGTGGTTTTACCTTATCCCGGAACAAGTTGCACGCTGGTTAAGTCACGGGGCACAGCTAATATGTAATAAAACATTAAATGATAACATTAACATGTAGTTGGCAAGCTTCGCCAAGTCTTCTCGTCGTCCATACCAAGACAGTGCCTCAAGACAAAAGTCTTCAATCAGTGCATCCTATCAGTCATGACCTACGGAGCCGAAACTTGGACGGTCTCACTAGTCCACAAATTTAACGTCGCTTAGCGAGCTATGGAGAGAGCTATGCTTGGAGTTTTTCTGAAGGACAAGATTCGTATTGAATTGATCCGACATAGATCCAAGGTATACGACATAGCTCTATGGATAAGCAACCTAAAGTGGAAGTGGATTGGTCACATTTCCCGAAGAACCGATAACTGTTGGGGTAGACGAGTTTTCGAGTGGAGACCATGTTTATGCAAACTTAGTGTAGGACGCCCTGTGACCAGATGGAGTGACGACCTGCGTAAAGCCGCTGGAAGAAAATGAATGAGTCGAACTATACCTTTTACTTTTAAAGTAGTTTCACCGAGTTACACAACTAGCATACTAAAAAGCATTATTCAAAAATCAAATCACTGTACACATTGCGAATGAATTCGAATGAAGTTTGCAGGAAACTGGAAATCTGATGCACTGAGCTGTAGCGGGCATTAATGAACTCAGTTCATTAGTGCGGCCTGCATGAGTGCCGGAATACATTACTGAGTCTATAGGCATGGTTACTGTTAGCTGGGAGTACGCTACGATTTTGAAATACGTACTCTCCACCCTTTTAGATATTGATGATAACTCAAAAAAAGTTTTTTTTCATGTATGTGCCCAAACCTACTAAAGTAAGTAAGTATATTGTATGTGTAGTGCCACTTACCTGGTTGGCTGGCACAGACTTAAAAAATATGAATAATTTATTTCTATTAAGTTCATCCAGGATGACTGGCGGAAAATGCTGTCAAAGCATTAAGTCCTCCGCTGTTTTTGTGCATAAAGCATTAAATCTATATACTTTTATCTAGCTGTGCCGCTAAAATAACTAGTGGTAATTGAGCTCAACGAACAAGAATAAAGAGTTGCTTCTTGTAGCGACACAATTACTTTAATCATGAAAATGTAGGTTTTGCTAAGTACTTGTGCGCCATTCATTATTTATCTTCTACGAAAAACCTTTGTGCTAATAGTAGTTCGGAGCTAAAATGTTAGACACGACATTCGGCGGATGCGATATTGGTTCCCCACCGAAATATTCCCATCGCCAGTCGGTAGGATAGTCGATATGATACGCAGTATTATACACGTAGCCATCGCGCCGCTTTTATAAACAAAAACAAAGTAAATAAAGAATGGTGAAATTGACACACGATTCAAATTGAAATCTCGGTGCTGTCGCGAAACCCGGTATTTTATCAAAAGCCTCTATTTCATAACGAGGTATTTCGGTTGACCTACAGAATATTTTAACAAAGCCCGTAGTTAAATGCACGTAGATCATTGCACACATTGTTTCGTTTCGCTAGATGGCGCCCAGTATTCCGGCACCCGGTTCCTTTGCAGGTTCTTGTTTAATCAGACGGCGATTTTGCAGGTGTTTTTTAAAGGTATGAAGCTGCGCGAGGTCTTTGTCTTATCTTCTCCGTTTTCAAAAGGGAATTGTATTGTACGCTCTCGGCCTCGCCTTCTCGTGTTACTTTCGTACATTGTATTTTACGCTCTCGGCCTCGCCTTCTCGTGTTACTTTCGTACATTGTATTGTACGCTCTCGGCCTCGCCTTCTCGTGTTACTTTCGTACATTGCATTGTACGCTCTCGGCCTCGCCTTCTCGTGTTACTTTCGTACATTGTAATGTACGCTCTCGGCCTCGCCTTCTCGTGTTACTTTCGTATATTGTATTGTACGCTTTCGGCCTCACCTTCTCGTGTTACTTTCGTACATTGTATTGTACGCTCTCGGCCTCGCCTTCTCGTGTTACTTTCGTACATTCATCAATAGACAATTATTTATATGTTATGATAAACATGTACCTACTCAGCTTTAACATGGTTTTCTTAGGTTTTCGCAAATGTAATTTACCAAATAAACCACCAAAAATTACTTATATTAACGCAATAAGCACAAGAAAGTCTGTACAAAGAATCTAAAAAAAATTGTCTATGGTAGTTAAAATAAGCTACTAAACAAGAATATATCATTTAAAAAAAGCGTGTATGTCTGTTTGTCCGTATGTTTGGTTGATCGCGCATCACGTTAAAACTACTAGACCGATTGCGATGCGGTTTTCACTGCTAGATAGCTTAGGTTTTGACTTAAAAACTGGTGTACTAGAGTATCTGATATCTCAATCCGATAAGTAGAAGCCGTGCAATCGATAAAAACTTTTTGACGGCTGAAGGAATTTTGATCAAATATTGGTATATTAGATCTTGGAATAGAACATAGAGTACTTTTAATCTAGAGAAATGACCATGCGTGCGTAGCCGAAGGCACACCTTGTAAATAATAAAACGCAGAAGTAATTCAAAAGATTTTTGTGAAATTCAATGGATAGTATCGAACTCCTGATTTCTGAAGTCCTCGTACACTTGCACGAAAATACAAAATAAAATAACGAAATATATAAGTTGAGTGCTTTCATACTAACGCATTACAATTTTAAAAAAAGAAGAAATAAATCTAACTGAATTAGCTGAATAAAGTCGACTCAGAGAGATTCGGTACTGGAGTAATAAATCTGGATATAGTAGTAGTCACCCTCACACCGTACATGCGTGTGCGAATGTCTGCACGTATGTAGTACTGTGTGCCTTTACACTTCACTCCAAGTTTTCTTCTCTGTGCTTTTGATTAAACCAGCGATACCGACATTTCCTTTTTCCTTTGAAGAGGTTGTACAAACGATGTAACTGATCCCTAATGTTGTTATAAATACGTCCTGATTGAGAAAGTAATATGAAATTAATATTTGTACGGTTTCAAACTCAACAAGACTACCTATGTTAATGAGCACGTTTATATTAAAGCGTACGAAATATCTCGTATTTATTATGAAATATTCGGTGAATTTCCGCGCCTTTCTCAACGTGTAAGCAACATTTAGCGCTCCTAATTAAAGTTCTTCTAACAAATTAACGCGTCTCATTCCTGTGTACATTTGTTCAGCTCAAAAAAGCTCAAAGGAGCTGAACAAATATAGAACAGAACCAGTACAAATTTTCTTTACGGGATGTTATAATAATATCACGTAAAGAAAATTTGGACTAGATACAACTACAGGCAAACACCCACACAGCGGCATTCTCACCGTCGGGCTTCATGTGCATCAGCAACAAAGATAGAGACATTATGCAGACTGTTACCATGAATGAGTTTCACTTCATGTGCATCAGCAACAAAGATAGAGACATTATGCAGACTGTTACCATGAATGAGTTTCACTTCATGTGCATCAGCAACAAAGATAGAGACATTATGCAGACTGTTACCATGAATGAGTTTCACTTCATGTCATCAGCAACAAAGATAGAGACATTATGCAGACTGTTACCATGAATAAGTTTCACTTCATGTGCATCAGCAACAAAGATAGAGACATTATGCAGACTGTTACCATGAATAAGTTTCACTTCATGTGCATCAGCAACAAAGATAGAGACATTATGCAGACTGTTACCATGAATAAGTTTCACTTCATGTGCATCAGCAACAAAGATAGAGACATTATGCAGACTGTTACCATGAATGAGTTTCACTTCTAACACGTGCTTTGCTAATTTAAGCGGTCCACTTCCGAGGAGCTAGAACCTTATCTTTCCACTTTTAATTAGAGCTAATATAAGATAAGAAACTATTTATTCCAATATACTGTACACAGCAACACAGGAATCAACAGAGCACCCTAACCAATATACTGTACACAGCAACACAGGAATCAACAGAGCACCCTAACCAATATACTGTACACAGCAACACAGGAATCAACAGAGCACCCTAACCAATATACTGTACACAGCAACACAGGAATCAACAGAGCACCCTAACCAATATACTGTACACAGCAACACAGGAATCAACAGAGCACCCTAACCAATATACTGTACACAGCAACACAGGAATCAACAGAGCACCCTAACCAAGAACAAGCAACTAAGCACTTGCGTCGCTGCCATAATGTACAGTGCTGCCAGAAAAGGTCTGAGCTCAACAGAAAAACGGTGAAGAAAATCCACAGCGCTGATTTTCAGCTCAGGCCATTGGTGACGCACGGACATGAAAAATATATTAATAAATAAACAAGCCGAAATTAAAAAAAAAATATAATCCCCGACTTCCCACCCCCCATTATAGCTAGGAAGCATCCCGATCACATTAGTTTTCAAATATAAAAATCATGCCATCCGTTTGAGAGCTACGGTCGTCACCCCTATTACTCCCCCCACCCATTATAGCTAAGAACTATCTCGTTTACCTCAGCTTTGAAACATGACAGCTAAATTGGTCCATTCTTTTGGAAAATACGATTCTCACCCCCCTTTTCTCTACTCCCCCCCCTCTTTTCCCTACTCCCCCTTTTCCCGACTCCCCACCCCCTTCCCCCCATATAGCAGAGAACCATTTCGATCACATCAGTTTTCAAACATAAAAAAACTCTTCAAAATCAGTAAAAAAACCTCAGCTAAATCGGTCCATCCGTTTGAAAGATACGATTCTCACCCCCCTTTTCTCAACTCCCCCCCACTCCTCTATATAGCTAAGAACCATCTCGATCACATCTATTTTCTTCCTTCCGATCACGATCGCTTTCCGTCTGAAAACTGTTGGACATGATAAAATGAATTGCCCAAATATAGAAAATCCTATTTTTCAGACAAATCGAGTACATCACGGGCTCTATCAGAAAATGTTTAGTAAAAAAACGAACAGTTTTAGACGTATTAAACGGAATTTGTCTTAATCTTGCGAGTGATACTTAAGATATGGCAATAATCAAAATTAAATATGGCGACAACCAGACGCTATAAAGTAAAACAGAAAAAAAAACACGGATGGGGGGGGGGGGGGGATCACTGAATCCGTATTAGAAAATCATCTTTAGGTTTCTCTTATAATTTTTGAATGACCATTTAGGATCTATAACGATTTAAAGTTGGTTAGCAACCATTCTCACTAATTCTTACAAATATAAACTAATAAGTTTAAAATAAAAATAAATTATTATTTACAACAAAACCCAACTGCGAACAAAACTGGAAAGAAATAAACAAGATTTATGATTTTGAAATATAAGATGCAGTCGGAGGCATGAAGAGTTAGCTCTCCACTGCCTCCGACTGCATCTTATATTTCAAAAACCAAAAATCTAAAGCTTGCTTGCCTCTTTCTAGTTTTGTTCACAGCCGGAGTTTTTTATAATAATTTATTTTTATGTACATAGAATTATTATTCTATAGCCCAAAATAGACCTGCTTTTCTTGGATGCATATAAGCACTGTTACTAGTATAAGTTACGTTTAGGGCCAAATAAAATATCGCATTATATTTGACAGATGGATGACATCATAGGTTGACTGATATACTCCAAGTATTTCTATTAGATTTTCATAATGTGGTATCTCAGCACTGAAAATATCTAAAACGGCCAAAGGGCTGGGATCAAAGACTTCGCTAACTTTGTTTGTACAGGCGGCGAAAACCTACAACTTGCTGGCCCTTTGTTTGTACAGGCGGCGAACACCTACAACTTGCTGGCCCTTTGTTTGTACAGGCGGCGAACACCTACAACTTGCTGGCCCTTTGTTTGTACAGGCGGCGAACACCTACAAAATCCTGGCCCTTTGTTTGTACAGGCGGCGAACACCTACAACTTGCTGGCCCTTTGTTTGCACAGGCGGCGAACACCTACAACTTGCTGGCCCTTTGTTTGTACAGGCGGCGAACACCTACAACTTGCTGGCCCTTTGCTATTTACTTGGATGATTTGTTGTAGTACTTTTAGAACTTTACAATATTTTACGAGTTAACATTCATTTTAACGTTTAATTAAAAGTTTGTGGGTTTCAAATGTTGAATGTGATTGTTTTATGAAAACTATGTTGTTTGGTTGAGAGGCTTGCAATTTGTTTTATATTTGTTTAGACCAGCTTTTTAATATATCAACAGCTTTGAATTTTTAAATAAAATCTGAATGGTTTTGCACAAGGTTGTTTGGTGCTCAGCAACTTGCACGCTACTGTTGTTTTACCTATACTTAATGTACAGTGTAATCACACTACAAAAAATGCGAAAGAAACTTTCTTCGGGATGTTTGTTATACCATTTGACGACCAAACAGATGAACCGATCCTGACAAAAGAATATAGTGTGCGTCATGAGAAAGGCCAAAGACCAATTTTATAATATTTTTTTCCTTTTTTTGTGAGGAATAAAAACATTAGCTAATTTTGATTATGCTTTTATTCAGTCATCCAACTTAAAAATATTGTCATCGCCTCAATTCCGCATCATATTGTCAGCGCTCATGAGCATGACATCCTTGTAGGACCACCTCACAAGCATGTCCGTGTCCAAGTACGTGAGGTCGTCCCTCTTCATCACCATGTCCGACATGTCCACATCTTTGATGGAGTTGGAGTAAGCGGACACGTCCTTGCGGTATACCATAACGTCGGCAAACTTCATGTTGTTGGTGTAGAAACACGAGTAGTCGATGTGGCGGTCGAACGGGAAGCCTAGAGGCATAGTGTCAATACAAGAGGTCCAGCGACAAGCGTGTCGCTCCTTCATGATGCTGAGGTCGATCGTAGGAAGCAGCAGACCGGTCTTGACTGGCGTGATGATCACATACATCTGCAGACTGAGACCGCCGCGCAGACCCAAGGGCAAGAGCAGTCTGTGGGGGAATCCGAGGCGAGCCTTGTACCACCAGTTCTCGACGTCATTAACGCCGCCCTCGGTCGTGTCCATGGCACGATTCAAGATGTTGCGGGTCCACGGCCTCTGTTCGATGACGCCATGCATCTCGAGGGAGTTGCGGACGATCGTGTTCTTTCCGGTCTCGAGTTTGTACAGGAAACTGTCGATCTCGACCATGTCCATACGTTTGTCGTTGACGGAGAGCAATCGGCCCATGCAGTCAAATTTGGGGCCGAGGAATACTCGCACAACGGCGTCGGTAGTCTTGTCGGAGGCTACGTCGATGGACACTTTGAAGGGTTGGTGGTTAAGACGGCGCATGCGAGCCACGAAGATCTGGTCGGCGCGCTTCTTCTGCAGTTCAGTGTTGTCTAGGTAGACTGCGTTAGTGATGTCCATGTCGAACTCATCCATGAAAGTGACGAGCTTGTCGGTTGTCACGCGCTCGACCTTGACGCCGGGGAAGTTGAAGTCTTCGCGGGTGTACATAGGCAGCATCTTCTTGAAGAGCGTGCAGGTGTCGACGATGCGCTTCATTATCATCCAGAAAACGGGGTCGCGCAGGCAGGTGGAGTACATGTCCAGGGCGGTCGGCACGTACGTGTACCTGGGGAAGAGATATACATGTCAGAACAGAAGCTAGAGACCACTTTTTTCAAAGTGGTTCATCTTTGATACTTCTTAATTCTTTGATAGTTCGTTGTTTAATTTTGTTTGGTTCGTCCTTACATAATCAATAATAAAATATTTCTCAACGTACTTGTTTATGTTGTAAGTGTTGTAGCCGAGCAGTTTTCTGAGCAAGTTTGTAACAAGAAGGATCTTAGCGTTGTCCTTGACCAGGGGTATGCCGCCGAGGAGCAAACGGGCCAGGTTCTCAATGTCTTCGGGCTTTTTCAGGTTAATCAAGGTTCCATCGCGCTACAACGAACAAATCAGATCAATTATCTCAAAGTATGTAATAAGAAGAAAAAAAAAGAAACAAATATATATTTACTTACAAGCTCAATTTTTCCGGTGAGGATGCCATCGCGGAGTAGCCTCTCAACGTCGTCCAAGAGGTATTTGTACTTGATGTTCTCGTTGTTTACCACCATCATGTTATTCTGACGGGCGGGCATGTCATCACCGGTGGGCAGGCGGATCTTGGGCCAGTAACCGACCTTCAGGGGCTCGTTGAGCATCAGGGGCTTGATGTCACACTTTCCGTGACTGAGGCGTTCCAGCCTGTACCTAGCCAGGAGCTGCATGTTAGCGTACATCAGGATCTCACCGCGACGCTCCTTGTTTAGATTATAGATATCGTCAGTCATCCAGTAGGGATAGTTCATGTGCAAGTAGTACATGTAAGTGTTAAGATCGACGTCTTCAGTGAAGTAGTTGATCTTGTCGGACTCGGTGAGGGCGCGACGGACTCCCTTGCGCCAGTCAATGACGACGAGGTTCTTGTCGGTCACCTTGATGCCGTAGTAGTCCATGATGACGGGATCGCTGACGGCCTTGGTCATCTTCATCATGAAAGCCTTGTTGATGACATGGCTGTCGACGAAGAAGTAGGGGTAGATCTCGTAAGGTGGGGGGATGGTTATTCCAACGCAGTCCGTGCGGTGGAAGCAGGCGCAGGTGAGCGCGTAGACGAACATGCCGCCGTTGATGCGCTCGCGCAGCCAGCATGCGGTCCTGACGAAGGTGTCGAAGTCCTTGGCGAAGTAGAGGATGCGGAAGACCTTGATGGCCTGATCGAGTTGCAGCTCGTTGTTGTGAACAAACACTTCGCCGCGTGGAAGCATGCCCATCTTGAACGTGTTGATGAATTCCTTGACGACATCTGTCTTCTGCAAATGAAAAGAAAATATAAAATTATTTCGCATCATAAAACTAAAAAAAAACGACGCGAACAGCATGTTCAGTAGCTAATTTAAAACCGCCAAAACCTTATTTTATATACTCTTTTTACAGAATTTTTGTTAAGTAACTACTACTTTATTATAAGACGTAGATCATGAGGCTGTTGACGCCGTCGCAAGATTATTGATTGCTTTATGCTACTACCTATATGTAGTACTAGTTTTCCCGCCCGCGACTTCGTCCGCGCGGACTACTGTACTGTTTATCGCGAAAAAAAGCATCCTATTTTCTTCTAGGATATTAAAAACCAATGCAAAAGTAGGTATAGCACCCAATTCTCTTGATGTTTTTTGACAGACTTGATATTTCGTTTCCATGGCAACCACAGACTATTCTGTGTTGGCAACCGTTCCTTACAGTTAGTAATCAACATTTTCCAGATTTCCTGCGGAAACTTTCAATACATGTACATGTTTCAATTTCCGGGATAAAAAGTATCCTATGGGTATAAGCTGTCTCCATTCAAAATTTAATTAAAATCCGTCCAGCCGTTATCGCGTGAAAGCGCCCCAAACAAACAAACAGACAATGTTTTACTTTTATATATTGGTATTAGAAATTTGATTTACTATTTCTCACTAAGTAGTATTTTTATATCATAATGCACCCCGTCCCTCACAACTATAACAAATCCTCTCCATCCAAAGGTTACCTGGAAGAGATCGCTTTGAGTGATAAGGCCGCCCATTGTGACACTTCTTCTGCTATTGTTCCTTTATTTTTTGTTGATTTTGTTTGTGGTGTGTGCAATAAAGAATTTATCTATCTATCTATCTATGGATAGGTTGTAGTTATTGCTCTCCCCATACAAGATGATACTAGGACCATGTCACACAATGTATTTACCGTTAAAGACATTGTGTGACATGGTCGTGTTTCAGCTCGCCAAATACACGTGACTATTTGTGCATCCAGGGTTTGTGAAGTGATGATGTAGGGGCTCACCAAGTATCTGTCGGCGCTTGCCTCCAGCGCGTACTCGCGCGCCACTTCGCGGATGTCCTCGTACATGGTGGGCTGCAGGATGTGGTTTAGCAGCTTCAGGATGCAGAGCTCCTTCATTTTCAAGTCCATGTTGACTAATCAGAGACATTTTGTTAGGTTTGCTTTGAAAATTGTGGAATGCAGTTTTAGACATTAACTTAACAAAATAGAATAATATGGGAAATAAATGATTATTATTATTATTAAAAAATTACACAAAGTACAGGATGTTTTCATTACAACACAAGTACAGGATGTTTACATTACAACACAAGTACAGGATGTGTTTACATTACAACACAAGTACAGGATGTGTTTACATTACAACACAAGTACAGGATGTTTACATTACAACACAAGTACAGGATGTGTTTACATTACAACACAAGTACAGGATGTTTACATTACAACACAAGTAAAATGTTCTAATTATCAAACAACTGTATTTTTAAGTCTTTGCTTGATAAATTAAAACCAATTGTTTTGAAATTGATTTAAAAAAACATAATAGAACTGTAATGATTGTAGTTGTTCTTACCCATGGTCTCCTTTCCGATGTCAACGTTGAGGTAGTTATCATCTTTGATGGCGGTGGCCGAAGCCGTTGCCAAGAACGCGGCTACCAGTACCAACTTCATGACGACCGCCGCTGCACTGTGCCTCCACAGCTGCACAACGGGCCATTTATACTATTTTTCTGGACCTTATCGGCACACATGTCATGTACCTATGCGATAGTTTGAACTTGATGAATGTATTGTATATGGAGAAAGGTGATTCGATAAACGAGGTTGATAAGAGATACTTAACACGAAATGACACATTGAGTTGGGAATTGGGATGCAGTTTGTTGTCATAGAAATGCTTGCTTGTCGTGTGAGGTAGTGCTGGCCTCTGATGTCAGTTTTTCAAGCCGCCCGAGGGCCTCTGACATGGCTTAACGACTGCTATTAATCAATAATAGCCGGGACCGATAGCTTAACGTGCCCTCCGAAGCACGGAGCGATGGAAAACCGCACATAACTTAAAATAGTCATTGGTGCGGAGCCTAGGTTTTAAACCCGGTATCGTTGGATTCAAAATTGCACTATAGAACCGTTAGGCCACCATCGCTCATAGAAATAAAATGCAATGATAAAAAATATACTGTCTATGCTATACTGAGAAGGGAACTACGTTATAAAATAATTCAAATTATAGTGCAAAATACGTTGTTATTATTGCAAGATACACAGACCTCGGAGATGATTTGAAACATATTCATAAGGAAACGCTAAAGGAAATAACAGCCTCTCTTTATTAGTGAATGGCATGAGAATACTAATAATGCGCCACTACTGTTGGTGCTCTTGCGAGCCGTCGGTGCGGATCCCGAGACGCTCCCTGGGTCTGAACGAGACCCCTGACCCCTCGGCTTGCCTAACAAGCAGGCAGGACATGCAGACGAAACATCTAAGAAACTAAGCTCCAAGAATGAAAGCAACGTTGCCTCTTACTTACGTCATCAATGCTGGCGGCCCTTATGGGAGAGCTGGTTAGCGGTGGGGGGGGGGGGGGGGGGGGGGGGGGTAAGTCACCGCTTTGTTAGTCTTATTTTCTAATCTAAGTCTGTTACCTTGTTTTAAATGGCACGCACATCTCGAACAGTTCCTTAATTTTCATTCTATTCACTCCAAAATTTTACAACATATATCGATACTTATACATAACTGTAGCAGGTCGAATTCTGTACATTTATGTTTTTTTTGGAGTTTACTCTATATTCGATATTGAAGCCAAAACTGTTTATTTTTCAATTTTGACTTTCTTTCTGTCTGTATCTTGGCCGCGCATCACGCCGAAACTACTGAATAAATTCTAATGAAACTTGGTATGATTTGAGTTCATCCCGAAAAATTAAAGGATTCCTCGCAGGATAGAGGTTGAAAGTTATTTAAAATAACACCTATCACGCTGAAAGTACTGGTCGGATTTTGATGCAACTTGGCACACTCATAGTTTACATGATGAGTTAAAATTGAGGTTACATTTTATAGCGAATAAACAAAGGGCGGCTGCGGGATAGGGGTCCAAAGTTATTTTAATTTTGAAGTAATAAATATAATAAAATAAATTTAATTAAACTACTTTACCAAAAATAACAGTAGCTTTGTTTCTCATCATAATATTATTATTATTATATGGGGGCTCCGACGCGCGCGCGATGGCGGACTGCGTGCCACCACAGAATATATAATAGTTGATACCGCGGCCGGCTGATACACAGGCAGGCAAGGCACAGAGGACAGGCCAGGAGAGGGTAAATTATCGAAAGTATTTTAGATTTTTAATCAGATTCCTTGCTTGGTTTGGTTTAGAATAGTTTGTTTGTTTTATTTGAAGTTTGGTATTAGTTAGGTATTAGGTAGGTATTAGAGTGTCCTGGTAGAGATAATAATAATTACGTAGGTTACCTACTTATCGAAAGCAATTTTATGATGTTAGTTTAGAATTTTGTATATTTATTAGTTACGTTTGTTTGTGAGGTTTGATATTCAAGTTTTCCTGTTTATAGTTACTTATGTAGTGCTCCTCTAGGATACTCAAGGAATATTTCCTCCAAATTTCAAATCTCTAGGTCCAACGGCTGTGCGTTGTTTGTGAATCAGTCAGTCAGTAGGTATGACAAGGTACTGTTTTATAGGCATAATTAAAAGGATTTAATAAAACACATCATCAGCCTATACTTGTCCACTGTTTGATGTAGCCACACCACTGAGCTTGGTCTCAAACATATTTTTTTATTATTCTGTTCAATAAAGATCTTTTTTTTTAATAGTTATCATGATATTGCATCATTCATATCATCATTTTTCAAACTCTCCTGGAATTACCAATTAAATAATAATTGGGCATTTATTTACACACAACTTATAAAACAGAAATTAACGAAAACTTAAAACACTGACTAAAAATTAAAACTAAAAACTAAAACTTAAAATAACTATATAAAAACTTAAACTAAAAAACCATTAAAATCCATGGAAAGGTCCCAGAATGCTGGCGGCATTGCCACGTTGAATGGCAATGCTCAATTTCTGTGCGAAATTAAAGCCAGCATCCAGACGGAGCCATTGTGTCTACGCATGTTGCATCCCACACCAATGGCCGCCCCACCTTCCAAGATATGAGGGTCATGCCGTCGGGTCTTTTGCCGTCGTCTCGCATCAGTCCATTAGGTTCCAGGACTGACGGGACGCCGGCACTGACAAAAGCCTGACGGATGACATCATTCAGGCTGGCGTGCCGTGGTATGCGCCCAGCACTTTTCGTACACGACAATCCGTGGTGACCGAGGCGATCTACAGTATCGCCACAGTTGCAGCGATGGGGGACCTGACAAGCTGCGCCTATTCTTAGCGATACGGCTAAACAAAACGTATTTTTTCTATTATGTTTCCAATATTCCTGGAAGGTAGAGCGTGCAACCAAAGCCCCGACTCCCAACGAGCAACAGCCAAAAGACGAGCGTGCTCTGCGGAAGAAGTTGAAGAGTCTAATAGACTTTTATACTCTAAAGCACAGAGCGGCCCGTCCCACTGCCGCTGAGAGGAGGGGGGCTTGGGGCAAAGATTCGCTTGGGCAAGCTGTTTTCCAACTTTCCAAAGCGTCAGAAAGGAAAGTAATTTGATTTTTTTGCAGTGATGACTGTAAGATGTCCTGAACTAGATTTTGTGTGCTGTAGGCTGACGACAGGAAAGCTGGCGAAGATACGCTAGAAATTTTGCGTATGCCGAGACCTCCAAACCTTACAGGCGGGAGGCTTGGCGCCAAGCACGATCATCAAAAGGTGTATTTAAAATGGCGGTGAGAGTATCCCTTTGAATGCTGTCGAGCTGTTGTAAGAGTATGAGGTGGTTCCAAAGCTGACAGCATCTAAGGGCATACGTGAGTTTAGGTACAAAAAGTCAATATTTTAATATGAAATAAGCAACATGAGTATTAATTTTTCCAAGCCGGTCCGAACAAGAACAAAAAGAATTAATTTGTTCGTCCACAAACTCAGCTAATGAATCATCAAGAATCGGAGAGCCTAAGAGGCGAAGAGTTCTATTGGTTAGTAATTTTATATTTGATGTAATTTGTTCAAACATTTTTAAAATATCAATTTGCGCGTTCGTCGTAGATTGCGGAATATAAATTTCACATTTAGAAAAATTAAGCGACAAACCCAAGTCATTAAATTCGGATATTATTGATTTTAAGTATTTATACACTGTGCTGATTTCGCCTCCTAGGGTTCCGTCATCGAGGTTACCACACATTAAATTTTGATTCCAATTTTTGTATGATTGGGTGGATCGCTAAACTAAAAAGAGCCGGCCCAAGCGGATCACCTTGCTGGCATCCTGGTTCAGAAGAGATTAAATTATATTTGTAAACTAAATTTGTCGGCGTGCCGTAACATTGCCGAATAAAATTGTAAATGTGGGGAATTTTGTCTTTCACTTCATTTAAAAAAACGGTTCTATGAACGGAGTTAAAAGCGTTTTAACATCTACTTTCACGAGCACCTCACCACCTTGATGGTTCAAAAAAGTTCTTAAGGCGTGTACCGCCGCCTCGCAGCCACCACGAGATCCGAAACCCAACTTCAAGGGACTAAATTCCTTACATAGGGGTTCTTTAATATATTTGCAACAAATTTTGGCTGTGAGGCGGCGGTACACAGTACCTACGGTTATGGACCTTATGCCCCCATCTTTTTTAAGAAGGGCGCATAAGTTTGCCCCGTAAATTACGGCGGTAATATTGTTGTCAACTTTGCCTGCAAGCATAAGGTTGACTAATACTGTCAGTTCCTTGAGCAGAGTGTCTCCGATCTCTCCAACGCCTACGCCAGTAAGATCTTTCACATGCTGCGGTGTGAGAGAATCGAGGTCGCCTGCAGAACCACTTGGAAAGGACCTCACTGCTAGATTAACGTCCTCTAAGGTTGCAACCAAGGAGTTCTCCTTGAGAGCGTCTTGAAGTAGAGGGATTGATGCTGGTGAAAGCGGATGTTTTTATTTTAGAGCCAATAAGGTTTCTGGAGTGTTAGGTGCCATAGTATCACTGGAAAACAAAAGTCTTGAAGAACCTCTGATGTCTCCATCAGCCATTTTATCTTCGACTAATCTATAAGCCACAGAACATATGGATCGTGAAGGAGGTCGTGGTGAAAAAGAGAAATCAGGGCAAGACTTAGAGTTATTTTGCCAATTTTGCTTAATTATGTTAGTAAGTGAATTTTGGTCTAAATAGACTTTCGGAACATGGAGAATTCTATAGGGGAATGTCAGCAAGTGCTCCCAGGCTCGAACTGAATTGGTGGAAGTGACGCTTTTTATATCCTGAAGTAGACAAAAAACGCTCATTATGGTTTATTTTTCACTCTGCCTATCAATTTTGACATTCAGTATTCTAGCTTGGGGAGGTGCATTTAAAAATGTTTTGATTGAGCTCGAAAGGTCCCAACGAGCGGTATTAAAGGTGATGTTAGGAAAACCCTTTAGGTACTCTACTGACTCTCTTTACAAAGAGACTGAAATTCTACGGGTGTGACAGTTATTTATTCTAAATACTGTAGTATAGAAAAATTCCATAGAGAAATTTCGGCTTCTAAAGAACTAGCGGAGTTGTTGAAAAGACGTTTTTATAGGGTACCAGTAACAACTGCTAAGTCTGCCTACGCGAATCAGCATCCAAGCCATCTACGCACCCACGCATTTATAACAAAATTTCTAAAGTTTGTTCTATAAAGAGTCAGCAAACCTCCCAAGTGAGAGTACTGTTCCAAAGATGGCTGATGGCTGATACTGGCTACTTAAGCGATCTTACTCTGACATAGAGGACCTGATTTATCTGTGAGTAAACACACACGCACACAAATACACGCACACACATATACACACACAACCCCACACCCTTTCTTAAACACACATATACATATTCAACCCCTCACACCCTTACACACATTCCCCCTACGGTGATACTTAAGTTACGATCACATATTTTTTCAAATGTTGCTATTACATAATAATAGATAATAGATCAGTAATGTTATTTTTTGCCAGGAAGGGATGCCTCCATAAATTTGTGTTATGTAATTCGTACCAGGCTTCCACGACACCGGCCTAGAACCTAGTGTGGAGCCTCTACCTATCTTTGTACTTCCTATCTTTTGGTTAATAAACTTATTATAATTATTATAAGCACTGTTACTAGTATAAGTTCCGTTTAGGGCCAAATAAAATATCGTATTATATTTGACAGATGGATGACATCATAGGTTGACTGATATACTCCAAGTATTTCTATTGGATTTTCATAATGTGGTATCTCAGCACTGAAAATATCTTAAACGGCCAAAGGGCTGGGATCAAAGACTTCGCTAACTTTGTTTGTACAGGCGGCGAACACCTACAACTTGCTGGCCCTTTGTTTGTACAGGCGGCGAACACCTACAACTTGCTGGCCCTTTGTTTGTACAGGCGGCGAACACCTACAACTTGCTGGCCCTTTGTTCGTACAGGCGGCGAACACCTACAACTTGCTGGCCCTTTGTTTGTACAGGCGGCGAACACCTACAACTTGCTGGCCCTTTGTTCGTACAGGCGGCGAACACCTACAACTTGCTGGCCCTTTGTTTGTACAGGCGGCGAACACCTACAACTTGCTGGCCCTTTGCTATTTACTTGGATGATTTGTTGTAGTACTTTTAGAACTTTACAATATTTCACAAGTTAACATTCATTTTGACGTTTAATTAAAAGTTTGTGGGTTTCAAATGTTGAATGTGATTGTTATAAGAAAACTATGTTGTTTGGTTGAGAGGCTTGTTTTATATTTGTTTAGACCAGCTTTTTAATATATCAACAGCTTTGAATTTTTCACTGAAATCTGAATGGGTTTGCACATAATTGTTTGGTGCTCAGCAACTTGCACGCTTCTATTGTTTAAACTAAACTATAACCTATACTTAATGTACAAAATATGTAATCACACAAAAAAATATGCGAAAGAAACTTTTTACGGTATGTTTGTTAGATCTTTTGACGACCAAACAGATGAACCGATCCTGACCAAAGACAATAATATAGTGTGCATCATGAGGAAGGCCATAGGTTTTTTTTTCTTTTCTCCCTGAAAATGTGTGGAATAAAATCATTAGCTAATTTTGATTATGCTTTTATTCAGTCATCCAACTTAAAAACATTGTCATCGCCTCAATTCCGCATCATGTTGTCAGCGCTCATGAGCATGACATCCTTGTAGGACCACCTCACAAGCATGTCCGTGTCCAAGTACGTGAGGTCGTCCCTTTTCATCACCATGTCCGACATGTCCACATCTTTGATGGAGTTGGAGTAAGCGGACACGTCCTTGCGGTACACCATAACGTCGGCAAACTTCATGTTGTTGGTGTAGAAACACGAGTAGTCGATGTGGCGGTCGAACGGGAAGCCTAGAGGCATAGTATCAATACAAGAGGTCCAGCGACATGCATGTCGCTCCTTCATGATGCTGAGATCGATCGTAGGGAGCAGCAGGCCAGTTTTGACTGGCGTGATGATCACATACATCTGTAGACTGAGACCGCCGCGCAGACCCAAGGGCAAAAGCAGTCTGTGGGGGAATCCGAGGCGGGCCTTGTACCACCAGTTCTCGACGTCCTTAACGCCGCCTCCGGTCGTGTCCATGGCACGGTTCAAGATATTGCGGGTCCACGGCCTCTGTTCGATGACGCCATGCATCTCGAGGGAGTTGCGGACGATCGTGTTCTTTCCAGTCTCGAGCTTGTACAGGAAACTGTCTATCTCGACCATGTCCATACGTTTGTCGTTGACGGAGAGCTGGCGGCCCATGCAGTCAAATTTGGGGCCGAGGAAGACGCGCACGACGGCGTCCGTGGTCTTGTCGGAGGCTACGTCAATGGACACTTTGAAGGGTTGGTGGTTAAGACGGCGCATGCGAGCCACGAAGATCTGGTCGGCGCGCTTCTTCTGCAGTTCAGTGTTGTCCAGGTAGACTGCGTTAGTGATGTCCATGTCGAACTCATCCATGAAAGTGACGAGCTTGTCGGTCGTCACGCGCTCGACCTTAACGCCGGGGAAGTCGAAGTCTTCGCGGGTGTACATGGGCAGCATCTTCTTGAAGAGCGTGCAGGTGTCGACGATGCGCTTCATTATCATCCAGAAGACGGGGTCGCGCAGACAGGTGGAGTACATGTCCAGGGCGGTCGGCACGTACGTGTACCTGGGGCAGAAATAAACATGACAGTACAGAAGCTAGAGACCACTTTTTTCAAAGTGGTTCATCTTTGATATTTCTTTATTCTTTGATAGTTCGTTGTTTAATTTTGTTTTCTTCGTTCTTACATAATCAACAAAAAAATATTTCTCAACGTACTTGTTCATGTTGTAAGTGTTGTAGCCGAGCAGTTTTCTGAGCAAGTTCGTAACAAGAAGGATCTTAGCGTTGTCCTTGACCAGGGGTATGCCACCGAGGAGCAAACGGGCCAGGTTCTCAATGTCTTCGGGCTTTTTCAGGTTAATCAAAGTTCCGTCGCGCTAAAACGAACAAATCAGGTTAATTATCTCAAAATATTTAGTAAGTGGAAAAAAAATTAGAAACAAATATATATTTACTTACCAGCTCAATTTTTCCGGTGAGGATGCCATCGCGGAGTAGCCTCTCAACGTCGTCCAAGAGGTATTTGTACTTGATGTTCTCGTCGTTTACCACCATCATGTTATTCTGACGGGCGGGCATCTCATCACCGGTGGGCAGGCGGATCTTGGGCCAGTAACCGACCTTCAGGGGCTCGTTGAGCATCAGGGGCTTGATGTCACACTTTCCGTGACTGAGGCGTTCCAGCCTGTATCTAGCCAGGAGCTGCATGTTAGCGTACATCAGGATCTCACCGCGACGCTCCTTGTTTAGATTATAGATATCGTCAGTCATCCAGTAGGGATAGTTCATGTGCAAGTAGTACATGTAAGTGTTAAGATCGACGTCCTCAGTGAAGTAGTTGATCTTGTCGGACTCGGTGAGGGCGCGACGGACTCCCTTGCGCCAGTCAATGACGACGAGGTTCTTGTCGGTCACCTTGATGCCGTAGTAGTCCATGATAACGGGATCGCTGACGGCCTTGGTCATCTTCATCATGAAAGCCTTGTTGATGACATGGCTGTCGACGAAGAAGTAGGGGTAGATCTCGTAAGGTGGGGGGATGGTTATTCCAACGCAGTCCGTGCGGTGAAAGCAAGCGCAGGTGAGCGCGTAGACGAACATGCCGCCGTTGATGCGCTCGCGCAGCCAGCATGCGGTCCTGACGAAGGTGTCGAAGTCCTTGGCGAAGTAGAGGATGCGGAAGACCTTGATGGCCTGATCGAGTTGCAGCTCGTTGTTGTGAACAAATACTTCGCCGCGTGGAAGCATGCCCATCTTGAACGTGTTGATGAATTCCTTGACGACATCTGTCTTCTGCAAATGAAAAGAAAATATAAAATTATTTCGCATCATAAAACTCAAAAAAAAAACGACGCGAACAGCATGTTCAGTAGCTAATTTAAAACCGCCGAGACCTTTTTTTATATACTCTTTTTACAGAATTTTTGTTAAGTAACTACTACTTTATTATAAGACGTAGATCATGAGGCTGTTGACGCCGTCGCAAGATTATTGATTGCTTTATGCTACTATATTATTATATACTATATGTAGTACTAGTTTTCCCGCCCGCGACTTCGTCCGCGCGGACTACTGTACTGTTTATCGCGAAAAAAGCATCCTATTTTCTTCTAGGATATTAAAAACCAATGCATAAGTAGGTATAGCACCCAATGCTCATGATGTTATTTGACAGACTTGATATTTCGTTTCCATGGCAACCACAGACCATTCTGTGTTGGCAACCGTTCCTTACAGTGAGTAATCAACATTTTCCAGTCTTCCTGCGGAAACTTTCAATACATGTACATGTTTCAATTTTCCGGGATAAAAAGTATCCTAGGGTATAAGCTGTCTCCATTCTAAATTTAATTAAAATCCGTCTAGCCGTTATCGCGTGAAAGCTCCCCAAACAAACAAACAAACAGATACGTTTCACTTTTATATATTGGTATGGATAGGTTGTAGTTATTGCTCTCCCCATACAAGATGATACTAGGACCATGTCACACAATGTCTTTACCGTTAAAGACATTGTGTGACATGGTCGTGTTTCAGCTCGCCAAATACACGTGACTATTTGTGCATCCAGGGTTTGTGAAATGATGATGTAGGGGCTCACCAAGTATCTGTCGGCGCTTGCCTCCAGCGCGTACTCGCGCGCCACTTCGCGGATGTCCTCGTACATGGTGGGCTGCAGGATGTGGTTTAGCAGCTTCAGGATGCAGAGCTCCTTCATTTTCAAGTCCATGTTGACTAATCAGAGACATTTTGTTAGGTTTGCTTTGAAAATTGTGGAATGCAGTTTTAGACATTAACTTAACAAAATAGAATAATATGGGAAATAAATGATTATTATTATTATTAAAAAATTACACAAAGTACAGGATGTTTACATTACAACACAAGTACAGGATGTTTACATTACAACGCAAGTACAGGATGTGTTTACATTACAACACAAGTACAGGATGTGTTTACATTACAACACAAGTACAGGATGTTTACATTACAACGCAAGTACAGGATGTGTTTACATTACAACACAAGTACAGGATGTGTTTACATTACAACACAAGTACAGGATGTTTACATTACAACACAAGTAAAATGTTCTAATTATCAAACAACTGTATTTTTAAGTCTTTGCTTGATAAATTAAAACCAATTGTTTTGAAATTGATTTAAAAAAACATAATAGAACTGTAATGATTGTAGTTGTTCTTACCCATGGTCTCCTTTCCGATGTCAACGTTGAGGTAGTTATCATCTTTGATGGCGGTGGCCGAAGCCGTTGCCAAGAACGCGGCTACCAGTACCAACTTCATGACGACCGCCGCTGCACTGTGCCTCCACAGCTGCACAACGGGCCATTTATACTATTTTTCTGGACCTTATCGGCACACATGTCATGTACCTATGCGATAGTTTGAACTTGATGAATGTATTGTATATGGAGAAAGGTGATTCGATAACCGAGTTTGATAAAAGATAGAAGACGAAATTACCCCCTTGAGTTCGGATGCAGTGTGTTGGAAAGGAAATAAAATGAAATGGTAAAAAATGTACTGTCTATGCTAAACTGAGAAGGCAACTACGTTTTAAAATAATTCAAATTCTAGTACAAAATAAGTTGTTATTATCGCAAGATTCCCAGACCTTGGAAATTATTTAAAACATATTCGACGCTTGCTGGGTCTGAATGAGACTACGACGAAATATCTAAGAAACTAAGCTCCAAGAAAGAAGAAGAATCATTAAAGGGCATAACGCCGGGTGTAGTATCAGTGAATCCTCTTGATACCCATTAGCCAACCGCAGCAACGTTGCCTCTTACGTCATCAATGCTGGCGGTCCTTATGAGGGCCGGTTAGTGGTGGGGGGGCACGTCACCACCTCGTTAGTCTTATTCTCTAGGCTACGTCAGTTACCTTGGTATATATTGGTAATTGGCAAGGGCTGGTCAAATCTCTCGCAGAACCGACAACCGTTGGGGAAAACGCGATCGCTGTGGGTCGCCCGCCGCGGCCAGCCAGTTGAAACGAAAGGCGAAACGAAACACAAAACGACACGACACGAAACGCGACACGAAAGTGACACGAAAGGCGGCTGGCAGCGACTGGATGAGGAGAGATGAAGGTCGGGCTCAGTGGCGTTCACTGGGTGAGCCCTACGTCCATGATTGGATGAGTCACTGATGATGAAGTCACCACCTGCCATTTTTTTTTCATATGAAGCGGAATTGGTTGAATGGAATCTTGTTGCCCGTTTTAATTTACAAAAAAAACTAACTAGTGGCTCTGTGAGCTGTATACCTCGCGAGCACAACCTTTTGCAAACAATCTAGCGGTGCACAGTATTACCTAATCTAATCACCTGATTTTAAAACTAACATTAATAGCCAGGGTGCTCCATCAATCCCAACTTAGTAGGTAAAGGGCTGATTCAACTAGAAGAAACCTAAAAAGAGCAATTTACTGTTTTTTTAGGAGCTATTCTGCTCATCACGCCGAAGATCCTCATCAGATCTTCACAAAAGTTTAATGAGACCAACTTTTAGTGGCTACGGGGTCTTGTCCCCCCTCATGTCCCCTTTGAGGGAGACAAGATTTTGCTTTGTTCTTGGCTCCCCCAATTCTTTCAAATAAAAAAGTACCATCGAAATCGGATGTAATAAGACGAAGATAATGAATAGCCCCCTTTTTGCCTCTTTGTCGAGCAAGTATCCCCCAATCAAGTATCCCCCAATCAAAAATTCCCGACGACTAAAAAATTGTACAAATTCGTTAAACCTGTATACTTACCAAGTTTCGTCTAGATCGCTTGAAAAATGCGACCTGTAGAAGAGAACAGCCGGACATCCGGACATCGAAAATCCACCGAACATACGAAAGCATTTTTGCATAAGATGAATTCTCAAATCTGTGGCTGAAACGGAGACGCATTACTCGCGCTTGGCGCTCGCTCGTTCAATTAAACTTTCAAGAACCGGTTTGTTATCATTTTGATAGTTACAATGTTGACAAAAAAGATAATACAAGTTTTCTGTTTCTACGCAAACTGGAGATAAATATTATTATAGTTTAAGTTATGAGTTGGAATTTCTTAATATTTATTTGTGAGAATATATGCATATATTCGTATATTAACTAAGAAAGGAGTTATATTAAAGGTTCAGTTTAGGAAAATTTAAACTTTAAAGTTTGAAATTATTTTTTAACTGATACTTTTGAGTTTCTGTAAATTATTTTTACTTTGTTTGGAACAGATGATCTTTCAGGAATTTTATTCTATTATCTCTGTCATCCTTGTTTTCATTTATCTTGTGACGTATGGAAACGTTTGAAACATTCTAAGTAGAGAAGTTAGAATAATAGACATTCAAACTTTAAGGCACCTTACATCATGCCTGTTGTCGCTTCTCAACTCAGGGCTGCTTTTTCTTAAACTGAGTGTTCGTTCTCATTGTCCACAGACATTCCGGCACGGGTTCCCGTTCTCGCCGACGGCGCTGGCGTGGGACCCCATACAGAAGCTCCTGGCCATCGGCGACAAAAACGGCAACATCAGAATGTATCCTTTTAAAATTAAAATTCCTAATATATTTTTAGACTGACATGAACAGATTCTATGGAGTGTTGAGGTAAGTAATCGTAAGAGTTTTATAATTGCGTAGGTTTAGTACTATTTGTCGTCTAGAGACGGAGTAGCGGCAAAACAACAAGTGTTTGAAGATAGAGTAGAGATGCATGAATTAAAATACTGGGGCCGTTCCGTTCCTTAATACTGTCAGCATCGGAAATGTATTATAAATCTCGACATATAAAAACGAAAACCGAAATATACTGCCCAACTAAATCTCTCTTCCTTCCTGAGTCATTTATCAAAATGATCCAAAGTTTATGTTCTTCATATCCCATTTTCTTTAATGTTATAGTTACCTCACTTAGTCTGAGGTCCAGCAGCCATTTTGCGGAGCTTAGTGGACTTATCTTAGAACAAATTCGTTAGCAGGAAGTTCTTGAAGGAGGCGTGCGTTTTTAACCAATAAAAATGTGTATTTGCTCTGATACAGTTATAAAACAACTTATGGACGGGCTCAAGCGTTTTGAGAAATCTTTTATAGTTATCTGAAAATTGGTAAGCTTAGCTAATTTCGCTGTACCTAACACTTCTTGTAACGGCACCTTCATGAAGAAGCGCATGGAATCTAACAGCATACGACGAGCCAAACTGGTGTAGTCTCAGCTTTCAATTCTCTTAGCTCAGCGAAACGGCGACATACGGATACAGGGGTAAAGATTCTGAACCACAAAATAACTATATTCAGAAAACAACATAAAAATAATGATAGCATATAAATAATTGTCATTTACATTCACTAACGAAAACGAATTTTACGAAAGCGAAGGTATAGTTCTGTATGTATGTTTGTTAAATTTTCACGATTAAACGGCTAAATTGATGTTGATGAAATTTGGTATGGAGATAGTTTGAAGCCTGGATTGTATACTTTTTATCGTGGTAAAGAGTAATCCACTCGGACGAAGTCGGGGGCAAAAGCTAGTCAGTAATATGGTTGTGTAGATACAATAGTTTTATGACACATCACCCTAGCCCTTGAAGTGTAATAAGTGAACGTATTATTTTTCTCGAGTTTATCAGGTATTTAGTTTATCAGGTATTTAGAAACGAGTAAGATTTATTGACGAGTCAATAAACTAAGTTGAAAGGGTAATTGCTTTATTATTGTAGGAATTTAACGCCTATGTTATTGACAACGCTGTCGCAGAATCACCTGATCCTGATAAACCCGTATATGTCATTTAAATGGACGTGTGTGTTTAAAAATAAGAATATTAGATACTAGTGACTCGCCCCGACTTCGTACGGGTACGGCTCACACCACGGCATTTTTCTTACATATAACATTTTTATGCCAATAACTTCTAAAAAAAATACCCCAGTAAGCGTAATTCAAAATATTTAGCAGCAACGATGTTGGTGCTTTTCTTTTGGACCATAGGCAACTGCATTATTACTCACGTACTTTACAGGCTTGTTATTATTACTTACGTATTTTACAGGCTTGTTATTATTTCGTTTCCACAGCAACAAGGAGTTCCCTTACAGCGAGTAATCAACATTTTCACTTATTTTTAATACCTTGGGTTACGTTAAGGCCAGGCTCCAAGGTTACATTTTCCCACTCCCCACTCCCCTGCTACCTACCCTGCACTCTGCCACCCGCTACCCGCAATAGGCACTGAAGTGCCTGCGTAACAAGGTTGAATATCGCGAGCGCTGTTTGAACACACAATTTAGCTCGGAACTAAATGACGTATGTCTCAAAAGTTATTTATTTTATTGACAGGCTAATAATTTAGTTAGGTAAATTTTGTCTTAGCCTTAGATAATAAACTATATTTTCTTGCTGTGAGATTTATTTTAGAGATAAAACTTAACCTGTTGAGTAAAAAATAGTAAATATTACCAAAAAAAAACCTAATTTTTGATAAGAAAAAGTATCGAATGAAATTTTGTTAATCATGTTTTTGTCTTAGTCTTAGAGAGATAAAGATCTCAAAAACATATATGTTAAGTTTCACATTTATCAGGTTTGTGGTTGACCCATATTTATGCAAAAAACCCTTAAAAAGCAGAGCCTGGTCTTAATCGCAATACATTAAAAAAAAAGTTCCCTCCGAAAACGTTACGTTATTGCAATTTTCGGAGGGAACTTTAAATTTTGTAAAATAAAATGCTGTCTATGATACTCGCTGGCAATGTAGCTTACCATAGATGAAAGAATTTTTAAAATCGGTTTACTATTTTTTGAGTTTATGCAATACAAACAAACATACAAAATTACAAAAAAAAAAACAAATCTTTCCTGTGTAACATATTCGTGTTGATGTAGAAAAACATAGAAATGGTTGACTTAGGGAATAATTATCATACGTAAATACAATTACTCGTATCATTAAAATATAATATAGTCAAAAACTAAAATAAATGAACAACTTTGAGAAGGAAGCCAACAGAAAAATTATAATTCAGCTGGGTCGGGCAGCATTCGGCAAGCTTCGCCAAGTCTTCTCGTCGTCCATACCACAGTGCCTGAAGACAAGAGTCTTCAATCAGTGCGTCCTACCATTCATGACCTACGGAGCCGTAACGTGGACACTCACGGTTAAGCTAGTCCACAAATTTAAGGTTGCTCAGTGAGCTATGGAGAGAGCTATGCTTTGATTTTTTCTGAAGGATAAGATTCTTAATGAAGATATCGACAGAGAACCAAGGTAACCGAAATAGCTCTAAGGATAAGCAAGCTAAAGTGGCAGTGGGCTGGTCACATTTCCCGAAGAACCGATAACCATTAAGTTAGACGAGTTCTCGAGTGGAGACCACGTTTAGGCAAACGTAACGTAGGACGCCCTGTGGCCAGGTGGAGGACGACCTGCGAAAAGCGTCGGGATGAAAATGGATGAGGAGAGCTGAAGACCGAGTGCGTACATTAGGAGAGGCCTACGTCCAGCAGTGGACGCATATAAGCTGATGATGATGAAAATAACTGATCGTTTAAACCACCAGTACATAAAAAATATGTTTAGGTAGATCCAGCGATCATCTATGTCCGGCAACGTGCCCAAAATGCAAGCCGCGTTGCCCCGCGGTGTAGCGAGGGTATTCATAAATACAGCCCAGCATTTTGGTCACGAGCAACTAATTATTATGTATATTTATTGCAAAATAAAGTTGTGAGAGTTACTAAGAGTTACTCTGCTCGCTTTAGTTAACATTAAACTGTTGCTAAACGCGGCGTCTTCTCATAACACTTAGATAATATCGAAGAAACTCACGTATACATGTACTCGTATATTAAGACATCGAAAAATTGTAGGTACTAAATTGTAGGTACTAAACTGTAGGTACTAAACTGTAGGTACTAAACTGTAGGTACTAAACTGTAGGTACTAAACTGTAGGTACTAAACTGTAGGTACTAAACTGTAGGTACTAAACTGTAGGT
Organism: Alsophila aescularia; assembly: GCA_946251855.1. Lineage (NCBI taxonomy): Eukaryota > Metazoa > Arthropoda > Insecta > Lepidoptera > Geometridae > Alsophila > Alsophila aescularia. The sequence goes on along the minus strand of OX276380.1, from coordinate 1,195,083 downwards.
ACTAAACTGTAGGTACTAAACTGTAGGTACTAAACTGTAGGTACTAAACTGTAGGTACTAAACTGTAGGTACTAAACTGCTTATTTGGGATGATTATAAGCTATCAATTGGATTTTAACAGACCTTTCAGCCTTTAATGTAACGTTATTATTTCACGTAAAAATAACCTTGATTAATTAATTATTGCAATGTTTCTGATTAGGTTTAGCTGAAATTATGCGCCCGTAGTCTCGGTCGAAGTATAAATTACAAAATCTGTGTGTAGTTAGCTACATGTACACTAATATTAAAAAGAGGAAAGTTTTTTTTTGTTATATTGTATGTTTGTTTGTAATGGATAAACTCAAAAAATACTGAACTGATCTAAAAAAATATTGCACATAGGTATAGAAAGCTACATTATCAGCGACTAACATGTATGTACATTATAATTCAAAAAAAATGAGATCCCTACAAAAATTGCAATAATGTAACCCAAGGTATCAAACATTTGCTTATGAAAATGTTGATTACTCGCTGTAAGGAACTAAATTACATGTTGCCGTGGAAACGAAATAATAACAAATCTTTCAATAAACATCACGAGCGAAGCTGCAAAAGATTTTGAACTTAATTACGCTTACTAGCTTGTTGTTGCTATACTTTTGCATTGGTTATTAATATTTTAAATATGATATATTAAATTATATACTAATGTTTAGAGTACCCATTATGACCCACTAAAAAGTCCGGGAGGCTATATGGTTAACTATTATAGTTTAGTCACAATAACCGTTTTTTGTTCAAATTAGTCAAAACACGGATTGAATCGTGTTCAAAAAAACAAAGAGAACCCCTAAGGGTAGCTGAGGTAGCCGGCGAGTCACTAGTTTTATATATTCTGCAACTCTTAGCTATTCTGATATCATCAGGTTGTTATAGATACCGACTGCAGAAAACAAGAAAGATTAATGCAGCGCGTGCATTACATGATAGATAAGCAACTAAGTAAGAGAAGTCATCATAATTTAGATAAACTTTTGTTGTTGCTACGTGGTTGTACAAATTAAATAATCTACAGCTACTTATAAAAGAGTGACTTGATTCTATTAATCATCGCACAGGTCAAACCGCTAAAGCTATGAATTTGTATATTGTACAGGAGATGATCTAACAGCACTTGGTCCAATACGTATTTCGTCCAAATCGCAATCATCATTAAATAATCATTTATTATAAGAACGTCTAAGGAGTGGAATGCCCTGCCCTCGTCAGTGTTTCCGGTAAAATATAACCCCGGTGTGTTTAGGTCGAGAGTGAATAGGTATCTACTAGGCAAACATGCTACACCTTCGACCATATCATCGCTTTCCATCAGGTGTGATCGTGGTCAAACGATTGCCTAGACATATATAGATGAGATTAATATTGGTTAGAGCAGGTACTAAAAAAGTTCAATAATATTGAAAGGTTATTCCCATACATTTGAGTACAAAATGATTGCAGAAATTCAAAGTGTGACAAATAAGGATAGTAGGAAGAAAAACTGATCACTATCATCAAGGAGACCGACCAGGGCCCCGATTCTGTAAGCTATTGAACCGCGATAACGCAAGTCGATCGCTTGAAATATTTTGAGAAATTTTCTTATTTACCACTTAAAAGTGCTGGAAGCGAAAGTTTTCGCTTTTTGTTTTTTTTTGTATTTTATTTTTCATTTTTTTATTTTTTGAATATTTCCAAAAAAAAAACAATTCTAGCACTTTTAAGTGGTAAATAAGAAAAATTCTCAAAAAAATTCAAGCGATCGACTTGAGTTATCGCAGTTCAATAGCTTACAGAATCGGAAATCAGAATCAGAATCTTCCTGTCTAAATTATTGCAGTTAGACAAGAAGAGGGCTGGTCGGTCGGGAATGAATGATTTTCATTATGGGCGTATTTTTGCAATGTGTTCGCCGCGACACCGCGATCCTATGTTGAAACGCACTATTTGAGACCATGGTCACCATGACGGATCAGGTTATACCAAAATAAATAATTATTTTATGAAGCATCATGGTTCATCATGGATGACCATGGTTTACATGTAATGGTGCATGTCACCAGTATGTATGTATCATTTTTCATGCATGATACACCATATTATTTAATCTTATATATTATTATTATATCTATTTGATGACCGGTTGGTCTAGTGGCTAGTGATCCTAGGTACGAAATCGTACGGTCGCGGGTTCGAATCCTGCAAGGTGCAATCATTTGTGTGATGAGCAGAAATGTTTGTTTCCGAGTCATGGATGTAATATTCTTATCTATGTATGTTTATCCGTTATCTAGTGCCCATAGTACAGGGTATCCTAATTATTTTTTGCATAATAATTGTACACAATCTTTTATTCGAAGTTAATACTGATAATGGAGCTACCTTTAACTAAAAACATTCAAATAAATAGCTATACCATACATGTGAAACTTTCTCTCATATTTCTAAGTATTCATCTCCAATCTATCTTTTCCAATTATCCTTTCTTGGCTCCGTATGTTTATGCTAAGATTGGCTTACAGAAAGCTGGACGAAACTCCCTCCTTAAACACAAATACACCTTTTCGCCTTCGAACCTCGACCAATTATAAAGTGGTCTCAATTTACCCATTCGAAATTAACAACATGTTAGCTTGGACCCTCGTCACCGGTGCGAAGGCTTATAGCAATCGGTTAGGAACCGATTTAGGCGCCTTTCGGCAATTAGGGTCCTCTAGGGATCCCTCGCAACACCCCAATATCCCTAACCCTTATAGAATTAGGTTTATGTTACGGGTCTGTGTTTGTGGATTTAAGCTTTTCTGAAATTGAATTACTTTCCAATAATGTCAGTGTGTGTGTGTGTGTGTGTACCTATATGTGTGTTTTATTTTATTTACTTGTCAGAATGTTGTGTAGTTAAAGTTGTTAAGCTAATTGGTGATGTGGATTATGCAGTGTCTGTAAACTAATTGGTGATGTGGATTATGCAGTGTCTGTAAACTTTAATAGGTTAGTTTCATTTTTTGGCTTAACAACTATTTATTTAAGGCAAATGAAAGTTAATTGCTAGGAGAATAAATTATTTTTACTTTCTTTGATATGGGTAAAGTGATAAATCATCAGCCTATATGTGTCCACTGCTGGACGTAGGCCTCTCCTAATGCAAGCCACTGAGCTCGGTCTTCAGCTCTTCTCATCAACTTTCTTCTAGCCACTTCTTCCACTTCGCAGGTCATCACTCCACTTTAGCTTGCTTATCCTTTGAGCTATGACTGCTGGTCTTACTTACTTGGAAATTCATAGTCGCGGCGTCATACAGAAACCTCATCACTTTGATGTATCGCCAGTCCACTTGACAACGCTGCAAAGACTCTAGAACCGCCCAGGTTTCAACGGAGGCAAAGGCCTCATAGTCCACAAAAGCAAGACAGGGGCTGGTTATACTCTTCAGACTTCTGTATAACCTGCCTCAGTGTGTGTTTGTGTTCTATAGTGATAAATCCTCTGCGAAACCCGGCCTGTTCAGGAGACTGGAATTCGTCAAATCTTCTTGCAAGACGAATTGAGATCACCCTCGAAAGCAACTTATAGAGAAATAGGTCAGTAGTTCTTTAAAAGGGTTGTATCCCCTTTTTAAAGAACAGTTCTACCAAGCTCTTGCTCCACGCTTCTAGAGTTCTCCCACTGTTAAGAACAGTGCTAAATAACCCCTGAAGCTCCCGAAGTACGGGTTTCCCCCAGCTTTCAAGAGCTCCGAAGTTTTACCATCCTCAACGGGGGCCTTTCCATTCTTAAGTTATTTGAGCGCCATCTCAATCTCGTCTAGGCTGAAGTCGGACAGTTCATCAGTGTAGTGGCGGGCCAGTATTGCGCTGGAATCCTCTGTGCTGGGTTCGAGTAGAAGCATGCGAGTCGTACAATCGGCCATAGAAGTCTTCGATCTCAGGTTGTGCCATTACTAGTCTTGAGTTTCGTCAGATGGGATCTACTCAATTGCTGGGCGAAGACTTTTGACCCCCGATTTCGCTCAATTGACTTTTCTATTCGTCGTGTATTTCAACATTGGAGATCACGTCGCACCAGCTTACTGTTTTTTTTTATTGAACTCCCTTTTTTCCGACGGTTTGGCTTTCTGTTGCTCCCGTCGCTCGTCCACAAGCCAAAGAGCCTCATCCGAGATTTTAGACTTCGTGCCCGTACGCTGCAGCTGACAAAATTTTGTGTCATTCTCCCTAAGGATTCCCCCACCTTGTTGGAGTTCCTCGTCCACTTCATTTGTGGTTTCCAAGGCAGCGAATCAGTTTTCCAACATGAGTAGGAACTGTTCTGATCCAACAGTGGCCTGGAGCAGGTTGGGTCGGAGCGTAGACTTCACCAGATGGCATCTTTCAAGCTTGTGGTCGATATTCACAGGTTACCTGCTGATCACTGAGACATCCCTGAATATGTGCTTATTGTCCATCATGATGAAGTCAATCTCATTTTTAGTCACAATATCGGGGCTTTGCCAAGTCCACTTCCTCTGGGGTTGCTTTTTGAAGAAATAATTCATCAATAAGGACCCCTCTTTTTCCAAATAGTTAACCAGCATTTGCCGCCTTTGGTAAAGTGATCTACTCCTAGAATTCCAAAATTCTTGAGTATCGTATTTTTATATTGTGTAGGATCAATTAAAATTATTTAGTTTAGATTTTGTTTTGCACTCTACCGTTCATAAATGTAAAACTGCTCACATGTGAACACTGCTCAGTGATAAGGCTGACGATTGTATTATTTTTAATCTAAATGTTTTTTTAATGCTGTAAGTATTTATCTATCTATCTATCTATCTATCTAGAAATACGACCCTTTACAATAACAATGTATTAGTTACTTTATAATATACTCGTCACATTGCGGGTCTAATATTAGTTATTTGCACTTATATTGTATAAATAGCTAATCGGGAAGTGCTCGAAATTTGAATTGCAGGATTCCAGGAAAGACAAAATACATAGATATATAGATACATAGACACATAGATACATACATACATACATACATACATACATACATACATACATACATACATACAAGTGAAGTGAAATAAAAGCTTTTAAAATACAGTCCACAAAAAAGAACGGTTGCTTTACATTTTCGGTCACACTAAATAGCATCATGCAGACACTCCAGTAGTGGCTATCCAAACCACTTGGCTTTAACTGGCTGTCGGAGCCTCGCTAGGCGGCCATGTTTGAACACCCCACGACGCGACATTTTATCCGGCCTGATTTAATTACCGGCCGGTTTCCTACCATTCAATTTGAGAGTGGATAGAGGGTCCGCATGGCCAATTTAGTGCATCCCATAGATAGAATGTAATAGAGGAACATATAATTTAGTCGAGACGTCAGGGTGCCCAGTGAGCGCTGATTGGACTGCTCTAATCATAAAAACATTTAGAGGATTCCGCAAATCAAATAGTGATAACGAATTTGATATTTTTAAGACAAAGACCTTGTTTTGTTTGCATTTTGTGTGTGCCACCAAATAAACAAGCTGCGTCTTGTCCATGTTAAGCTTAGAAAACTTAAATATTTACGCCCAAGTTTTAATAGTGCATTGTGCAGCAAAGCCTAACGTTAATAAAACTTTTCTTGGACTAAGTAAATACAAGAATATTCCGCACTCCCATAAAATATCGTGATAGTTTGCATTCGCTGATCGTTTGCGATCTGGCAGGCTGCCGACTCGGCCACCGCTGGGAAGCGGCAATCACGCCGCCACCTACCGTCTGACAGAAGCAAATACACTGCAAAGTTTACCACCGAACTCTATTTGCGGTCGCGTAGTGCTGCAGGCTTAATTTAGTAAGGGGAACTGCATTTTGGATGTTGTCTTCGTTTTACACGTGTAAATAAAGGCGATTTCAGAACTGAAGCATTATTCAAAAGATATAAATTCAAAGTTAAACTGAAAAGGTTACAGGGTAAGTAGGTCACATCATTATAGCACTACTACAAGTCAAAGAAGCAATAAACATTACAAAACAAGTTAAACGGTTTTATTGTTGCGAAACTTCATGAGTCTCGCAAGATGAAGCAAACAAATATAAATATTTGTAGCCATATCTACAAATACGCCCCAATAAGCTTCGCCCGTGGCTCTGCCCGCGTGGTTATTTCTCTGGATTAAAAGTTATATTCTAGGACCAAAACAGAGAGAGAGAGAGAGAGTACAAAATATCAAATTTCGTTCAGCCGTCAAATATTTTTTTATCGATTGCTCGGCTTCTACTCTTCGGATTGAGTTACCAAGTACACCAGTTTTTAAGTCAAACTCCGTATCGCAATCGGTCCAGTAGTTTTTACGTGATGTGCGAACAAACATTCAAAAAGACAGACTGACACGATTAAAAAAAACTTGAAAGTAGACTACGGAAGTAGTTTATTTTAAGTACATAAGACCATATTTTTTTAGTTAAATTATGTGTTCTAGTGGACTTACCCCTGCAGTTTCCACACGTGACCTCCACGCGCGTGTAAGGCGAACTACCGTCAGTGCGTTGGACGATAAGCTACTGAAAGTGTTTTTTTTATATATGGTGTCTGTCTGTCTGTCTGTTTGTCTGGATGTCTGTTCGCCCATCACGTAAAAACTACGGGACTAATTTAAATGCGGTTTTCAGTGATGAATAGCTTAGGTTTTGACTTAAGGCGGGCTTCCAGCACATTTGAAGGTTTTAAAACCTCTGTAAATCGACTAAAATATAAGAAAAAAAAAAAGTTTTATTAAATTTGAATATACCCTCTAGAAATTGTAAATTATAGAAACGTGATTGAGAATTGTTGGCTCGATAAAAAATAATTCCAAAGATGACTCTAAATCGGTATTTAAAAAGTGTCCTGTTAAGTGATACTATCATAAAGCCATGTGAAAGTTATTCCAATAGACGTGGCTTTTTATTCTTTAGGAGCTGATGACAAAAATATTCTAATTTCGTTCTTATTTTTTTCCAAGAAGGAAAAATAACGAAAATTTTATATTTCGAGCACTAGTCGTCGTCCAATTATTAGGTAAGTATTTTGATTTTTAATTATGTAGATAAAAGTTTTTACAAAAAAATAACAAAAAATACTTACCGATACTTAATCAATTACCTAACTCATTTATTTACAGTATATGATTTACGTTGACGACCTAATCATTTTTTACGCAAGCATGCCACAGTATAAAAAAGTACAGTAGATAAGATTTTCTGAACAGATTGAGTTAGTTAGTTAAAATTCTTTGCTCAATTACCCCAAAATAATACTTGGGTCAGTAATTCAGTATAAAACGATGGGAAATGAAAAAGTAGTGTAGTAAGTTCGCCAGTTCTTTGCCAATTGCTAGTAGGTGTTTTATTTTTATTTTATGTATGACTGAATATGCACTTTTCGCCAGTTTTCGACCCTAAATCCAGTTACGTTCACCTGCTGACTAGTTTTCAACCATCAAGGATAAAGTAGAAACAATGTTTTGATAGACGTAGGTAATTAACAAGTAAAAATTGTTATAAAAATACAAAAAACCCGACTAGCGTGCAGGCGTGGGGCGCGAAATACACGACGCAAACATATGCTCATGCTCGTGTTTTTGCTTTTCAGCCACGCTAGCGGACGGACCTGCAAAAATGATAATAATATAATTTTAACGTTTCATATTTACTTACATATTTTAAAATAATAGTTGCAATTGCAATATTGGACTATAGTACTAACGTGAAAAGTCTAAAATTGAAAATTTTGTAAGAAGCTTAAAAGACATTTGCTACTATTTAGGAAAAAGAATTGTATTTTTTTGGAATGGTCCTTTAAAGATCTTAATTTTTATACCTCACTCGATAGGTTTGGATCATTGTATGTTCAGTGGAAAATACAATATTGCAGCTGTATGTCGTCATATTAGTTTTCTTGACCTTTTATATATTCTTTAGCACTCTTATGATTAATACGAATCCAATGATACCTCATTTATCAAAATCTATCAAGGCGTTTAGGCAAAAATTTAATCTCCTAAGTCACGCCACTGAGTACGGTCTTCAGCTCTCCTCATCCATTTTTTACCAGCCGCTTTTCACGGGTCGTTACTCCACCTGGCCACAGAGCTTCCTACAGTACACACAGTACAGTACAGTTTTGCCTAAAAGTGGTCTGCACTCGAGAGAACTCATCTACCCCAACGGTTATTGGTTCTTCGGGAAATGTGACCTCTGAGCAACCTTAAATTTGTGGACTAGTTTGACCATGAGTATCCACATTTCGGCTCCGTAGGTCATGACTGACGTCAGGCAGTTTGTCAGTTTAGTGGCGGGTCACTGCGTGGGAATCCTCTTTGCTGGGTTCAGGTTTAGAAGCATGCGAGTCAATCCACCATAGAAGTCTTCGTACTCAGACAGAATCTCCGGCTTAGAGACGATGGTTGTACCATTATTGGTATTGAGCTTCGTCAGATGGGACCTACTCAATTAATTTCTGGGCGAAGGCTTTCGGCTACCAATTTTGCTCAATCGCCTTTTCTATCAGGTGTGTATTTGAGCATCGGAGGTCACATCACACCAGCTTACTAATCTTCTGATGGAGCTACCTTTTTTCTGACGGTGTGGCTTGTTGTTGCTCCCGCCGTTTGTCCATAAGTCGAAGAGCCTCATCTGGGATTTTATATATCTTGTCCGTACGCTGCAGCTGACAAAATTTTGTGCCTTCTTCCCTAAGGATTCCCACAACTTTTTGGAGTTTCTCATCCAATTCATTTGGGGTTTACAAGGCAGTTTTTTTTAATATAGCTTTTGCCCGCAACTTCGTTTGCGTGGACTACAATTTATTTCGAAAAAAGGCATCCTATGTTTTTTAGGGTATTAAAAATCAATGCAAAAGAATAGCACCAACGTATAGTATTCTCTTTTGCACCAACTATCTTGATGCTTTTTTGACAGCATTGTACAGCGAGTAATCGATAATTTCCAGTTTTTCCGAGGAGACTTATTATATTCCGGGATAAAAAGTATCCATTGTGTTATACCACATGTTCGTTTCATACCATGGTTTGTTTTGTTTTTTTCAATAATACGCCTGCGCAAGTGATTTTGTGTATATGTGTTTGTGCTGCTAAGATGGTTGCTACAAAAACACATATTTTTAAAGTATATATGTCAATATTTATTCGTTTTGTCTTTGATTGATAATGAAGCATCAGAAGGTCGAAAAATTGCCGTATAAATGGCGAGGATAACACAAAAAACATGCTGTGCTTTGATGAGAAGAAATAAATACCATCAGCAGACCGCTGATGTGATCTCTGATTTTAGTTTCCATGTTATTCTAATTTGATTACCTTTGTTTCTGTTTTTATATTTGAGTATGATTGTCAATTTCAATTCATTTATTTTAATATAGGTACAACACGGTACATTTATGAGCGTCAAAAGAGAAAACATAAAATACAAATCTATTATAAACAATAAAAATATCTATATTTTAAAGAATTAAAGTAAATTAATGCTGTGAAAATTATCTTAGAGTTTAGTACTTATGGTACAGTTTAAATTCAGCCATAAAGCCTTGTCACTTAAAAAAACTTTAACGCTATAATATGGCTTTTGCATTAAAAAATCACTTACTTTACTTTAGTTTTAAATACGCTGTCAGTTTGAATTAATAGTATTGTTTTCATAAGAAGAGGCCTAAGTGCAGCTGTGGACAGATATCTAGGCTGATGATGATGATGAAATCTACAGAGAAGCAACTAAAATATTCCGATCCACTCGTTTGCACAAGCCGCTTCTCACTTACACCATGTTAAGCCGATCGGCCGCCACATCGCAACAAGATCTAGACCTTGTTCGTCGTTTCAATTCTGTCAAGTTCTCATGAAACATCAAAAACAATGCAGTCTTTTGTGATAAAATTGTGTATCAATCACAAATTATCCGCTCACAAAAATTATTCACTCCATGTGAATTATAAAAACGAACATAGTTTTTAAAAAAGGATCGGTAAATTGTTGATAGCCTAGTTTTTGGCAGCACAAGTTTATACTTGTGCCTTGTCTCATAGTTGTGACGTTGTCCGCATGTTGTAATCCTGTTTAAATGTTTCCGAGCGTACAGAATATCCAAGAGGACATATAAACAAGGCAATGTTAAAAATTTCAATTGTGAAAAGACGTTTCTTAGCGATTCTCTAGGGCTAAGCCTATAGATAGACCTTACAGAACGTTTCTGTAATACAAAAATTCTATTGGTGTCAGCAGCATTGTCTCAGACCCGTACGACATTACAGAATGAAAATATTGTGAAACATTTTAGTTTATACATACATTAAAAATAATATATAATATATTTTCTAATTTTAGCCGTTCTTCCAAATCCGTTCAGCTGATATAGATAACATAGTTTCAGTCATAAATAGGCACACAAACTTTATTAGTATGATATTATTACAGCTATACGTTTATTAGCTGCGCCCAGTGGTTTTACCTGCGTGGAGAAATGATGATGGATGATGATGACAAGATATACACAATTTCATCAAAATCCATTCAGCCATATCAGCGCTTAATGGTAACAGACACACATAGGTATACTAACAAATATGAATGTTTATATCTGAAATAAATCAAATTGAATATACATAAATGCACACAAACTTTTGGATATTTATTATAAGATTAGATTGTAATTACAATAATAATTCAGACCTAGGTAGGTACCTACATAATAATTAAACGTACTCAGAAGAAAAGCAAATTTATTTTCTCTTTCGTACCCACCCAATATAGCGAAAAGCTAAACCAGATTATACCCTAACCCGATCTACATATCTTCTGCATTTACTATACTGTGGCATGCCGAAAAGCGCGGCGGCATCCCGACTCGCGCCGTGTTTCTCGCTCGCTGCGTGGTTACGCTCGAAACATTTGCGGGGGCTGAGGAAATGTTTTCATACCTACATACTGCCCTAGAAGAGCGCCTTAAAACTTGGTGTACTTTTAATCTCCATGCGATGAGTAGAAGCCGAGCAATCGATAAAAACTATTTCACGACTAAACAAATTTTGATGGAATGTAGTACGAGTACAATGTACTTTTTGGTACTGTTATAATTATCACATAGGTTACTTTCAACACTGAGAAATGACCACGCTGGCAAAGCCGCGGGCACAGTTTGTATATAATAAGACGGCACAAAACGTAAGGCAATAGAGGTCAAGGTGGCCGAATTAGTCAAGGCATGTAATGAGGCACGGATAACGCGGGTTCAAGTCCCATCGTCCTTGATCCAAAATTTTCCTTTACATAATTATTACACAAATTCAAATATCAACTGGATGGTAATTTAACTTACTCGTATGCTATCATTTAGTAACCATGACTACTACCTACGATCGTTCCCGATACTTTGAAGCAGCCTTCACCGCCTTAAGGCGACGGCCTTCACGAGACCAATATCTATATAAATAATTTACTTAGTTAAACTTATCTGTAAACTGCAGTAAACCAAGACATATGGCATTGAATACCTCAATAAATCAAATCCACAACCCACTCTTCTATTCGTAGGCTCCACTTGAACCCCAGAGGTCGTAAAATGACTTCCTCCATTTATAATAACCCAAGAAATTATGCAAACAGTTATCGAAACCGACCGAGGTGTTATAGCAATAAGGAAGAGTTGGAGAGCTGCCAGCAATAACGCCACTGAGCGAGGTGTTGCCATCCGAGTTTGTGTTTCACGAAAATTGACGTATTATTTTTTCTTAGCTAACATTGCCCGTAGTTCTTATAAACCGCCAGAAACCTCCTCAGGTTCTTATAAATCATACTGGCCACTACGAAAATAAACAACTTATATTTATAAATCATAGTCAAGGTGTCATTTAAACTGTCACGAGGCGGTCCTAGGGTTTGTTCCACTAGCCCAGGGACCAACCCTCAGTGGACACAAAAGTACAGGAACAATAGGAGCACACGGAGATGTTGATAAACAGAGATCTTGCACTTGACTATTCTATTCAGTCTTCTCTCAATTTAATATATTTGGTACCCTTGGGACTCTAGTATTGTTATTATCACAGACTTTTCGTAGATCAATGATACGGATTAAAACAACCACGAACGAAAGAACTATCATATATATTTAAAGGACTCCAGATATAATAAACTTATTTAGGTATTTTATAACATATTATTTCATAAAATTGCCGTTTTACTAATCCAATGACAATATGGGAATCACAGATTATTTGTAATTTAGAATTAATAATTACAAACTATCAAATGGAATGAAATGGATTATGAAAGAATTAAGAATTATAAAAGAGGTTTCACATCGTCACAAAACCTACCCGGAAAAAGCAAACACAAATTAAAAATGTATATTACACCCAATCCCCCTTCTCCTCCCTTCTCTTCTCTTTCCTGTCTGATTCTAACAAGTTGTCACTCAGGTCATCAGAAAATTTAGCTTTGATGATCCCTCTACATAGAAGCTCTTTTTATGGCAGTTCATTTACCATCCAAGCAGTTCGCCTATGGAACGCTCTGCCAGTTACTATAAGGCGAGCCCAGTCACTCCCTGTTTTTAAACTTCAAGTAAAGAAGTTTTATCTCTCTAATTAATATCACTTCTTGCTATTTTGTTGTTATTCTGTTGTGGTTTCACTGTATATTATTTTTATTATGTTTGTATATATTTTGTTAATGTATATGTAGTAAATGTAATTTATTATAATGTATATACTATGTATATGGATATATATTTATATATGTATATATATATATATATATATATATATATATACTGTACTATATATTTACATATTTATGTGTAGGTATATTGGAATATATGTGTATATATGTTTATTCATTGTATTCAGTTTTTATTATTTATTTGTTATATTATAATGCACCACCGTCTTTGCCGTATATTAATTCCTTTCCATCCAAAGGTTGTCTGGAAGAGATCGCTTTTTAGCGATAAGACCGCCCATTGTCCCATTTATTTTGTATAAATGTTTTAGTTATTATTGTATTTTTTGTTCTATGTGGTGTACAATAAAGAGTTATCTATCTATCTATCTATCTATCTCCCTATTATAGCTAAGAACTATCTCGATCACATCAGCTTTCAAACAGAATAAAACGCATCAAAATGGGTCTGTTTGTTTGGGAACTACGTTGTTTACATACATACATACATACATACATACATACATACGCACCGTAAACTTATATTACTCTCTCTTTTCGAGTTCAGGTAAAATAAACAGGTAATAATCTAAAAATTATGAATTTGACCCATACGTAAAATAGAAAAATTATTTTGTTATTTTCACGAACTGCGGACGAGAGAGACAGGTAATTAAAGTTTATAATATTAGAATAATAAACAAACAAATTAGTAGCGAAAATGTAGGTAGGTCATTTATCATAGTAATAATACAGGTCTTCCTAATAAATATTTGAATAACTACCGCACGAATCATCAAAGACGCCCCAACCAAATCTCTTCCATATAATTTTATTTTGCACCAATCACGTTAATAATATAAAAAAACATTATTTTAAAATGAACCAAAAACCCGACTGCGAACAAAAGTAAAAACAGGCAAATAAGCTTTGGATAATGAAATATAAGACGCAGTCGGAGGCCTCATGCATTTCATTTCTCCTTTGACGGGATCAGCTGGAACCTGGCGAGCTAACTCTTCATGCATTTCATTTCTCCTTTGACGGGATCAGCTGGAACCTGGCGAGCTAACTCTTCATGCATTTCATTTCTCCTTTGACGGGATCAACTGGATCCTGGCGAGCTAACTCTTCATGCATTTCATTTCTCCTTTGACGGGATCAGCTGGAACATGGCGAGCTAACTCTTCATGCATTTCATTTCTCCTTTGACGGGATCAACTGGATCCTGGCGAGCTAACTCTTCATGCATTTCATTTCTCCTTTGACGGGATCAGCTGGAACCTGGCGAGCTAACTCTTCATGCATTTCATTTCTCCTTTGACGGGATCAGCTGGAACCTGGCGAGCTAACTCTTCATGCATTTCATTTCTCCTTTGATGGGATCAGCTGGAACCTGGCGAGCTAACTCTTCATGCATTTCATTTCTCCTTTGACGGGATCAGCTGGTACCTGGCGAGCTAACTCTTCATGCATTTCATTTCTCCTTTGACGGGATCAGCTGGAACCTGGCGAGCTAACTCTTCATGCATTTCATTTCTCCTTTGACGGGATCAGCTGGAACCTGGTGAGCTAATTCTTCATGCCTCCGACTGCATCTTATATTTCTAAATCAAAAATCTAAAGCTTGCTTGCCTCTTTCTAGTTTTGTTCACAGTCGGGTTTTTATTTTTATATTAATTTATATTTATTTTATACTTTTAAATTAATGTTTATATACGAATAAGTGAGAATGTTTGCAAACCAACTTTAAATAGTAATAGATCTTAAATGGTCATTCGAAATTAAAAATAATCAGGAAGACTTAAAGATGATTTTCAAATACCTATTCAATGATACCACACTAACAAAACTAAAAACTTGGTCCGATTTTGACAAGCGAGGTCTTCATCGCAAGAGTGTCATAGGCTATTGTTTACCCGACCGCAGTCGGGTGTTAGTTTTTGAACTTAGGTCTTGTTTGGCAGCTAATTGAAACAAATTCCCAGACGCAGGCACTTGTGTGTGGGGCAGCTTGCCTCTCGCCCTCCATTATGATAATAACGAATTGTCTCAAAACTATCTCGCCTCACAACAGCTTCAAAGTCACAAGTCTGTCTGTCGTGTCGTTATAACAAAGTCACAAGTCTGTCTGTCGTGTCGTTATAAACAAATTCTTGACAAATACGCTACCTAATTGTTCTAGTTTAGTTTCCCTACAAACTCGTGTACAAAGCGAGTTGAAGCCAATATTTCTTTGTGCAAGTTTCAATATTGTACTGTTTGACGACATTCTTGCTTCATATAGTATTGTTAGCCAGTATTGGAGCCTGCATTTTAGTGATTTGAGGCTTATTCAATTTTTAAAGTAATATAAGAACTTAGCACTGATAAAGAAAACCGGTTTTTTTTAATTTATTTTGGCGTAGCAAATGTTTGCTTTGAGGAATGATGTTGGTATACACAAGTATGAAACGTTTACGATAGTAATATACGCCACTGAGACTCGAGAAACGCATAAGCTTATTTCATGTATCTTAGCAACGAATAGCTAATCAGCGTAGAGTAACAGTCACTAACTAATTAATCCTTTTCCAGTGTGAGATTTAACTCTGTTGGCACATTAAAGGGAAATTTCAAACTCAAAACATACTTAGTTTACCTAAATTTTATTGATATGATCTTTTATAATATTTTATATTTATCTCCTTGCTCATGAGATGTTAATTAAGACAGTGGAATGCGTTGCCAATAGACGTAAAAAAAGGCAACTTCTAAGAGTATGTTCAAGCGCCAAGTTCGCAACTTTTATGTCGAAAAGGTTCATCATTCATAATTTCTCTCATTTTTTTTATTTTGTTTATTATTTTTTTCTTATTTGTTCCTAGATATAGTATGGATTCTTTATAAACTGTTTATTTTAATTATCTTCTTTTTTTTCTCCTGTCGTACTTAATGATGAATGATATTTTTTTTTTTTTTTTTTTTATATATTACTGTATTACTTATAATATTCTTATGTATTCTTTTATTTATTCTTAAAATTTTAGTTTATAGCTAGGTACCTATTTCTATTCACTTTCGTTTTTTTTTTTTACTGCACCGCTACCATTTTTCTTGCACTTCCAGGTTGACTAGTAGAAAATGCTACTAAAGAATAAATAAATAAATAATTTTGACTTGTATAAGTGCTATTATTTTGCCTATTTACAATAAAATACTTTGACTTTGAATAAACTCAGAAAGATAACAAAAATAAGAAACGAAGTCTTTTTCCGCTTGGGGTTGGTACCTGGGCAGGCGAATACTAGTAACCTCCAACCATACTACATATGTTTTTCTTCATTGCCAGCTCCTTGTTTTGTTCTTTGCCTTGCTTTGGTTCGAGCTTCGGCACTGTTTTACCCTGTAGCACTCGGGGTCGCCCGGGTGAGGTGCTCAAAAGACGCTTTGATGCGGACTCTCTACTTTGAAATTGTACCTCAGCTCATATTACCTCTTACTCTCCTATTTGCAATAACGGTGTGCGTCGCCAAGGGAACGCTCCTCGGGTGTTCAGCAAGCCGTGAGTTAGGTAGAGTGCCACTCTTTGAATTACTCTCCAATTTTCAGGTACAGAAACTGCTACCCAACTTTACAGAATTAGTAAAAAATTAAAAGCTCTTTATAACAAGCCGCTTGCGTAACGTTCTCTGTAAATCGGATCGGGATGCCGATGTTCAGAAGTGGACGTCACCGGCGGATGGTGTGAAAATGTAATTAGTAAACATGATTAGGGGCTTCATTTTTGTTGTGTAAGACGCTAATCTGATTGAGTTGATTAAATACATTTAAGGACTCTCTGTAAGGAACGTTATGCAAGCTAAAACGTCAAATCGAAGTGTTCCTTGGTTCCTTGAGGTTTTTTTACAGTTATTTTATCTGTGTAATAAGTTTTAATTTATTTTTCCTAATAAAGGCGTGAGACACGGTGAATAACTACATTAACAGATTTATTAGGAACAAAGGTTTGTATAAACATAGCAGGTTAACAATTTCCTCTAGGGATTGGGTATTTTTGTTCCCAATAAGACGATATCGTAAAATCTTTTTCGTAAACTGAACATGGATAAGGATTTCTGTTATACGTGACTTTCATGTGAAACCACGGATTTCTGACGAATTTCTAGATATTTTTATCATGTCTTACCTATTTATTATGCTTCATAATGCCACATTAACTTCGATTTCGGGTGCTTTTAATATTTCTGTAATATTCAGATTTTTGTTAACCGCGACCCATGCACTCTACTTCTTGCCACCACTGTAATCAAAATGTACACTTTTTACATCCATGCTTTACTAATGTACTCTAGTAAATACTAATGTAGGTACTCTACTAAATACTTAAGAGATGATAATGTAAAGCGGTTATTCTTTACTATTCAAAATACTTTATAGATTAGCCTAAACTAAACAAATGCTTTCCAGGGATACCTACTCGTATCGGTCCATTGAAAGTAATTGAACTAAAACTTCCAACTTTTCGTATATTCGACGAGGTTCTGAAAGTAAGTTAGAGCTGCTGCCGCCTGCTCAGAGCGCACGCTTGGACGATTCTCTATTAAAAGACCAACTCCGCTAACGGCCAATATTTAACTTTCAATATCCAAAAACACCCGTCAAAGTCTTTTCCTCCGTCCTATGCGAAAATAACTTTTTCCGAGAATAACTTGAAGCTTTTTAATATTTCAATCCCGTTCATTAATACGCCCGACTTGGCACAACTTACAATATATTTTTTGTTCGTTGAACATTGGGAAAATAAATGAAGTATTTTATATTTACCCAAGTGAGCTTGAGGGACTTATTACATAATATTCAAATTTAGACACAAAATTCGTAAAGACCGATTTTATGTTTTTTTTAATATATATTAAATACCATATCTGTAACGTATACATTTATTTCTCCAAAAATAAAATTTTAATTTTACAGTAAATTCAATTCAAAGAGGGAATTAAAAGAAAAAAGAAAGTTTGTTTGTTTGCTAAGAATACGACAGTAATCCGACTCCCGCTTGACCGGAGCTTCCCTCGAAGATTTATAATTCCTGGGCAACGAGGAAACTTCCTGATTTATGGACAAAAGAAAGTCTTTGCCAAGTTGTGCTTCCATCAGCTTCACTGAAGCAAGTTATTGAGGACCACGATTGTTCTACATTAATTTGAAAGTAATTTTACTAGCTTGACTTTCATTATGGAAGTATTTAATCATTTTACTGTTGTATTGACATTATTAGATCCAACACTCAATTCATTTTACTGTTGTATTGACATTATTAGATCCAACACTCAATTCATTTTTAATGTTTGGATCTTAGCCACATTATGCGCCTCTTACGTTTGTTTTTTTTTTTTGGAAAAAGCTTTGTCGTTAGGATAATTTTATTATCAAACTAGCTGTACCTGCGGCTTCGCACGCGTGTTCGATTTTCTAGGTTAAACGTACTCTATGTACTGTTCCAATACCATACTTATGTAGGTACTTACTTATGTAGATACTTGATCAAAATTCCTTCAGCCGTCAAAAAGTTTTTATCGATAGCTCGGCTTCTACTAATCGGATTGAAATAATTACACCAGTTTATAAGTCAAACCCTAAGCTATCCAACAGTGACAGTGAAACCGCATTGCTATCGGTCCAGTAGTTTTTACGTAATGCGCGAACAAACATACTGAAAAACTAACAAACAAATAGACAAACAGACAGTAACGATTTTAAAAAATGTTTTATTTTGTTCAGTAGTTTATTTTTAGTGACATAGACCATAAAAAATTTTTTTTTCTCTTTTTTGTTTTTTTCGTTCCTATTGCTTTATTATAAGTATATAGATAGATAGATAGATATATATTACTCCAAAATTTATTTAACTTTGGACCACTATCCCGTAAGAAGCGTAATTTTTTCGGGATTAAAAGTATTCTCAATTTTAACCTATCATGTAAAAAATGACTGTCTGAAGTTGCATCAAAATCCGTTTAGTAGTTTCACCGTGATACGTGTTCTTTTAAATAACTTTCAAACAATATCCTGCGGGAACCCTTCAATATTGCGGGATAAAAAGTATCCAATGTCCTACCTCGTAGTATGAACTCAAATCATGCCAAGATTCAGTTGAATTCATTCAGTAGTTCCGGCCTGATGCACGGTCAAAATACAGATGGACAGACAGACAGACAAAAATGAAAAAAAAAAACAGTTAAACAGTTTATATTATATTAAGTCTATGTGGATGTGTGTATTTATTGTTTTTAAGATATTTTTATATGTGTGGTATAAGTTAAGACTAGATTAGTTGTTTAAGTTCACGTACCTTATAAATTTATTTATTTTTGTTTATGATTGCACCACCGTCCATGATAATTAAAAGTATTCCTCTCCATTCAACGTTTGTCTGGAAGAAATCGCTTTAAGCGATAAGACCGCCCAATGTACTCTATTTAATTTAAAAGTCTATTCTTGTGTATGATTTATTTGATGTGCAATAAAGCGTTTATCTATCTATGTATAGAGTACCCCCCAAAAAATATTATTTATTACTTCTAAATTAACATAACTTTGTACCCCTATCCCGAAGGAATGTTTTATTTTTTAAGTATCCTTAATTTTAACCCATCATATAAATAATGACTGTGTCAAGTTGCATCAAAATCTGTTCAGTAGTTTCAGAGTTATACGTGTTCTTTTAAATAACTTTCAAGCAATATTCTGCGAGAACCCTTTATTTTTTCGGGATAAAAAGTATTATCTACATTAAAAATCTACATATTATGCCGTGATGGAAATACCAAGAATTACTGTTTGCATTATTCTTCTTGTTAAAATAATTATTGTTCAAAAAAGGGTGACGGATCTTTCTTCAACGACGACAATGTATTCAGAATTTATACAATCAAAGCTATTCATGCGAATGTCACCGCTTAGGCAGGGAGCCGGCCGCCAAAAACGTGAACAAGTTTACAATAGAGAAAATTTAATGTTTCTAGTATTGTAGATGCATTTAACGTGTCATATTTCGACAAAAATCCGTAAGGTCCCCCATTTACTGCGAAATTACAAATACGTCTTCGTATTACCTAATATCTCTTATTCATTTGGATGATACTTATTTATTTTAGAGGGTATATTTAATTTATTTAGGGTCATGATGGTACCAATTTTTAATCATCATTATAAGTCGAACTGTAACTCCGTAACATGATCTCTACGCATCCACCTCTCAGCCTACCTGACGATATAACGAGGCTTACAAATCAGATATTTACATAAGACTACTACTGCTCTATCCCGTTTTATTAAATTACTCCTGGGCACGTTATTACCCTCCCCTTCTCGTTAGGTAGGTACAGACACGTAGGTAGACTTGTTTTAGGGCGGACAAGAGCCTTATTTAATTTGGCTATTTTCTGATAGGACAGGGGGTGGATCCTATTTGTGGTTAGACCTTATTTGTCTTCTTTTTTTTTTATTATTACTGGTGAAATTAGTATTTGTCCTTTAGTAGTAGTTTTTAGCATACTAGACATTGTGACCCTGAACGTTATCAGAGTTCAGTGGTTCAGCTATTATGTACAGCCACAACACACATCCCGGATATAGAAGTACTAACATCTTACAAAAAAGACCCTCAGAAGTACCCCGCTGGGTACAATGGACATGCAGATAGCATCTCACGGGCAGGGCAGACCTCAGCTCAACAATTAATAACTTTAATGGAGTCGTCGCGAATTAGAACAAGTTGAGAAGCGCCGCGAAGTTTCGTCGTTATTCCAATGCCATTTCGCGTTTGTTGGATTTGTGTGTTCGCTTTGTTTGAGATATGAATAATTTTGTCTTTTGTGGATAATCTTTTAAGACAATGACTTTGGTAATGTTGTTTATAATTCTTATCTGGATGGAGCCTTATTGTGAGTGTTGGTTGCGCTTTGTCTTCTAATATTACACGCTATGAAAGGTGATGTTTTACCTGTTTTTTTATTTATGAGACTTAGAACTTTTTATTCTAAAGCAATGATAATAAAAAAATGAACCGTCTCGGGACGCCTGGCAGATGTGTAAGCCTGGTAGATGCTGTCAAATCCAAACAAGTTCTGTAGACTTCATTGACTGGGGCAGTCATCCAGGTGTATTAATTAGTCTAACTGCTATTATACTCTATAAGCATTATCTTAATCCTTGTACACTACTACTATTACTAATGAAACCGATGCTTTTACCTCTTAACACGTCTCCGTTCCAGCGACATTTCTCATTAAGATAAAAACATTTTCAATAGCTCTACAAATTACACCGCGGCATATCTGGGGGTTTCGAATTAATGTAGAGCACTTACGAACTCTACATATAGTATGTAGAGTACTACGGAGAGTGTATTTGTTAATTAATTCAGAGTGTGTGCAGGTTAGTTTAACTCCCGGAAGGTTGGAGGGTTACCATGCCACCACATAGTTGATAAGCTTTTCTATTAGAGATCAGTGATATTATGTCTCACATCACGGTGTGCAAAGGTACTCAGGCTTCGAAAGCATTGCGTGGCAGCGCGTATTTGCGCGCGTTAGAAGCGCGGGAGTAAAACGTCGTCTGCGTAATCACTAAGATATGTTTATTTGCGCGCGTTAGAAGCGCGGGAGGAAAACGTCGTCTGCGTAATCACTAAGATATGTTTATTTGCGCGCGTTAGAAGCGCGGGAGGAAAACGTCGTCTGCGTAATCACTAAGATATGTTTATTTGCGCGCGTTAGAAGCGCGGGAGGAAACCGTCGTCTGCGTAATCACTAAGATATGTTTATTTATGCGCGTTAGAAGCGCGGGAGGAAAACGTCGTCTGCGTAATCACTAAGATATGTTTATTTGGGCGCGTTAGAATCGCGGGAGGAAAACGTCGTCTGCGTAATCACTCAGATATGTTTATTTGCGCGCGTTAGAAGCGCGGGAGGAAAACTTCGTCTGCGTAATCACTAAGATATGTTTATTTGCGCGCGTTAGAAGCGCGGGAGGAAAACGTCGTCTGCGTAATCACTAAGATATGTTTATCATTAGCCTTCTGACAACTGCTAGTACCTACAATACAAGGTATGCTTAAGTCACGAGAAAAAAAATGACCCAAAAGCTAGCTTAATAAATAATTATCCAATAGAAAAATCTTACACCGCGGCATATCATTTAACATTTATTCTGCCTTGGTTTATAATATATTCGCAGTCCAATCGATTTAAATGTAGCAGTATTCCTGTAGTGGATGTAGACTCGCGTGTGAGATACTGGACAACAATTAATAAAAAAAAAAAACGTGTAGGACATTGTGCCCTGAGATGGGCTGTTTGGTTTAAACCATTTTGTGGTGATAGAACTAGGCGACAAGTCTTGCGGAGTGCGTGACGCAGTCAGGCTGCCAATAGTTCGTTGGTCATGTTTAACCCCTGAACTCGAAAAGATAGGGTTATTACAACTTTAGGGTGTGTATGTATGTATCCGTGTATCTGACTGTGGCATCGTAGCTCCTAAACGAATGAACCGATTTTGAAGTATTTTACCACGTTTTTATTATTTTTGTTTGTCTGTCTGTCTGTCGTTCCAGGTGGAATCTTGGAACTCAAATTTGGAGCACTTCCCGATTAGCTTTCCGGCTGAAACTTTTAGGGTAGCTCATAACTCGATGAAAATACATTCTAAAAAAAAACGTGATTTTTAGAATACTTTTTTATTCTAAATTTGGTGCTTGTTTTTGTTTGATAGCTGTTGTGATAGAGATTGATCTTAGCTATAGGAGGGGAGGATCCTAGCTCCCAAACGAATGGATCTGTTTTGATGGGGGTTTTTATGCTTTAAATCTGTTGTGAAGCCTCTCTTCTAACTATGACGGGGAAGGGAGGAGGTTTTTTTTTTAGTTTGTGCTTGTTGAATCATAGGGATTCTCCACTCGGGGAGACACCTGCCTTGCACCCCCACAATAAACAACGCCGCTGGCCGCCTGCTACGCGTTTATGTAACGATTTTACAAAATAACTGTACAACAAGCTATGTCCAATATTTTACTCACTACTATGGCAGCCCCCACATGTAATTACTCGCCTCTACAGACACACACCACCACAGGTTGTGTTTGCGGACCAGGTACAAACAGATACACAACATGGCGGACCGACGATACCTGCGCTTCTGTGTGCATTCTAATTGTGAAATTTAATCACATTTGTAGTCTGTGGACTGATTTTGAATGGTTGTTTGTCATAACCGTTAACCGTTTGTTGTACTGTTTTATAACTAACTCAAATAGAACAAACTGAGACGTAGTAACATCACATTCAAGAACAGGTAAACATTCATAAAGCTCCTAAGCTATTTCTGAAAAAACACATCCATTACCGGGAAATTGGATTTTCTTCTCATCATCTTTATTATTATTCCTAGAAATGTTAAATTACGTCTGCTGGAATCCCCGCGAAAGATAACTGGGAATATTCGTCCCACCTAAAATATGGCGGCTCTATTTTTCCCGCCATTCCTAAAGATGACAGACGGTCTGATAACAATGCGATATTTATCTCAATTCCTTTTATAGACTTTATTTTTCCGAGAAATTATGTAATTTTACTTAGCCTTCTTTGTGGAGATATTTGATTTTATGTGACAGATTTCTTTCTTTTATTTGGTACTTGTGTACGCGCCACTGAGTACGGAGTAATATGCAGTTTTCTATGGCAAGCGCGTTTTTGACTATAGAAACAAATAAAATATTTTTTGTCTTGGTAAAGCCAGGCGCACATTATAATAAAGTTTCTGTTAGAAAAGATTTTGCGTTGCTACCAAAGTCGTAGCCCATAGACAAGCAGAGAATAAGTGTTAAATTCTAATATCCAGTTCGAATGTGATCGGTCCAACATTTCTTATGGTTTGCAGGGTCTAGTACAAAATGTATGTACAGAATGCATTCCAATGCTCGTTAGAACTTTTATGACAGACATTTTCTTACAATGTGCGTCCGGGTAATACTGACACGATGATGTTAATTTAAAAAGATATTATGTGGTAAAAATACTCTAATTATTCATTAGGAGGATTTGTGACGCGTAAATAAAAGGTTCAGCGAATTTTGCTGAATTTATATTACGTTATAATCTCGTAATTTGTTTGTCAGGAGCTTAAATATCCCAAAGTGTATATTTCACGGAATCTTCTCGCCAAAATAATTATTTGAGTAAGTTTTTGCTGAGTAAACAAGTTGTTATGATCGGCGCGCGTGAATAGTTCGCTTCGCTTAGCGTCTCCTGAAAATTAAGACGGATTTCATACAGGCTCAAACTCAACGCCCGCAATAACAATGAGCCGCAGACGTAATGATCGTTTTCATCCGGCGAAGGCTTTTAACTAGCAAAACATCCAAAATCAAGGATCACGATCAAGATCTTTCGTCTAGGAAGGAACGGGTCACTAGATGAAGATCACAATCAGTCTGGATCCGTGCGATACTAGACTAAAATCTTGGTTTTGTGATCGCTAACCAGATCACTTATCTTCCTAGCTTGCAGGCGAATCGATCTGTTATGTCTTGCAAGAAGATGTCCCATTTGGTGGTGATATCAGTCTGCTGTATCTTCTTTCCTGTTCTGCACTGTAGTTATTGGCCGAGCAAAGCGGAGATCTCCTAATCAACTTGGACTAACCGGCGTGTGTATGTATGTTTATTTCTTCGTCTTAGTCGTTTCGCTCTAGACAAAGCGGTCGTGTCGTCATTTAGTATTATTGTTTGGAGCTGACGTAGCTCGCCTCACGATGTCTCGCACTTTTTCTAGATTTGTGGTCATCCTGGTACACACAAGCAAGGGGCCACCCGAAACTGATTTGATATGGTCGGTCCATCGCATGGGTGACCTCCTTCGAGGCCTGGTACCTTCCACTTTGCCCTGAACGACAAGAGTTGATGATGATGATGAGAAGAGTTGATGATGATTCCTGTCGTGTCATTCCATGACACGACAGGAATCATGGCTTTGTACATGATTTTTAGTTGCATTGATCGATCAATATGTTGTTTAAATTCATCAATGTAACTACCATTATTAGAGATTAAAGTGCCCGACGATAACTGTGCTTTAGAACCGTACATCCGATCTTAATAAAATGTTGTGATTCATATCTGCGTGTATCTATTGAAAGCTCAGCTAGAGATTGTAATCTATATCTATACTTATAATAAAACTGTAGCGGGTCCAATTCTGTACATTGAATATATTTTGAATATTATTTTTGGGCCTTACTCTAGATTCGATACTGAACCAAAACAGTTTTTTTTTCATTTTTGTCTGTCTGTCTGTCTGTCTATCTGTATCTTGGCTAGGCATCACGCCGGAACTACTGAATGAATTTAAATGAAACTTGGTATGATTTGAGTTCATACTACGAGGTAGGACTTAGGCTACTTTTCATCCCGAAAAATGAAAGGGTTCCCGCAGGATTGGGGTTGAAAGTTATTTCAAAAAACACTTACCACTCTGAAACTACTGGATGGATTTTGATGCAACTTGGCACAGTAATAGTTAATATGATGGGTTAAAATTGAGTATACTTTTTATCCCCAAAAAGTAAAGAGTTCCTGCGGGATAATGTCCCAAATTCTGTAAATTAAAGATATATTGTATTTGGGGGGGGCGCGTTCTGTGTCCGTCTGTCTGTCGGTCTGTCTGTCTGTCTGTCTGTCTGTCTGTCTGTCTGTCTGTCTGTCTGTCTGTCTGTCTGTCTGTCTGTCTGTCTGTATGTCTGTCTGTCTGTCTGTCTGTCTGTCTGTCTGTCTGTCTGTCTGTCTGTCTGTCTGTCTGTCTGTCTGTACCTTGGAAGTGCATCACGCCGAAAATACTCAATGAATTCAAAAGAAATTTGGTATGATTTGAGTTCAGGTTAATGACGGCCAACTGCAGAACCGCCTTATATCATCGGAACTGTCAGGTTATGGCCATCAAAGTTTTTAACAAAATTCCAAAAACAATCAGGGAGCTACCAATTAAGCATTTTAAAGTTAAACTATACAAGTGGCTAACTGAAAACTGTTTCTATGACATTAAGGAATTTTTTGATTTTAAAATGTGTAAGTTATGAGTGTTTTTTTTTTTACGTTTCGTTGAATAATTGTATAATTAATAAATATTTTAATTTCATAGTTTTGACATGCCCATATTATCACCTTATTTTCAAATAATTTTATATGTGATATGTTTTTTTTTATTATTTTTTTGTGTACCCATGATTAATTTACTTTTAATGTTAACGTTCGTATAATTTCAAATTGTATTATTTTATTAATGAATGTAATATAAATGTGTGTTAAATTTTTGTATGCCAAGTTTTGGCGGGACATGCTGGTCTATTTTATAATTATACCATATCTATTTTACCATGTTTCTAGCAAATAAATCATTTTCATTTTCATTTCATTTCATTTCATACTTTGAGGTAGGACATAGGATACTTACCATCCCGAAAAATTAAAGGGTTCCTACAGGATAGGCGTTGAAAGTTATTTAAAAGAACACGTATCACGCTGAAATTACTTGAGCGATTTTGTTGAAACTTGGCACAGTCATAGTTTATATAATGGGTAAAAATTGAGGATACTTTTTATCCCGAAATATAAAGTGTTCCTTCGGGATAATGTTCAAAATTCTGTCAATTGAAGATATTATGTAAATTTTTTTGGAGGCCGTTCTATATTCAATACTAAAGCTAAAACTGTATTTTTTAAATTTTTGACTGTTTGTCTGTCTGTCCGTCTGTCTGTCCTGTCTGTACCTTGGCAGCGCACCACGCCATAAATACTTAATGAATTCAAATGAAATTTGGTATGATTTGAGTTCACACTTCGAGGTAGGACATTGGATATTATTCATCCCGAAAAAAAAAGTGTTCCTGCAGGATAGGGGTGGAAAATTATTTAAAAGAACACTTAGCACGCTGAAACTATTGGACGGATGTTGATGCAACTTGGCACAGACATAGTTTATAAGATAGTTGAAAATTATGGATACATTTTGTCCCAAAAAAATAAAGGTTTCCTTTGGGATATGGGTCCAAATTCTGTACATTAAAGATATAGTGTTTTTTTTTTAAATTACTCTATATTCGATTATGAAGCCTAAACTGTATGTTTTTCATTTATGTCTGTATGTATGTCAGTCTGTATCTTAGCCGCGCATCACGCCGCCGGAACTACTGGATGAATTCAAAAGAAACTTGGTATGATTTGAGTTCGTACTACGAGGTAGGACATAGGATACTTTACATATCGAAAAATTTATGGG
This sequence comes from Alsophila aescularia, assembly GCA_946251855.1. Classification (NCBI taxonomy): domain Eukaryota; kingdom Metazoa; phylum Arthropoda; class Insecta; order Lepidoptera; family Geometridae; genus Alsophila; species Alsophila aescularia. The sequence continues at coordinate 1,168,057 of OX276380.1, read as the reverse complement.
TTATTATTTAGGGGTTGAAACTTATTTAAAAGAACAACGTACCACGCTGAAAGTAATGGACGGGTTTTGATGCAACTTGGAAAAAAGTCTTAAGTTAGATGGGTTAAAATAGAGGACATGATTTATCCCGAAAAAGTAAAGGGTTTCTGCGGGATATGGGTCCAAAGTTATGTTAATAATTAAGTAATAAAAATATTTTTTGGATGGTTCTCTATATTCGATACTGAACCCAAACTGTTTTACTTTTTAATGTTGTCTGTCTGTTTGTCCGTATCTTGACCGCGCATCGCACCCAAACTACTCAATGAATTCAAATGAAAAAAATGCTCTTTTCTTTCTTTCTGTTTGTTGTCTGTATGTTTGTTTGTTCACGCATCACGTAAAATCTACTGAACCGATTGCAATGCGGTTTTCATTGTTAGATAGCTTAGGTTTTGATTTAAATCTGGTGTAATTGGTATCTCAATCCGGTGAGTTAGAAGCCGAGCAATTGATAAAGTATTTTTGACGGCTGAAGAAATTTTGTTCAAATGTTGGTATATTGGTCCTGGAATAGCACATTATGGTACTTTGAACCTAAAGAGAAGAACACGCGTGCGAAGCCGCGGGTACAGGTAGTTGCTAAATAAAAGACGTGCGTACGGGCAAACATTTAATGCAAGACTAATCCTACCCACAGATTAGAGATATATGTAGCTAGGCTACCCTACAAACATAACAGTAAGTTCGTGTAGGAGCTAAATCGGTCGAGGGGTTGTTGAGATATGGGTTAAAAATATCAAAGTGAGACAATCAGATCAGGTCAAGTGGAGTCTCTTAAGAAACGGCTTTATGTACCTATTCATTTTTATTTTATTTTTTGTTAACTTACAACTACATTTCCAGCATTCGCATAGATATAGGGAAACATACGCAGACTGTAGCGCGAATGAGAGTCACTGCTAACACGTGCTAAACAAACGCCACTCCGGTTGCGACTATAAGGCAAAGGAGATCAATTGTGTGCTTTGCCTCTAATTTATGCAGTCTGCGCCCGAGGATCTGATACCTAATCTGCCTCTAATTTATGCAGTCTGCGCCCGAGGATATCAGAATACCTAATCTCCTCACTAATCAGATCTAAGGGAGAACAACTAGACTTGTAAAAAAAGAAAATACTCAAAAAAAATGTTAATTTTTTCGACTCATTGTTATGGTTCAAACGAGTAAACAACATGGTTGGATTGCTGAGCATGATTAATTCAGCACCGCGCGCTGACAATGAAGACAGATTCCTCGTTTCTCCCCAACTTATAGGTACAAATCCATTTAAGTTTTCAGTGTCGGTAATTGTAATGGACGAGTTGGAATACAACTCGTTTATCTTGGCTGTCTCGCTAATGTTGTTTTAGGTGTTTTCGTGATGAGAAGTTTATGAATTTAAACTTTATTATGTTTGAAGCTTTTCCCTGACGACGGAACGGGGACGTTTACGGTTGAGATAAGAAATTGATTGTTTATTCGTGAGTTAGTAAGGCTTATGACGTTCGTTAAACCAATACTATGTACCAATACTATGGCTTACCCCGTCTGCTCTTACCATTTACTCCGAAGTTCTACCTGTACCACAGAAGGAATAACATTAGTAACGCCCAATTATCTTTCGCAGGTCTTACCTATTTCACTTTGCCAAATTTATAGGCTTTATTGCATGTGCCCGCCATATTTAAAATGTTTCATCAAGACTAATCCAGATTTAATTCATATTTGTAAGTAAAATGCAGTTCGTACTCTCTTTTAACGACTTTCCCATTAAAATTCAACTTATGAGATGTTCACTGCACCGAACGCCGTTTGTACTCGTAGCAGGTAACCTAACTCACGAGGCGACATGGTTGAGGGTACTCTCTCTATTAGCTAACCTGCGGCTGTGATTGTTACCTTCGTCGAATAAACTATTACATACTTATCTAAGCTCTGTTTTACCCATAGTTGCGGCTTCGTTTCGCGATCTGTTTGTATAAACCACATAATATAGAGAAGTTACTTTGCTATAATACGTAGTTACCCAAGCATTGTCGTACGTATAAATTGTTAGGTACCTAAGCTGCAGTCGGATTTTCTACGTATTCAGCCTTTAAAATTCTGGTATAAAGACAAATAATGTTTCAGTTTAATGTGTCCTTCCTTAGTACGCGAGCGTCTCAGTGCACGGAATATGCAGAGAGATATTTCTTTGTATTAATTGATTTGCTCATTTTCTTTGTTTAATATTATTGTCTGCATTAAAGTGTTAATGATGATATCTTTTTTACACACCCACCCTCAAACACACACACACACCCTCACACACACACACACACTCACACACTGCTAAAACTACTACTACCTACTACTACTAGCTAATAAGCTAAGCCAGAGGTTGTATAATTCAAGAGTGTATAAGTTTTACTGGGCAAGCTACACCTTTGACCGCGTCGTCAGTTTCCATCATCGCTCGCGGTCTAACGCTAAACTAGTTCGATGAAAAAACTGTGTCTCAGCTGTAGGAACACAGTAGGATGATGATGATGCATGCGTAAGAGATAGCGGATTGTCAATGAAAGATGCATTGCTGTCGTCTAGCTCTCTACTCTTCGGTTAAATCCTTCACCCGCCAGTCGCGTAAATGATGTTCACATTTATGAATAAAAAGTGTCCTCGCGTGTTGCCATTGTTCTCGTATGTTGTTATTCGGATATTTCCTTGACCGGAGACGCACAGACTCGGCGGGCCTGGCGTGGACGCGCACGTGCGGCACGAGGCGGGCGAGGCGGTGCTGCACGCCAAGTTCCTCATCAACGAGGGCGCGCTGGTCACCGCCACCGCGGACGACCAGCTCCACCTGTGGACCTTCCGCCAGAAGTCGCCGCAGCGGCTGCACTCGCTCAAGTTCCAGCGGGAGAGGTATGTGTATCGCCTTGTATAACAAACTTCAAAATATACTCAAATGTTTTTAATTTAGTATATAGACTACAAGCTTACATTTTCGCCATACTTTTTCCAATTTGACCTTTCACCAGGAACACCACGGTAAGCTGTGCCAGAATCAAAGAGTGCGAACGCGAAGTCCGCCATGTTGAAAATATACAATACAAATACAAATATTTTATTTCGGTAAACTTAAACTAAGATACATTCCATGGTTTGAGACCCTCTTTTAAGTATGGAGATACCTGTGTTAGAGTCTCGCTCTTCCAAAGTAAAAAAATAATAAATTAAGTACAAAAACAAAAACAGGATTTAATTTATTTAAAAGTTAAGACATTAAAGAAAACTAAAAAAAAACAGTCAAGCCAGCAATTGTTCACAAATAATTGCTAACTTTATAAAGTAGACTTTACGTATTTAAAATAGATTTAAATAAAGCTAATTAAGAGAAAATATGAATAAAAATATGTTTTAAACAGTTATGTACGCTAGCACGTGTGTGTTGAACTCGTTGGTCCAGAAAAAGAACGTAAAGTGACTACTTGTTTTAAAAAACTAACGTAACGTGACGTAAAGTTGCTTGTGCGTCAGTTTTCTACACATGTTTCGAAGTCTGTGTTCAGGAGTTCCTTGAATAGATGACACCGTCTCCGTTCCATCTCCGTACAGGCTGACATAATAAGTTCACACGTACTGTACGTGTGAACTTTAAGTTTTAGTGCCATACAATTCATCATCGGACGATTCTCCGCCGTTACCGCTTCCACTCCTCCCCCCTTCTTACACCGTGGTTAGGGGTGGAAAATTTATTCTAATACGGTCCATTATGCTTTATTTTGAATCTTGATTTCTGCTATTAAATTAACGGTTAACGGTCGTTATGACAGATTGGTAGTTTGCTGTTAGTCAGTTACGCTAGCTTAATCCAGCTAGATTATATTAGTATTCAGGTCTTTGGAAGCATCATTCATGATTGACTTCATATAGCAGAATGTGCTTTTTTATCAATTACATTATTTACCTAATTCATTTCTACCTATTATTTTCCAGCCAAGTGCCCAGGCCAGTCATTCGCGGCCTCGATGGTTACCAAACATTTACAATTATTATAATAAATTTACAGAAGTTTTAACAAATACTGAAAATGTCGCTCAATTAACGCCATCTACAACTCACGTCATACCCATTAATGACCTACTAATCCACGCCCTAGCAAAAGTATAAATTATAAATTCCCTCCGCGATCGCGAATCAGCCCCAGGGGGCGAGGCCGCCCCGGGGCAGGCCTGATTTGTATAATTTGCACAAATTGTAGCGGCTATTTGTAAATTCGCTATTAGTATACGAAGCCCGGCGCCAGCGCGGGCCGGTGCTGCTAATGGGGTTAGAAACAATAGAAGCCACTATTTACCTGAAGGAATATTTGGCAATGCAAATGGAATGTTATTGAGGTGTAACAAGGTTTTTATTTATGACTGCAGGGAACTTTGTAAATTTGTATATGGAAAAATGAGATGTATCTCTGAAATGAAGATGCCTAAATATGCTCTTTTTTTATTGTTTAACCCTTTTTAACCTAATTTACTCGTCATAGCATTCCTTATGATTAATTGATGTGCTATCTTAATGAGTCTTGAAGATTATTTATTATTAACCTTTACTGCCTCGCAGATACGTTAGAATTTCATTGTATCTGGTCCTGCTACATGTTCATCAGCAGACAAGGAATTAACTCAATGTTAACAGCAACATCTAAGCCTAAAGTAAGATTTAACTTACCCTACGAAGGTACTCTTAGGTAAGAACTGCTTCCTTGTTTTGCTCTTAATTATAGACTTAACCATGGAGCCCTTCCTCAATTCGTCCGCTCGTTATAGATCATGGTGCGCAACCATGATCTATAACGAGCGGACGAGTTGAGGCTTCTCATGACTGCTCTGTTTAATTCATGACTAAAACTGACTAGGTTTAGTGATTGGTGAAGCTTGAAGCTCTGGTACAGTACGCGTAACTAACAGAAGCTTGTCTAGACTGGGTTTGAAGTTAGTCTGATAATCTCAAAATTCATGGTCAAACATTTTTGTCGTGATCGTTGAATGTTTCTGTACGACTTTAATATAATCCTCATCAGCCCGTTATTCGTCCACTGCTGGACTTGGCCTCTCGTAATGAACACTACTAAGCCCGATCTTTGGCTCTCCTCATCCAGCCGCTGCCAGCCTTCTTTCGCAAGTCGTTACGGCACCCTACATCACAATATTGAAAACTATGAACTTTCGGGACAAAATGTATCCATAATTTTAACCCATTATATAAACTATGAAAGTGCCAAGTTTCAAAAAGTTTTTTTAAAATAACTAATTAAACCTAAATCCTGCGGGAACCTTTTCACTTCTCGGGATGAAAAGTAGCCTATGTGCTACCTCTTAGTATGAACTCAAATCATACCAAGTTTCATATAAATTAATTCAGTAAAAAATAAAGGGTTCCTGTGGGATATGGGTCAAAATTCTGTACATTAAAGATATAGTGTTTTTTTGGAAGTTACCCTATTTTCGATAATGAAGCCTAAACTGTATGTTTTTTCATTTTTGTCTGTATGTCTGTCTGTCTGTATCTTAGCTGCGCATAACGCCGCCGGAACTACTGGATGAATTCAAATGAAACTTGGTATGATTTGAGTTCATACTACGAGGTAGCACATAGAAATATTTTACATCTCGAAAAAGTTATGGGTTCTCGCAGGATAGGGGTTGAAACTTATTTAAAAGAACACTTACCACGCTGAAACTCATGGACGGGTTTTGGTGCAACTTGGCACTTTCTTAAGTTATATGATGGGTTAAAATTTAGGACACGTTTTATCCCGAAAAAGTATAATGGGTTTCTGCGGGATATGGGTCCAAATTTATGTTAATATTTAAGCAATAAAAAATATTTTTGAATGGTCTCTATATTCGATACTGAAGCCAAACTATTTTACTTATTAATTTTGTCTGTCTGTTTGTCCGTATCTTGACCGCGCATTGCACCCAAACTACCAAATGAATTCAAATGAAAAAATGCTCTTGGGTGCTTAAAAATGTATTGAAATATATTTTTTTGTTAATCGTGTCTTTCTTTATGTTTGTATGTATGTTTGTTTGTTCACGCATCACGTAAAAACTACTGGACCAATTGCAATGCGGTTTTCATTGTTAGATAGCTTGGGGTTTCATTTAAATCTGGTGTAATTGTTATCTCAATCCGGTGAGTTAGAAGCCGAGCAATTGATAAAAGTATTTTTGACGGCTGAAGAAATTTTGTTTAAATGTTGGTATCTTGGTCCTGGAATAGCACATTATGGTACTTTGAACCTAAAGAAAAGACCACGCGTGCGAAGCCGCAGGTACAGCTAGTTCATTAATAACTTTATTTTAAGACAAACGTAATGTACTTGTGCACTTTTTTAACTAGGTATAGTATTCTTTATATTTTAAAGTTTAGTAGCGTGAACCGTTCAAGATGCATTAAAGTCACGTTTTCAGTACTAAGTAATCATAAAATATTTACTTAATGGAAAAGGGAACTGAATTAAAGTCGCGTTTTAATTAATGAGTAAGTTAAGAAAACGTAAAATCTTTACATAATCCAAAGGGAACTTGATTAATTTTATCAGAACAAATCTACACAGCTTATATATTCGAAGGATGCTTGAAAAATAATCAGCAACGTTTGAAACGTAGCAATTTGACTTTTTGCCTTTACCTTTTACTAATTAGATAACACACGAGTGAGTTCTAAAAACCGCCTGAGTTGAAATGAGATCCATTGAACGCGCCGTGGGCGGACTCCGCGACTAATTAACCTAGGCTCAGGTATATTGTACTTTGTTCTGATGGCAAAATTTCGTAGTACTGTGTATGGGCTACATATTAAACATTCTAACTCAAGCTTATTATATTATTTGAATGTCGCTGTCAAGTGGCTGTCAGCTAAGTACCTACTGAATACTGCCTTGCTGCGTACTCGTATTACGCGTATTCAGGTACGCCATCATTCTGTGGAGCAATAGTGTTGATGCGCCAGACCTATGCATTTTACAAAAAAAAAAGTGTTCGTATTCTTGTAAATATAAAAGTATCCAATAGTTGTAAAGCACATTTTAAATATTATAAGCTTTTGACATTAATATGAATAGATATTATAAATTATTTTCTAAAAAGGTTGACCAGCCTAGAAGATTCGCAACTAGGTATGGATATGATCTAGTTCTACCTCCTTCCAAATTAAAAATTCACAGTTCAGGGACGAATAAAATGCCAGTAAAAAAATATAATAAACTACCCGATATAATAAAAAGAGAAGAAAAACAAACAACATTCCATAATAACTTTTTAATTAATAAATGCTATTATACCCTCGATGAGTATTTAAATGATAAATCTACATACATATAAACACTCTATTGATATAATAGATAATGTCTCGGTCTGCTTGCTACTTGATGCTATACCCTGTGAGGGTCATATGTTGACAATTACACCTTAATGCCTGTGATTTTAATAATGTACATATGTTTTTGCAATAAATAAATAGAAATTGAAATTAATTTAGGCTTTGCCAGTCATCTAAGCTCACAGATCCGTTCGCTGTTGACGGATACGTCAAGGACGTCATTATCGCCTACTAATTTAATTTCGTAACCTAAGTTAATAATGTTCCAGAGTCAATGTTATCAATACCTATAATACAGTACCGTGTCATGCCTACTGACGGACTGTTTGACTGACAGACAACGCCCAGCCATCGGCGGACGTAGAGATTTGAAATTTGTAGGAAATATTCTTTGATTATATTAGAGGTGCACCGGGTGACCGAGGGGAGTGCACGCGGGCCAAGCTGCGGGGCGCAGCTACTAAAATATATTTTAATGAACTGATATTCGTGTTTGCCTTCTGTTTCGCCTGATGATAAGTGACGGTTCGGTCGAAAGAAGGGTGCTGTTGATCCTCCATTTATCATAATAATCTAGAACAGAAGACTTTCTTACTTGGTATGTGCTCTTTGTATCCACTAATGAATTACTTACTTTGCGACTCGATGGCAAATCTGTTTAAATGTTACCTGACTAGAATTCCACTGCGGAGTTGCTAGCCTTTTATAGTTCTTCATGGGGAAATGATTGTCAATGAAATTAGGTGCAGCAGAATAGAAACCAGATCCATTCCCCACCAGATGAGTATTCGCCTTGTTGTTAGCTTTAGATTACTTGAAAATGAATCAAACCAGGTGTTAGCAAAAACTTGTTATGTATTAAAATTTAATCTGTGCAAAAGTATCACGTGACACGTTCTTAAACTTGAGTAAAATTTTACGCGAGCGAAGTATAATTCAAAAGTTAATCTGTGCAAAAGTATCACGTGACGTTCTTAAACTTGAGTAAAATTTTACGCGAGCGAAGTATAATTCAAAAGTTAAACGCAATTAAGTACAGATTTTCTTCAGGTGAACGTTTTTTTATATTTTACTTTGACATACAGGTTTAAAAATGAAATAATCCTAAAATAAGCTGCTTTGATTATTTACTAAGCTACCCAACTATATAAAAAGCTACCAGCTTTCCTCGATTGATTCTGTTCCTAATCCAATTAACTTTCACGAGTGCTCTCTTAGGACCTATGTAAATAACATTGTTTGAATAAATATACAGTTTAACCATCAGTAATTACCCCAGGGAATCCTATTCACCCGACCGAAATGGTAATTACACAGTAAATACAAATCGCAAATCGTTCTGCCAACCCAGTTAGTAATTATTTATAATTAAACACCGCAGAACATATTGCACATGCTTTAGTTCGATACTCCCCAAGTAATCAATGGCAACTGTCCAAGCCGAGGTTCGTACCCCCTGGGTGCCCTTGAGCAAGTGGCCAAAAACTTAACTTTGGCGTGCGCGCCATTGCGGCGGAGCGTTTCTACGCCCGCCCCACCAAAGCATATGTGTTATAGCTGACCTCTACAGCGTCACCGGACGCTGTAGAGGTCAGCTATAGCACATATGATTTCTAAAAAAAAAAACATATTGCACATATCGATATTACTCGAATATATGAACACATATTCGGATGAAGAGTTTAGTTCTGCGCGACGTAGGATATGTTATACACTGCAATTGCTATGGATAATAAGTTAATAACGCTTACCATCTGGAGATCAACCTTCTTATCTCTTCGTTTAATAAGTTAATAACGCTTACCATCTGGAGATCAACCTTCATATCTCTTCGTTTAATAAGTTAATAACGCTTACCATCTGGAGATCAACCTTCTTATCTCTTCGTTTAATTTTATAATATTATGCAAGGAAAGTAAAGCCTCTCTGCCAAATTGGCGTGACGACAGCTTTGTAGGAGAGCTTATATATAGGGTGCCTCAGGAACAAGTGATAAGCGGAGGTTCCGAGGTAGAGCACCCAAGGGCACCCGAATAACCCCCATGTATGTTCCACGAGTTTTAGTATTATAGGAGTTATTCTATTTTTGAATTTGTTTCAACCACATTAGTGGTAATTTTCAGGATCAGTCCGTAGCATTACGAGCGAACGCACGTTGCGCGAGCGATTTCATAAATTGGTATAGTTGGAACAGTCTGAGTTTATACGTGAGAAATTCTCTTTCATGATATTCTAATCTATGAATTTCAGAGAGTTATCACCGTCATAGCCTTTGTAGTTCGGTTGGTTGCTACACTAATGACGTTTAAACACGACTGATATCACTCGCGCCGGCTCCATCCAAGTTGATTGCCATTAATACAGGAATCTCGCTTATTGCCATTAAGTTGGCATTCAAGCTCGACTATTGGTTGCCTAATTAATTGAAATTGTTCAGCTAATCAAGTCACACAAAGGAATTGGTATCAAAGCTAAGCATTGTATTAATGCAGTACATATCGAAAAGTTATCCACGTGTCACGGACTGGTGCTGAATTTCGGTTTCTATACACCTATTCTCGTATCTAACTAGCTGCGTCCCGCGGTTTCACCCGCGTGAGGGATGATGATGATAGTATCCTATGTGTTATTCCAGAGTATAAGCTATCTCCATTCCAAATTATTTCAACATCCGTTTAGTCGTTTGAGCGTGAAGGAGTAACAAACACACACACACACACATACACATACATTTTCGCCCTTATAATATTAGTGTGATACAAAGTTTGGTTACGACCGGACTTGTATTTTTAGGGTTCACAAAGGGTTCAAGCGGAACTTTTAAAAACGATTTTACTTAGAAATAAGAAACTTATTTGCCTATCTTATTATATTTTACACAAAATTTTTAACGAAATTTTTTGGTGTCCTTAATTTTTATTTTTCTAGCATGAAGTTAGTGATATATCGGCTTTAGAATTAAAATCTTACAAATACGGAACCCTGAATATGCAAGGCACGACAAAGCTGGCAAGCTGTCCAGAACGAAAGGGGAACATAGTTTGTATCAAAAACCATTCCGCACTCGGTGCAATCTTAAGCTAATGCTATCCATACAAATATATAAAAATGAAACTTTGTCTGTTTGTTTGGGGAGCTTTCACACGATAACGGCTGGATGGATATTGATGAAATTTAGACTGGAGATTTATCTAATACCCTGGAATAAAACATAGGATACTTTTTATCCCGGAAAATTGTAAGTTTCCACGGTAAAACTGGAAAATGTTGATTACTCACTGTAACCTTTTACACCCGACGGTTTTTTTTTTATTATTTGATATTGATTTGATATCTTTTGGTTAGCTTTCAACTAAGCCTAAGGAGCTAAAAAAAGGAACTGAAAAAATTCCTAAGTTTATAGTTAACCTACAAATTAACCCACATGATTGTGAGCTTCCGGTACAACAAAATGAAATTTGACATTTTAAGTGACATTTGATGTGAAATTAAACCAATTTTAACATGTTCAGGTACGTATATTTAAATCAGTCATTATTACTATCAATATTCATAATCAAACTTAAGTCTACATTATTAGAAAAAACAAAACATCATCAAAAACAAAACACGTAATTTTCTCCATTACTTTCAACAACAAAAACAGTTTTTAGTCCAACAGGGCTTGGTTTTTTTCTGACTACTTGACGAAGATCGCACCTCCCAGTAAATGGAACCATCTGTTCGTCTATCGAGTAAAAATCGGGGACTCTTTCCAGTTTATTGCAAGCAACTTTAACTTTGTTTATCATTGGCTACACCTTCCACACTGGATTGGTTATATCAGTTGGAGGAGTTTCATCTGTGTTGACGACGTGTAGGGCATTGCGGATATTTAAAAACTGATCTTGAGACGTTTGATTGCTGATTACCTCCAGTTTTAATCCAGCTCTCCAATGCATTGGGACTCTGGGGTAGTGAATACATCGAATGATGATATGAATGGAAAAAAACTTTGGCTATATCAACTGCTGTAGTTTTCAGTTCCTGCTGTTTTCCTGAGATGATACATGTTTGTACATTTCAATATTTCTTTATAAGACTCTGTGTTAAAGTAGTCAGTAAAATATTCCATTGGGGACCTCACAGTAGACACTGGCAGAGAGAGATAGTCATGAAAGGCGTCATGAAAATGTGACTTTTTCCCGACTCGTTTGCGGTAACAGGGCACGTAGCTCTTTGGTGCTGAGAAGCTGCTATTGCTGACGCAGGAGTAGATGGGCCAGGCTCTGGCTCCGGCGTTAGTTCAGTTTCAGGCTCTAACTCGGGGTAGACTTCATCCAAATGAAGATCTTCCTGTATACTTCATCGAAGTCTTATATTCATCGAAGATATTTGATTGATTTCCTTCGCCCAAAATTTGCAAAACCTGTTCATCACTTAGTTCTATTCCTAAAAGTGAAGAAAAAACATCTTATTTACTAAATTTAAGTAAGACACAATAAACAAATGCTCTCCTATTCTCGAACAACATTTCGGACATACAACCCACGATAGTAGCAGTCAAACATTGCAACAACATAGTACCTAAACTGTAACGAAATACAACAAACTAAAAAAGTCCACGTATGCAGTACTATTTTAACTTGTAATTAAATAATAAACCATAACAAATACTTAATGAATAACACAAAAAAAAACGTACCTGTGGGCATGCGCGGGTCAAAAACGAAGCCATCTTCCAGTGAGGCTCACGGTCGACTGACGTCCCGCACTTTGTCCTTATATTTTTTAGCGTAAACAACACTCTTCTCACGCACTATCTATGCCAGTTGCGTTCACAAAAGGCAAATAAGAAGGCGCGGGAATTTTTTCAAAGTGAAAGTCACGCTCTAGTCTCCCCGAGTGTAAAGGGGTAAGGAACGGTTACCATAACAGAATGGTCTGTGGTTGCCATAGAAACAAAATAACAAGTCTGTCAAAAAACATTAAGAGCATTGGTGCTGTACCTACTTATGCATTCGTTTTTAATATCCTAGAAGAAATTAGGATGCTTTTTTTCGCTATAAACAGTAGTCCGCGCGTACGAAGTCGCGGGCGGGAAAACTAGTATTACTATATTATTACTTCAGGTACCGGATCGCGGCGCTGGCAACACTTCTGTAATGTAGGAAACACAAAACAAAAGATATACATGGTAAATATCCCATTTCTAATGTTGACTTTAATTTTATTACGGTCTGTCAAGCAACTCTTTGTTCTAGATGGGAATACGCCTTGGAACAAAAGGGGGGCTATAGGGTAGGAAGGGTGAAGTGGAGGGGGGCGGGGCAGATAAAGGCTCGGGGACGTTCAATTCTTCTATCTCCCCGATCTTCCACCACGAGTGCCACTGGGGCACCCCTACGAATCGCGATCAAAGCTGATAAACAACAAGCACAAATCAAAAAATTATATTACCCCGACCCCCCGACCCCCCGACCCTATTATAGCTAAGAAGCATTTCGATCACATCAGTTTTCAAACATAAAAACCTATTCCTACCTAGTCTATTCGTTTGGGAGCTACGATGCCAGAGACAGACACACACAACACACACGCGCGCGCACATACACACACACACACACACACACACACCCTTACACCCATACTGTGATACATACCCTAAACTTATAACACCCGTCTCTTTGTTCGGGGGGTTAATAAACATACTTAAATAACCCATTGAGAACTACTTAACTCTTTTGCCAAAATATAACATAACTTTAAATGTGAACATACCTTTGTAGATAAAATGCAGTGTGGCTTAGCATTGTTTGCGGCTTGTTCCAGATACCACGTCATACTCACACAGATACCACGTCATACTCACACAGATACCACGTCATACTCACACAGATACCACGCCATACTCACACAATCGACTAATGAAATCAAGGGGTGCGAGTGCTGGTTCATGTCGCGGCGCCTGTCTCGTAACATCGTGACTTGCATTCCTTTGTTCAGGGTTTCGTACTTGTAAGAATTTAGACTCTTGACTAATTTACATTTAATTTACTTACATAAAGCCATTTCATGATTTGTTGACAACCTAATGCAATTGCGGAGTATGACACTCAGTGGCATAGTAATTTTCTATTATAATCTCACTGGTGATCACTCGAATACAGCATTTACAACTGGCCACGTAATCAAGTAAACTCGTGTTCCTGTGGCTGGATTTCGTGCACCTTGGCATATTAAAACCACGTGTTGCATTCGAGATGGTTAGAGTCCGCTACAACTCCGAGTCCGATTCGTGTACAATGTGAATCAGGGATGGTGTATCAAACGTTGAAGCCACGATCTAGGGTTGAATACAATGATTAAAAAAATGCTTAATTTGCATTGATTTTTGCTAAGTATTGGTGAGGACCCACAAGTTTTTGATATTCCTCCAACCTAAAAATTTAGCACTAATAGGCAGCTTTTGAAATAAGCAGAAATGCCCTTCTCTTGGAGTAAACTGGTGTCATTTAAAAAAAACTAGGGTATTTTTATAAACTTTTCGAGAATCTTTTTCCTTACAATTATAGTAAAAATATTTTATTTATAAGTTTCATAAAAAGCCTATATCTATAGGTATGGTATTTAGTCACAAACAAAGTTATTTTTTTGCGTAAAATAGTTACAAAAAACAAAATAAAAACACTTTTAGTGTTAGGCGGTATTTTTGCTTAGTTTTATTTTTATTGATGAATTGAACCCGAGTCTGAGGCGACAACTCTAACCGCGACCACTGACCGACCTGTCTAGCATTCTTTCATAACCACAAACCGTTGCTTTATTGATGAATTGAACCCCAGTCTGAGGCGATAACTCTAACCGCGACCACTGACCGACCTGTCTAGCATTCTTTCATAACCACAAACCGTTGCTTTATTGATGAATTGAACCCGAGTCTGAGGCGACAACTCTAACCGCGACCACTGACCGACCTGTCTAGCATTCTTTCATAACCACAAACCGTTGCTTTATTGATGAATTGAACCCGAGTCTGAGGCGACAACTCTAACCGCGACCACTGACCGACCTGTCTAGCATTCTTTCATAACCACAAACCGTTGCTTTATTGATGAATTGAACCCGAGTCTGAGGCGACAACTCTAACCGCGACCACTGACCGACCTGTCTAGCATTCTTTCATAACCACAAACCGTTGCTTTATTGATGAATTGAACCCGAGTCTGAGGCGACAACTCTAACCGCGACCACTGACCGACCTGTCTAGCATTCTTTCATAACCACAAACCGTTGCTTTATTGATGAATTGAACCCGAGTCTGAGGCGACACCTCTAACCGCGACCACTGACCGACCTGTCTAGCATTCTTTCATAACCACAAACCGTTGCTTTATTGATGAATGAACCCGAGTCTGAGGCGACAACTCTAACCGCGACCACCGACCGACCTGTCTAGCATTCTTTCATAACCACAAACCGTTGCTTTATTGATGAATTGAACCCGAGTCTGAGGCGACAACTCTAACCGCGACCAATGACCGACCTATCTAGCATTCTTTCATAACCACAACCCGTTGCTTTTTTTTAAAGTGGTCCTCTTTTGGTCTTTTTTCTGTTTGTCACTCAGGAAGCACTTTCTGTTTTTGTGGTTACTTAAATACAACCGAAACTTAAAACTTTAGTGTGAAACAGGCTTTAATTGTTGCACGTTTGTATTATAACACATCAATATAACAACAGTGCGTGCGTGTGCATGACTGTACAAAACTGATACATTTTATAGATCGTGTAATTGACTGTGGCGTAGCATGAAAGTTATAAAATAGTTGTGAGTTGCATTCCCTTGCCTTGTTGTGTTACCCTGACTGTTGTATAAGAGGTTGTTTATACTACGTGCGCCTGTAGTTACTCCGTCACAATAGTACTCATTATTTTTGTATATGTGTAGCTTGCTTCACCTATGTGCCACAACTTTATCTAAAAGCTTTGGCGTTACTTAATTCAAGGGCAGGAACGTCCTTTTTTTTCCGAACTCGAAAAGAGAGAGGTGTTATAAGTTAAGGGGGTTGTGTGTATGTCTGTGGCATCGTAGATCCCAAACGAATGGACAGATTTTGATGCGGGTTTTCTGTTTGGAAGCTGATGTGATTCGAGATGGTTCTTAGCTGTAATGGAAGGGTCGGGATCGTAGCTCCAAAGGAATGGACCGATTTAGATTTCGATTGAAAGGTGATGTAATTGAGATGTTTCTTAGCTACAGTGGGGGGAAGGGGACTGGTAATTTTTTTATTTGTGCTTGTGGATGTCTTAAAAAGAAGTATTTGCTTGCTTACAAATTCATAAACATTCTAAGTACTTACCCAATTTGCTTGTCATACAAACGTCGCGGTCGAGGCGACGACGGAGCCTCAGTGTCAAATAAACTGCAAACTATAATAACCATTGATGACATTCTACTAATAGCTCCACCATTACCAGGGTGTGGCTGCAATTATATAAAACGTTCGCAAAGTCAAATGTATGCCAAAAGGGGATTGCGTTTTGTTGGCACGCCGTGGAATGGACACTAGCTGTGCTTTTTGCACAGTATTGCCAGATTGTAACCTTTAGCACCCTTTAGCTAATTATTGAACGGGCGGAGCTTTTAAATCAAACGTGGATGAATCGGCGTATTAATGTGTGTTCGTTCGAAGATAAATTTGAACCAGTAGATCCGATCTTCATGAAATGTTTTTTATGTACTACAATCACGTCAGGCGGGGCTTCATATTATAACAAGACATAAGTTCAAAACCTAAAACCCGACTACGGAAAAATATACGGGTATAAAATAGCCTATGACAGCACTCTTGCGATGAAGACGACACGATTGATACCTCGCTTGACAAAATCGGACAAAGTTTTTAGTTTGAACACATATTGTTTTCTTTGCTTCACCGTAGTCGGGTAATAAGACACTCTATAAATGAAGACGAATCGATTGGTACCTCGCTTGTCAAAATCGAACCAATAAGGACGACGCTATTGTGTAACATCCAATTCAATTTATTTTAATTCAATATAATTCAATTCAGAGGATATTTAGGTAGGGAATAATAAATAAGGTATTTTAGTGTATTGAAACTGACGTACTACGCAGGCCTCCTCCCTCCCACGGCATGGCTACGTAGGCGTAGTACGCCTACGTTCGGAGTTTGCTACTACGACACCACTGTAGCTACGAACCTACAATCCCGAAGTGTTACGACTATAAAGGCTACGAAGCTACGAAGTACTACGAGTATGGTGCGACTACGACCTACGAATAAGTTATTTCGTAATATGGAGCAGATAGTTCGTTGCGCCTACCGTAACCATTGCATATTTTAAAGCTTCGCATTCGTAGATATGCCCTACAGCAATTTCTAAAAGTACCTATATTGATGGAGCATAGGTATTATTAAACTACCTGCTCTGCCTTCCGGCTCCGGCCGTAGTATTCCCTTTATTAAACGGCAACTGCATTTCCCAGCGGAAAAAGTAGCCTATGTCCATCTGATATAGGGCAGCTTTCTACTAGTGAAATAATTTTCAGAATCGTATCTGAAGTTTCAGAGATTACCCCGAAACAAACAAACAACAAACTTCTCTTTATAATATTAGTGTGCCTACATTATGATCACTTCCCACAACGAAAATTTGTAAGTTAAGAAAATAATATTAAACAATCTTGTTGTTCTTTCATATCTCGTCTGCATCATATATGTACCAATTTATTTTTATAGTCCGTTACCTAAATGCACCCATCATAGAATGTCATAAAGGGAAGTTTTTTTACCACGATTGCTGTCATATTTTAACAAAACTGCGGAAGAATTTCCAAAAAGATTA
Organism: Alsophila aescularia; assembly: GCA_946251855.1. Classification (NCBI taxonomy): domain Eukaryota; kingdom Metazoa; phylum Arthropoda; class Insecta; order Lepidoptera; family Geometridae; genus Alsophila; species Alsophila aescularia. The sequence continues at coordinate 1,150,819 of OX276380.1, read as the reverse complement.
TTATCGTCGCTTTTTTATGATTATATCACGTAACGTAAAGTTGCGGGAAGTAACGTTAACGCAGTATTGATGCTGTGAAGAATACAATAATTACACTGAAATACAACAAAGTGTATGTATTATGTAACGAAATATTATCGTACATAGATAATATTTCGTTACATAATAAACAAAATTAAATAATAGTAAACAAGTAAATCATAATATGTTGACTAAAAAACTTAGATATTCATAAAAATCGTCAAAAAGTATAAGTCGAAACTTCCATGTATCACATATTTTGTCAGGATATCTGAAAAAAATATGTAACACATTCATCATCATCATCATGTCAGCCTTTAGAAGTCCACTGCTGAATATAGGCCTCCCCCAAAGAGCGCCATGACGAGCGATCTTGTGCCACCTCCATCTACCGACTTCCTGCGATGGCTACAATGTCGTCGGTCTATCGTGTGGGGGGTCTCCCCACACTTCGCTTGCTTGTTCGTGGTCGCCATTCGAGAACATTTATTCCCCAGCGGTTGTCGGTTCTGCGAACTATATGGCCTGCCCATTGCCACTTCAACTTGCAAATTCTGAGAACTATGTCGGTAACGTTCGTTCTTCTACGGATTTCCTTATTTCTGATTCTAACACGCAGTGAAACACCGAGCATAGCTCTCTCCATTGCACGCGCGCAACTCTGAGTTTTTCTATGAGACCAATAGTTAGCGACCACGTCTCAGTGCCGTATGTCATCACTGGCAACACGCACTGATTATAAACATTCGTCTTGAGGCTCTGCGGTATCCGCGACGAGAAGATATGGCGTAATTTCCCGAACGCTGCCCATCCGAGTTGGATTCATCGGTTGACCTCTTTGTCGAAGTTGGATCTACCCAGTTGGATCGTCTGACCCAAGTAGACAAAGTGATTAACAGCTTCGATAATATCGTTCCCAACATAAACCGGCATGGGTACAACATGGACATTTGACGAACATCAGTTCGTCTTACCCATGTTCATTTTAAGACCCACCTGTTGGGAAACAATATTGAGGTCACTGAGCATTGTGCTTAGGTCTTCCAGAGTTTCAGCCATGATGACTATATCATCAGCAAATCGAAGTTGAGTGATGTATTCACCATTGATGTTAACACCAAATCCGTTCCAGTTCAGAAGCTTGAATATATCTTCCAGTGCAGAGGTGAACAGTTTCGGAGAAATAACGTCTCCCTGTCTCACCCCTTTTTGCCGCTGGATAGAATTCGTGCTCTGATCCTGAAGACGAACTGTCATGGTGGCCTTGCTGTACAAACACTTCAACACTTCGATGTACTAACACTTCAACACTTCTGCATAATCTGCCGGAGTGTATGGATGTGGTCTTCGGTGCTAAAGCCTTTCCGGAATCCAGCTTGTTCGGAAGGCTGAAAGTCGTCAAACCTACGAGCGAGACGGTTTGTAACTACTATCGAAAACAGCTTATGGACGTAGCTCAGCAGCGAAATGGGCCTATAATTCTTCAAGAGGGTTTTATCACCTTTCTTAAAGAACAAAACCACTACGCTCCTGTGCCACGCCTCTGGCGTAGTACCCTCGAGGATGACGGAGTTAAACAGCTTCTGAAGGACTTTAAGTACCGGTGTCCCACCCGCTTTCAGTAGCTCTGTCGTTATTCCGTCCTTCCCTGGTGCCTTGTTGCTCTTAAGCTGTTTGAGAGCCCTTCTGATCTCGTATAAGCTGACGTCCGGGATATCTTCGGTATAATAATAATGTCGGGTCAAACGGGCTCTTGCATCGCTAGTCCTAGTAGGAGGACTACGCGATGAGGTGTATAATAGTCCATATAACTTCTTGAGCTCACTCAGAATCTCTGGCTTCGACGAAACGATGCTGCCATTATCAGTCTTTGCCCAGTAGACAGATCTCTTGCGAACACTTTTTAGCCCTTATTCCGCTCTATTGCGTTCTTAATACAAGTAGTATTGTAGGAAGGCAAATCGTGTCGCATTGACTTGGAGATCTGTTTATTAAGCAAGCTGTAACTCGACATATCCACTGAAGACTGCAGCCTCATCTCGCCTCGTTCTGCCATAATTTTCAGTGCATGCTCAGAGAGTTTCTGTGTTCTTTTTTTTGCGGGGGGGTCTTAAAAAATTCCGACCCGACAGCGTGGCCAATTTCCACCAGCCCGTTATTTAGTTCGTCCACTGTATCTATCGCATTCGGTAAGGATTTAGAAGCGATTTTGGAGCTCCAACTGAAAGGTCTCGGGGCTTTGGATTTGGGCAGGACTTGGGCGAAGGGTAGATCTCATCAAACGAGACCTCTCCAGCAATGAGCCTCTTACCATGCGGTGATTATTGCCGGTCTTAACCCTGTTGATCACAGAGACATAATTGAATATATGCTTATTGGTCGTCAAAATGAAATCTATCTCGTGCTTATGACCGTTGGGGTGCAGCCATGTCTATTTCCTGGTCGGACGTTTCTTGAAAAAGGAGTTCATCATAAAGAGTCCCTCCTTCTCCATGAAGTCGGCCAATCACTGACCGCTTTGGTTCCGCTGTCCAAATCCAAACTGCCCCACTCTCAGTTCATCGACATTCGTCATGCCCAGCCGTGCGTTGAAGTCCCCCATCACCACTGTGAAGTTTGTTTTCGGGGCATGTATGGTATTAGAAATGTCGTCATACATAGCCTCCACTTCATCGTCCGGGCGTTTTGAGTGTGAGGCGTACACCTGTATGACCTTCAACGAATACCGTTTGGTAATTCTGAGTAGAAGGTATACCACCCTGCTCGAAACGCTTTTGATCTTCACAATGTTGTTGACGAGGGACTTGTGGACGAGAAACCCGACACCATGTTGGGACTGCTGGTCGTCCTCCCGGTAATAGAGTAAGTTGCCGGAATTGAGGGTCATCGTATCCTCTCCCTCTCTTCGGACTTCTGATAACCCTATAATATCCCAGCGCAACTTACTTACTACTTCTTCCAGCTCTATCAACTTCTCATCGGTCCTCAAGGTGCGTGCATTATAAGTTGCCAGGTCCAGAGATCGTGGGGGTTGGTAGCTGGGTCACTGCCGGGGATTCTTAGCACCCCCTGCTCTGCCGTTACCATGGCTGCTACCGGTGCCAGGAATAACGGAGCCGCCGGGGACTGGGGGAAGTCATTTTGGTGTGTCTATTATATTGCTTTGCCATAGTCACCACGCTTGGCAGGCGGATTGGTGACTGCAGTGTAGCAAATATGTGCTCGGAGGACGCTGCTGCCCGTCTTCCGGTGTGTAATCCCTTAGTCGCCTCTTACGACATTCACGGGAGGCTTGGGAGGGGTCTTATTCTAAGACGAGACCGCCACGGCCAATGTAATACATTATTATTCATTAATTATTCGATGGCGCACTCACACGCTTTGTTAACTTTTGGTATAAAAACTCTGTGACAATACTTCATAATAAAAAAACCTGAACAATTTTGTATATATTGTGAAGTAAAATCGAGAGGATACTGAGTAACCAAGAGAAAATCAAGATCTGGTGGATCTTCAAGCCACTTCAGCTGCGTGCCTATTATCTTCTATGGGGAGGAAAGCTAAAAGGATGGCTCGCAAGTTTCCTCTGCACCTACTAAGTACAATTAAATTATTGTGACCAAGAAGTCCCTTTGAGCTGGCAGACACCCTCGGGGGGGCTCCGGCCACAATTAACTGTAAAAGCCGGTTTAGCCGAGCATATTCTTCTATTTTATTTTTTCCTTTTGACGTTTATGATCATTGTTACCTATTACTATTCATAATTATTTTATTACTGTAATTGGTGTTAGCCTTATTACATAAAAAAATAAATAAATAATATTTGTGCAATAATATGGGCTGAAGCGACGCTACGGTTATGTCGATGTTTCCACAGAGGGTGAAATCGTAAACATTGTCTCTCCTCTACAGTAATTAGACACTAATTTAAAAATGTCATCATAGACATTAAAAACTATTCGACTGATTGCGATACGGTTTTCTCTGTTGGATAGCTTAGGGTTTGACTTAAAAACTGGTGTACTTGGTATCTCAGTCCAATCAGTATAAGCCGAGCAATCGATAAAAACTTTTAGACGGCTGAGGGAATTTTGATCAAATGTTGGTAATATTGGTATTTTAGGTCTTGGAATAGTACATAGAGTACTTTTAATCTAGATAAATTACCACGCATGCGAAGCCGCGGGCGTCAGCTAGTTTAAAAATAAAAATACTAGGAAGGTACATAGATAAGATAATAAATCTTTATTGCACTACAAAACATGCAAAATTCAATAATAATATAAAAGTGAAAGTGTGTGTTTGTGTGTGTGTGTGCGTGTGTGTGTGTGTGTGTGTGTGTGTGTGTGTGTGTGTGCGTGTGCGTGTGTGTGTGTGTATGTGTGTGTGTGTGTATTTGTTACTTCTTCATGCTGAAACTGCTGAACGAATTTAGATTTTGGTAGAGTAACTGTGCACAAATAGGAATTCACATTTTTTATTTCTAACTATATTCAAGATGGATAGGTACTTTTCATAATCATCATCCATCATCATTGTCCACGCAAAAGAAAACACAAATTTAATAATTTTGTAGAGGAAAAAGCCGCATCATTCCGTATATTATGTTCTCGCTAAGCAGGCAGTAAAATCATTAAAAACCTTAGGTAGGAACAATTTTTCTGCAGAAGTTCACGGAGAACGGGGTCCGTGGACTGCAGGGGGGTTGACCGCCCGACCGATCTAAAGCCGACGCGGTTGTCGAAGACAAGTCACCACACGTCACGTCGCAGCTAATGTAATTAGTGTCAAATGTGGAGGCGTAGCTCGAAAGGATGCACATGTTCTTTATTTCATCTTGTATATTCAAGAGGCAGCTAGTGAAATCTCAAGTAGGCATCGCCACTGTTTTGGGATTCGACTTCGGATGTTGACTCCATTATAAACTATATACACGATTTTATAACAAAGTCTCTCGCTACAGGGCTCTTGAGTTAAAACTTGAAAACACTTTTGGAAGGTTACTGATTTTATATTATGGTGTTATATTTTTATTGATTAAAAGGTCTTGATAAGTTTTCATTATATTTACGTTAAAAAACGAACTGTCTAAAGAGATAATGTGCATTTTGTAATGGACAGTAAAAAGTAATATTTTGATCTGAGGGCATTAAACAAGTACTTCTTCAGCAGCAATCAAGAATTTATTAACCTGAATGGAAGTGATCTTCTATTAATTATTTTATTCCGTTTCCGATATGGACTCTGAGTTATGGTCAGAATGTCAAGTGAATGTGCTATTTTGAAAATATTTCTTCATTTGCCAAGATAATTTTCAACTTCGCGTTCACGCAGAACCGATAGTGCACTGTCGGTTGTCGGTCCGGTTTCTATTACACACTGGGGGCTCATAGTCAGTTTTCAGTTTGTCTACACGCATGGTGTATTGTGCCGGCACTAATTCTACCTTACCCTGAAATCCAATACACTTAAATTCCGCTAAAGTCCCAAACGCCTCTACCGGATACATAAGAAGGTAAACACAATATCGAATATAGAGCCGGCCTGTACCCTCCGGTATAATAGAGTCCTGCATTGAAGGCGGGTCAATAGCGCCTTTGTGGCGACTCTATTGTCGTTTCTATGCATGCTATGACTATCCTATTGATATATGCTGATTTTAATATTGGGCTTCAGAAATAACTTTGGTGTATTGGTCCAACTTTAATGGAATTAGGATGGACTACATCGCTCTTTCACTGTTACTCTACTTTATATTTATTCGCAGAGTTCTGATTTTTGATCTAGCTAATCGAGGTCTCCAAATCAACTTGAACTAAACGGCGTTTATGTGTATTGATGTTCTATAAGAACTTTCAAACTGATCCGATCTTTATTAAATGTTACCTCTACAGGATATCTAGAAACATTAGAATCGTAGAACGATAAATAAATTTTAATAAATGTTAATTTTACTCTCATACCCTCAACACATCAATACATTAGCACAACAACATAAATTACGGCGCTATAATAAATACGATATCGAATATCGAATCCTCTTACAATAGAGTACACTCCATAGTTCCCCTGAGCAGAAACTTGTGGCTTTATGCTCTCTCCTTTGTGGAGAAAAATATAGAGATAGTCTTTCGCTGAAAGTGAAGGAGCTAACTCCATGTTGCTATGCTGTGGGAATATGTTTACCTTTCTAACTTGACCGATGCGTCGTTGCTGTTAGTTTAGAACCTTTTTAGTGACGTGACAGTTGTGAGTAGTTCGAGCGCTAGAACGGCTGTTCCTTTTGAGATATCTCCCCCGACCAGAAGTAAAACTTATTGATAATGGCATTGAGCAATAAGTCATCCATTATCCTGTCATTACTCATTATATTTTTCTGTATCTCTTCTACTACATCTGCAGCATATTCGTCTTCTAAGAACAAAGCCTCCCTGGTTTGAACCAATGATCCGATTCACACCGAATTGCACTCTGAATGCGCTACAGTGCGGCTTCGCGTCTCGTAATATGTTTGGAAATGAACTAAAATGAAAATATTTAACCTCGACACTATACCATTGTATAAATTGTAACTTTGTATGTCTTGAACAGATGTCCTCGTGTCCCCTTGTTACCCCGCGTCCGTTGTCCACAGGATCACGTGCCTGCACCTGCCGCTGCAGTCCAAGTGGGTGCACGTGGGCACGGAGCGCGGCAACGTGCACGTCGTCAACATCGAGACCTTCGCGCTCAGCGGGTACGTCATCAACTGGAACAAGGCCATTGAAGTGTAAGTGCTAATTTATGATTCTTTTTGCAAAAAATAACAGGTCAAACGCCTGATGGTAAGCAGCATGCCAGTCTAATTTCAGTGCTTGGATTTATAAAGCTTTTCGTGGCAGAGGATAGAGCACGCATGCCTGAGCCATTCAAGTAACATGGCACATGGCAGAGTCCCGTACGTGCTATCCAATTAAATAATTAATCACACTTACGTTACTTTCTATAGCAATGCGACCCCGTACGTGAGAAAACGTATTGACATAATGAAAGCACCTGAAACCGGCTTTACTATATTCACTGAAACTTAACAGGCAACTCGAAAGACGTCTCTCAGAATTGAAAAGCTTTAACATGTTTACTCGTAAAAATAACCAACTACACATTTTGGCTTTTAGACAACACAGAACAGTTGCTAAGAACGCCAAATGAAGAAAGTTTTGGCAACACAGTAATTGATCAGCTTCAAAGAACTTCTACTACTATTGTAATTGGTTTAGTTTAACATAATCAAAGTATGTACTTAGTTTCAAGCTTTGGTTGTTAGGTGTTGCGGTCAGCCTGACGAGACACAATACGCGTTGCCTTTGCCTGTTGCTCGTAGAGAGACAATTTCGGTTACTTTGCCCCGCTTTGAGAAACGGTCGGTAGTGTGGTCAGAGTTTGACAAGTGTGTGGCGGAAACACTATGAGAAACGCCGTGAGGGCACGCTTTTGTTAACTTGGTGTTTAGTTTGTGTTTGAGTAAGGTAGTGAAGGTTTTGTGATGATGTATATTGATCGAATGTCAGACACATTGATGTTGATATTCTATTTGTATTGTTATTTGATATAACTGGTAAAGCGCAAAACTTTACATGTTGTTTTAAATAAGCTATATTTCCGAATCTTAATTTGTTTGTATGTTTGTGCGAAGATAACCTCTTTCCGATCTTTATCTAAATTTTGTTCCTTTATGGTTGCTGAAAAAAAACGAAACATTGCGAGGTTTAAGTTCATTGCGTAAACCTAGTGGAACATTATTCAGCCGACATAAGAAACAGAGATATTTAAAGTTTGCTTATTCCTTCAAGCTTTAAAAATATAATCAACCGAAAGATAACGCAGGCAGTATTATTCTGTCTTCGAGAATTCAATACTTCACCAAAAGTAAATCAGTTCAGCACAGTTCAATTAGTCGCCGCCCGGTACATCGACGGGCAGAGGGTGGCCGCCCTGTAATTAATTACGTTCGGCCGACTGTAGAGCTACTAAAGTTTAACCATCATCGCTTGCCACTGGGGACTCGCGGTACGCCACGTGGGAACTTATACACGAATACTAATAAGCCAAAAAAATAAATATGAACAAAATAAAAATATGTAGCTTACTTCAGCTTACTAATCCTAAGGGCTATGTCGACAACTTTGGTTCTCTGGCGGATCACCTCATTCCGGATACGATCTTTCAGAGAAACTCCAAGCACAGCCACGGAATAAATAATAGTACAAACCCGCTGAGCGACCCTTTCCATAGCCCAGTGAGCGACCTTAAATTGGTAGACCTAACACATATTAAATCGCACTATAACCGAATTCATTCATTAGCTACAACAAGGAAAAATGACTAACATTCCTTCGAGCTTCATTCATTGTCATGTTCATTCTTCCAAGTTAATTAAACAGAGACAAAGAACAACATGTTAAGTAAAGTAATTCGAGTCACAACAAGCCGCCGACGTCAACAAACGGGAAGGAAAACGGAAAAAACACTCTTAATCCGGAAACAAACTCTTTGTTTACGGAAATGACTTCAACGAGAGAATATGCACTTCATTTAACTTCACTCTTTAAGTAAATGTAAGGAAAATACTGGAAAATTATATTTATACGGCTCATAGCTCAAATGAGCGAACAGTAAAATAATCGTAAAACGGCGCTTATTGTCGGTCTGCAGTAATCTTTTATAGCAGATATTAACTTACATTGAATCTTCTCGTTCGTTGTGTTGGCGTGATCTGTATTTCACTTTATTTTGTAGCAAGGTCATAGAATAACTATATATATATATATATACATAGGCGTATATATATATATATATATATATATACGCCTATGTAAGTTATACCTTGGGAATGTTAAAAAATTATACCTAAAAAGCAGTACCGTGACATAATTACTGACTGACAGAAAACGCACATCCTAAACCGGTAGACCTAGAGATATTCATTGAGTACCCCAGGGGCGCAATAAGGAGGATTTTTTGAAATTCCATCTCCAGGGGGTTGAAAGGGGGTGGCATAGGTTGCACGTAGTCAAAGCTTTGCATCTATATTATAAAACTAGTAGTTCTGCGAACACTTGACCTCGCGAGCACAAACTATTTGCAATAATCTAGCGGAGCACAGTAGCGCCTCTAATGAATGACCTTATTGTTAAACTAACATTAATAACCAAGGTGCTCCATCAATCCCAACTAAGGGGCTGATTCCACTGGTAGAAACCTAAAAGTGAGCAATTTACTGCATTTTGGGGAGCTATTCTGCTCATCACGCTGAAGATCCTCATCAGATCTTCACCTCATAGATGGATGCATCGATTGTACTTGAAGCAGAGACTTGACCAAATATACCTCTGACAGGCATTTGATACGGTTCTGCACGAGCGCTCGCTTTGAGCCTTTAATACTATTCTGAGAGGCATATAAAAATGATTTTGAATTAGGATGCGGACATTCATTCGAGTTCTGGTCAGCGAGATTATCTGACTGAACTCGAATGAACTCCTTTATAATCGCAGAATCAAGAAATCAGAATCTTCCGCCAATTGTTTGTAGGATGCTGTTAGTGGTACCCCGCACTCTGTTTAGCAGGGAGGCGGTTCTTTTCCGCAATGTGAAAGCTATCAACTCGCACCTCCGCAAACATATTCGACGCTCTACAGAAGCGGTACACTTACACACCTAGAATCTCACACACCTTCTTGTCTCTATTTATGTAAGCAGTTCATGTCCTCGTAAGGATGTTTTTTTAAGCATTCCTGTTACGGTGTTCGTTACCATGTGACGTCATCATCAACATCGCAGTCGTAACCGCATCGTATCGTTAAAACTGATCGTTATACCGCACTTGAACACCTACGTTGGGTGGAAGGGGGTTGAATTTGAAGCATCTAATTATGTTACGAAATATACCAGTAATGAGGAAGGTTTGTTAACACAGTTTGAAAATGGAACGATCGATGATGGGGTTCGTTAGGAGGTTCTCTCTCAGTAATTGCTAAAGTAGATTAACGAGCTTGGGTAATTATCCAATCTTGAGATTAGACAAATTGATGATCAATCGCGAAGGGTAAAGTAAATATTTGCTTATGAATTATGAGCCAAATTCAAATATCTGAAAAGGTTTGAGATAAAATTAAAATAATTAAATTGTTTTTCTGATTTAGGCGAGTTAATCTTTTTTTGAGTAAGAAAATATTTGCCTACAGAATCCATTTAAGAGACTAAACTCTTGACCTTTCTTATATACCTAAATAAAATCACTTGAGTACGGCCCTGGAGCGGGTTTATTTGTAATAGTGATGTGGTAAGTTTTTAGGGACAGAAAGTTTTCATCAGGAAATTAAAAGTGCTTTTTTTGTATTGGATTCTAGTGTTATTACGGATTTTGATGAAACTTGCTGTGGTAATTATATATAAAAATAACACAAATCAAGAGGTACCAAAAATTCTGTCAATTACAAAGAAGATAATAAAAAAAATGTCTAGGGGACTTAAAATAAGCTACTGAACAAGAATATCTCGTTTCTTAAAATGTTTCGTGTCTGTCTGTTTGTCTATTCGCGCATCACGTAAAAACTACTTTCATTGTTAGATAACTTAGGCTTAGACTTAAAAACTGGCGTACTAGGTATCTCAGTTCAATGAGTAGAAGCCGATCAATTGATAAAGAAACATTTGACGGCTCAAGGAATTTTGAGTATTGGTATATTGGTCCTGGAATAGCACATAGAGTAATCATAACCCAGAGAAATTATTCATATGATTTTATTTTTTTGCTACGTTAAATAGCCTTCTAGAACACTCAAAACAATGTCATCATAAACATTAACCCCTGAAATGTGCGGTTACGCTTTGTGCCTTGTCACTTACGGTACGCTAACTACAAGCGTAGCCTTTACTGGTTTAGAGCCTTGGCAGTCCGCAAAATACGAATATCTGCAAAAATTGTCATGCACATTTGCCTAAATGAATAGACTATCCGCGCGGGTGTTTGCATGCTAATCGGCCGGTGGAAGGGCACACTCGAGCGCCGGCCCGCACGATAAGCCGCTCACCCGGAATTAGGCACGTTTCAATCACGATCAAATCTGAATAATTATTAATGCTGGTCAGATTATTACCGCTCGGGGTGTAAATGGGACATAGAACTAATTTCGTTTTACTTTATATAACACCAGTATAATAACAAGAATACTAAATAACACTTATAAAAAAAAAGGTTTGTTTAACTAAAATAAAAATTCAAATAAATAAAATTGCCAGTGGTCCCCGCACGAGGTCAAGCCTGTGTCGCGGGAGAAAAAATGGGGTAAGCTCAGCACTGTACTGCAGAGACTAAGTTTAGGCTACGCAGGGCTGGTTTTCAGCATACGCCAATGTTTGAACTGAGGTGACTACTAGTGACTCGCCCCGGCTTCGCACGGGTAGCGCTCACACCGTGGCATTTTTATTACTTTTAGCCTTTTTATTCTCGTCGTCACGAGGCGATCCTAGGGTTTGGGTTTGTTCCACTAACCCAGGGACCAAACCTCAGTGGACAACATACAAGTACAGGAACAATAGGAGCACACGGAGATGTTGATAAACAGCGGCTTCACCTTCTTGGACACGTTGTAGCAGAAGATGACCATGTACAGAGATAGCTGGCCTATCAGCAACGCTTGCAGCTCTGCTAGTCGAGCTGGTTCTTCTTTACTGAACACGAACACGCCCTAAGCTAGAAGTCAGCATTTTGGTGGGAATTCTATTGGCCGTTATTTTAGGTAGGTAGTATTTAAGTATTAACTTAAACTGCCAGATATAGGTAGATAAAATAATAATTTATTTATCACTTTTTATCAGATATTTTGTAAAAAAAACATGGACATGAGCCAAAGCAATGAATGACAATCTAGGAATGACAGGTTATTTTAATTTAGAATTAATAATGACAAACTATCAAACAGAATGAAATGGATTATGAAAGAATTAAGAATTATGAAAGAGGTTTCACATCGTCAAACTTCTAAACAAGATATAATTACATAATCTAAAACCCTACTACGGCCGGGTCAAAAATAGCCTTTGAAGCACTTGCGATGAAGAGGAATCGATTGATACCTCGCTAGTCAAAATCAGACCAAGTTTATAGTTAGAACACATAAACCTTCCTTTGCCTTGCCATAAACGAGTAAAAAAAATAGCCTATGACACTCTATACATGAAGACGAATCGATTGAGATACCTCGCTTGTTAAAATCGCTATGGTGGATCATCTTAATAACCACATACATACATACATATATACATACATACACTGGTAAACTCATTATCTTTCCCTTGCTTTGCTGTAGTCGGGTAAAAAATAAGCCAGTAAGCTTAATTCAAAATCTTTGGCAGCAACGATCGTGGTTGTTTTTTGACCAAATACAACAGCATTATTACTCACGTAGTACACACTTGATATTATTTCGTGTCCATGGCAACATGTCATTCCGTTCTGTATTTTTACAAGACTACGGCGAAGCGAGGGAAGGGTAATGAGTTTATTAGTCTATGTCATCATCATCATCATCATCATCATCATCATCATCATGTCAGCCTTTAGAAGTCCACTGCTGAACATAGGCCTCCCCCAAAGAGCGCCATGACGAGCGATCTTGTGCCACCTCCATCCACCGACTTCCTGCGATGGCTACAATGTCATCGGTCCAACGTGTGGGGGGTCTCCGCACACTTCGCTTGCTTGTTCGTGGTCGCCATTAGTTTATGTATGTATGTGTTTATACAGGGTGAATTTTTCAAGTGGGCGTGGTTGGCTAAATCAGAAACTATGAGGTTTAGCGAAAAGTACCCAAAGGAGTCTCGGGCCCGATTTTGATGAAAACTAAAACTGCATATTTGGATTTAAAAAAAAAACAATTGTCCTAGGCAGGAATCGAACACGTTGATTTTGGAAAAAAAACACATACTGTATTATTACACCATTCAATAGTGTCGCTAATAAGGATTGAATTCTGGGAAGAAATGACATGATACAACAGGAACCCGCGACTTGCTCGTAAAGCGACATTCCGACATTGTCGGGACACCGCAGCGGATCTGGGACATAACCACCGCAACTGGGACATAAGCATAACCACCAAAAGTGGGACGTAACAGTAAACCGTCTGCTCTGAGATAATGGCAGCGAGATAACGCTAAACTCTCGTATTTTGCTTACATTTGAGTGGATGCTGTGTCTCGAAATTCTTTCGGAGATATTAAAGTCGAATTTTGCTTCACCTTTATAGCGAGCTGGTCGTTACAACGAGCTGGTTTAGAACGTGGGCTTATTCAAGATAAGGCAAGTGTATGTTTTTAAATTTGTTTCATTTGTTTTTCCATCTTCACTAGCGTTTTTTGCTTATGTAGGGAAAATAAGTGCGCTTTAGTGGAAGTCTCCACCGTTAGCCGTATCCGTACCTCGAGGGCATTGAGTAACACTTACTTTTTAGCAGTAGGCCTCTTATGGAAGATTTCGCCAAGGGAAGTACCCGCCACTGTCAGATATTCAGCCGCCAAGCAATAGTGTGCAAATATTACTGTGTTTCGATTTGAAGGGCAATGTATCCAGCGAAATTACTGGGCAATGTGACTAATGGCTGGAATACACATGCTATGTAGTAGCACAAAATCATGCTAATTACGAGCAGATACTACTAATTAGCATACAGTTAGCATGTGTTTACGAAAAGAGTATGCTTGTGAACAAGCGCGCTACCTAATTGCAAGCCGGTCTATTTTTCGTAATAATCTCAAATTCATGGGAAGTCATATGTTGTTTTAGAACCACACCTAGGAGTGCGCCACAATAGATAGCACCAGTAGTTTAAGTAATAGTTTTTTCAAATGTACACGGTGTGAGGCGCGGATGTAGGATGATGATGGATGATGTAGGACTTGTTCTATTGGTAGAACAACCGAAAATTATTTTCCAATTGTTCTATTAGTAGAACAACCGAGAATATTTTTTCAATTGTTCTATTAGTAGAACAACCGAGAATATTTTTCCTACTTGTTTTATTGGTAAATCAAATACTAGAACAGATGGTAACTACCCGCTCTAAAGCAAGTCTGAACGCGTTTTGCGAGCTTGCTACTTGATTAGTTGAAGTGCGTATGAGCAAATGTACACGAGTGTGTAAATTTGCTCATACGTGCTCATGCGTGCTGTAAATGTGCACACTTGGCCAGCGTGCTGTAAATGTACACACTAGGACAACGTGCTGTAAATGTGCACACTTGGCCAGCGTGCTGTAAATGTACACACTAGGACAACGTGCTATAAATGTACACACTCGGACAGCATGCTGTAAATGTACATACTCGGACAGCATGCTGTAAATGTACATACTCGGACAGCGTGCTGTAAATGCGCCTACGTAGTAGCAAACAAGCATGCTTTTCTAAAAGCATGTGTATTCCAGGAAAAGAATGTCTCGGGGTGACGAGCGCAGTGCAGTGGCGCTCAAATTTAGCAACCAAAGTTCTGGGACTGTTGCACTGCAACTGTTATGGGCACACGTGACGCTTACCATCAGGCGAGCGAGAATAATAAAGGCGAGCAACCTGCTCGTCAAATCACTCAATCGAATAAAAAACAAGTTTTACACATTATTTAGTTAGTGTTTCACATAATTTCTTATTGATCGTCAGCTTAATGATATATAAAAAAAAGTGTTAAGTTACTTAACAACGATACTAATACGAGAGAAATAACGCGACCGTTGATTTACCCTTGTACGGTCCCTTTGCACAAACATTGATCTCTAAATAAATACATACACCCATAAGTCCGTTATCTGCGGTCGCAGTGTGCGGTACTGCGCCTTGTCGGCCGAGATAACCTGAAATCATAGGCTACGATGGATACACGGCTGTATGGTTGAGTAATCTTGGAACTGTATTTACTTGGTTAGATATGATTATGTATGTACATATATTTCATATACATGACTGTGTTTAATGTTTAGGACATGCGCTTTCAAGGATGCTTAGCTTGGGAGCAAACCAATTATAGTTTATATCAGAAGTAATCTAAGTATTTAATGTCACGTTATCATTTCTGATCGTCTACGACATATCGCCTAAATCAATTGACTAACAAATGCTGAGAGCTGTTATTTTGTGCCGCTAGTAAGCGAAGACTTTCTGACATATTTTCTTAGCAAACTATTTCAAACTTGTCTCAACTTCTCATTTTACTTTAAAATAATAGATCTTCACAAAATGCGCTATCGTTACCGTCCCGAGACGATCTAATAAATCACCTGCTTACTATCTCATTCATAATTCGCCAGATTTAAGTCACACTCTCAGAGTTCCTAATAGCTCGCTGTCAAGAGCTCTACTTGACCCAGGCAGACTCTAGATAACACCCCGCGAGAGCTCGTAGAGTCGAGCCATTTCGGTCGATCGGGAGTAGTGATGCTGAAACTTATCTATCTGAACTTTACCGGAGCCTGTTTAGGGAATCATTAAATGTGGAAATTACTCCTTTCGTGAACACTAAAGGACTGTAAAATAAAGCTTCACTATGAATAGGTCATGTATGTTTGGGAGGCAGACTCAAGTGTGTTGGAATCATTTAGTTACGGTAGTAACATATACATCAATGATTGGAATATATTCTGTACAGGTTGCTAACGCGTATCCCTATATCCATAGAGTATTAAATTATTGCACATCTCTATGAAGTATGTTCGCTCACACCATTCATTATTTTGTTGTACGCTACCCTGCAGCGCACGTTGTTGCTAGATTTGTGTTCAACTATGTATATCCCCACCAATATATAAAAGTGAAAACGTTTGTTTGTTTGGGGAGTTTTAACGCGATAACGGCTGGACGGATTTTGATTAAATTTGGAATGGAGATAGCTTATACCCTGGAATAAAACATAAAACATACTTTTTTTCCGGAAAACGGTACGTTTCCTCGAAAAAATTGGAAATATTGATTACTCGCTGTAAGGAACTGTTGCTATGGAAAAGAAATAACAGTACTGTAAAAAAACATCAAGAGCATTGGTGCTATGCCTACTTTTTGCATTGGTTTTTAATATCCTAGAAGAATATAGGATGTTTTTTTTCGCGATCAGCTGTAGTCCGCGCGGACGAAGTCGCGGTCGAAAGTTAGTAAATTAATATTTATAGTAGTTTAGTGCATTTTATTCAGTAAATCGAATATAACGTGGGGGAAAAAATAAGAAGAAGATAAGAGAAGTAAGTTGTATGATAAGATTAGGGAGGTTTGCACAGAACGAAACAAAGAAAGTAAGCTCCTATTGTATTGTCTACGCGTGCAGACCTATAGTTAGTACAGGACAAAAAAAGTTTTTTTTTAAATAAAACTCCTAATGTACCCCGTCCATGCAAAATATTTCAGAGCAAGAATAATGTTATTTGACCTATTTGTCCGGGCGTTAAACGGCGTCGTTAATTCGTTCACGCCTCATAAAGCGCCGCCATTTAACGCATGAAATTGTTTGCATCTTCCCGGGGCCCTCCTCGCTGGAAATGTTCGCTGCCATGCCGCCCTGAATGACTTGATCAGAGTATTTAATTTGTTAACTGGATACTTCGTATTTATAAAACAACTAGTTTTCGTCCGCGACTTCGTCCGCGCGGACTACACAGTTTATCGCGAAAAAAGCACCCTGTTCTTCTAGGATATTAAAAACCAATGCAAAAGTATAGCACCAACACTTTTGATGTTTTCTGACAGACTGGTTATTATTTCGTTTCCATGGAAACCATTCCTTACAGTGAGCAATCAACATTTTCCAGTTTTCCCATGGAAACTTACCATTTTCCGGGATAAATCCTATAAAAAAACACATCCAAAAAGTATCCTATAAAAAGTACCTATCCTATGTTTTATTCCAGGGTATAAGCTATCTCCATTCCAAATTTCATCAAAAGCCAGCCGTTATCGCGTGAAAGCTCCAGTAAACAAACAAACAGACAACGTTTCACTTTTATATATGGGTCTGGATATCGAATACAATATCGATGGAAAAAACGGGTCTTACCGCAGATCATTTTGACTGTCCCCGAAGTACTCAAGTTACTATTTCGAAATGTTTTTTTAATATGTTATGTAGAAAATAAATCTAAGCACACAGTTAGAAATATAAAAGTAATAAACTATACATAACATACAACATCTTCCAGACAACCTTTTCATGGGTTAAACACGTTCGAAGAGCAGACGGTGTACAATAATTAAATAGACAAACAAACAGAAATAAAAACCACTATTTAATACGAATTAATGACGATTACTGGTAGTTTATTCCATAATCAGATAGCTTACACTGTAAACTATTAACCAGAGAACCGTGTAAAATGCACAGGATCTTCAATTACACGTGTTTCTGTGAGCGCATGTGTCGAGGATTGGAGCTCCGTGAGGAGAACAAAAGAATGGTGTATAGAGGAGAAAGAATATGAGCATACCTACAGTGTTCAGTTCATTTTCAATTTAATAGTAAAAAATTAAAACTGTCGCAATTTAGCTGTTTCAAGCTCGCTATATCCCCTCGGCTCGCCGACACTGTACACTGGAGTTTGACAGTCTCCGCCGGCCGCGGGCGTCGTTAACTTTATACGAGCCATTACAAACGCGATTCCGATCGTGACGGGCTCTCTCCCGAGAACCTATAAATAAAAATCGACGTATGACCTTTATGCGCCCTTTTACATTATAAAAGCGGAAAATGAATATTAGAAAATTTGCGACATGCAGAGAGAGTACTTTGAATGATTAAAAATGTAGCTTATACGCAGTAGCGCATGCTTAGAGCTAAACATATGTGATTTAAAATCGACAAAATAAAACAATCAGGTCCACAATAAGTTAGGTGGGTAAAAGTGCCGAGATGATAATCATTATTGTGTTGTCGTCGGTTCAAATCCTACTTTTCTTATTCGTAATCTTTCTTGCTGATGAATTTAAATTTCATGAAAACAATTTTATCGGGTTCACTTCAAACACCAATTACTACAGAACGTAGCGTTATGTAGCTACGTGACTACCGTTCTTGTAGCACCAATTGCTACGAATGCTACGCGCAGTTGTACGATAACATAACTCTGTATTGAACACTTAAAGCAATCAAATTTACATTAGTACTTTGTATAAAATCCACGTAATGCGTACAATGATGGGCGCCAGATTGTTACACCTGTATAATACTGACGTTAGGTACAAAGTGAATTAATTGTTCGTAGAAGTCCTTCGTTAACGTCTACAACTAGCGGTTATTGGCACTTGGTAGGACTCCTTCATGTCAACCTCGACCACCACAGCTAACAAGCACTAACAGTCCGACAGCTATCCTTTAGTTTGGGCGATATTTTAATTAAATTACTAACTTGATCTCTTTCAATTAGTAATGGCAAGAGTCGGATGCTGAGTGGAATATCCTCTAAATGGCTGAAAATATCTGCTGATTGGCAAACAATGCTTTGTCAACTGATGGACTAAACGACAAAATAGTTTATATACGTATTTTATTATGATTACTAGTTGTACCCGTGGCTTTGCCTGCGTGGTAATTTCATAGAAAGTAGCCCATACGTGTTATTCCAAGACCAAAAGTACCTATAATGTAGTATGTACAATAAACTACGTTTCTACATAATTATTTCAGGCGTCAAATGGATTTTTATTAATTGCTCGTTATCTAATCATCGCATTAAAATACCAAGTACGCCAGTTTGTTAGTCATACTCTAAGCTATCAAACAGTGAAAACCGCATCGCAATTGGTTCAGTAGATTTTACGTGATGCGCGAACAAACATAGAGACAAAGAGACATACACGATTTTTAAAATTGTTATATTCTTGTTCAGTAGCTTATTTTAAGTACCCTAGACTTTTTCTTAAATTATCTTCTTTGTACATACTTTTTCGTTTTAAGAAAACTGCGGGTAGGTAATGCAATGACCTCTGAACACTTTGGATTTATTAGTTAGTAGGTATAAGTACAATACAATACTATACAGAATTTCATGGAATAAGAAGAAGAAGAAAAAAAAAGAATTAAAAACATTTATTTGACACACAATTACAAAAAATGACAATAATAAGAACAAAAAATAGTAAAAAATTAAGTGCGGTGCCAAAAAGGCCGCGCCACAGCATAATACCGAGTGTCTATGACACTCAGCGCACAACCCTGGCACAACCCTGAGGGGATGATTTGGAGGAAAAATAATAATTAAAAACAGAGAAAAAATAAATTTACTCAATAATAACAAGACTCTAATGTATAATGTAATATATAATATAACCAAAACAGTGAATACAAATTATAAACCTACATATGCGTAATAAGAGTTATGAAAGCATTTGTTACACTGAATCTTGAGTACCGTGACTATCATAATACTTAGTTTTAAATTAAATTATTTGTAGGTATTATAAATTAAGATAAGCTTCTCGATGTATTCTTATATAGCTTCTTATTGTAATCTGAATCCGATGATACTTACTCGTAGTTAACTTTCATGATAAGGTCGATGTAATAATGATTTAAATGTAATAATCAAACCAAAACCAAAAGGACAGATAGCCTGTCTTTAAAGCAAAATCAATATTTAATCATGAGGCCAATACCAAGATGTACCTACAAAGTATCGACAGTGTCGTGATGGCGGCGAGCCGCCAGCCTCTTGTTAACCGACCGCTGCGACTAAGAAAGACAATAGTCTATTTGTATTGACATTCATTCAGTCGGTTGAGACATTGTAAATTCATGAATGCTTCGAAGCCACCCTTTTTGCAGTTCTTTGATTTAGGTATTTGAGCCGTGGAATTAGATTGAGGTAGAATAGAACACACACCTACTTACTTCTTCAATATACCTGCAACTACTCGGAAACATTCGTAGGTCGTAGGTACCCTCTGACAAAAGCCTCGGGTCCTACTTCGGTCGGTATGTACATAATTATATGGGACCAGGAACCAAATCACGGGCTTTCAAACAACGGGCGTGTTTGTATTTAATTTACATACTACTTATGGTGCTTCGGTAATCACTTCGGCATCTTCGTATTTTTTACACGACTGCCCAAAAAAAGGAGTGTAATGTTTTTAGGATTCATGTATGTTTGTATGCACAATTACTTTTAAACGCCTGAACAAATTCTAACGTATGGGATATTGATAGAATCCTTAAATCCCCCTTAAACACAGGCATTTATTTTTTTATTCTATATGGCTGCAGTATGGTTCCATTTTCAAATGTGAAAAAAATATTATTCCTTCGAATTTTACATTATGGGTATCAAATGGAAGGCCTTGATAAGCACATTTCAACAGTATATAATTTATTGCCATAAGTACTTTTTTGGCGGCAGGCGTTTAGCTTTTAAGCTAGTTATGTACTCTTATTAATCGGACTGCTTTTAGAGCGCTGGCCATAAATCTGATAGGTCCTAGGCTTAGAACTTTGAGCTGGAGGGAACCAAAAACGATACCACATTATAATTTTAGCTACTATGACATTTACCACATATGTTATGTATATTATAGGTATCTAACCATTTTTTTTTTTAATTGTTGCTATTGTGTCAAAAATGAACCATCTGCCGGTGAATACAGAAATCTTCTTGATCGCCATTGGACCAAGTGTACGCTCAGCAATTAAAGACCACAAAGGCTGTCCTTTTGTCACTGACATTGTTTCAAACCTATAAATTAAACTGAATACAGCGGCGTCCATTCTCCGCTCAGCGCCGCGAGTCAGGGCTGTCACGCGCACGCCGGCGCGAGCTTTGTGCCTCAACTGCCGATAATTACGACGCTTACCTTTCTAACCAAGCGCAGTTATAACAGTAAGAACAGTCTACATTTACTGGGTAGTTATATTATCAGCATACTTTGCATGAGGTTTGCTCATAATCCACATTAGGACAGCCCATACCCCATCTCTCTCTCTGTTTTCGTTTTTTTTCTTTGGGATAAATTATAAATCCAGCTGTGCATTAATTAAAGATGTTAGTATTCGTCGCGAATAATTCACGCTAAGAAAGAAAAGTCTATTGTCTAATTATTGTGTTTTGTAAGTCTAGAAATGAAATATTGGATCTTAAATTTCGATTTGTCTTTTTTACCCGAGTACGGCGAAGCAAGGAGAGAGTAATGAGTTTAATAGTCTATGTAAGTATGTAGGTATGTAAATGTTCCACCATAGCTTTACCCTTTTTGGTTCGAATTTGACAAGCGAGATATCAATTGATTCGTCTTCATTTATAGAAAAAAAAAACCGGCTACGAAGCAGCAACAGAAGGGTTGTGTTCAAACTAAAACTTGATCTGATTTTGAAAAGTGAGGTATCAATCGATTTGTTTTCATCGCAAGAGTGTTACAAGCAATTTTTTACCCGTCAGTAGTCGGGTTTTAGTTTTTGAACTTATGTCTTGTTCTACGATCTTTTCTAATCTCAACGCTCTAGAACTTCCGTAGCTGCTTAGGTTTCATTTGTTGCAGTTTCAGCGCTGCTGTAGCTTTCACGGAGTAAAAGAAACTTATTTCTACTATTCCGTGGTTGTGCAATGCCCTTACTGGTTATGCACTGTAGTGCTAACGTAGTAACTTCTGTACTGGAGTTGACGTCTAACAGAATAACTCGCGTTTTCAACTTTGATGTTTGTAATTACAATTATTTTTGATTAGAGAGCAGCGTTGGAACTTTTAGTGAGTTATGTGGAAATGTCGCCGTTGTAATTAGAATCTAAAATGAGTTTCAAGGTACATAGGTACATATTAGAGAGCAGCGTTGGAACTTTTAGTGAGTTATGTGGAAATGCCTCCGTTGTAATTAGAATCTAAAATGAGTTTCAAGGTACATAGGTACATATTAGAGAGCAGCGTTGGAACTTTTAGTGAGTTATGTGGAAATGTCGCCGTTGTAATTAGAATCTAAAATGAGTTTCAAGGTACATAGGTACATATTAGAGAGCAGCGTTGGAACTTTTAGTGAGTTATGTGGAAATGCCTCCGTTGTAATTAGAATCTAAAATGAGTTTCAAGGTACATAGGTACATATTAGAGAGCAGCGTTGGAACTTTTAGTGAGTTATATGGAAATGCCTCCGTTGTAATTAGAATCTAAAATGAGTTTCAAGGTACATAGGTACATTTTAGAGAGCAGCGTTGGAACTTTTAGTGAGTTATGTGGAAATGCCTCCGTTGTAATTATAATCTGAAATGAGTTTCAAGGTACATAGGTACATATTAGAGAGCAGCGTTGGAACTTTTAGTGAGTTATGTGGAAATGTCGCCGTTGTAATTAGAATCTAAAATGAGTTTCAATGTACATAGGTACATATTAGAGAGCAGCGTTGGAACTTTTAGTAAAATTATGTGGAAATGTCGCCGTTGTAATTAGAATCTAAAATGAGTTTCAAGGTACATAGGTACATATTAGAGAGCAGCGTTGGAACTTTTAGTGAGTTATGTGGAAATGCCTCCGTTGTAATTATAATCTAAAATGAGTTTCAAGGTACATAGGTACATATTAGAGAGCAGCGTTGGAACTTTTAGTGAGTTATGTGGAAATGCCTCCGTTGTAATTAGAATCTAAAATGAGTTTCAAGGTACATAGGTACATATTAGAGAGCAGCGTTGGAACTTTTAGTGAGTTATATGGAAATGCCTCCGTTGTAATTAGAATCTAAAATGAGTTTCAAGGTACATAGGTACATTTTAGAGAGCAGCGTTGGAACTTTTAGTGAGTTATGTGGAAATGCCTCCGTTGTAATTATAATCTGAAATGAGTTTCAAGGTACATAGGTACATATTAGAGAGCAGCGTTGGAACTTTTAGTGAGTTATGTGGAAATGTCGCCGTTGTAATTAGAATCTAAAATGAGTTTCAATGTACATAGGTACATATTAGAGAGCAGCGTTGGAACTTTTAGTGAATTATGTGGAAATGTCGCCGTTGTAATTAGAATCTAAAATGAGTTTCAAGGTACATAGGTACATATTAGAGAGCAGCGTTGGAACTTTTAGTGAGTTATGTGGAAATGCCTCCGTTGTAATTATAATCTAAAATGAGTTTCAAGGTACATAGGTACATATTAGAGAGCAGCGTTGGAACTTTTAGTGAGTTATGTGGAAATGCCTCCGTTGTAATTAGAATCTAAAATGAGTTTCAAGGTACATAGGTACATATTAGAGAGCAGCGTTGGAACTTTTAGTGAGTTATGTGGAAATGTCGCCGTTGTAATTAGAATCTAAAATGAGTTTCAAGGTACATAGGTACATATTAGAGAGCAGCGTTGGAACTTTTAGTGAGTTATGTGGAAATGCCTCCGTTGTAATTAGAATCTAAAATGAGTTTCAAGGTACATAGGTACATATTAGAGAGCAGCGTTGGAACTTTTAGTGAGTTATGTGGAAATGTCGCCGTTGTAATTAGAATCTAAAATGAGTTTCAAGGTACATAGGTACATATTAATTCGGAATGGTTTATTTATGAGATTGTTTGAAATTTACTTACTAATGAAAGCTGATTTAACTAATTAATAGTGAAACCATTTTACAAATTCAAAATTTTGTGGGGACAAATCTACTATAGCGATTGTGTGTAATCTATCTATATAAATAAAAATTAAATGCTGCTAATATGTATGTATGTATCTTTGTATGTGGATAGTGGATACGTGGATGTTCCACCATAGCGTAACCTTTTAGTTCGATTTTGACAAGTGAGATGTCAATCGATTTGTCTTCAGGTATAGAGTGTCACTGGCTATTTTTTTACCCGACAACGGCTAAGCAATGGAAAGGTTATGTGTTCAAATAAAAATCTTGGTCTGATTTTGACAAGCGAGGTATCAATCGATAATCGATTCATTGCAAGAGTGTCACAGGCTATTTGTTACCCGACGTACTGTCGGGTTGTAGTTATTGAACTTATGTCTTGTTATAGAAAGGAAAACTGGAAAACTTTCTCGGAAAATTTTAAAATTCGGGAAGAACTGAAACGTCATTTTCTATGGGTTTTTTATTGGGGTGCTTCGTTCGAAATTTAAGAATAAACAAAGTTCGCCTGACAGTCGTGCTTCTCTCCTTTAGCGTTTCTCGTGGCACGTCACGGGTAAACAAAAAAGTTTCAAACGATGGATACTCGTACTTTTCAACAACATTATCGTTATCATCAACGCGGGTATAACCGCAGGGCGATGCTACTTATAAATAATTGAAGGTAGTTTATTACTAAATAAAATATTGCAAATCGGCGAAAAGAAAGAAGATTCCTTTTTCGTAAATGTACTAGCTTCTTTGTTAAACGCCCATACTCTTCAAAAATTTGAATTCAACATGGCGGTCACGCGGATAATAATCGAAAATGAAAAAAAGGTCTATAGTGCTCTTCTTCTGCAAGCTCTCGGGAAATTTCATCTCAATGTGTACATATCTGTTGGTTGAGTCGGATGACATTTAAACAATCTCTACCTACCCGCAATCATTTCAACAAAGCTGCCACAGCTGCCGAGTGTCCATTGTACTCCATTGACTCCATTTCAAGTACCAGGCCCGTGTAAATACTCCACCAGCAAATGTAAACAAATCAAAGATTCATCACACATGTGCAAATTATAACGGTGACGTCACTCGCAGGCACCATTTTGATTAAACGTTTTGTTACACCCGATGGCGGGAAATTGAATTTTCATTCAAAGGAGCTGCGCTGCAGGAAATTATTTTGTATTTTGTTTGCACATTTTGTAGAGTAGGTCATTGCAAAATCTTATTAAATTATGAGCTATGAATTATTAACAGTGATGTTACTTATATTATAAAGATTGTATTGTTTGTATGTTTGTAATGGATAAACTTAAAAATAATGTGCTGATTTTAAATATTTTTTTCCCTATAGTAAGCTACATTATGAGCGAGTAACATGGGCAGTTTTTTTTTAAATTATAACAGAATTACGAAAAAAAAACAAAAAAAACAAAAAAATATATTAAATTACGAAAACTGCATTAATGTAACCCAGGGTATCAAAAATACAGAACAGAATGACATGTTGCCATGGAACCGAAATAATAATGAAATGTTGCCATGGAACCGAAATAATAATGGCATGTTGCCACGAAACCGAAATAATAATGAAATGTTGCCATGGAACCGAAATAATAATGGCATGTTGCCGTGGAAACGAAATAATGACAAGTCTGTCGCGTACGTGAGTAATAATGCAGTTGTCTATGGTCAAAAATCACCACGGTCGTTGCTGCCAAAGATTTCCGCTCACTGGCGTTTTTATTTTAGAAGTTACTGCGTGTTTAAAAATGCTAAAAGTAAAAAAAAATGCCGCGGTGTGAGCGCTACACGTGCGAAGCCGGGGCCAATCACTAGTATTTAATATGATCGTATAATTTTCATGCCAAAGTAACCTAAAAAGTAAGGCTACCTTACTTACGGGTGCGGCAATAGAAGGTTGATTATTATACATTCGCAGAAAAGTGTTATTAAAATGGTGTTAGACTAGCATATGTGCTACTTGGTAGCGGGTTGTCTTAGAACCAAAGAGTATGTAGCCACTACGTTTTATTGAGAGCTATGTTTCGTAAGTGACAACATATTCATTTCTTCGCCATTGTGTACCAGCACAAAGAGGGGAAAGTAACGCCCACTATCTGCTATCTCAACCTGCTTTAGGATTCAAATGTTATTCAAGGCTCGCGACCCGTACGCGAGGGCTTGTTGGGAATTTGAGAGAAACAACAATGAAATCGAGATACGGACTTACGCATATTTATAACAGAAATATGTCACATAGCTTGTACCGACCTCTATCAGCTGCTATTCGACTCACGTATTTATTCACAAAGGCGTGTTTAAGTCACAACCGGTTTGATGGACACTGAAACAAATAATGTTATCTATCTATACCTATAATAAAGCAGTAAGTACCAAAAAGTCTGTACAATGAAGATAATTAAAGAAAATTGACAAGGGTGGTTAAAATAAACTACTGAACAAGTTTTTTTATGTGTAACATCTTTCTGCTCATCATCATCGTCATCATCATCATCATCAGCCTATATCTGTCCACTTCTGGACGTAGGCATCTCCTAATGCACGCCACTGAGCTCGGTCTTCAGCTCTCCTCATCCATTTTCTGCCAGCCGCTTTTCGCAGGTCGTCACTCCACCTGGCCACAGGGCGTCCTACACTACGTTTGCCTAAACGTGGTCTCCACTCGAGAACTCGTCTACCCCAACGGTTATCGGTTCTTCGGGAAATGTGACCAGCCCATTGCCACTTTAGCTTGCTTATCCTTTGAGCTATGTCGGTTACCTTGGTTCTCCATCGGATATCTTCATTACGGATCTTGTCCTTCAGAGAAACTCCAAGCATAGCTCTCTCCATAGCTCGCTGAGCGACCTTAAATTTGTGGACTAGTTTGACCGTGAGTGTCCACGTTTCGGCTCCGTAGGTCACAACTGGTAGGACGCACTGATTGAAGACCTTTATCTTCAGGCACTGTGGTATAGACGACGAGAAGACTTGACAAAGCTTACCGAATGCTGCCCAACCCAGCTGAATTCTTCTGTTGGCTTCCTTCTCAAAGTTGTTCTTACCCAATTGCAATATTTGCCCAATTAAACATATTGTTGGACAACTTCAAGAGGCACACCATTAACTGCAATCGGTTCCGGGTCAATAAGATCGTTGAACATGATCTTGGTCTTATCTATGTTCATTCCGAGACCGATCCGTCCAGAAGCATCATCTAGGTTGGTCAGCATACTTTGCAAGTCTTGCAGCGACTCCGCCATTAGGACGATATCATCGGCAAATCGTAAGTGTGAGATGTTCTCGCCATCGATATTAATGCCCATTCCTTTCCAATCCAGCGTCTTAAACATATCTTCCAGGGCATTAGTGAACAGTTTCGGGGATATAACATCCCCCTGTCTCACTCCCTTGCGCAGTTGGATATATTTAGACTGCTGGTTATGTACTTGGACTCTCATAGTCGCGGCGTCATACAGAAACCTCAGCACTTCGATGTATCGCCAGTCCACTTGACAACGCTGCCGTCAAGCCTAATCGTTCGTCCGTTGTACGTAGCCAGGGTCAGTTGTTTTTGTTTCGGGTGGCCTACGGTAGCCCGGGGAGGGTATTCTTTCTGCTCGTTTTCCTGCAATCTACGGGAGTGATTTCGTGAAAAACGTAACCCATCTGTAACCTGAAGTGTAACAGGAAGTCAGGGAAGCGCACACAGACCAGGCCACAGCTAGTTTTAAATACTGGACAAACACGCGGTCAATAGCGCTTGTAAGAGTGAAGCAGTCTTTTGCTGAATGGTACTGCAATTGCAATGGGGTGACAACTGACATCGCTATCAGATTATAGTGAATTGTCATTGTCACTGACTTCAAAACCATCGAAGCGCGATTGCCTGCGTTCATCTGACCCCACTACTTGCCCCCTCCCCTCCACACACGCATTGTTTCACGAGCCGCTTCCACCCACTCCTATTAGCATGAATAAAATATTCGATGAAAGCCACTTCTCAGCCGGTATCGCCATCGCTCGCTTTTCAACGTGTTGATTGATTGGTTATGAATAAAGCAATCAGCTTTCCAAGTTTTTATTCCAATGAATGGGTTAATAGTGAATGGTGTTAATTGTGAGGTTAAATATTGTACTTATGTATGTGTAGCCGATGTGTAATTTTCAATGTAAAGTGAGGACCCTAGCGTCGCCGGGTGAGGACCCTAGCGTCGCCGGGTG
This sequence comes from Alsophila aescularia, assembly GCA_946251855.1. Classification (NCBI taxonomy): domain Eukaryota; kingdom Metazoa; phylum Arthropoda; class Insecta; order Lepidoptera; family Geometridae; genus Alsophila; species Alsophila aescularia. The sequence goes on along the minus strand of OX276380.1, from coordinate 1,122,987 downwards.
AGGACCCTAGCAAGCTCTACATGTTTTTTTATCAGATCTAGTAACTCTATATGCTTAATAATACTATTATCATGAAAGTATTTTCTTTCTATATTAATTCTCCCTCCCCTATCTCTCTCTCTATCTCTCTTTTTCTCTCTCTCTCTCTCTCTCTCTCTCTCTTTGTCTCTCTCTCTCTTTCTCTCCGGAAAAGCATTTTTGATTATTTTATCTACACTCATATCGTAAAATCCGGATTATGAACTCAAAAATGGTGGCATAATGACATACTTTACGCACGCCACAATCACTAAGTAGAAATAAAACATTATAACACTGTTTTTTGAACTAAACAATGTTATAATATACTAGCTGCATCCCGCAGCTTCGCCCACGGTCAAACTTTGCCATTCCCGTCACCGCACTTTATGACAGAAATTTCAAAAAATACCTCCTTTTGCACCCCATTTTGTCACTTTGACACTTTTCACTTTGACATCTGTCACTTTGAGACCTGTCGCTTTGACACTTTTCATTTTGACAATTCCTTCAAAGCTTCAATCGAGGGTTTTTTGCAAAAATTCAAAATGTTGTGTTGTAGAGTTTGATTTTATTCTCAATCTTGTGTTTCTTCGAGTATTGATGTGTAATATTGGTGGAATATTAACCATTAGGTGTTCGTTAACGTGCACGAGTGTAGGCAAAGGAATCAAACGCAGATATAAATGGCATTTTGGGATTTTTCCAAATCTCCTACGGAAGTTTTAGTAAATGTCCACCATTTTACTGATTCGTGACTTTGACTTGACAATGAATGACTGTGACGTGACATTACTATACACTATTAAACTTGACATTGGCGAAATTGCTAGTAGGCTAGTGCCTCCACAGAAGCCATCTAATAAAAAAAGAAGAAGAAGAAAGCTTCAATCAAGACCCTTCTCAGTATTCTTGGTCAAAAATGCTTCAAAAGCTTCAATTCGTGATCATCAAAAAAACGTTCCATAAAAAAATGAAAGAGAAAAAATAATTGAATTAGGTATTCCAATGTTTTAATAGTTATTATCCTACTACTAGCTTTGCCCGCATGGTTATTTCATTTAAAAGTAGCCCATACGAGTTATTCCAGGACCAAAAAGTACTTTTTTTTTTAAATTCGTTCATCCGTCTAATAGTTTCATATCGATTGCTCGGCATCTAATCATCGGTTTAAGATACTAAGTACCCCAGTTTTTAAGTCAAAGCTTACGCTATCCAACAATGAAATCCGCATTACAATCGGTCCAGTAGTTTTTCTGTGATGAGTGAACAAACATACAAACAAACAAACAGACAGACACGATTAAAAAAATTGTTATATTCTTGTTCAGTAGCTTATTTTAAGTACTAGGGTACCTTTTTTTAAATCTTTTATTATCTTCTTTGTACAGACTTTTTCGTTCTTATTGTTCTTAGTATAGATACGGGGCGGAGACAAATCCAAAAAATCAAAGATCATAAAAATCTGTCCAGCCATTCTTGTGTTACTCAATTAGTACACTACTTACTAACACGATTTTCTGACTTTCTTTTATATACAGAATGACTTTTTAAAGTGGGCGTGGTTGGCTAAATCAGAAACTATGAGGAATAGCGAAAAGTACTCAAAGTAGTCTCGGGCCCGATTTTGATGTAAAATAAAACTGCATCTTTGGATTTTTGAAAAACACAATATTCCTTGGCTGGAATCGAACACGTTGATTTTGGAAAAAAAGCACAACTGTATTATTACACCATTCGATAGTGTCGCTAATAAGGATTGAATTCTGGGAAGAAATGATATACGGCAACTTAAGGAAAATGTTGTATTTTAATAAACTGATTCATATTTTAAAGTACTGTTTTAATTCATACCTGCATTACCTGTACCTTGTCCGAAATGACGCTCAATATTTTTCTAAACACAGACCCGCAGAGCGGACATCTTCACATCATTATGTTCTAATTTCAAATTTTTATTATGTCGTCGCGGTTAAAGGCCACAGTAAAAGAAAAAAAAAACAATTGAAATTAGAACGTAGAGTAAATTGGCGCCAATAATTTAGATTTTGTTCCACGTTTCGTTGATTATTACTAACTGTTTGCGTACTGTTTCGTAATTATAGTCGTATAGTAAAAGAGATGTTTATTCAGCAGTTTGGTGAACATTTTATTGCAATTTATGGTCCTGTGCCGTGGCCAGCGAGGTCACCGGATCTTACCCCCTTAAATTATTTTCTCTGGGGTATGTAAAAAACGAAATCTACAAAGACTCGTATAATGCAATTGATGACTTGAAACGAACTTTGGAAATTATTCTTAGCGGAAATAATAATATTTAATACTGAATGCAATACAATCCTTGAGACGTCGAATCCAGCTATGTATTGAAAACAACGGTCATCGGTCGTTTTGAACAATTAATCAGTTATGGTTTAACTATTTTCGTTAAAAATGAGCTCTTTCCTTAAGTTTGCCGTATGTCATTTCTTCCCAGAATTCAATCCTTATTAGCGACACTATCGAATGGTGTAATAATACAGTATTTGCTTTTTTTCCAAAATCAACGTGTTCGATTCCTGCCTAGGAATATTGTTTTTTCAAAAATCCAAAGTTACAGTTTTAGTTTTCATCAAAATCGGGCCCGAGACTCCTTTGAGTACTTTTCGCTATTCCTCATAGTTTCTGATTTAGCCATCCACGCCCACTTGAAAAATTCACCCTGTATATGTAGAAGATAGATATAATGTATATTTTTTCCCGTAAAAGCACCGGTTTGGACCGTACAACGAGGGTTTTTGCCATTTATGACGGCGCGTATTAGACCGTATGCGCGCAAATTCGCTGTTGACTGAAATTTGGCGCCATAATTTACTGTGCATCAGTACCTAGGTAACCAATTTAATGTGTTATAATGTGTTTTAGTAGATCTAAAGTTGTATCCTGATTAAAAATGTCCGACAGCTGTGTTAGTGAGGAGAATTCGACTCCACTATTTATATTATTATCATATTTTCATTAAAAGTAATTTCCTTTTGCATGAATTTAGATAAAGTATGAAACGGCACATAATTAAGTATTAAAACACTGGTTATGCAACCGTTTCCTAAACTATTATAATTATAGATCTTCTACAATGTTAAATACATTATATGTATTGAATAATACTATTTATTTCTTATTAACATCCCTTAGTAATTCAAGATCCTCTAGGCATCATAACCGTTTGCAATAAACCATACAAATATTTATATCTAAGGTTTTATTAAACTAGGAGAGGAACTTCAAATATAGTTTGCAATACTTAAATTATATAATGTAGGTACCTGTATAATAATATAACACTTAATCAAGCAAAGTACTCTCATATACTTTTGCTGCGAAATCACTCCTACTAAAAAAACATGTGCCAGATAATAAAAACATAACCACTCTTTATTGTGCGTACTAAAGTCTGTTAATAATCCTGGGGCCTAAAGCCTAGCTCAGAATATAAAGTCCTTTAGAGCTCTAGGTGCCTCACTAGATTTATCTGATGTTGTTATTTCGGAAGCCGTATAAAGGGAATTGATTTCTGTCTAAAATCTAGATTCGTGAAATGCGATCCTCGGACAATATTTGTTCATGTGATTGAGTTTATTCAGGGCCTTTGTTTTTGATATATTTGTCACAGCCAGTTGATTTATTGACTGCTTGCTACTTTGAAGGAGGATAACGTGACAGTTTGACCAGCTCTACGTCGTGACCTTATAAGTCTTGTCTATTCGCTTTCTGTTTCACACAGCGTTGGCTATTTACAGCTAAGTATTGCAAACTTCTTACTAGTTTATAACTCGTGGCCTCTGAACAGCAAAATTAATAACTCTCGTCTCCACTCACAAAGCGTATTAATAAAGCTAAACGCTTCGTTAAGTGCCGTGAAGAAACTTTCTAAAGGTCTGTAAATTGACGCTGTCACGGGGTCTGTCACGGGGTCTGTTTCTATTAATACCCTCGCAATTTTCACAGCTTTTATTCCGAATAGCTCCCTAAAGACGAAAAGCGATACAATTTAATAATTTGAATGTACCATAACAGCGCTCCGTGTAATTGTTTCTGTCTTTGTTTTATTATTTTAAGCGCGTGCCGCAAGTAACAGCTAGGCTTTCTTTGCACTATAAACATGAATTTTAATAGGGGAACTTGTGAACCCCCAGCCGCCGCCGCCGCTGTTATTGCAAACGCTAAATTCTTAGACAATAAAGGTCGTTATAACGCGCCCTCGAGCGCCAACCCTGTTACCTCGCCTCACGTTCACAATTTAAATAACGCGCGCTCATTGGTGACTCATAACGAACTTCCGCCGATGGCGTTATTGTAACAATTAAACTGCCTAGGGTTCTCACCCGCCCATTGTTATATATCCTAGATTTATTAAAGTGACTATGCCGTGACGTAACAACGTCCGCAGCAGACGAAGCGGACAAAAGGTATCGTGCAAATGTAATATAAAAAATCTTACAGGCAACGGGAATGAATAGGGTCGTTTGTTCGTTGCCTCTTAAAATCATATAAATTATAGAAAAAGAGCGACAGTTAGTAGGCACTGGGGAATATAATAAAAGGCTCTCGTAATGCCTTTTGGACCAGAAAATTGCGCAACTGTCTTGTTTCTGAATTCGTTTTGGTTCTTATTCGGTTAATGCTGGGAGGCTTTGACTACAGTTTTATTTAGTTACTCAATGCAACATGTTGTCTGTTATTACGTCGGGGTCCAATATTAAGGCACGAGTAACCTTTTTCCACACAGTGGTTTGTGTAGTAAAACAGTAATCTTTCTACATAAATATTCTACAGTTCTGTCGTATGCGGCAAGAGAAGCAACTGTAAGTCGAGTATGCGTCAGTCAACTAATTCGTGGGCGAGGTCTTCTGTAAAACAAGACCTGCAATCGTAAGTCGAGTATGAGTCAGACAGCTCAGTCGCAGGAGAGATTTTCTGTAAAACAAGACCTGCAATTGTAAGTCGCGTATGAATCAGACAGCTGAGTCACAGACGAGGTTTTCTGTAAAACAAGATCTGCAATTGTAAGTCGAGTATGAGTCAGACAGCTGAGTCGCAGGCGAGGTCTTCTGTAAAACAAGACCTGCAATCGTAAGTCGAGTATGAGTCAGACAGCTGAGTCGCAGGTGAGGTCTTCTGTAAAACAAGACCTGCAATTGTTAGTCGAGTATGAGTCAGTCAACTAATTCGCTGGCGAGGTTTTCTGTAAAACAAGACCTGCAATTGTAAGTCGAGTATGAGTCAGACAGCTGAGTCGCAGGCGAGGTCTTCTGTAAAACAAGACCTGCAATTGTTAGTCGAGTATGAGTCAGTCAACTAATTCGCTGGTGAGGTTTTCTGTAAAACAAGACCTGCAATTGTAAGTCGAGTATGAGTCAGACAGCTGAGTCGCAGGCGAGGTCTTCTGTAAAACAAGACCTGCAATCGTAAGTCGAGTATGAGTCAGACAGCTGAGTCGCAGGTGAGGTCTTCTGTAAAACAAGACCTGCAATTGTTAGTCAAGTATGAGTCAGTCAACTAATTCGCTGGCGAGGTTTTCTGTAAAACAAGACCTGCAATTGTAAGTCGAGTATGAGTCAGAGAGCTGAGTCGCAGGCGAGGTCTTCTGTAAAACAAGACCTGCAATTGTTAGTCGAGTATGAGTCAGTCAACTAATTCGCTGGCGAGGTTTTCTGTAAAACAAGACCTGCAATTGTAAGTCGCGAATGAATCAGACAGCTGAGTCACAGACGAGGTCTTCTGTAAAACAAGATCTGCAATTGTAAGTCGAGTATGAGTCAGACAGCTGAGTCGCAGGCGAGGTCTTCTGTAAAACAAGACCTGCAATTGTAAGTCGGGTATGAGTCAGTCAACTAATTCGCTGGCGAGGTTTTCTGTAAAACACGACCTGCAATTGTAAGTCGCGTATGAATCAGACAGCTGAGTCACAGACGAGGTTTTCTGTAAAACAAGATCTCCAATTGTAAGTCAAATATGGCTCAGACAGCTGAGTCGCAGGCGAGGTCTTCTGTAAAACAAGACCTGCAATTGTAAGTCTAGTATGAGTTAGTCAGCTGAGTCGCAGACGAGGCCTTCTGTAAAACAAGACCTGCTTGGACCTCGTGTTTAAAAGTTCTGAATGGATATTATTCAAATAGAAAATATTGCAAGTGATTCCAACTCTACTGAAATTATGAAGAGCTTTAAGTTTTGTTTAACAATCGTCTAAGCAGTCGTAAGAATTCTGCCGAGTAGCAGATAACCTCGGGCTACGCGCCACGTGCAGACATTACAGCACGAGGCGGGTGCATACTCGTACTTAGTTCTAGTGCCGACATATAACCTCGGGCTACGCGCCACGTGCAGACATTACAGCACGAGGCGAGCGTATACTCGTACATAGTTCTAGTGCCGACATATAACCTCGGGCTACGCGCCACGTGCAGACATTACAGCACGAGGCGAGCGTATACTCGTACTTAGTTCTAGTGCCGACATATAACCTCGGGCTACGCGCCACGTGCAGACATTACAGCACGAGGCGGGCGTATACTCGTACTTAGTTCTAGTGCCGACATATATTGCACGTATAACGTTTTGTATTCTGTGCAAACTTTACTGTCATTTTCACTAACACTGGTATTTTGCAACGTTTTTAACTTTTGCGTTTTTAAGCATAAAAAAAACCCATGTTTTTTAATGCCTTATTTATGATTTCTACGTGATTTGATTAAGAGAAAAAGTTCGTTGTAGTACCTTCTTTAAATAGACACAGACATATACATAGACATAGACATAGCTTTACTCATGGCAAAAAACAAGTACACAAAATAAAAACATTAAAGAAATAAGTACCTATATAGTTAGTTAGGTTTTTTGGTTAATAACAACCAGCGCTGGTCTTTCGTTGGGAACGGCAGGTGACGTCACGCACGGAAATGTCACATAAAATAAAAATATACAATAATAAAAATTACACATTAGGTACAAAAATACAATACAAAGTAAATAAAAAAAATATATTGAAAATCTTCGCCCTCTAAAACTGGAACTTGCCATATACTTTCGTAAATACATTTTAAAGCACATCAAATAAATATAAATATATTCGGGACATATATATTCAGGACAATTCACACCCATAAAATTAATATAAATATATTCGGGACATATATATTCAGGACAATTCACACCCATAAAATTAATTACCTAGCCCAAAATTAGGATACCCTTTACTATGGGCACTAGACAAAAGATAAACATACATAGATACAAATATTAAATTCATGACTCGAAAACAAACATTACTGCTCATCACACAAATAATTGCACCTTACGGGATTCGAACCGGCGACCGTTTGATTTCGTAGTTAGGGTCACTAGTTACTAGACAAACCGGTCGTCAAATGCATGTCTCAAATGCATGGCTGTGTACAAACATGCATTTGTGTGTGTAAATGAACGCCTGAATCAGGAAGCCTGAAGCAGTCAATTTATTATACATATAGCCGGGCATATGCCCGCGGCTTTGCCCGTTGGACATTTTCTTGGGGTTAAGTATCTGACGTGTTACTCCAGAACCAAAAGCACAATAAGCCAACTTTCGTTCAGCCGTCAAATATTGTTTACCGATTGCTCGGCTTCTATTCATCATCATCATCATCAGCCCGTATTCGTCCACTGCTGGACGTAGGCCTGTCCTTGTGAACGCTACTGATCCCGATCTTCGGCTCTCCTCATTCAGTCGCTACCGATTCACCTGGCCGGTGGGCGCCCTACACTACGTTTGCCTAAACGCGGTCTCCACTCTAAAACTCGTTTACCCTAACGGTTGTCGGTTCTTCAAATTATGTGACCAGCCTATTGCCACTTCAGCTTGCTAATTCTTTGAGCTATGTCGGTTACCTTAGTTCTCTTGCGGATCTCCTCATTTCGGATTCTGTCCTTTAGAGAAACTCGAGCATAGCTCTCTCCATAGCTCGCTGAGCGACTTTAACTTTGTGGACCAGCCCCACCGTGAGTGTCCACGTTTCGGCTCCGTAGGTCATAACTGGCAGAGCACACGCGTTGAAGACTTTCGTCTTTAGGCACTGTGGTATGGACGACGAAAAGACTTGACGTAGTTTACCAAATGCTGCCCATCCCAGCTGAATTCTCCTATCGGCTTCTCTTTTGAAGTTATTCCTACCCAATAGCATAATCTGCCCCCTTGAAGTTGTTCAAAAATATGTATTTTTGAACAACTTCAAGGGGGACACCGTCAACGGCGATCGGTTGCGGGGTAATAAGGTCGTTATACATAACCTTGTGTTTATTTATGTTCATCCCGAGACTGGTAAGACTAGAGGCGTGAGCTAGGTCGGTCAGCATTTGCTCGAGATCCTGCAGCGACTCCGCCATAAGGACAATATCATCAGCGAAACGGAGGATCTTATTCTATTCATCGGGTTGAGATAATCCAAATTAATAAATAAATAATAATAAGCACTTAATGAAATTGTCAAAGGCTTCGAATGGCGACCACAACAAGCAAGCGAAGTGTGGGGAGACCCCCCACACGATGGACCGACGACATTGTAGCCATCGCAGGAAGTCGGTGGATGGAGGTGGCACAGGATCGCTCGTCATGGCGCTCTTTGGGGGAGGCCTATGTTCAGCAGTGGACTTCTAAAGGCTGATATGATGATGATGATGATGATGATGATGATGATGAGTAAGCACTTTGACACCAAAGTTAAGGGACAAATATACAGGAGAATATTAAATACACCAGTTTTTAAGTCAAGCCCTAAGCTATCCAATAGAGAAAACCGCGGGTCAATTGTCTAGTAGTTTTTAAGTGATCCGCGAACATACAGACAGACAAACAGACACAATTTAAAAAAAACTTGTACAGTACATCTCAATTTAAGATAAATTTTTGTTGAATTATTTACATAGACTTTGTTACTTACGGCTCTTATCTATAATTATAACTGATAGTGCAAATTGAATTTATTTAAATTGTAAATTGGATCATTTTTCTAGAAGTTTGGGAGAAAGAAGTTATTTCGGAAAAACATATGTTAGGTGTCGGCTAACGATTTTCAGGAGTTTGATTATGGCTAACTCATTTCTATCTAAAAAGTATCTACAGTCAGTGCGTGGATGTTGAGCTATGAGCCAGAAGCAGTAGTAGGAATACAAATTCATTAACAAGCAGTGTGACAAGTGACACTGAGAGCTCAACATTCGTGCTAATGTTTGTAATAACAAGCAGTGTGACAAGTGACACTGAGAGCTCAACATTCGTGCTAAAGTTTGTAATCGATAGCAAAGGAATCTATAGCAGTTAATTTGAAAAACTGCTGCGTAGTCACAATAGTCTCGTCCTTGGACAAGGATGAGACATAGTCGTGGGGTGTAAGAGCAAGTGCGAGGGTAGTGCTGGATTTAGCAGTACAGGGATATGGATAGATGTTGGCGCGGTAGGTAAAAAATATGTTATGGGCACGGTATATTAACACCTTAATATATTTCTACTCCCCATCCCTTGAATATTTAATAAAGCTATCTTTATGTAGGTTAAGAGATGATACTGTGATTATGAGGAAACATCAGGGCCAAAGGGCGTCTCCAGCATGTTGATGGTGTAAATTGACTGTAAGTAGGTAGTCAGAGAATAATAAACTAAATTGATAAAAATACATAAAGCATTTATTTAAACAGTGCTTTACTGAGCAACGACATTGTCCAAAAATCAACGCTGGTGCTGCGAGGTCACTTCGAAGTTTTGCGTAGCCCATATAACATATTGCTCATATGGAAGCAACACCCGACGTCCTTTTGCCAGCAGCGCAATTGCAGTAATGTCACTGTGTTGCTTCTTAAGTAGTATTTGTATACCCTTTGTTGTTGCTCTGCGCCCAACACCCCCGTCTACAACAATATAAACAAAATAATCTCTGCTTCCAAGTCCTAAGTCCAAGTCCTAAGACTTATAGATTCGAATAATTCCTCGCTTTCTTCGGACAGTCGACAGTCTTCTGATTCGAGACATTTACAGAACACACCGCAAAGGCATCCTGGGGCGGTTGTCGTCGATGTTTGTTGCACGTTGGAAAACCAAATCGCTGAGCTACAGCTGTCCAGAAACGTTTGCAAGCGTTGTTATAGAAGGCTCGATCATGAGGTACCAGGAAACAGAAACAGTCGTTGAAAAATACAAAAATCGCAGAAAATGTAATCATAGACACTATAATATAATAGACATTTCCTGCGTACAATGAATATAATGGAATTTAATGAGCAGTTTTCCATTAGACATTGTCAGTTTAGTTCTTTCATCGTCAAGAGATGGCGCTCGCGTAACTTTTGGTATTAACTCAACCGAATGCAGTAATCTAAAGCAGGTAAAAACAGCGAGTGTAAAAATACACAAACTACGAGCGAATTAAACGAACGACAAGTGGTTTGTGTAGTGAAATTTGTTATTTTTTTTATTATGAAATTGGCAGTTTTTTCATATCCAGATTTTATTTACCCTTTATTAAAGCAGATAAATTAAATCTAAATAAAACGGTCCATTTTCTTTGTATCATTAGCTATAATTTATAATATAGAATATCAAGAAAGTAGAAAATACTACCAATAAATACTACAAGAATTATGAATTTGTTACAAAACTGAAGCACAACTTGCCATAAACGAGGGAACGCAGAATCTCATACCCGCCAGTAAGAGTAATTCAAAATCTTTAGTCATACCCAAGGAAGTTCTATGTACTTATAGAACTTCTTTGGTCATACCAAACTACAGTAATGTCACAGAATACCTAATAATACTCCGGTACTGTTATCAAAACTGTCGCCTACGCCATCGACAGATAAATAATGCTAAAATGACACATCTAAAACTGCTTATTGGCTGTGTTCACATACACGCTCGAATCATCCGTGCGATTATCGCTCGATCATCCGGAGATCGTGAACGACTTTGGACGTCCACATACAACTGACAACTGTCAAGTGTCAGTTTCATACTATTCCTCCCCTCCACTACTATTTTTCGGATGACCCAGGCGAACGCCCGGACGACGCTGTGAACGATTTCGAGTGTACGCGCGGGTGATCCGTGCGTCCTCGAACGTTTATGTGAACAGGCCCATTGAATTAATGATGGATGACGATGACATTGACAGACACTAAACAGATAAAACTATGATGCAACGTGTATCCGAACGAAAACAATTGAATGAGAATCATAGCGTGTGATCGGCAGCCCGATTCCATAACTTGACTACAATCGGATTATCACTTTTTTTATAGCAAATTCGACTCTATCGCAAGGCATTAGTGGTTGCGATATTGAGAATTCGATTGAAGCCAAGTTATGTAATTGGGCCACTGATAATACACAAGTATAACAGTGTGTATCCAACTTCCTTGACACAAGTAATATCTACGTGATTATATTCGCTTTGATATCTACAATAATTAAATGCATCAATGTTAGTTTTAATTCCCAGCTTTATAAATTATACTTAATATTTTAAGAAAACCACAAAAATATAACATGAATTTCCCCATAAATAGGCAACATGAATGGCGTGTCATTTCTTTTTTCTGGAGCCAGGTGAATTCTGCCATCCTTCTTTCGATGAAATATAATATATTGTACTTTGTAGGTACTTGTAGTCCTGGAGTAATACATAGGTTAAAAGAAATGTCCACGCGGGCAAAACCGCGGGCACAGCCAGTTATAAGTACAAATAGATAACGACAACCATACGCGGTAGCACAAATGATAGAAAAACAAGAAAGATTTTATTACAGCAGACGGCGCTGAAGACAAAGACTGTACATTCTCAAAACAAAAAGATCCTATTACAAAAGCTTTTAAACCCAGTACCGTCTTCCGGAGATACCAGTAGTGTGCGCAGGTACACGTAGTGTGCGGACAAAGGACCCGGTGTTCCGGTGAAATTAATGTAACATCCGGCAGGCGACCGGCCGAATCAAATAACACCGCGTTTGCTCGGGCGGCGGTTTGCGCGCGGACACCGGACTTTATTGTGAAAATCTGGGGCTTTCGGCAGCGGATTTGTTAAATAAGTTTTCAAGTAATACAGGCTGACGGTTTGGAAACCAGGACGAATATTTATGTGAAATTGTCGTATGTTGCGTACACAATCGTTCAGCTTTCCGCATGTTCGCCTTTTTAGCGCCATGTACTTCTGTATTTATTTTGTCCTAAATACCAACTTGTAGAGGGTCGATGGTCTCATATGTGTTTAGATTTTATTAATTAATTAACTAAAGGATATAACCTTACGAGTCTTCATCTTCCCAGTTTATCCTCTTAATAGATTACAACCCAAAACATGATCAAGAGTAACGAGCCCATAAGTCGTAAGCGCTCATCGCAGTAAAACCCCGATGGATACGAGTCATCTGGTTGGATACAAGCGATCCTGATGAATACAAGTTTACGGCTTTGTCTGTTAGCGAACACTGCGATGACAGATCGTTAGACATAAATCGCTAGCGCTCTAGATCGGCTTGCAGTTAATGACGCGGTGACGTCGAGGATGGTTTTAAGACATCGGATCCGGGAACGATGAAATTGTTGTTTATTAATGAACTAGGCAGTTATTTATTTTATTGATCTGATTCTCAAAAAATTATCAGGAAAAAAAATACAGAGAGAGCTTTAAAAAGCCCTTTTTTATTTTTTATTGTGATCACATTGTTTCTTTTTCATCTCCTGTCTATACTTATAATAAACCAATAAGAACGAAAAAGTATGTACAAAAAAGATAATTTAAAATAAAATGATGAAATGATACTTAAAATAAGTTACTGAACAAGACCTTTTTTTTATAAATCGTGTCTTCCTGTTTTTTGTGTCTGTATGTTTGTTCGCGCATTACGTAAAAAATACTAGACCGATTGCGATGCGGTTTTCACGGTTGGATAGCTTAGGTTTTGACTTAAAAACTTAATTAGATGCCGAATAATCGATAAAAAACTATTTGACGACTGAATGAATTTTAAAGAAATTTTGTATATTGTACTTTATAGGTTTTTGGTCTTGGAATAATACGTGTGGGCTACTTGTAATGAAATGACCACGTGGGCAGAGCCGCAGGCACAGCTAGTCATAAATATCATAACTATTACCTTGTAAATGGTAAAAAAAATAATGTATGGTAACCTAGTGTATGGTAAAAAAAAACCTATAATAAGTAGTGCCTCAATACACAAAACTACAGACCAATGATTACAGATCAAAGAGCAGATTCAAACGCGAGGGAAAGTGTAATTAAACAGTTTATTATCTTATCTAATAGTAGTTTATGAAACGGTTGCATAAGAAGAGCTATTAAAACTCGTGCCGTAGGCGAGTTGTTTAATAGTATCACTCGTGTGTGTTATACCTAGTTATGTGCCGTTTCAAACACTACTTTATCTACACTCATGCAACAGGAACTTACTATTAATGAAAAAAAAATATATCGTATTATTTTCTTGAGTTTGCTGGTAAAAGCTCGTTCGTCATGTTCGTTGTTGTTTCCGTGATATCAGGTGGAGTCCAATTCTCCTCACTAGCACTTCTGTCGGACATTTTTTAATCCGGATAAAACTTTTGATCAACTGAAACACATTACATTGGTTAGGTACTAAAGTAAAGTAAATTATGGCGCCAAGCCAAAATCCAGTACACAGTGAATTAGCACGCATACGGTCTTACACGTACCACCATAGATAATAAATGGCGAAAACTCGGAGACAAACCGGTGCTTTTATGAGAAAAACTGTTCAGTTCAAAATTAGACATTTCCTTCGCAATTGAGTTCAAAAAACAGTGTTATAATGTTTTTTCTTCTTACTAAATAAGTGCCGTTCGCAAAGTATGTCATTAATCATTATGCGACCATTTTTGAGTTCATACACTGGATTTTACGATATGAGTGTAGATAAAACTTAAAAGCAATAATAACACTACTTCAGTACGTGTTCTATTCACATTCATCCCTTCAACTTGGTCAATGGGACACTAAAAGTTTTGCGGATCAAAGCCAGGGGTCGAGTATACCCTTTGAATATCAAAACGTCCTGGTATTAAGTACCTAGCTACTTGTACGTAGCCTTTGTTGCTGGTACTAAACTGTAGCGTATACATACGTACTCACACTATTCAGGAGCATCGCTATGTTCCACACAACTACACACAGAATGTAGAACAATATTAGCATTGTTTTAAATCTTGTCGTACATTCAAGCCTCTCGCTCAAATGCCATTGAGTGGCTCGAGACAAATAGTCAGCGTAGAGCTTCGTTTAGGTTGTTCTAGTGTTCGCCGACTTGTTTGATACTTTTAGGAATGTAGTTGTTTTTATTTTAGATATGGTGGTAAGTGATAACCCATGAATTTAATCCTCTTTTGCACTTAGCTTCTGAAAAAATACTCATTATGTTCTAATATGTTAAGTCTGTCTATTCGACATTCTCACATAATACCTTATGGGTTACACAACAGATATGTAAGTATTAGAACTTTGGTTAGGCTGTACTGGCTTTTCTGTAAGCTCTTTATACCATGTAAAATTAAGCCAAATAAATATTGACTTTATCCCATAATTACCTACGACTACGACTATAGCAAAAATTTCTAATGTATTTTCATTTCATTTCAAAACTATCTGACGGGCTCCTCGTAATGCGGCTCACCTTCTTGAGGCAGATGTCTAAAGCCCCATGTGACTTACCATTATGTGGGCGGCTTCTTGTTTGCCTCTTATAACTTAAAAAGTCATGTTACTGTGCCAAGCCACTGGATGTTTCCAACGCGGCTTCTCGTTCCGAGGCAGACAGAGGGCCCATCTGGCGGCTGTTCTGCGTCGCCTCGCTTCAACCACTCTAATCTCCCTCCATTTAGCGTTTTCCCCCTATCCCCCCAAGTAGTTGACGCCCTGTCTATTTTCATTACGAAAGAAAATTAAATTATAACAATGAAGTAAGTAACTCAGTAGCTTCTATTTCCACATTTTTAGGCAACGGTATGGAAGCCGCTGATTTATGGAGCCAGAGTCACTGAATTATTGGACCAAGGCCCCATAACTCAGTGATACAAAAGGGCCCAATTTTCACAAAATTACAGGTGAAAATGGATTCTCACCTCTCCTCACTGGAAGCTTTTATGGATTTTCAAAGTGTAACAATAAACTTAATCATGCTATTATTATTATTATTATTATTCATTTATATTCAGACAATGTCCATAAAAATAATTTTGAGCTCGTACATACATACTTATTTAGTAGAAAAGGTAACAGACTAAAAAAAAAAACAAAAAAATAGCTCGTGATTAAACAAAACACGGGCTCTCCGCCTCTTCCACTGCTCAGCCTCCGAGATTGAACAAAGGGGGTAATAGAGGGGGGAGAGGCGGCAACAAGTGGCGCCGCGACTCCGCGGGACTAGTTGATTGATACGCAGCCTCCGCCGCCGCCCGGCTGCCACGAAGCTCGCTGTTCATCTCTCATTAATCTGCATTATGGACGGAAAGTTTGCAAGCTGATGAAATGGGAGCAGGGCTCCGAAACCCCCATGAAATTTATAAAAGCTTTGTTGCAGTAACAAAAAGAAAAAATAATTAATGCCTTTAAATACGCAAATATGTAAATGTTCAGTGTCTTAATAAATGATTTTTCTTCTACCAAGTAATTAATATTATATATGTTTATTAGTAATCTTCATTTATTTTATCTATTTAAACATATTTAAACAAGTCTTGTTTAAATATGTTGTTACTTTTTTTTGAGAACAGATTGAATGTACTCTTACTTAGGGGCACCAGCACCTGCAACATTTATTCAGTGACAGCTACGCCTACGATGCATCATCAGCAATAAAAGATACATCTAATGTAACAGCGATGTTTGATAAGCACGTAGGTACATGATAATCGTCTCTCTGTCTATCTAATCTATGTTGATGTAGGTTAGTATTATAAAAGTAAATAACACTCAAGTATGTTCAGTATGAAACGGCTGACTCGCGTCGATGTTTATTGATGATCGCCGACGGCTGAGGTGAGGCACAGGCTGAGGTGACTGACGCCGCATGAGGCGTCAGACACGGATTTGTAAGGGAGCGTACGTGCTCGACAGCGCGTGCTTATACCTAGCTTGAGAGATTCGGCGCCTGACTTATAATAGAAATACTTTTATAATGGCTAAGGAATTCTGCGATTTACAATCGCTTTTATAGAAACTACGACTACGTCAGCGCGAACTACTGTTTATCGCGAAAAAAAACATACTATATTCTTTTAGGATATTAAAAACCAATGCAAAAGAAGGTACAACACCAATGCACTTGATGCTTTTTGACAGACTTGTTATTTCGTTTCCATGACAACCGTTCCTTACAGCGAGTAATCAACATTTTCTAGTTTTCCCGTGGAAACTTACAATTTTCCGGGATAAAAAGTATCCTATGTTTTATTCTGGGGTAGATTATGCTATCTCCATTTAAAATTGGATGAGCCGTCTATGGCGTGAAAGCTCCTCAAACAAACAAATAGACAACGATTCAACGTTTGATATAGTGGAATGGAACATTAGTCAACGCTGACTGTGTATATGTCGGTGTCGAAATGTTTTGAGTGAGTAGTTCGTTTCACACATAAACTGTTGGTTTTTAGAAAACTTTATTGTATCAACGGAGTATTGTCTGTTATATGGAATTAGGAACTTACATATATTTTTTAAATAAGTAATCCTTTCGTGTTCTTTTGTATTGTACATACGGACCTGCTATTTTTACATCCATGAAAGTTTGAGTTTCTTCTTCTCAGAATCAATCTCTGAATAAGTACAAGCTCAAATAAATATGCAGTCCTGTTTAATTTGAAACTGTTATTTTTTCAGGACGAGACAAAATCACCCCGGGTCTGTGGTAGAAATTACTGAAAACCCGTTGGACGCTAGCAAAGTAAGTTCTACTTTACCTCGTAAGTTGCCAGACTTCAAAGTAGGTATTTAAAAGATCTTTAAAGACTCGTAAAACTACAGAAGTTAAAACAAACAATATGCAAATTGTAATCTGAAGGGATTCCAAATGTTCTTCGATAAGTTTCGAGGATTCCAACTTTCAAACTATGTCGACAGTTAGATTGAAGTTCTTTGAGTTCGATGACATCTTTATTTCTGTGCCAAACAGAACGGCTCTTGTAACTTTTTTGCTATCTATTTAATTTATAAAGTTTTAACTGTTAATGAGTGATCACTTTGTAGTGTCGTTGAAGAAGGGATAGAACAAATTAAACAAACCTTTTGTTTAATTTGTTCATTGGGCACATTAAACAAAATTTGGGCATTGCCATAGAACAACTATAGGTTTAGAGCATTACATTATTACGACTTAATAACTAATAAGCTCGTTCCTTCCTCCTGTATACTTACCACTGAAGCCTTCCTCTCGTTTCCTTCTCCTATATACTTACCACTGAAGCCTTCCTCTCGTTTCCTTCCTCCTGTATACTTACCACTGAAGCCTTCCTCTCGTTTCCTTCTCCTATATACTTACCACTGAAGCCTTCCTCTCGTTTCCTTCCTCCTGTATACTTACCACTAAAGCTTTCCACTCTATTCCTTCCTCCTGTATACTTACCACTGAAGCCTTCCTCTCGTTTCCTTCCTCCTGTATACTTACCACTGAAGCCTTCCTCTCGTTTCCTTCCTCCTGTATACTTACCACTGAAGCCTTCCTCTCGTTTCTTTCCTCCTATATACTTACCACTGAAGCCTTCCTCTCGTTTCCTTCCTCCTATATACTTACCACTGAAGCATTCCTCTCGTTCACGATAGTGTAGGTATATAAATAACACTTGTAATCAGTCTATTTTTATCCGACTACAGCAAAGCAAGGGAAGGGTAATGAGTTTAACAGCCACATAACCATATATATAGTACATACATACATAATGTATGTACTATATATATGGTTATGTGTATGTTCCACCATAGCGTCGCTCCTATTGGTCCGATTTTGATAAACGAAGTGTCAATCGATTCGAATTCAGGTACAGAGTGTCATATGCTATTTTTTTTATCCGACTACGGCGAAGCAAAGGAAGTGTTATGTGTAAAAACTAAAAACTTGGTCCGATTTTGACGAGCGAGGTGTACATTGATTCGTCTTCATCGCAAGAGTGTCATAGGTTATTTTTTACCCAACCGTAGTCGGGTTTTAGTTTTTGAACTTATATCTTGTCACATTTGTAATATTTTTTTTATCAGGAAGGTACTTATATCGGAACTTCAAAATTCAGTCCTCTTATCAGTCTCCCTATTAACTTGAACTTTCTCCTCTTTCCAGTTACTAATAGCCTTCGAAACGGGGCTAATAGTGGTATGGGACCTACGGACAAAGGCGGCGGAGTGGCGGGGGTGCCTGGGACTAGGGGTGCCGGGGGAGGGGGTGCGAGCGGCGGCGTGGCAGCACGACGGCAAGATCATGACGGCGCACGTGGACGGCGCGCTGGCCACGTGGACGACGCGCGCGCCGCGGCCCGCCTCGCTGTCCTACCCGCATGGTAAGATCATGACGGCGCACGTGGACGGCGCGCTGGCCACGTGGACGACGCGCGCGCCGCGGCCCGCCTCGCTGTCCTACCCGCATGGTAAGATCATGACGGCGCACATGGACGGCGCGCTGGCCACGTGGACGACGCGCGCGCCGCGGCTCGCCTCGCTGTCCTACCCGTATGGTAAGATCATGACGGCGCACGTGGACGGCGCGCTGGCCACGTGGACGACGCGCGCGCCGCGGCCCGCCTCGCTGTCCTACCCGCATGGAAAGCTGGGGCTTGGATGCGGCACCTCGACGGAAAGCTAATGGCGTGTAATGTAGCTTTGACGAAGAGGATGACAGCGCCCGTGGTTGGTTGAGTTTGGGATCCGACTGCGATGCACGTAGCAGAGAGCGTTCCTTTATGGTATGCTAAGATACTCCTTGCATCGGTTGCTCGAATAAAAGCTGTGGCCACAACGACGTCGCCGATTTAATCCTCTGAATGGTTGAGTTTGGGCTACACATACGATACGTAGCAGCATTATAGTCGATAGTACAAATTGTACAGCACTTGAATTATTCGAATTTTTGTGCCATGGTATTTTGTACTGTATCATGGTACAAAAATGCGACTTCAAGTGGATTAATTAATAAGTAAATCTTAAAATTCGATCCACAATTGGCGGAGAAACCGGAGAAAATTCATTTAAAAAAACTGTAGTCGAATATATGACTTCCTCCTTTTGTGAAATCTATTGGTAATATACATAGATAATGTTTCAATTCAATATTCTGACTTCTTTTTCTTGTTTTGTATTTCAGCAAAAGCAAACAAAGACGGCAAACTAGAACCTTGTAAACCTATACTCAGACTGGAATGGAAAACGGCAAGATCAGGGTAAGCAAATCCAAATGTAAACCTATACTCAGACTGGAATGGAAAACGGCAAGATCAGGGTAAGCAAATCCAAATGTAAACCTATACTCAGACTGGAATGGAAAACGGCAAGATCAGGGTAAGCAAATCCAAATGTAAACCTATACTCAGACTGGAATGGAAAACGGCAAGATCAGGGTAAGCAAATCCAAATGTAAACCTATACTCAGACTGGAATGGAAAACGGCAAGATCAGGGTAAGCAAATCCAAATGTAAACCTATTCTCAGACTGGAATGAAAAACTGCAAGATCAGGGTAAGCAAATCCAAATGTAAACCTATACTCAGACTGGAATGGAAAACTGCAAGATCAGGGTAAGCAAATCCAAATGTAAACCTATACTCAGACTGGAATGGAAAACGGCAAGATCAGGGTAAGCAAATCCAAATGTAAACCTATACTCAGACTGGAATGAAAAACTGCAAGATCAGGGTAAGCAAATCCAAATGTAAACCTATACTCAGACTGGAATGGAAAACTGCAAGATCAGGGTAAGCAAATCCAAATGTAAACCTATACTCAGACTGGAATGGAAAACGGCAAGATCAGGGTAAGCATATCCAAATGTAAACCTATACTCAGACTGGAATGGAAAACGGCAAGATCAGGGTAAGCAAATCCAAATGTAAACCTATACTCAGACTGGAATGGAAAACGGCAAGATCAGGGTAAGCAAATCCAAATGAATAGCCAATAAGAGTGCCGCGATCGACAGCGCCTGTTACTCGATTATTATAGCGTACTCGCACAAAATAACAATGCTAACGCCTGCGACAACCATCGTTTTCCTAACGAGGTACGTACATAAATGGGGCATTGGACAAATCCCGCGATCCGAACGGCTCGAATCGGCTCGTTAGCCAAAATATCGGGATTGAATGGTCCCGATGGATCGGAAGCTCGCGTTCTAATGAACCAGGAGGTACTCGAAACGCGTGATAGCTTTGTTTTTACGGAGCTCATTGTATGGGTGATGGGATTTTAAGTTGTTTGCTGATGTCTCCGACACAAGCACTGGGAGAACAACTTTTGTTACTATTATCTTTCTTCCTTTTAAGACTAACTTTTAACAATAAGTGCAGAGATTGTTGTTTGACCTTATATATTAACGAATTGCCACTTATCACTCAACATCTCTGCGTTATGTTTGCAGATGACGCCACTATTTTCATTCTTCAAGAAAATATTCACAGTGATTTCTAATCAGAAGTTAATAATACTTAAGAATCAGTTACAACTTGTTTAGAATGAATAAATCTTAAAGTCAATATAGAGAAAACGAAAATCCAACAGTTTAAAAACCTCAAAATATACAGTTAAAAGTTAAAAAATAAAGGTACAGTGGTTTAAACAGTTAACGAAACTAACTTTTTAGGCGTAATTCTAGATTTAAATTGTAATTTGTAAGGCTCATCCAAGTAAAATAAATAATAACATCTCAATATATTGCTATGCTCTGTCAATACTGATTAGTATTACATCTAAATCTGTAGCAACCAATGCTTATTATGGTTACGTATCTCAATTAAGCTATGGCATTGTCTTCTGGGGCAATTCTGTTAATATACAGTCAACATTTGTTCTACAAAAGCGTTGCCTAAGATGTATTTATGGTTTAAAAAACACAGATTCTCTTCGCAGTATATTTAAACACAAGGAATTTCTTACTTTAACAGGGATTAACATTCTAGAAATTTGTATGTTTGTTAAAAATAACGCAAATTTTTTTTTTAAAACACAGTCTTATCGTGCGGGTAATCTTCGCAGCAAATATAAATATAACATATGTATTCCTCAGATTAATAACACATTGTACTATAAAAGTTCACTTATCAGTGCCATTAGAATATATAATCACTTACCAACAGACTTAAAATCCTTCAATGGAAATATGATTAAAAAAACTTTAAAAAAATGGCTATTAAGTAAAATTCATTATAATCTTAACGAATTTTTTGATACGATTTAATAATTATACTAGCTTTTTATTTGTTAGTGTTCCTGTAATATTATTATTATTTATTACTATAAGCAGTTAAATGTTATTCTGCCTGTACTACCTAAACAAATATTGTACGTCCGAAATGGATTTAAACTGTTGTTACCAAATAATTTTAAAACCTTTATTTACACAGTTTATAGAATAAAATTTATTTTTATCCTTATCACATAAAAGTCTTCCTCATTATTGTACATATTGCTTGCTGATGAGGAAAGAAAGGGATTCCCGTATATTTCTTAAACCAACCGCTTTTTTGCTGCCTCTCTCATTTTGATAAATTGAAACAGATTTTATGAGTTTTTTGAATAGCTTATTTACCGAAAAATATATAAATAAAACGGTTAAAAACTCACGAAATAGAACACAACACAACGAGCGCAGTGTGCCAATAATCGAAGTTGACGCAAGTGAGTGACAGTGAAGACTCCTCGACGGATAACGAAATGACTGTGCAAGCCGAACAGAGCCGAGCGCCACAGTCGCCGCCCGCTGGGCCGCCCGCGTCTCCAGTTGCGTGCTAACGTTCGTTTAGCGCTCGTCGCCACACTCGTCGCTCGTCCCCACATGCTTGCTTGTCGGCATAACACTCCCAGGTGAAGGAATTTAAAATAATCCGAAACTGGCCGGAGTATTTCCGATATTCTATTTTGTGAGCCTTTAGCCGTTTTATATATATATATATATATATAGACGGGGCATGGCACTATCAACCGCACCACAGTTCGGTAAATAAACTATTTGATTCTGAAATCTAACGCGAGTGAAATTCTTATTAAATATATATATATATATATATATATTTAATAACGCGAGTGAAATTCTTATTAAATATATATATATATATATATTTAATAAGAATTTCACTCGCGTTAGATTTCAGAATCAAATAGTTTATTTACCGAACTGTGGTGCGGTTGATAGTGCCATGCCCCGTCTGCTGAGGTTAGTATCCCTCCTGGTACGAATCGATGCCTAGTGTGTTGATGTGTCTCTGCCACCAGCAATACATGGAATCCTAGCGTGTAGTGTGCAAACGTAATGATTAACCAATTAATTAGGCTTCCCTAAATTAATTATCTGGTATCGCTTTTAATTCCAGTGAGAGCCTGGTGATATTTTCGGGCGGGCTCCCGACGGACAGCGCGGGGCGGACGCACAGCGTCACGGTCCTCCACGGCAAGAGCACCGCCGTGCTGGAGATGGAGCACAGTGTCGTCGACTTCGTCACACTCTGCGAGAGTCCCCATATGGCAGGTAACATGCGAGGGCAATTGATGCCAGAGGCAGCGAGGGGCAAAATAAACGGCTTCTGTTTTTGTCAATTGAACACACAGAAATGGGATCCTAAAATACGTTAACGAGTTTTACAGCTTTTTTGCCGTTAAAGACGTACAAACAGCATAACAGGCTAATGCTTAGTGAGATAAGGCCCTTTCAGCACCACTTATATAAACAACTTTTTTTTCTTTGTTCTTCCTTTTCTTTTTTACATAATTAATTCCTTCATTATTGTATTTATTTGTATTCTTATTTTAGTGAGTGTTGAATAAATGTTTCTCCTTCTTCTTCTTCTTCATTTTAGTGGCATGCATGAACAGGTGTTCATCTAATGACTTACTGATTTTGGAAGTAAGAGCACCCATCAAAAGGTAGAATATACCGAGTTTTAGGGAATCATTTTTATCTCTAAAGACTCATCTGGATTATCATCAGCACCAGTTTCACCGAATACATAAACTCAAGAAAAAACATATAAATTCCAGATTACCAAGAACCGTACGCGATAGTGGTGCTCCTACAGAACGACCTGGTGGTGATAGACCTGCAGTCTCCTGGATACCCTTGCTTTGAGAACCCTTACCCTATGGACATACACGAGTCTCCTGTCACGTGCTGCACTTACTTCGCGGACTGCCCTTCCGACCTGGTGAGTGTTACAATAGTGGTACTTCAATAGAATCACTTCTGGACTGATTATTGCCAAGATTGTGTTCGGTTGCCAAGATTGTGTTCTGAACCCACGCCTTGCGGCGTGGGTTCAGAATCTACGAACCGTGCAAAATGATCATAAGCTTTCTGAGACTTAAAACACCAAAATCTTGGTGAAACGACACACTAGTGTCCACCTTGCTAGCCTCAAGCTGAAAGTCGGCTGCTGTCTGAGCCTCCTTCGGGGTTTACTTCCCTCTTGACTTGAAAAGTCATAGATTATAAGTATCGAAAAAAAAACCGGTGGTGAGTGTCCCATTCCTTCGCTGTTCGTGTTAACAAAGTATTTGCAAAATAATCGTAGAGATGATCTGATCTGCCTCTAACCTGACTCCAGATCCCAGCATTCTACTCGGTGGGGCGGCAAGGCAACAAGAAGACGGGCGGCTTCAGCGAAAAGCTGTGGCCCATCAACGGTGGCGAGTGGGCGCCCGCCTCCTGCTCCTATAGTGAAATTATTCTTACAGGGTTAGTGGATACCATCTACCATTTTAAACGTACAGTTAAATATTTCATCGGGACTAAATCACGCAAAAAACTTTGTTTTTATATACCTTGACGTTTCGATCTAGTGGCATTGATCGTGGTCACGAGAAGACTGAAGTAGCAGGTGACAGCGCGAGAAGGACGAGCGTTGTCTCCAACCACCCATATTTGATTTTGTAAAAATACTGAATTGTCACGACGACACACAACACTAAAAACATCTGCAGATTTCTTCTGACATAAAAAGCGACACGAACACATGCTTATCACGGGATTCCACGACGCAGCCAACTTGAAACCATCCTCCCGGTTGAAGTTGGGATACTTATTTATTTCAACCGCTTCGTATACAATCCTGGAGTAGTATTGACGTTCCGTGGAGAGGATTTTCGGGTCGTGGAGTTAAATCCAGTTTTATTCCAGTGAGACTAAGTTTTATGAAAAATTTGGTCGTTTTATCTAACTCAACTACCTACTGATCATGATTGTTTCATCGAGTAAATTTTGGGCAACTTGAACTTGACGCAAGTCTTTGAAGTATTGGCGTGTTTCCATGACAACCACTCTCCTGTACCTGACGAGTTTGCGTTATTCATTTCAGGCATGCAGACGGTAGTGTAAAGTTCTGGGACGCAAGTGCAGGGACTTTACAAATTTTGTACAAATTAAAATGTTCTAAAGGTAAGCCACAGCTATCGATCATTATTCTAACGCAAAAATCAATAATTATCATAAGTATTGATGGTATATGACGCAAGGGAAATCAATACATACTGGACCATTCTTGCTTATCCATACTTTATTCTGTCCCTCGAAGTGTTACTTCCGACATCTCTTCTGCTTCTTTTTTATTAGATGGCTTCTGCGGAGGCACAGGCCCACACTGCTGCAACATTTATTAATAACCGCGCGGCATTTGAAAGAACACAAGATTGCTTTCTTGTTTACAACATGGCTAAAAATATATGTCAATAGTGTGACTGCCTTGCATTTGGCTATTGTTTTATTTTCGAGTGGCTCCCATACATAAAAAAGGAAGAATAAAAAATGTTTTACCCCATCTTCTACTCTTTGAATAGGGATTTTTAAATTATAATGAGGTTTACTTACATGAAAGTTTTTTTTTGCTATTTGGTTCTGTTTACGAAATATGTATTTGGCTCTAAAGTGACCTTTTTGCTTGAGTTACATGTCTTCCCCTCTAACTCATAAAGTTACATGTCTTCCCCTCTAACTCATAAAGTTACATGTCTTCCCCTCTAACTCATAAAGCGCAAAACAACATAAAATACTATGGTCGTTTAAGTTTACGACCAAAATGATCACAGCCATCTGGGGTTTACTAGTTTACCTACGAGTAGATGAGCACGCTAACACATTGTATGCCCGCGTCCACTCGGTAAGAGATATAATCCAACCGTAAAAACCATTATAACTTAAAAACTACTAGACCGATAGCAATACAGTTTTCACTGTAGCTTAGAGACCTACAGAAACCTAAGTTTATTAGTGTCCGACACGCACTTAGCCAGTTTTTTTATTGTGTTATGTTGTGTAAAGTGCTAATAAATTAAATTCTTCTCCTGTTAAACCTTCTTAAATCCACACATAAAACTGAATGAATGCTTGATTAGCTTTGTTTGATGAGTCCGCCAGCTAGCTTGATTCGAGTGCCGTGTCCGTTGCAGTGTTCGAGCGGCGCGCTGGCACCGGCGGCAGCAGCTACGAGGAGGACAGTCCGCTGGCCATCCAGCAGATGGCGCTGTGCGCGGAGTCGCGCCGGCTGGCGGTGGCGCTGCCGCATGGGCACGTCATGTTGTTCAAGTTCAGGAAGGCGGAAACACACGGAGAAACACAGGTCACGTGAGGCATGAGGCAACCTCACCTGCATGCGGTCATCCTGCTGTATAACGAACGAGACTCTGGTGACCGACGCATGGCGGTTTATCCATCCCAAAAACAAGCGTAGCCAAATTAAGCAGGCCGGTGACGGGCAGCAGCGTCGCCGGTGGGAGAAGCTACGCCCTGCGATTGCCAACTCGCATGCCCAGCGGACAAAACCCTCCAATGAACGGCACAACCAAAAAATGGCAATTAGTTCCTGGTCGCCCTGCTAGTCCTGACAACGGTGGCGGTCTCAAAAATGACAGGGCAGCGGGTGCGAAGACTCTCTGGGCTACCGCAGGCTACCCAAAATCAAAACAAATGTCCCCTGGCTACGTACAACGGATGAACGATTAGGCTTGACGAGCACATGGCGCAACTCGAGACCAAATACAAATAATTATTCATTAACAAAAAAGTATTGCATTCTTTAAAATGTACTTGTAGTCCCCACACTAGGCCAGGCCTGTCTCATGTACTTGTGGTCCCCATACTAGGCCAGGCCTGTCTCATGTACTTATGGTCCCCACACTAGGCCAGGCCTGTCTCATGGGAACCTTGAGTACCGTGTTAAAACTTTAACCAAGTATTGAGAAAGAAAGTGAATGAGAAGAGCTGAAGACAGAGCTCAGTGGCGTGCATTAGGAGAGGCCTACATCCAGCAGTGGACAGATGATGATGATGATGATGATGATGATGATGAAGATTGTCAATAGATTGTACATATACCCGGCGATAAATAACATCGGCCTTTGGAAAGAGACAATAGGCTGTTTTGCGACGATTTCCGAACACTGATGACCGTCCATTATTCACCGCATTTATAAAATGTCATTTTATATCAAATAAATACTGCACTTTATGGACATTATTAGTTTACGTCAAATCGATGACATATAAACTTTAAATATCTATAGAAAGCTGTTGCAACTACTAGAAAAATGAGACGAGTATAGTAGATTGTATTACTAGGGGGCAAAATAATATTTTGGCGGCTAGGGTGCTATTTTGAATCCAGAGCGGAGTGAGCAAGGGATTTATGAAGAATCCTGAATGTAGCGAGGGATTCAATATACTTCGCCCGAGGAAAAATAGATACTTTACAATTCATATTAGTTATTTGAAAGGATATTAAATAGACTAAAAAATAAACAACTTACTCGTACAATAGACAAGGTAATTACTAACACTTAACTAAAAAATATATTCACTTTGTACTTCTTTGATTTATACGTCCTTCAGACAGTCTCTTGAGATATTGTGTTCTAAATTTTGTGTAGATCTCGATTTGAAAGTCATTATAGGTACTGGCCGCCAACGTGTGAAGGTTGCTTATATTTGGGTAATTCTTGAAAATAGGTACAGGTTTCCGAAAAATACTTTGTTTTTTTGCATTATCCCACTCGGTAAAATTGTTACCTATAAACCTAACCTTATGGTTTCAAATATTTTTCCAGGGATTTATTTGGTCATAGATTCTGTATCACATTTATTGCGTAGTATTTTCAGGTGTAGGTAAGTACTCGTAGGTAGTATAATACTTACGCTATTCTTGCATTTTCGTGAAATTATTTAGTCTTTGCACTGTGAATATTCCTTGTTTCCATGACAATAATATCGTAATTCACGCGCTTCTAATTTTTTCCTCTTTTCCTTACATTAACATGTTTTTTTTTTTAAATACAGACACCGTGCTACGCGATCAGAAAGACCTAGACTATGTTCCTCTTTTCGAGGAACCATAGTCTGAAATCTGGCATCAAAAAACAATTATTTATTACTTTGTAAATGAATAGATTTAATGTAAGGGGGGTTTAAACAACTCTATATTATATATTTTCAGTTAAATGCGACCGTACTCTATTGCACCTGTATAACGACTCACAAACAAAGAATATAACTGACAAAAGTCACACAGGTAGGGTGTGACAACGCTCTACGAAGCCGAAATTTGCCGAGACTCTTTCCAAAGACCGATGTGCATTATTTATCGCCGGTGGAGATGGGTCATCATGCATAACCCGTCGATTATTATATCATCTAAATAGTCTAATCTAGTATAACAGTAACATTTTACTTCATTGCTAATTTCAAAACTGTCAAATTATTAATAAGACTTTGATAAAATCAGCACAAAGTGAGTCGCAAAATCAGATTGACTAGCAGTTCTACTTGGTAGAATCAGTTTAAAAAATACATGTTTGAAACTTTCAGGTTATAGAAATTCCAATGATAACGGACACGTTAGAAGAGGAGACGTCACCGGAAATGGAAGCTGCTGGGGGGCGGTCAATGTCTTTCGCAAGTAGAGGGGGGGAGTCCGAGGCTGACAGTAGAAGGGTGAGTACAATTTTATCAGAGATAGGAAAAAGACTGACGACCACGAAGCAAATCGTCGCTCGAGTGCTTAATTGTTCAACAGACCACTTTTGACGGAAATGACTAAATGCAGTATTGTCCGCTCCGCTTTGTTACATATATATAACATACTAATATGCCTTATAAACCTTAAAATAAAAGCATTTCAAAATTCCTATGTCCCAGAGAAATTCACAGAATTACGTGCTTGCTTGTTCATACTCCTTAATACAATACTATTTAGTC
This sequence comes from Alsophila aescularia, assembly GCA_946251855.1. NCBI lineage: Eukaryota > Metazoa > Arthropoda > Insecta > Lepidoptera > Geometridae > Alsophila > Alsophila aescularia. The sequence continues at coordinate 1,094,506 of OX276380.1, read as the reverse complement.
CAATATCATGCACAGAGAAACGTTTTTTCGTGCTTGCGTGTTCATTCTCCACTGATTAGCCAATCATAGCGCACGTTTTGGATGTCTGCAAACTGACATATTGTTTATAGTCCCCAAAGGGGGTAAATATAGTCCAGTAGAAGGGAAATGCCGCGTGCAATGAAATAGACAGTAGCTTGCACCTGTTTAATGTCCATCAAGCACAGTAATCACTTATGTACGTTTAAATAATGTTTGCTACACTACTTCAAGTAATTCGATGTACATAAAACGTTAACAATACAACATAGGGATGCAAACAATGAGTTTACGCGTTCGTGTACGTGCGGGCGAGGAGCGATGCGACACTAGCTTCGCGCCGGAATGCCAGAACGGTACTGTCTGTTGTGGAGCCCGCGTCGCTAGGCTTGCCTGCACGTAGGCAGCGCGCGCGTCGGTCAAGGTCAGGTGGGGCGAAGCACCCGGTGCGCGCGTGTTCTCAGTATTATATTTTAATAAGTTTATATTCGCGTAAATAATATATATATGTAAATGTTTATAAATATATATATATGTAAGTATTATAATTACGATTATTATATAATATATGAATGAGTTAACCACATGTTTCATTACAATGATTTCTCAGCCATTCTTTAAGTGATAGAGACGAAAATATTAATAAAAATTGAGAAATTTGTATTAAATAAACAACACAACAATACCCAAAACTAATCCTAATAATCTATACATACGCAACGCAATGGAAATAATAATAATAACGGAATAAGTCTTATTTATTGTTATTTTAAATTCTGAGAGCAATAATTCCGTATTAGAGGAGCGGCTTTTTTCGTGTTTCCTAGAGGAACTTCGTGAGTTTCGGGTGAAGTTTATTTTAATGCTTAATAATACGTTTTATGATAGTGAGTGCGATTATTCATAGATTTATAAACTGTATTCCCTGTAGGTACAGCGAAATCACACATTTATACCTTTTTGACAAATAAATAAAACTACTTAGTAAAAAAAAGGGTTGCGAGTGATTAAACGTATTTTCTTATTTTTTTTAATTAAAATCATATATTTAAAGTTATTTTTTTGTGAAGTCATAAACGCTTTTTTTTGTCTTCCATACTTTATTAATATATGTTTTTTTATAAAACGCTATGTGGAGATAATGTATAAAGTTCAATGGCGTTTTAGTATTCATGACTCTAAATATTAAATTTGTAGCTCGATTGAAAACCCATTAATACTATGACTATCCTACATAATCTGTTAATCTACTAAGATTTTTATTTTCTTTATTACTAGCTGTGCCCGCGGCTTTGCCCGCGTGGTCATTTCATTTAAAAGTAGCCCATACGTGTTATTCCAGGACCAAAAGTACCTACGAGTACAAAGTACAATATTATACTACATTTCTTCAAAATTCGTTCAGCCGTCAAATAGTTTTTTATCGATTGCTCGGCATCTAATCGTCGGAATAAGGCACTGCCTTGCGTTTTTATAACGCCTATTCTGTGAAGTACGGAGTATCATAGAAGTCCGTATTGCGCAGGAATAATACAATATGAAATAAACGCTAGAATAAACGCACCGCGTTCAACCGCAAGGCAGTGCGTGCAAAGCCTAGGATACCAAGTACCCCAGTTTTTAAATCGTACCTTGTGTCATAGTGCGACGGGCGGTAAAGTAACGAATGACGTGCAGCGTGCAGATGAAGCGAAGAAAATACGTAGTTCGTATAAGTTACGTATATTCAGAATAGGTTGATATATATAGATCGAGAATTCAGAGTAATTCGATTCGATATCAACCGGACAGTAGGCAATTCGACAGACAACTTCCAGTCGCAAGGGCTTGAGAGCTGGAGGTCGTGCTGAGGCAAAGCGCTAAAGCTAGTGTGAGGCGAAATTTACAAATTTGAATTTAGCGGGACCCTTGGTTGCAGTAAATGAAATACTTGCGTGTTTTAACGTCCGTCAGCGCCATCTAGTTAAATCGGATGTAGAACTTTGATGCGTTTGGTTTATGCGCTTAAGTTGTTGATGCTGGTAAATTATGTAGTGTTACAACCTTAACTATCTTCTTTGTACAGTTTTTTTGTTCTTATTGCCTTATTATAAGTGCAGATACTACGCTCTCTAGTGTAGAGGTCCTACAATAAAAAAGACTTACGCCCGTGTTAAGGCAGTAGGATTCTCCATTGTGCTATACTCGTACTCTAATATCTAAGAACCATCTCGATTACCTCAGCTTTCAAACATAAAAACCGCACCTAAATCGGACCATTCGTTTGGAAGCTACGATTCTCACCCCTTTTTCTCATCTCCCCCCCTCCCTCTCCCCATATAGTTAAGAACCATCACATTAGCTTTCAACCAAAAACAAACCGCATCAAAATCGGTACATTTGTTTGGGAGCTACGATGCCACAGACAGACACACGCAAACACCCACGCACACACACTCACACTCACACACACACACACACACACATACACACACTCACACACACACTTTTAGACAAGATTTAACCCCGTTACAGTTTTATTATAGTATAGATAGATTTACATATGAGTTACGAGAATAGTGGTTTGCCGGATGGTAAGCACCACTAAAATGATCTTCGTAAGTTTAAAGTTTCTATGTTCGTAAATAACATTACAGTGAGTCAGGTTTGTTTTATCGACCTCAGTAAAAACGTGCAAAAAAGGAAGATAATATGCAACTTTCTAGCTAAATAATAACATAAAGAGTTGTCCAAAAGAATACAGATCATATCAAAACTGATGATCAATAGAGCATCAGTTTTTACACTTCAACAAAAGCTCAAGTATAGCGTAAGGGTCAAAGCCAAAATTACTTGCAATTTTATTGTCTATAAAAAACAATGTGAGGACTGGCCTTTTGTGTGATGCAAGCATGCGCACACGTGCGGCGAAGTCATCGTCGGACATGAAGAGATCTTTCTTAATTACTAGATTCCTAAACGTTGAATTTTAAGTATACATAGCTTTTTACCCGACTACGGCGAAGCAAGGGGCCCTCCCCTTGCTTGAAGTTAACAGTCTATGTTTGTATGTATCTATGTGGCTATTTGAATGTTCCACCATAGCGTCACCCCTATTGGTCCCTTTTTGACAAGCAAGGTATCAATCGATTCGTCTGGTGTAAAGACTAAGTGTCATAGGCTATTTTTACTCGACTAAGGCATAGAAAAGGATGGGTTATGTGTTCAAACTAAAAACTTGATCCGATTTTGACAAGCAAGGTATCAATCGATTTGTCTTTATGTATAGTCATAAGCAATTTTTTTTTACCTGACTGGCAAGGCAAAGGAAGAGCTATGTGTTCAAACTAAAAACTTGGTCTAATTTCGACAAGTGAGGTATCGAGCGATTCGTCTTCATCGCAAGAGTGTTATAGGCTATGTTTTACCCAACCAAAGCCAAATCACAATCACTTTTAAAAAAACTTTCATAGATTTTAATTTATGAAGTCTGTAAATTTTGTATTCAGATACATTATTTTCTTTTTTAATCAAAATCGTATAGAAAAAGATATTAAATGTCGAATTTAGAAAGCGCTAGGTTGAGCAAATTGAAAATGAGAGAAGAATAACATAATTATGTTTAATTCACCATCAAACTAACCAGTATCCTACAATAATTATTCTCCATAATAACTTTTTTTGAGGTATTGCTTCATTAAGCAAACCATAACAATATACAAAATACGTTTATTTATATTTCACTAAATAATTTAATGTTTCAATTTAATAATAGCCTCTTTATATTATTAGTTAAGTCATCTGGAAAACAGGTCTGATCTTTATTTAGCAACTTCAAAGTTTTTTTTATGTTAGGTCTTTAAAAATAAACACCAAAAATACTTGGTCTTTTGTTACACTAGGTTTTATTTTAGTATTTTTTTAAATAACACCTTTTAATATATTTTATTTAATATATTTGTGTTTTATTAAATCAACCACTTTCAATATTACTATTTGTGATTTCTGTAGATCAGGTTAGCTCAGTTACAGTACGGCCGATAAGTCGTGGCCACTCTGAATTACGTGCAAATGGCTGCACAATAAACATTTTTAGGAATAGAATGGCGGAATGAGGTGCATCTCTAGCCTAGACCACAGGCCCCATGCACGTAGCCTCATTCCGCCATTCAGTTCCTAAAAATGTTCATTGTGCAGACATTTGCACGAAGTTCAGAGTGGCCACGACTTATCGGCCGTACTGTATTTAATCACACTCTTGTCTATTTTGAAACAACCTATATTATCAAAGATGGCACTTTGGGTATACTAGCACGGAATAAGTTGAAATGAAATTTACCCAAACTCCACTAAACAATGGCCAATCTCCATGCACATAATTCTGTGTGTGCAGTTTTGTTCAATCTCCATTTTCAAACCAAAAATAAACACTTTAAGACAATTTTAATTCATATTAAAATTACCTAAGAACATCAATGTTTCCTTTACGTTTATATAAACAGGTTCTTTATCAACTTTTATTTGTGTTTTATTGAGACATAATAAAACACCTCCTCCTGTAAAATTTGGTAAGAGACAATTACATTGGTCAATTAAGCACTCCGGTGACGAAATATCGACCTGGTGACCATAAAAACCTTAATATCGTTCTATTGGTCTGTCAAGTATAAGCAATCCCTGCCAATATACGTTAAAATCAGTTCATACGTCTCTTTTGAATCCCTGCTAAATATGGAAAAATACATGCATTAGGGATTGTTCCGCAGAGCTGCAAGGACAAGCTCAAAATACATGCATTAGGGATTGTTCCGCAGAGCTGCAAGGACAAGCTCAAAGGACTTTTTACGTTTTGGAAAACTTTATAATCAGCATATAGAAAGCAAACGATAAGTGTTAATTCTGATATCAGTACTGCAGATGTCTATTGACCGCTTTTTTGTATTTAAACTTCCTTTAAAGCTATAGTTATCCTTATCGTCGTCGTTACAGTCAGGAGTGTGGTGCGGGAGCGGCGCGGGGGAAACATTGCGCGTGCGCGGCGCGGGGGGTACGGGTGGCGCTCGCCGGTCTCCGGGGTTCCAACCCACACTCGTGGCGTTACAGCAAGGCGCGCCGCATCCCATCACTGCGCTCACTATCAACTCCTCATATGGCCTGTGAGTACAATTGAGTAACTAAACAAGAGTGCAGTTGACGAGAGCGCAAAAATCTAGACAGGTTCAGGAAGTTTATGAATATTCGAATATGACTTTTCGTCAGCAAGCAGGATTTCAATCGAGTCGAATGGGTCCGGAATAGTAAGTAGGTACTACAAAATTCAATTTGGGAACGCATTTCATTTTGTTTGATTTAATTAACGAATAGATTTAAGAGACGAGTAGGTCATTCGTATGATGGTAAACACCATCTCCCCATATTTTTTTTTAGTGACACTCAGAACTGCATTCCAAAATTTCGCGCGGTACGTTACGTTACGGATAGATCCTTCCTTTCTTTTGTAGATGTCTATATCCAACAGTAAGTTAAAATGTATGTTTATGATGTTGATGTGTGACTGTGATGGCAGCATGGCGTGGGGCGGGGAGCGTGGCGTGGTGGTGGTGGACATGGCGGCGCGCACGGGAGTGTGCGCGCTGGGCGCTGCCGCGCTGTACGCGCCCGAGCGCGCCGTGCGCCACGCTGACCGCCAGCGCTCGCCCTCGCTCGACCAGGTAACTACACCGCTCACTCTGACACTACAGTCCATTACCGTGCTCAACACAGGAACACTTACAAATATACGGAACAATCAAAATGTGATTAGGGAAACGCACACTACGAAGCACCTAGTGCTACCTCGCTCAATATACCCCGTGACATAGCGTCGGTAACAACATTTAAGTTACCAGTGACATACCACTTGAACAATACGGGACCACACTAACGCACGGAAAAGAATCGAAATGCTGAATGGAAAATATACCACTACTACGATTTCTATTAGGCAACAACAGTAAAAGTTACAATCGACATTTCCAACGTTATAAGTAGTTAGGATGGTAAAAAAACACACCAACCAAGTTTAATAATACTGTAAAAGCCAAATGTAATGATTCAATTATGTAATAATTTTAGTGGATAGGAAAATATGGACATATTGTACATATTATTATATTGATATTAATAAATTATTAATATCAATATCGTACAACCAAAACATTATTTTTATCTTAGTAGATAAACCATAGTACAATTGTATAATAAAAAAACAACACATATTTATGTTTTATAATGAAAGATCGTTTCTTAGGTTTTCTAAAGGATTTAATTAATGTATAGAACACCTTACTTGTCACAAATCTATTTACTACTATTTTTTCTTGTTATGAGACTACCTACTTACTTTCAATCGGTTTACATGTTACATGTTACAGACATTTGACATTTGAAAATACAAACATTTGTTTAAAACGAGTAGCAAATTAGAAAATTAAGATACTGGAACCGATAGGTACACGAGGCAACGTAGAAAATTATTATGATTTGTATCTTCGCTAGGTAACTTCACATTACATTTGATTTGCGATTTTATTTCTTTATAATTGAGTTGCTTCGGTCGACGGAGAGCTTTGTTCGAGGCAAGGAGAATACTCGAGCGGATCTCTTCCGGCCGCACCCTTTCCTCTATCGAATTAATTTCCTATATTTTGATTATGATTCGATTAATTTTAAGTACGTAGAGGTAGCGCCGACCCCGGCTTCTCCCCATAGCACACGGCATGGCATCGTTAGACATTCTTTAATCTCAGCCTATCTTTCACTTCTGTCGCATAGAATAATTATTCCAAGTTTGCAGATGCGTTACACTATGTTTTGAAAGTGCGCCCGCTCACCGCAGAACGCTAGATTTAAGTATGGTCACATTCGGACATAGATCCTTGTCAGTAACACGAGTATGCGTAGAATCCATGTCCCAATGTCACTCACGCACGCCATCTTCCCGCACACGGCGCGGCCGGGCCGGGCGCGGCCGCGGCGCCTTTCCCTCACCAATGATGTTTGTTCCCGTCCCGCTATCCCGAAGCTGGAGGAGACGACGCGGCCCTCTCCCGCTGCCAGCCCCGCTGACCCGCCGGGCAGCCTGCCCGAGGAGAACGCGGTGCCCGCGCCCGAGGACAGGGCCAAACTGGACACGCGCCGCAAATCCACTTCCTGGAAGACCTTCAACCTCAAGCGCCAGCTCTCTAAAGTCGATCTCAAGTTCAAGGCTGCGTTCGCGGTCCCGGCCGAGAACAACGTAGAGGAGGCCGCTTCAGAGACGGGAAACTCTCAGTTATACTGCGAGTCGAGCCCAAAACCCGAGATCGCACAGGAGGCGCTCCCCGATCCGCCGGAAGACTCGCCCGACTGCGATGAGATCAAGCCCGCAGACATCGAAGAAGAAATTGTCAAAAATGTCAACAAGAGCGAGCTGTCGTCGCCGCTGCGAGTGTGCTCTGACGTGTTCGAGAGAATGCACAAGGAGCTGCAGGAGAAGAGATCCTCGGACGTGTACGACAGGATGCACAGAGAGCTGCAGGAGCGCTGGCAGGACAAGGAGCGGGCGGAGGCGCCGCTGGAGTCTCCGGCCGGCGAGGAGCGCGCGCCTCGGCCCGACAACCTGCCTCTGTTCGAAGAGGACGGTCGGCCCACGCGCCCGCCGCGACAGAAGGGGAAGACCAAGAGAGACGAGATCGAGAAGCGGCCCGACCCGAGAGACCAGCGGCTGCTGTCCGTGCCCAACATAAAGTACAGCAAGCAGGAGTCGGTGCGCGACCTGCGCCGCAAGCAGTCCGCGAACCCGCAGGCCTCGTTCGCAGGCAACCTGATGCGCCGCTTCAGTAAGTACCGACTCACCCCGCGGCCATGCTCACCTCACCCACTCGACTTCACCGACGCCGGGCTCACGAACCTCCGTTGCGTAGCACTTAGAAAGTTCTCCGCTGTAACGTAGAGTAGATTCAGACCGTCTCGGATTGGAATGGTAATGGTTTGGCGTTTTTTCTGGTTCACTAACAGTAGTCCCTTTTCTTAAACAGGATTTAGATCTAACGCTCGTTAGTGGTGATGGTAGCTAGATAATATTTAATACTAATTAAACATTGTACATTAAAGCAAATGTAACAAATATTAATCTTAAGCGATAAAAAGTAAAGATTAGTTAAAATCGGCGGAAGAGATTTAGAATTGGCGATATCTCTTTTTAACATGCTTTACGCTTTTTGTGATATTTGGCTTTTTATTTATTTTCATTTATTATGTATTGTATACCTACTTATGAAAATATATAAAATGCGTATACATATATTAAGTATAAGTATGTATAGGACCACATGTACAAACGCACGGTGTATCGGCTTATGAGATGTAAGATAAGATAGCGGTGTAAGGTCACTGATGTGTGTATTTTCTTATTCCAAAGGACAAGGACTCGTCCGACGAAGACTCTAACTGCCTTAAATATCTATTCGCTGACTTTCTCGGTAAATGAATTTTGAATGAAGACTTGCATCAATACTTAGGTGATCTCTGTGTTGTCGATGTCCTTTTGAGATGATGTTACTGCTAGTGGTTACGAGCTGAGTAGTCGGTTCCTAGCTGCGCACTCTCCGCTTGATAGCTTCACATCAGTTAGATCATGCGCCCGCGCCGGCCGAGCGCGAGACGTGCCTCACCATTCATCCGAGAGCATCACCCACTGATCCATGATTGTCTGACCGATCGACTGTCCCCAGGAGAGTTAGTAGCGAGGCTTTGCAACAGAAACGAACCGACCGACGGGGATAGAGTGCACGAGGAAGCCATTCCGGCGCCGCGCCAATTAGGTACGAGTATACCACAGTTGGCACCACAACACTAACCGGGACCCACTGTCTCTAACGCGGCCGCAGGCTGACGTGCAACCGACTAATACAATGGCACAGAGATCACGGTACTTCTAACTCGATAACTCTGTCCGCGTCGATGTAGTAACAGCCAGGGTCTTCATGTTTGTGTATCTACCTATTACTAGTGGTGGAGGGCTTACGCGTCGCCAGCGATACCAACTCCTCGACGGCATCGCATACGTGCGGCATAGAATTTGGAGATCAATCATAATTCCACGGTAGGAGTAGATAAAGGTCGACCTTGCGAGGAGCGGGTATCGTCGGCGGGCTCGGGCGGCGGGCACTGGCGGTGCGGGCGGTGGCGGCAGTCTCGGGTGGCGGTCGGACGGCGTGTGTGTGTGTGTTGTAGATGAACGGGCCGGGCGGCGGCGCGAGCGGGGCGGGCGGGGCGGGCAGTGGCGCGGCGGCTTCGGGCGGGGCCGGCGCGGCGGTGGCGGGCGGCACGCGGGTCCGCCGCTCGCGCTCGCAAGGTACCCGCAAACTGCACAAGTGCCTGTCCACCGCGTCGGACGTGTACGCCGCGCCCCCCGCCCCGCAGCACTCGCTGCTGACGACGCGACAGTATTGCAGTTTTGGTAGTACAGTCACCTTGTATAGTCACTCGGCCTCGACCTCCTTCCGTTCTGAACGCAGTCGCAATTTCTCTTCTTCTTTTTGTTTCGTTTACCGTTTCGTTAGTTCGTTCTGTTCATTGTCGGGCGTCGCTTGGCTACCACCGTTGAGGCTCTCTCGGTGTCGTGTGCATTTCACGATAGTATCTATATGACTTGCATCGTGAAGAGCATTTTTGAGCTTGATGAAATGGTCTGCCATACGCAATGTACTTATTCATTTTCATGAGTATATTCGAGGCTTGAATGCTTTAAGACCAGGTTCCAATATTTGAGGACTTTTTTTTCATAAATATGCTGGGTCAACCACAAACCTGATAAATGTGAAACTTAACATATGTGTTCTTAAGATTTTTATCTCTCTGCGATCAAGACAAAAACGTGATTAAGAGAATTTTATTCGATACATTTTCTTATGAAAAATTACGTTATTTTCAGTAATATTTTATTTTTTCTACTCAACGGCTTAAGTTCTATCTCTAAAATAAATCTTACAGCAAGAAAATATATTTTATTATCCACAGACAAGACAAAATTTACCTAGCTAAATTATTAGTCTGCCAATAAAATAAATAACTTTTGAGACTTACGTCATTTATTCCGAGCTAAATTGTGTGTTCAAACAGCGCTCGCGATATTCAACCTTGTTACGCAGGCACTTCAGTGCTTGTTGCGGGTATCGGAAGGCAGAGTATTGAGGCGGAGCTAGCGTGGGAAAATGTATAAATGGAGCCTGGCCATAAGCAGTGGATCAATGTCCGATGATGTCAAACCAGTACCGATATATCATTTACTTACTAATGTGCAGTTCTGCTACATCAAAATACTCAGCGCCACAAGCGAGCTCTGAGGTCTGTTCTCGCTGGTATTTGCTATATTGTTTTATGTTCGTATTTCTTTTTATTTATTATTGTTTCCACACTAACTAAACTTCTCTTTCCATTACTAACAACATTCTTACCTACATTATAGACATTGTGTGAAATTGAAGTTTCTTATTAGTCAGAAACCTTTAAGGTTTGTGGCTATCTGTGTTATATTGAGGTATATTTTTTATTGAATCTTCCATTTCACAAATCTTATTAGTGATAAATTTCTGACTTTCAAAAGTAAACAATCTAAATGATCACAAAATACTTCAAAATTTACCTTACACTATATAAATCAAACATTAGACAAAAAATAATCATAAATTAATTGAACTAAATTACGAAAGTAGTGAAGTCATGTTTCATTAGACCCCTCTTTATTTTCCTGACAAGCATGATTGTGTTTGAGTTGTAATTCATTGTATTTATTTGAACAATTTCCAATTTCAGATCGGAATCATTTAAATGGTAATCATTGAAATATAACACGCCTACTTTTCATTATAATTTCAAGTTCTAGTTGTGTTATCCAAGTAGCATTTTGTTTCGTTGTCACTGCAAACTCTTAAGAATGACATTCTCGTCTAGATGGTGTATCATGAATGTCCAAAATGTCCGTGTCGCCTGACGACCCTTAGTATTTACCGTGAGGATCACACCAGTTTACGGACACGTCATCCGGTGCTCTTACACCTAATAAAGAAACATCAACATGTTCGGGTACTGACAATTAGTCGCTGCGGGCGCACCAGTCGCCGGATGGCGGCGCTCCGCCGGTGATGTCCTGAGATCATGCTTGTAACTTGTAACATTTGTGGTTTTATTTGTCGGTACAGAACCAACTATTCCGCAGACTATCGCATCTATGGAGTACTTACACATAATGCAACCCAATGGTACCCAACAACATTTGCATTGTTACTCTCCTTTGTTTTCTTCGTTTGATTGTACTTATATTTATTTTGTGGCTTAGACACTACTCACACCGTAGGTAGTTACAATCTAGATTTGAAATTGTGGCTGTGACTGTTTGTCTTGTACTCCTCCACACACGACACTTCGATTGCACCGAACTCGTAAACTTTAAGTGGCATGACTCTTTAGAATGAAATTTAAAAGGTGACTTACTACTCAAAACTATCTATTTTATAATCTATCACTTGTGTATCGTACGAGCGGAATCTATTGTATGTTATATGTGCATAATATAAGCGAGGCTTTCCATTGTATCAGACACATGGTGTATACCTTTCTTTTCTATTCTTTCCTATACATTTTGTTTAAGATCGTCGACAGTATGTTATGAATCACGAGCGATCACGTTATGTATTTATTTGCCTTTGTCCGCAACATCGACGACTGGCGAGGTCGACACTATAGACTCACTACACAGGCTTGGCTCGCGTCTCGAACTCTCGAGCGCGCGCTGTCGATATCTAACCGCTGTTGAGTACATGATTATTGTTTCTTTTCTAGCCCGACCACAAAGCAAAAAGTTTATATGGCTCGTTTTTGGCTGCCTCTATGTACGGCTGTCATTATGTCTATGTATGCTTACGGTATTCTCTTACTAAGTACGCACTAGATGCATGCGCCTTCGATCGCCGGTTCTTGCACCGCTCGTTTCACTTTAGACCTTATGTGTTCCTGCATCAGACTTGTCTGTCCGTCCACACGACCGCTTTCTGTTAGACGCGCGGACTCCTACACTTCTAGATTTCTACTAAACTTAATGTGGGGCTTCCGGTAGATGAATTAGATGAGTACTGACGAGTGTGCTTCTTAGAGTGGGGACACTTAGAGCGGGATGCTTCGTTTCGGCTGCAGACGGGGATCCCCCGTCTTCTGGCTCCCCGACCTGGTCGTCATCAAACCATCACTCATTTCATCCAGTTTCTTTTGCCACATTAACTGTATGTATGATTTACTAACTTTGCTCGAAGCTTCTCATTCGTTCTATTCATCTTTTAGAGCTGTCTATCGATGTGCTAGTTGAACTAAGTTAACTGTTAATATGTGAATAGTTTAAAGGGGTGTTCGGTGTTTTGACTTTGTCAATCTGTTCTGGGAAATAATTTTCTTTGTATCTGATTTCGTTTAACTGCCGTGAGTCAAAACACTAACCATCTATACTAACCCAAACATTAAACTGAACAATAAAATATACAATAATAAAGAACGTTGTGCAAATAAGCTGAGATTGGACGGGCATGCAACCGCCTGCGGGCTCTTTCTAAGCATGATTCTATTCCTTATATATTTTCACCACTATTTGAATCTGCACCTGAATGGTGGATTTCAGCGTATTTCACAACCGCACCGACGACACTACGAGCTACAGCTAGCTTTAGTGTTGCAACTATACTATCGTAGATTAGTTTATGTTCTGCTGGTGATTTCCGTTCTATGATTTCGTATCAGCTGTATGGACGACTTCTAAGCATTATATCATCCTGGGAGTGTGAAATCATCAATATATGTCACGTGAGAATCAGAACTGAGATCACCATCAGTGGGCTGAGAATCTTTTACCACTTGAACTTTACTACTAGTAGTGGTAAAGGGTTGCTAGCATTGCGCCTTCGCAGCGGGGGAATAATCTTGTGTTCTGTTACCACCGGCCGCGTAGACAAGCTGGACAGCTCGTTCTCGCGGTCGCGCTCCAGCAGCATGTCCAGCCTCGAGAACATCTCGCAGGAGGGCATCCAGTGCCTCGCCTTCGCCGATAGCTATATTAAAAAGTCTGGTGAGCGTTTCTCTTTATCAACGTAACCCTTAGACTCGTGCATGTAAATTTTCCGTTACCTCGTTATTGTTCTGGCATTATTCTGTTATTTGTTGCTCTTTAAGTTTTTCCTGCTTCTATTTCTTCGATTAGTTTCTATCTAAATTCTAAATTTTTTGAAAACTTGGTTGTTGGTGGTTGCAGACCCAACAACGCTGCTGCCGACGCTGTGGATCGGCACGACGCAGGGCTCTGTGCTCACGATGATGATCAATCTGCCAGAGCCAGACCTCAGGCACACGCAGCCGGTCGTCGTCACTAGTGGTGAGGCTTGCTATATCCTTTTCTTCTCATTTTTCACAGACAGTTTCTCTCAGACAAATCAGAAAACGTATATGTTACTTAATACCTGTAGCATTTTTAAACCAGTTGTCCCTACTTCAAGGGTGGTCGTATATTTGTCTGAAGTTTGGATTAAAAAATACTTTGTTTAATTTCAGGTGGTCCCATATTTAGGTTAAAAGGTTCAATACTGACGATGTCATTTCTGGACTGCAATGGTGCTTTAATACCCTACTCATATGAATGTTGGAAAGACGATAGTAATAAAGATGTGAGTATTGTCTGAGTTTATTTTCTTTCTGCGAGAAAATATATTCAAAGTGTAGTATGGGCACACGACACTAGAATAAGTTTCACTCCGCTTACTTCATTGTTTAAATACCTTAGAATAATCTTTACCTATAAAACAGTACCGTGACATACTGACTAGCTGACGGCCAACGCACAGCCTAAATCAGTAGACCTATAGATTTGAAATGCTAAAGGACTATTCCTTGAGTATTCTAATCTGGGGTGCACTAAGAGGGCTATTTTTTAAATTCCATGCCTGTGGAAACTTGCAAACTCCCCAGCAAAAACCCTTTGCTCGCGGGAAAAGCTGTTGGGCGCAGCTAGCACTGAAATAAAAATCAAGTGAAAGCTTTATCAACATTATCATTGTTTGTTTGTTTGTCGTATTAGATAGTGCTGGCCTCTGGTGTCAGTTTGTCAAACCGCCCAAGGGCCACTTACATGGCTTTAAGACTGCTTTTAATCAATAACAGCCGAGACCGACAACTTAACGTGGAAAACTGCACATGAAAAAGTTATTGGTGCGGAGCGTAGGACTGAATCTGTATCGTTGGATTCTAAGTTGCAATATTGAACCGTTAGGCTACCATCGCTCATCATTATCAGCCTATGTTTGTCCACTGCTGGACGTAGGCCTCTCCTAATGAACGCCCTCAGTGGCTCAAAGCTTACATGATAATAACTATTAACACAAGAAACTTAAATGATCATTTAAAACTACAAAAAACCAACCAACATTGAAATAGATTAGACTCTATAATCGTAATGATATCTGATGATGAGTTGCCTGAGCAGGTAAGAGAACGAAGAGAACGGACGCCGACGAAGCAGAGCTCGTCCGGCAGCGGCAGCCGCATGAGCCCCACGCCCGGCAGCAGCGAGTGGGGCGCGGGGGACCGGCAGTTCGTGGTGATAGCCTCCGAGAAGCAGGCGCGCGTCGTGGCGCTGCCCAGCCAGAACTGCGTCTACCGACAGCAGATCGTCGACACGGACTTCGTCGTTAAAGCTGAGATTGTTAGCTTGAAAGGTACAAAGCATTTAGTACGAGTACAAAATTAAAGTTGTATTAACGGAATAGCGTACAGTTCCTCTATCTATACCGATAAACATTATACGCTCTGCGTCCTTAATTAAAGTTGCAACTCGCAGCTGATGGCTATCATCCATGTGAAATCAATTTACCTAAGCATGTAGATAGATAGATAGATAGATAAATCATTAATTTGTCTATGCAAAACAGACACGTAGTAAGTATAAAAATACAACATACAAGCAAATAAAAAACGTTGGTGAAAAATGGTACAGTAATACCATTTTTCACCAACGTTTTTTATTATACATGTCATCGACTAATATTTCGTACACAAGACACGTCACTTATTCACAAAATACCTTAGATACTACCCAAAAACGTACGTGTGTGTTGTAGTAAAACAAATGGGTCATAGCTCAGCGAGTAATATTGCTCAAGAAGCAAACAGTCACAGCATTACCTACGATACGTCGAGCGCAATGTGTACAACAATCAGTGTACCTATAATGTGGCTATGTGTTAAACATTTACTGGATTTATGAAATTAAATATAATAACTTGGAGATGATCAAAAAAAAATGCCATGGGGGTTATTTCAACCAAACGTTTTTTAGTTCCATTTGTTATTTTCATATATTTTGTAATCATGTTTATTTGTTTCACTGATAGAAATATCTAAAAATTTCCGCACTCGCTTCGCTCGCGCCTGGTTGTAATAATGTACGTTTAAAACACACACAATAACACTGACACAAGAAATAACTCCTAATTTTCGCGATGTCTACACTCGTACCCTTGTTCTGTTATTGCCTGTTGAATGAAGGATAAGGCGCATCTTGTTTTCCTTCAGTTTTGAACAAACATTTCATGATATAACTAGAAATTATCGCGCTAGCTACGTTCGCACCTTGTTATTGTTGGCTGCATTAATATATCTATAATCCACCCAATGGATTCATCGTATTTTTTCTTCTTTTATGCGCACTGCCGCAAATAGTTCAACATTAAGCTTTCCTCGCACCTTTTTGATACTACCTATTTTCTCACGCTGATGAATTCCATTAATTTCTATTTTTACCGAACATTTTTGCGCACGCTATACTCGCATCTGTTAAATGGTATTTCTGTTTCCTCATTCGTATTATGTATCAGATATAGCTCAAAATTTTCGCTGCGCTCGCGCCTTCTTAACAATATTACATGTTTTGCACACTTGAAGATCGATTATAAACGTTCAGTTTTTTGATATAACTACACTAATAAAAGTGTAACACAACATATTTGCGCTCGCTTCGCTCGCGCCTTCTTGCTAATATGGCATATTTCGCATTCATAGAAAATCTATCAAAATTTCCACATAATTACATAACACAATAAAAGTATACCTAGTACCTCAGAATTTTAGGTAAAAATTGTGTTTGTTTGTATGAGATTATTATAACTAGCCTGATTTTGAAAATTGATTCACGATTCAAGGCTACAACAGCTATTAGTAGGCTGGATATAGGAACCTAAGTGTGACCCCCCCCCCCCCTGACTCGAAGGCTGGATCCGCCCTTGGATCTAGATGCTGTCATTTAATGATGTAGAGATAATAACATGATATTAAACGCTTCTAAATGTTTCCATATCATATTTTGTTATGCGGATGACACAGACCTGTTGGTCACACGGCCCCAGTTGGGAAGTTACAAAATATCACGCTGAGGAAACTATGAGGGCTGTGATGTTATGGTTAACAGAAAAACTGTTAACGTTAAACGTAGACAAAACAAAACTAATTACTTTTACTATAAAATCCTCAAGTCAACCATCAACAATGTACAATATAAAAGCCCATATTTGTCCATTCCCCAGCAGTGATTACTGTTCTTGTCACAAAAACGAAAAGCATTAAATATTCCGGCGTTCATATCGATGAACTTCTTACCTGGCATGTGCAAATTGATAACTTAACGGCTCGGACAATTAGAAAATTCTGTAACTGGAGAGAGCACAAAGAGCAGTTTTGAAAGTCATGAAAAAAAAACCATACCGCTATCCAACTTCTGATCTCTACTCTGACTGTAAAGTTCTCTCTGTTCGACGGCATTTTGTGCTCGAAACCACTCTACGTATGCATTCCACTCTCCCATTCAAACAGAATTTAGCAAATATAAAGAGAAGATCTGACCGAGTTTGTAAAATTAAGAAACATCGAACGAAATTCTTCAGCCGTTTTTATCCCATTTTTGTGCACAAATATATAATCGTATTAAAAGGATCTCGATATCTACCCTCTCACGAAATATAGATGTAAACATAAGATTACCAACTGGTTGCTTAACCTATGCTACACCGACACCGAAGCTTTCTTACAGTTTAGTATCTAAACTTTGAGTAATATAGATGTAAACATAAGATTACCAACTGGTTGCTTAACCTATGCTACACCGACACCGAAGCTTTCTTACAGTTTAGTATCTAAACTTTGAGTAATATAGATGTAAACATAAGATTACCAACTGGTTGCTTAACCTATGCTACACCGACACCGAAGCTTTCTTACAGTTTAGTATCTAAACTTTGAGTAATATAGATGTAAACATAAGATTACCAACTGGTTGCTTAACCTATGCTACACCGACACCGAAGCTTTCTTACAGTTTAGTATCTAAACTTTGAGTAATATAGATGTAAACATAAGATTACCAACTGGTTGCTTAACCTATGCTACACCGACACCGAAGCTTTCTTACAGTTTAGTATCTAAACTTTGAGTAATATAGATGTAAACATAAGATTACCAACTGGTTGCTTAACCTATGCTACACCGACACCGAAGCTTTCTTACAGTTTAGTATCTAAACTTTGAGTACTATTATTTACCTATTAAGTATTAATGTTCGTCTTAATATTGCTGTACCCACATGAGCAACACACAAAACACAAGCATACTAGATCACACACAACTTACAAAAACACTCACTTCCCCTCACACACACCTACATATAAACGCTAGAATTTACTTTTTACTTCATATTTTTCTGATGCCTACACTCAGGTTAATTATGGACCTTAAGAGGGATTTAGGAAAATATCAATGTGACTAACATTAAGTACCTACCATAATATTGCGAGGATGCACCTGGATGGATGGGACCTCTGTTACCTGAGATACAAGTTTATTCTTAGTTCGGGGGTGGAGGTTCTCATCCGGTACCTACTGCTGTTGAGAGCAAGCATGCGTCCGCGTAAATGACCTATATTTTATTATTATTATTATATCAAAAAACCTAGAAACAAGACAATAGTACAATCCAACTACTCCATTGATGGAGTTCGCTTGGAGCAGGTGAATTGTATTAGGGACCTGGGAGTGCTGTTGAGCTCACTGAGTGTCGATGCGAAAATGGTTGGCCTTTCGAGAGAAACAGCAAAGACTACCAAGAGACCGGTATCGTTACGTTGTCTGTTTAACGCTCTTGCACGAAGTCATTTAGAATATGCTTCGACTTATGGAACCCTTCATATAAGAACCGCATCGACAGAACTGAACGAGTCCAAACTACATGAACAACGTAACATCATTGATTTGATTAACTTTGATAAGATTCTTAATGGATTGCTCTGACCTGCTAAGTTGTAGTCTGAGATCGAGATTACGGTGTCCCACACCCAAATTTTAGGTTAAATCCCGTTTTTTTTTAAAGCCCGACTGGGGAGAACTAAATTGGGTCACAATTCGCCGCTAAACCGCATCATTAATAGCTATAATAACTTATAGAAGAACAACCCAAGCCTTGATGTCTTTGATGCTAGTTTGTCTCATATTAAAAAAGAGACTCATAGAGAGTCATCTTTTCACAAGCTTGATTGCTTCATATTATTAAAGATTAATGTCATATTAATTTAAACTTTTAGATTTATTTATATTTTTATATTATTTTGTTTAATACTACCCTAATTTTACGTTCCTAATTTACTTTTATTTTATTAGTTTATTCTTATATTTATATTTAAGTATTATATTAACCAAATGTTGTGTTTTTACTGTACAGTGTTGTATACACCTGTAAATGATTGTGGTTCACATAATCAGTATGTACCCTTGTCCTAAGTTAACTATTAATGTTTTGTGAATTGTTCGTTTTTGTGTCTAAATAAATAAATAAGTAAGTTGTAAGTAAGAAGATGAGTACAGTATGTACAGTAGAGTGAGTTTAATATTGAGAGGAGGAGAAGTAACGGTGTCCGCGTGGCGTGGTCTCGTGGCGTGGTCTCGTTTAATATTGAGAGGAGGAGAAGTAACGGTGTCCGCGTGGCGTGGTCTCGTGGCGTGGTCTCGTTTAATATTGAGAGGAGGAGAAGTAACGGTGTCCGCGTGGCGTGGTCTCGTGGCGTGGTCTCGTTTAATATTGAGAGGAGGAGAAGTAACGGTGTCCGCGTGGCGTGGTCTCGTGGCGTGGTCTCGTTTAATATTGAGAGGAGGAGAAGTAACGGTGTCCGCGTGGCGTGGTCTCGTGGCGTGGTCTCGTTTAATATTGAGAGGAGGAGAAGTAACGGTGTCCGCGTGGCGTGGTCTCGTTTGATAATAATACCATGTGGTATTACCGTTCGATTAGGAAACTAAGCCGCAAAAGGAAATGGCATTCTATTGGTAGTATAAGTACCCGTAGCAAGCCTGTTTGTGATTGAATTTTATTGTTATTTCCAGACAGTGTATGTCTCGTCAATTATCTATCCACCGGCCACCTGGTCGCTTACAGCCTGCCGTCGCTGCGACCACTAGTGGATGTGGACTTCCTCCCCCTCTCGGAGCTTAGGTAAGTGTGCACTCCTCTCCCCTCTGTCTGACACCTTTCTACCATTCGATTCAGTCTTGATGTGAACACGCTAGCTTTACCAAATATAAGCCATTCACAGCCTGACATTTTGGTGCTGTCACCCGTAAGGACATGCGAGGGCAGTCGACTGACACCGACACTGGTCGATCGGTTCTCGAAATGCAAGCTTGGAATAAAAAAATGTGTTTACATTAAGAATGAATTCTAAAAGTTATAAAGCGTGAGGCGCCTGTGTTGCGTTGATGTGAAGGCTCACAATCACTGGACATTCGTCCAATGACACAAAGATCACTATTAGACGACTTTTATGCACCAAACGAAGGCACTAAATGATAAACGGCTTCTTTTTATTAGACATTTACTTAGCTATTAATAGCTTTCGCAATTTTTATGAGGATGCTATTTTCGATTTGTCATTTTACATCCATTTTTCTCATTCGCAGGATTTTTTTACGATCATTCGCTATTTTATCATTTGGGAGCCTATCGACAGACTTCCTCCGATCGATGTTAGAAATGTAGACTTGTTTGGTGCAAGACATCTCGATAGATTCGCTCGCCTCGCATCTCATCTCTATTCTGATCTCTAGATAGAGCTAGAGATCTGAGATACGAGTTTTGTACCAAACAAGCAACAACAGTGTCATCTTCTATTTGGAATTGTTGCGAGCACACGCTACTAGAGGCAGTTGTGCTATTTCTGATCACAAGTAGACAAAATTTTGCAAATCTGTCGAGCACCACCTGTGCTTCTGATATTTGGCACTCTTTCTGTATTTAAGTTTAAATTGATATCAATTGGACATCCGCTGACACGAACACACATGGGTATAAATTAAATCAAAATTGAATATGAGCGGTTTATTTCTAATGAACCCACTACTAACTTTGGTGCTTACTTATCTTGATGTACTTACTGTAAATACAAATGCCCTCTACACTTGAACGAATGGAAACTAACATTATGTAATAATCTACACTTCCCCGACTGCTAATGCTAACCCTAATAATAATCAATCTTATGATAGTGTACCCTACAGTAACATCTGAATCTAACTCACTCTTGATTTGTACCTAACAATTATATTTATTTTTAATCGACATGTGCTCTGTCTTTTAATAAAAACAGGATTTCATTAAATCTAGTTACAGGTACGGTTCATAACGTTTCGTTCTGCGACGTCACTCAATCAATCATCTAAATAAATAAAATAATAATTCTTTGATTGAGTCAATTATTTTGTTCATTTTTGTTTATATTAAGTATTTTAAAATAAGAGTAATTAAAATCAAAATTGTATTACACATTCAATCTCGATGCATTTAAGCTCATGAATGACAAATTACTTATTTGTAAATCCATAACGAGATTTAGTGAAATCCCTACTCAAAGTCAAAGTACGTGTCGAAGAGCGCACCGAGCTGACTAGAGTCTGTGTTCACGGTAGTTTCCAGACACAGTCCAAACAGAGGGGTATCGTAGACCCAATGCTCTCCATATGGGGCCAACAGCTAATTGTAAACGAGGACACGGACCAGTAAGTCCTGCAGATGGCTAGCCATATCCGTCACCATGTTTGTGGAGCTCACTCCGGCCTCTGTTGCATTAGACATGTTACTGTTCATGTTATTGTTCAGCTTCGATACCCACCCATGTTGTTCCCAATAACTTTCTGATCGGTTATGGGCAAATCATTCTTTAGTTTCGTTTGACACAATAAAAAAAACATAAATATTATGTCACGATTAAACCACCTTTTCAATTGTATGCGGTAATAAATGCCGTTATCTGTTAGGAACATAGGAACAAAATACTAGATGCGACTCTTAAATTAAGTACTTCATGTTATTTAACTCTCTATACTGGGTTATATACCTACGCCTTTTAAATATTTACTTTCTCTTTAAATATGTTATCTGTTAGCATCATCATTGCTCTAACAGAATTCAAATAAAACTGATATATAAAAAGGTTTAACACAAAAGTGATTTGCCCTGCCCCGATAGCTGCTTGCAAGTCTGCTTACCTTGTACCTGTACCTACATAACTACAAACTGTGAACATGAACACACACGGCCACACTACATCACGTCTTGTTGACAATCGAACACGCAACCACGATACATTAATTACTTTCCGTTTTTCTTTTGGCGCTGTTACTTCTTCTTTCTAACTCGCTGGGCTGATACTCGATCTATTAGGTACTTGCGGTTTTTATCTTGGGGCAAAGTGGTTTAATCAGTTACTAAATCTAAGTTCCATCAGCTCTTCCAAACATTTACTCTTTTGGAAAAAAGCAAGTTAATATAAAATATTTTCAAAGCTGTCTATCAATATGTTAAAGAGCCAACAGTTTGGAGAAATCAATATACGTTACAGAGTAACACTTAGACTTTTTTGCTCCACAATTGCTTAGTCTCTGATTTATTTAGTAAGCATGAGAGCTTTTGAAGAGCTGTCTCTGAAAATTTCCTCGCTTTTCTTAAAGTTTATCTGTAAATAGTTGCAATTAGATACATGTTAGCTACGCTTTATGTTAGATGTTAATTTATCCTCTAGACATCGACAGAGGAATCGAGGATTATACAAGGTGAGAAGATTTAACAATAGATCTCTAATTCTGACTGTCACTTCATCTTCAATCTCGGCTCTTTGAAACTAAATATCTGCTTAAAATCTGACCTGTCTATGGAGTCTTCTTTCTCCTTAAAAACAAACAATAACAGACCGTGCGAATGAGAATACTGTCTGATTTAGGGTCTTTATTTTCTATTTGAACAGTTAACGTTGTTTAGGTGATTACAATTAATGGAAATTTGAATGCTTACATCAATTTGTATTAAAAATACTATTTTACAAGTGACCACAGCTCACGATGATCGTTTTGACATTAGTCAAAAACTAAACAACGTTAACAGTAACAGGTTGTGGTCCACAGATATTTTTTACAGCATACTTGTGACGATGTTCCAGGATAGCGAAGACGTTCTGCTTCAGCAATAAAGGCCATGGCTTGTACCTGACGTCACCTACTGAGATACAGAAGTTCACCATTGATGCTGAGTTTTGGTAAGTCATTAGACCAAACAATAAAACTAAACTTTTATTCAGGCACTATGGCTAGCAACATGCTTGTGATCCAAAAAGCTGACGAGTGAATTCCGTATATAGGACTCTTAAGATTTCAAGGGGTTTCTCGTCCCTTAGTGAATGTTTATTTTCATAACATTGCTGTTTTCATGAAAGTCAACAACTGAACGAGATGTTGGGCGAGCTGTTCCTGCCGCGAGACATGCCGGAGGCGCCCAAGGAGAGCTTCTTCAAGGGCCTGTTCGGAGGAGGATCGCGGCCACTGGACCGGGAGGAGCTTTGTAAGTTTTTCTCCTAGTAGACTAGATAACAACACCATGTTGTGTTACTTCAAGTCAATTGTGTAATTAATGCTAACACGGAATCTTGCAACTCAAGAATAAATACCTAAGTAAATGAGTTTTTCGGTGAGGTCACGTCGCACGTAGTCGCGCAAGCTCGCGTGATAATGGCCATAGAAATTACCAGACTTGAATGATTCTAATGAATTGACAAAAGACCCAGGTCTTTTGTTTGATTATAAAATCAAGCAGTAGTATGCAAACACTTTTGTGTTCCGGTTTGAAGCACAATGTTTCCAGCGAAACTACTGGACATGAGGCTTAAAAACCAATGTCTTTTGCAACCAAAGTTCTGGGTGGTTAGAGGCAGGCGTGACGCTTACAACTAAGTAGACAGGTACCTTTTTTTTAACAGGGATAGGGATATGGCAGCTTTGACAACAGCATGGTAATTACCTACCTATCTTGTTGCAAACAGAATTTCATTATCACGTTCACTTAATGCGGTGCGTTAGAGTTGATATTGCTTTGCTTTTTGCTTTATATAAAAAATTTGTTTAGAAATCAATCTAGAGGTTTTAAAAATCCCTGCTAAAATCTCAGCCTGCAGGTGCTTAAACAAGTCGGAAAAAATTAGGATCGTTCCTAACTTTAATTGGAGACGACGTCTTTATGTTAGAATCTAATGGTTGTGCCAATGATGAAACAAGTGCGAGAAATAGTGAGCACTGTTTGCTTGAGTGTTCCTTAACCCCAAGTACGAGTATGTACTACTATATGTGTGCTCGCTCGGCGTGTGCGCGTGATACACCTGGGGGGGTTAAATTACTCATGACATGATAAAGAGGATTCACTCCAGGACGTGCTGACGCAGCATTTAACAATCAGTTCCGTACATCAGTTTTTATCATCGCGCACGAATCGAGCACATGACCGCGAACTTTCCGCACTCTGAAAAAATACTACCGGATGTAACTATACTAGCCACGATCTGACCCTTCATTCTATAATGGTCCTCTTGAATGTTGATAATATATGTCTTCCAGGAGGGCTAGCACGGGGGTAATACTTGAATGTTGATAATATATGTCTTCCAGGAGGGCTAGCATGGGGGTAATACTTGAATGTTGATAATATATGTCTTCCAGGAGGGCTAGCATGAGGGACAATACTTGAATGTTGATAATATATGTCTTCCAGGAGGGCTAGCATGGGCGAAAATACTCGAAACGCTTTTCTATATAGGTTTGAACCATGAAAATGCATTTTTTATAAAGTGAGTGACTGTCGCATAGAGAAACGACAGAATCTCTACATTGGCATCACATAGATAATACATATTAACAATGGAACGATAGGCAATATCGGGAGAGTTGTCTTCTCTCGACTGAGAAACCGCTGTGCTAGCCTTGCAGATGAGCCTTGTTGATGTACCTTGTTGTTACGTCCAGTCGGCGAGTGCAGCGGACTGAAGCCGAACCGGACAGTGGCGAAGCACATCCCGGGCCCCAACGCGGCGCTGGAGACCCTCGGCACGCGCGCCTCCACGGCCTCCAGCGAGGTCTCGCGTGCGCACATGCTGGTGCTGGAGCGCGGAGACAAGCTGTCCCGGCTCGAGGACAACACGGAGCGCATGAGCAACCAGGTACACAGAGCGTACGAGTAGTGCTCGTGAGGATTGCTCCAACCTACACTCTTAATATATTTTATCTACACTCATATCGTAAAATCCGGATTATGAACTCAAAAATGGAGGTATAATGATATACATTACGCACGGCACGTCTCTAATAAGAAAAATAAATAAATTATAACACTATTTTTTGAACTAAACAGTTTTATAATATATATTTTTTCCCCATTAAAGCACCGCGTTGGCTCCGCACAACTAAAGTTTTCGCTATTTATTATCTATGGCGGCGTGTGTTAGACCGTAAGCGCACCAATTCGCTATGGACTGTATTTTGGCGCCATAATTTACTTTACATTAGTACCTACCTAACTAATTTAATGTTTTTCTTGTTAAAAAGTGTTATCTTTATTAAAAATGACCGACAGCAGTGCTAGTGAGAAGAATTTGACTCCACCTGACATCACGGAACAGGAACGAACATGACCAACGAGGTTTTGCCAGCAAAATCAAGAAAATATTACTACATTTCTTTTTCTTTAAATGTATGTTCCAATTGCATGACTGTAGATAAAGTAGGGTATGAAATGGCACACAACTAGGTATTAAAACACTCGAGCTACGGCTCGTTTTTTAATCTCACTCTCGTGTTTTAATTCCCTTTATTAATCAAGCGTTTCATAAACTACTATAAGCGGTCACATTGTAATACTGTTATTATTAATATTCCAGTTTTGATGATTGTGGGACATAGATTTGGTAATGTGTGGTATGTGAATACCACATAATCCGTTGTACTAGTGCCGTTCTACTAGCGACCTGAATGATATTCAGTCATCCAATCAACTTTATAAATATTCTTCTGTTAGCAAACTACTGTTTGATAGTTGCGCCTAAAAACTAGGTAGGTTCTTTAGGTTGAACATGTAAACTGTTTATAAACATTTGTTTGTTTGCAAACTAAGTACTATGTTTGATAGAATTTTTGTTTATTGTATGGAATGGCCTAAGCAATCAGCCAGCCAGTTCATTAAATGTTGTACGGCTGAATATCATTCAGGCCGTTAGTGGCGTAAGCTATCTGCCTACGACTTATCTATCAAAATATAGGATCGGACCTATTATTATACGTCCGATCCTATATTTTGATAGATAAGTCGTAGAGATACAACGAATACTAGTTTAAAACCATGGATGAAGTTTATATTTAGCGAAGTAAAAAAAAAACGAACAGCAAAGACAATATTTTTTTTAATAATATTTGGGGTACAGTCCGATCTTTTGAAAGAGCATCGAATGCTTTCCGGGAATCTAGAGTGGAATTTGATGAGATTATTCGTAATTCCAGGCGGCCGAGTTTTCATCGTCCGCGCACCAGCTGATGCTGAAGTACAAGGACAAGAAGTGGTACCAGCTGTGAACCGCCGCCCGCCCGCCTCACCGCGACTGCCTCTCTGATGCTGAAGTTTATACCCTTGCACGGTGCGCTACTGTTTGCGAGATACATGTTGCTAATACCGTGTGCTTCAGAATACGAGTTTTGTATGAGATACCTACTAGTAAACGAACCGTTAACACGAGAATTAATAAGTCTATTGATTAAATTATACACTTCACTAAATATAACACCTTAAATGTCGTTACTCTATTATGTAATGAAATATTAATATACTGTAAGCGAGTTTCAAGTGAGATCGGATTTTTGACTGTTAGACGATACTTTGCTTCTGAACGAAATATAATAAAACAAGTTGCAATTTTACTGATAAGGTTCAATAAAACTTGTTATTAGAGAGGTTTAGTTCGAGAATATTGAGATGATCGTCGAATTTTCGAACTGTATAGAGCGTTATAGTTCGGATTTGTCGGTCGGTATGCACTGTTAGTTCTAGGTGCTAAACGATTTCATGTGAATTATACCGTAGACCGTCGCCAGAGCTTAGCTACCTACGTAGAAATCTTATGAACTTTATATTTAGACTCTTACTTAGGCGTGACTTGAAATTAATGAACGCACAAAAATCTTTACCGTCACTGTAGACACGGGAGTTCGAACAGTAGTGTTCTCCGCTACCACACGCTGAATCGTTCAATTATTTCTGTGCCTCTATGTATACTTTACCGGTCGCTAGAGCGCCCTCCGGAAGGGGCTTCGAGATCGTCTTTGGCGCCCTCTTGGCCTGGGAGTCGAAGGCTGGTGTCATCTTTCCGCCGTACAGAGCTGTTTTGTCTCGCAGCGAGCTTCCGAGAACGCCGAGGGGCAAACCCCTGTGGCTGGCGTAGGATGGAAGGCACCCTCCGGATCCCGTGTATATACTCTTAGCCTTTCGCTCCGCATTCGGTCACGCGATGTGATAATGTAAATAAGTGGAAAGCATTAAATAATTATTATAAATCTTTTTATACAATGTATTTTAAAGTAGATGAACGTCGAACAACGGCTCTTTCTGATTCTCATGTCGTCTCTCCCTTGGTTGAAGTACCGCAGCCTATAGTAGGTACCTACGCGACCAAAATTGTAGCAGTCGTTATCTAAAAGAGAAACTGTTATATGACTTTTATAGATTTTCAAAATGGTAATCTAGGCCTGAGACAAAGTTAAGGTATGCCCTTGCACTTGTGACGTGGTATCCTACAATCTAGAGCTTAGACAATGTTAAGGTACGCACTTGCACTGGTGACGTGGTATTCTACGATCTAGGCCTGAGACAAAGTTAAGGTACGCACTTGCACTTGTGACGTGGTATCCTACAATCTAGGCCTGAGACAAAGTTAAGGTACGCACTTGCATTTGTGACGTGGTATCCTACAATCTAGGCCTGAGACAAAGTTAAGGTACGCACTTGCACTGGTGACGTGGTATTCTACAATCTAGGCCTGAGACAAAGTTAAGGTACGCACTTGCACTTGTGCCGTGGTATCCTACAATCTAGGCCTGAGACAAAGTTAAGGTATGCCCTTGCACTTGTGACGTGGTATCCTACAATCTAGGCCTGAGACAAAGTTAAGGTACGCACTTGCACTGGTGACGTGGTATTCTACAATCTAGGCCTGAGACAAAGTTAAGGTACGCACTTGCACTGATGACGTGGTATTCTACAATCTAGGCCTGAGATAAAGTTAAGGTACGCACTTGCACTTGTGACGTGGAATTCTACAATCTAGGCCTGAGACAAAGTTAAGGTACGCACTTGCACTTGTGACGTGGAATTCTACAATCTAGGCCTGAGACAAAGTTAAGGTACGCACTTGCACTTGTGACGTGGAATTCTACAATCTAGGCCTGAGACAAAGTTAAGGTACGCACTTGCACTTGTGACGTGGAATTCTACAATCTAGGCCTGAGACAAAGTTAAGGTACGCACTTGCACTTGTGACGTGGAAATTCTACAATCTAGGCCTGAGACAAAGTTAAGGTACGCACTTACACTTGTGACGTGGTATTCTACAATCTAGGCCTGAGACAAAGTTAAGGTACGCACTTACACTTGTGACGTGGAATTCTACAATCTAGGCCTGAGACAAAGTTAAGGTACGCACTTACACTTGTGACGTGGTATTCTACAATCTAGGCCTGACACAAAGTTAAGGTACGCACTTGCACTTGTGATGTGGTATTTTACAATCTAGGCCTGAGACAAAGTTAAGGTACGCACTTGCACTGGTGACGTGGTATTCTACAATCTAGGCCTGAGACAAAGTTAAGGTACGCACTTACACTTGTGACGTGGAATTCTACAATCTAGGCCTGACACAAAGTTAAGGTACGCATTTGCACTTGTGACGTGGTATTCTACAATTTTGGCTGCGTAATGTTCGTTTATTCTACACCATATATTTCAACAGTTCGTAGATTGCATTTACGTTTCATAAATAAATATAGACCTAAATAGGTTAATATAAAATTAGAATATTTTATTGTGTTAGAATATTACGTAAAGTTGAGATTATTTAAACGTTGCTGATATCTATATTTACGATCCATCTAGATGTAAATTTTATAGTTACGATGGAAGTTACAAGATAAACTCTAATGTAACAGTAAGTATACTGTATACCTAATGATAGTCGAACTACGTTGATCTGTATAAAGTATTAAATAAATAAAATAATGAAAAAATATTATAAAGATTGGAAAATTAAGCATTGGATGACAATAATTTTTGTTACACTTCTCAATGGAGATTTCTTTGACACTTTCTAGTGTAGCTCAGTTTCTCTTCTAACACCTTTTAGTTCCGTTGCGTGTTATTTCTAATGTCTTGGTTTACAATAATATAAATAAATGAAAAATAACACTTTCTAACTGCACTATTTAGTATTTTCTTGATGAAAATTGCTAATTACTTATATATAATATTTTCACTGGTCTAAACATTATAAAAGCACATTGTGTTGTGTTGAAAATGTAAGATGTACCTAAGCTTGATTTGAAATTAGCTCGATGGTTGACCACCTTCATACATGATAGCAATACAAAGTGCGGGTTGCAAGCCTAGAGTAAACCAGACCAATCGGTGTCGTGTCGGTGTTGCTAGTTTAAAATTAAATAAAAATGATAAAGCGATAACTAATATATAAAATAACAATAACATTAATTGCTGTTGTGTATATCGCGGAGTAAATTTAAGTGAGTATAGAGACCCGCCAAACACGTATACCTAAGGTGTTCTGTTACGGTGCGTTTTGTATGTGTGTAGCGAGAGTGGCGGGTCTCGCTGCTCGTTCGATGTATAGTGGATATCGGTGTATCGCATGGCAATAAACTTTTCTAAGTCGCCACCGCCCGGAGGGCGAGCCTAGGCAAGTTGTTTTCTGCTATCGCAAACACTAATCGTAGATTCTTACAATAACGTATGGGGATGTCGCGTGATGTTTCGGCCAAGTGTTGCACCTACAACTTACTAGAGGTACGTAGGTAACGAAAGTAGAAAGCACTTTGGCTACAGGAGCTGTGCAGAATCCGCGGCGGTTATACGGTTCGCTGAGATAGCCGACTGGATTTCTTTCCAACTGTGCTGTGACTAGTACCTTCGTTGTTAACTGAAAGTAATGTTGAGTCTGTTCTTCTTTTATAACTATACCTACTTATTGCACTTTACGTCCAATGTCGTTTAATCGCCTTACTTAGCTTGGATTGTTGTACTATTAGTGATGCTAGTTCAGTTCCACTCGTATACTTAGCTGTGTATTATGTGTGATGCCAAAACTTTGTACTATTTTGATGCTACGTTTATAAACTACTTCATAATTGTTACGATTTGTAAACTTTTAACTGAGTTAATGTAGTTTCGTTGTTTAGTGGATAGATGTCGTTGTGTAGTTACCGGCTCGGGTTTGTAAAACAGAGCAGCCGATGCCGTTCTAACGTATTATCATTAACGTACCTGTTTTAACCAGATTATTTTGGAATAGCAAGTTTTATTCGAGAATAGGTAAATATTTTCATAAGACAGTTTACCGGTTTTAATAGTTGTCGTTTCAATAGATTTGAACCAGATGCGTTATTTTCGGTGCAGCCGCAGCTTGCGAGCGTCATCGTGTATATCCGAGTGGCATATCAGTGGAATATATCAGAAACGATCCAATATCGCGAGGGTCTGTCCTATTGTAAGATCGTATATAGTTTTGAGACGCGGCTTACCACATTTTCTACCTAACGCCCTTAAGATAAAGTAGGTTTTAATTTTCACAACTTTTAACGATAAGACTCTGTAAGTATTAACTGTATCTAATATTCATTCGATTCGCGACAACCCATTTCATGCTAGAATTATTCCTATGAATGACAAATTATTTTATGTTTGAATTTCTAAAATATGTATGAATTTAATTGAAAGTATAGAGTAGGCCGGCGCCGGCGCCACAATGTGGTTCTAGAATAAATCTGAATTGTACCCACGGTGTGGCGCCGGCTCAGTTATTGTGATTAATGTACATTCGCCATTCATCTAGTCGAGTCGCGACGTCATCAGATCTTCAATCTGAATAATATTAACTTACTGAGTAAGGTAATGGGACGAGTTAAATTTTCTCAATTCTATCAATTGTTACTTAGACACGGTCCGTCACTATACATAACTCAAACACGTATATTAAATGCAGAACGTTCCATTTCAAACGCTAAATATTCATTTGGAAATTATGGGACTAAATTATAAATATAAGATTTGTAAATAAATAATAAAACAAAAAACTTGTGGCAAATTATTACTCGTTAATAATTGTAGAATTCATTTCAACATTATTTTGTATGGATTAGAGGACTGTCTCTTTTTCAAACTCGTTGGATGACGCGGAATTACAAACGAGTATATAACTATACATATTGTATATAAAGGATGCTGTTGAATTATATTGATTATTTAGTTTGGTAGATGATTATTATAGTCATTATATATAAATAAATTATGAAAATATGAAAATAAAAATATATCAAAGTATTTTAGTGCATATTATTCTTACATAGCCTACGAGTACCTCATCTTAATTCCTGTCTTTCCTAAACGTTCCATTATTCTTACATAGCCTACGAGTACCTCATCTTAATTCCTGTCTTTCCTAAACGTTCCATTATTCTTACATAGCCTACGAGTACCTCATCTTAATTCCTGTCTTTCCTAAACGTTCCATTACATCTAAACAGGAAATCTAAGCAGGGATTTAGATACCAATGATATCCAAGAGAAACAAAATAAATTGAGCAACTTTTTTTAATAAAACTTTAACTATGATATAAATAGAATACATTACGAGCATTTATCATGCCTCCGGCGTTTCGGGCGCGGCGGAGGGCGCCGTCACAGGGCGGGATGCTACAGTCACGCCCGGCGCCCTGAAGGCACAGTTCTCGTTTAAAGCTCGCTAACACGCAGCGAACATTCGCACGGTGTTACGTCATACCGCAACCATTCGTGTGAACATGCTGGGCGAGACGCGATCGCGAGCATTATGCGCTCGCTCTCAGCTGACATACAAACGCGCTACGTACTATATACACGAGCCGCAGCGACCGAGTACCAGAACGTTATCTTACAAAACAAACCATCCAAGATTTAAGCACGCGAGGTCCAGCTTTTTCCCGAAATCCCCACTGGTGGGGACGTTCTGGTGTGGATTTCGGTAATAATCCCCATCGACTTGATACTCGGTCGCCGCCGCTCTGCTATTTATACATACCAAAATCGTCCGATAAAATTCATCACCAAAAAGCAAAGCCCTGTCGGGACAAGGTTTTACTAAAAAAGCCGTAGGTACCTACTGACTGTTGTTCAACTATTACAAAGCCCTGTCGGGACGAAGCTTTACTAAATACGCCGCAGGTACCTACTGACTGTTATTGAACTATTACAAAGACCTGTCGAGACGAGGCTTTACTAAATACGCCGTAGGTACCTACTGACTGTTATTGAACTATTACAAAGCCCTATCGAGACGAGGCTTCACTAATCACGCCGTAGGTACCTACTGACTGTTGTTCAACTATTACAAAGCCCTGTCGAGACGAGGCTTTACTAAACACGCCGTAGGTACTTACTGATGGTTATTCAACTATTACAAAATGTGTACATTTTATCTCACATCAATATTAATTCCTGTACTAAGAGTTAAAAGCTCTTAATAAAAGTTGGCATCTATTAAAACTAGAGAAGCATACATCGAGGACGGTCGCGGTTAGCTGTTGCTTTTGTGTTTAGAGAATGTTTGTTTGTTTATTGAAACAAACAAAGCTGGAGGTTGAAAACGTAGGTATCACAAAGTTTGTACATTGTAAAACGGTTGAGCGCAGTGTAGCCGACAGCGTGTAAGGGGTCACATGTTGCTCACACTCGTACGATACAACGTCGTGCAGCAGACGGCGTGTATGGGATCACATGTTGCTGACACTCGTCCGATATAACGCCGTGCAGCCGACAGCGTGTAAGGGGTCACATGTTGCTCGCACTCGTCCGATACAAAACACTAGAATATTTCGCTACTACACTCGACTAATTTACTAATAATTTTTTTTTGACTATTTTTTTTATACATCATTGTAAACATGATTTTAACCAATGGGAGCGCACTTTACATTCACTTTCGAGCCCTGATTGGCCCACGATAACGCGACGCGAATAACATCTTGGTACCGAATTTGTTCATAGAAATCAAACAAAGCAGTAAGTGGCAAAAAGTCTGCAAAAAGATAATTTAAAAAAAATGGCCTCATGGACTTAAGATGCATGGTCCACGATATGAGTTTCACTAGATAGCGCTAAATGACAATATTTGCATAATTATTGTTTTTTGGCTTTTAATTGCATTCAGATACGATTTAAAACTTTATTGGCGGCTACATTACCGTGTAATGATCATCATCATCATCAACAACAGCCTGCATTAGTCCACTGCTGGACATAGGACTCTCCTAATGCCCACTACTGAGCCTTATCTACGGCTTTATATCTTTCTCATGTAATTGCTGCCATCTACTTAGCGTAAATCGTCACTCCATCTGACCGGAGGGCGTCCTACACTACGTTTGCCTATACGTGGTCTCCACTCAAGTACTCGTCTACCCCACCGGCTATCGGTTCTTCGACTAATGTGACCGGCCCGTTGCCACTTCAGTTTGCTAATTCTTTGAGCTGTCGGTGACTTTCGTTCCCTACTGGATCACCTCGTTTTGGATGTGATCCCTTAGAGAAACCCCGAGCATAGCCCGTTCCATAGCTCGCTGAGCGACCTGAAATTTGTGGACCAGTCTCACAGACAGTGTCCACGGTTTGGCTCTGTATGTCATTACGTGTAGAACGCACTCGTAAAAGACTTTCATCTTTAGGCACTGTGGGATGGGCAACGAATAGACATGACGAAGTTTCTCAAATGCTGCCCAACCCAGCCGAATCCGCCTATCGGCTTCCTTCTTTCTGCCCAACATAAGAGTTCGTCCTAGGTAGACATACTCCTGCACAAATTCGAGAAGCAAGCCACTAACGGCTATTGGTTCCGGTGTAATGTGTTGATTTATCATCAGTTTTCTTTTGTCGTTCATGCGGAGGCCAATACGTCGGGAGGATCTGCTAGGCTGGTCAGCATTTTGTTGCAACTCTTGCAGTGACTCCGCCATAAGGACAATATCGTCTGCGAATCTCAAGTGTGTGATGTACACGCCGTTTATGTTGATGCCCATTCCATTCCAGTCCAACATCTTGAACATATCCTCCATTGAGTTGGTAAACAGTTTCGGGGATATGACAGCTCCAGTCGTACTCTCCTGAGCAATTGGATTTGTTCAGTTTGCCGGCCCTGGACTCGGACGGACATAGTAGCAGCGTCATAAAAGCATCTCAACACTTGAATATATCGCCAGTCCACTTGGCATCGCTGCAAAGAGTCCAGAACAGACTCGGTTTCGATGGAGTCAAAGGCCTTTTCGTAGCCCACAAAAGCCAGACACAGCGGCCGGTTATACTCTTCTGACTTCTGCATAATCTGGCGCAGTGTGAATGTGGTCAACAGGTCCCATATTCTCCGCAAAACCCGGCCTGCTCCAGAGGCTGGAATTCGACAAATCTACGCGCGAGACGATTAGTGATGACTGATGACCCTTGAGAACAACTTATAGACGTGACTCAGGAGTGAGATGGGCCTATATCTAGTATTATAATACTAGAGCAAGATTGTATCCCTTTTCTTGAAGAATAGTACCACCACACCTCTGGAGTTCTCCCACGGTTGATGACGGAATTAAATAAGTCCTGTAGCTCTCTAAGGAGTACTTGCTGCCTTTAAGAGCTCACAGGTAATACCGTCCTCACCAGGGGCTTTTTCGTTCTTAAGTTGTCTCAAGGCCATCTCCACCTCGTCCATGCTGACATCTGGCAGCACATCGGTGTAGTGGCGGGTCAGTGTGGCTCTTGAATCCTCACTAGGGATTTCCGGTCGAGGAGCATGTGGAGCATATAATCGGCCATAGAAATTCTCGATCTCGGCGAGAATATCCGGTTTTGACAAAGCGGTTTTAAATTATATTTTATCTTAATTTTCAATTGTAAATCTAATATTTTAACCAAGTCAAGTCTTGAAGCCAAATTTTTAGGAAACGATTACGGTTAAAATATTAGTTTGACAATGAAAACTATAGATCAAATATAAACACCGTAAAGAGTTTTCACCGCAACTTAAGGCTCAATAGAAATAATAACTTAAGGCTCAATAGAAATAATAACTTAAGGCTCAATAGAAATAATAACTTAAGGCTCAATAGAAATAATAACTTAAGGCTCAATAGAAATAATAACTTAAGGCTCAATAGAAATAATAACTTAAGGCTCAATAGAATATAAACACCGTAAAGAGTTTTCACCGCGACCTAAGGCTCAATAGAAACAAATGAAGCTAATATTGTCATTAGCGCCATCTACTGACTCATGTCGTGGTCTGGATGTTTGGTCACACATCACGTAAATAGTACTGGATCGATTGAAATGTGGCTTTCACAGTTGGATAGATTTAGTTTTTACTTAAAATCTGAGGTTCTTCATATCCAATCCGATGAGAAGAAGCCGAGCAATTCTTAAAAAGATTTTTGACGTCTGAAGGAACTTTTGATCTAATTTGGTATAATGGTGTTTTAGGTCCTGGAATAACCCATGGGGATTTTTTAACCCAGAGGAATGAATACGCGTGCGAAGCCCCGGGCGCCGCTGGCACATACTATTGATTGATGCGACAGAACAGAAAACAGAAACAAGTACGATACAATCAAACCATCAATTTTAAAGCTTTACTTATAAAATGTTCCAACAAGACGCCCTCCACAGATTGCACAACGTTCCGCAGCACAATATTCTAACAATTATAATACTATAGTATAATTCTAGGAAGACGACAATAAAGCCAATAATGTTAGGACTACTAATATTCACATAATACATTCGTCCGTTTGTCGATATCTTATAATTTATCGGAATTAGTTAATGAAGATCTTTGTAACATCGTCCTCCTAAACCTCACACAAACTAAATACACTTGGAAATTGGATATTGGGATTTTGAATAAAAATAAGCATTCGATTTTCTTCGATTCATTTTGAAGTACATATTCACTTTTTCTGAATATATGACATGAGCAAGCGAAACTGAAGCATATACTTTTAATAATTTAAGCAGTAGGTTTTGCTTATCTTATTTCATTCAAATGGCCCAATAGCATTAGCAACATGACATTGACAATGAGTTGTGAGAGCCCATTCAAATGGCCCAATAGCATTAGCAACATGACATTGACAATGAGTTGTGAGAGCCCATTCAAATGGCCCAATAGCATTAGCAACATGACATTGACAATGAGTTGAGAGAGCCCATTCAAATGGCCCAATAGCATTAGCAACATGACATTGACAATGAGTTGTGAGAGCCCATTCAAATGGCCCAATAGCATTAGCAACATGACATTGACAATGAGTTGTGAGAGCCCATTCAAATGGCCCAATAGCATTAGCAACATGACATTGACAATGAGTTGTGAGAGCCCATTCAAATGGCCCAATAGCATTAGCAACATGACATTGACAATGAGTTGTGAGAGCTCATTCAAATGGCCCAATAGCATTAGCAACATGACATTGACAATGAGTTGTGAGAGCCCATTCAAATGGCCCAATAGCATTAGCAACATGACATTGACAATGAGTTGTGAGAGCTCATTCAAATGGCCCAATAGCATTAGCAACATGACATTGACAATGAGTTGTGAGAGCTCATTCAAATGGCCCAATAGCATTAGCAACATGACATTGACAATGAGTTGTGAGAGCTCATTCAAATGGCCCAATAGCATTAGCAACATGACATTGTCAATGAGTTGTGAGAGCCCATTCAAATGGCCCAATAGCATTAGCAACATGACATTGACAATGAGTTGTGAGAGCTCATTCAAATGGCCCAATAGCATTAGCAATATGACATTGACAATGAGTTGTGAGAGCTCATTCAAATGGCCCAATAGCATTAGCAACATGACATTGACAATGAGTTGTGAGAGCCCATTCAAATGGCCCAATAGCATTAGCAACATGACATTGACAATGAGTTGTGAGAGCTCATTCAAATGGCCCAATAGCATTAGCAACATGACTTTGACAATGAGTTGTGAGAGCTCATTTTTTCTATTTGTTAACTTGTGCATTGAATACTTTTTATTATTAAGTAACCAGCAATACTGATCATAGATCTAATTAAAATTAGGAAGATTAGGTACCAGCTCCTCGGGTGTGGACCGCATAAATTAAGTGCAACGCAACCGATTGGCCTTCTTTGCCCTTAGAAACAATAGGAGTGCCGTTTGTGTAGCACATGTTATTATTATTTTTCTCATTCGCGCTACAGTTTGCGTATGTCTCTCGATCTTTGTTGTTAAATTTAGCTGTGTGGGTGTGTTCGCCTGTAGTTGTATCTAGTCCAGTTTTTGTGTAGGAGATATTAAAGCATGTCGTATCTTCTCTTTTAACTAGATCTACGTTACTTAGAAAGAAATTGTCCGGTCTAAATTGACACGGCAGAACGTACCGAAAAGCCCTTACATTTTCCATACATGTATACATGCACATTGAATTGCATCAATGTATACTAGACAATCTATTTCTGCAGGCATAGCATGGGGAGGGGGGGGGGGGGATGTGGGGGGGTACAAATTATCTTTCCCCCGTTTTTATCCACTTCTCACACTTGTTCCACCCCCCATGCGAGGCCTGCTGGAAGAATGTGCAAGTTGTTTCCACTCAGTCCTTTCGCACTTAAGCACCTACTTATGGAATCCGACTGTTATAACAATTCCATCAACATGAAAAAACATGTAACAAATACATAAATGTGATTTAAAAGGTCTTTCTTACTCTAAATCAAATAATAAAATGAAATTTATTGATTCAAACAAAATGCATTGATTTTAAAATCAAATTGAATTAGTTTATCACATGAGGTCTCTCGCATCACATTTTAGAATCACATTAGCATTACACATTCACAGGCTGTATTTCACAGGTTTCTGCGGTGTTTCATTCAACTCTAAAGGCACGACATGTTTAAAACTTTTGGCATCGCATGTACAAGTGCGCGCACTAGGTAGGAGTACACTACAAGCCAGCAACACGTGCGTGCAAGCATCGCCACTGGCTACACAATGTTGCCAGGAATGCATGCACGGTAGCCACGGACAGTACGGCAACTACTTGTATCTACAATTTTCTACGGATGCACTATTTTTCTATAGCGAATCTGTGCTTAGTACTAATATTTACAGACATTGTTGTGAATGCCTCCAGAATTGAACACTTGATTCTTGATTTCTTACCACAATTAGTTTCAAACTTTTAGATAATCTAACGGGATCCATACGAGTCACATCGGTGTACAACTAACATCTAACGGGATCCATACGAGTCACATCGGTGTACAACTAACATCTAACGGGATCCATACGAGTCACATCGGTGTACAACTAACA
The DNA here is from genome assembly GCA_946251855.1 of Alsophila aescularia. Taxonomy (NCBI): domain Eukaryota; kingdom Metazoa; phylum Arthropoda; class Insecta; order Lepidoptera; family Geometridae; genus Alsophila; species Alsophila aescularia. Next base: position 1,056,416 of record OX276380.1, on the reverse strand, counting down.
TCTAACGGGATCCATACGAGTCACATCGGTGTACAACTAACATCTAATGGGATCCATACGAGTCACATCGGTGTACAACTAACATCTAACGGGATCCATACGAGTCACATCGGTGTACAACTAACATCTAATGGGATCCATACGAGTCACATCGGTGTACAACTAACATCTAACGGGATCCATACGAGTCACATCGGTGTACAACTAACTACTGTGAAATGTATAATAACATTATTATTATAAGCTTACATTTACCGTATAAAAGTAAGAAGATTTTGTTCAATGAGAAAATTAATTTCGACGCACTAACTTTGTACAAAAACTAAAACTTTACGATATGGAAATACAATATGTTTAGAAAATGTTGGAATATGTCACAAATATGTTGGTTCTTACATACTCACATAACAACCAAAATATTGCGCGCAACACAAAAAATGTCGCTACGTTCCACTTGGGGATTTTCAACGACTATACACAAAGAATATGCCAAAATAGTTTATGCAATAAACAAAGCAAGGCAACATCACGCTCGGGCTCAGTACGTAGCATACAGTAATAACAGAAATACCGCTACAACGTGTTGATATAGCACAGATATGTAACATAGAGGCTGGAAACCAAGGAGCCATTAATATTGCACTCAGTTATACGCCATTCTAGTACCTAACAATGGATAAATGATTCCTAAGTGTGAAGTGGCGATGTCGTAGCTATATCATAGAATTCATAACTTCATGTGTGGTCGATAATTTCATGAAATGGTTCTATTTCATGAAATGGCCACCTAAAACTGACCATATTAATGTAACACCAAAGTTTAATGATTTTTAATCCACGTTTGGCCATATATCATTAATGTAGGGTTTTCAAGATACCAAAGATGATCAAAGGACCTCGCTACGCCTTCGCCTTCGAACCTATCACGGCCTACTCGGGCTTCCGTCCTCGCCTTCTATTTTAAGATATGATCACTAATGTTTGACCATATCATGAAGTAGCCGTGCGTTTAGGTGTTGATATCGTCAAACGCTGATAATTCATTCATCAGGCCAAACCGATAATTTCATTTTATATAACTTTTTCATGACGTGGCCAATCATTTCATGAAATGATCAACTCTGTGATATCGCCACGACATCGACATCGCCGGGGAACTCCTTAGATTGTTTCCTAAAGCTACATTGCACACAAACTGCGGCTGCATACATTCACAATTGTTCCAGGAAATGCCATTATTTATATAAAGTAAGCTGTCGTAGTGATAAAAATCTTACATTTGATTACAAAATGTGTCCGCAAGTGTACAGAAAACGTTCTGAACAGCCTGTATTACGTACACATTCGGCATTTTATTCAAGTGTTTGAAACTGCCGTTACTTCTGTGTACAGTTTAGGAAAATAATTCTAAGTGTGCATAATGTGGTCGCGGCACGACACTGCACGTACTGCGCGTGCAGCCACGTGCTCCCCACCCGCGCGCGACTTCACCGTGCCGGTCAGGTTACGGCCGCTCTACAATAACTATCAATTTCGTGCGCGGAATTAAACAATGAGATCTATAGAACATTGCAACTATTGCAACATTGTTTATTTTCGACAAACAACATAATATTAAGGCGTTTACATTTGCTAGAGTTAAACAAGCAGAGACATACGCACTCATTGTATCACAAGAATACTTTCCGTGCCGTCAATTAAAATAAAATACTCTTCAGAAGTGCTATCCGACTAGTGACGCTCCACTTTCGCGATATGTAGAACCTGATATTTACCATCGATATGAATCTCTCCATTGGATGCTAATAGTGAGGTACATGAAGCAAGCTTTCGATGCGCATGTCTCCCTGGTGCAGTACTCGCTACATCGAACTAGTTTACTGATGAGACATACATTAAGGTACGCGAATAAGGCTACACGTTGCGAATACATCTATATACAATCAACATATTTACACTTTGGATAACATACAATTGAAAACGTGAACACAATCAATTAGGGTTTACAGTTACCACAGATCATGAATCGCTGCCGGACAAACTGTACAGTACCTATATTTTTTATATGGCGTAACAATAAGCCATTTCATATTTATTATCTGTCTGAATACCGCGAGAGTAAATACGTTAACGATTTCTGCCGGGAATGAGGCAAGAGCTTATACTAGAGCTTGATGATCTGTAACTTCTCGGTAATTGTAATTAAAGTAATTATCATTAGTAATACATCATTACACATATAATTGGATACGCGAAGCTCGATCGTTTCACAGCGGTTCTAGACTTTAAAGTCAAGGCAATAATGTCGATATTTTAAATCCGTCAACGTATAAAAGCTCGATAATTACCTAATGGAAATGTGGATTTACGAATTATGTTAAGTTTGAGATAATGTGCTAAAAATAAAATGTATAGTAATTGAATGATTTGTGATTGTTGTTTTATTAGCTAGCTGCGATTGTTGTTTTATTAGCTAGCTGCGATTGTTGTTTTATTAGCTAGCTGCGATTGTTGTTTTATTAGCTAGCTGCGATTGTTGTTTTATTAGCTAGCTGCGATTGTTGTTTTATTAGCCAGCTGCGATTGTTGTTTTATTAGCCAGCTGCGATTGTTGTTTTATTAGCCAGCTGCGATTGTTCTTTTATTAGCTAGCTGCGATTGGTAAATTCATTGGTTTATCATTTTAATTATGTAAGATGCATTTGCAAAAGGACGAAGCCAGGACTTCTCAGTTCATTGGACCCAAATTTAGTTGAAACAAAGTCTTCAGCTGCTGTTACCAGCGCCGGCGCCGGCGGGATAAGAAGCATCGGAATCAACTTTGTGACCAAACTTAATACAATAACTACTTTGGAATCTTGCAAAGGAAGGTAAATACCCCGTTTGTACTACTACCACTACTACTACTACTTGTAGTGAATTAAAACCTGTACAGCCGTAAGGAAATAAAACCTTAAGTATCCGGTATCACAATACGTTGCCGATGTGCGCTGGGCCGAGGATCGGCGCAGTCGAAGGTCGGAGGAACTATTTTCAAATATTTTTATTCGCTGTTTCTTATATGAACTACTTTGTTAGTAAAAGGATCCTTATACTGAAGCAGTGTTAAAATAATTTTGGAAGCTTTAGAAAAATTGCTCAATATTTTAGAGATTATATTGAAAATTTATATCAAATGTCGATGTTCAAATATAGGTCGAGCGCGAGTGTTCCCCGCGCGCTCGGCCGGATGTTCAAATATAGGTCGAGCGCGAGTGTTCCCCGCGCGCTCGCCGGATGTTCAAATATAGGTCGAGCGCGAGTGTTCCCCGCGCGCTCGCCGGATGTTCAAATATAGGTCGAGCGCGAGTGTTCCCCGCGCGCTCGCCGGATGCGCCGCTTCTTACACAATAACAAAATTACATTATGATCACATTGAGACAGCGGATCGACCGCCTTCATATACAAGCACTCTTCACTTCACGTTTGCACAAAGGTTTACAACATCCATAAGAATTTGCATCTCTCTTACTCCATAGATATTTTTAATATAAGGCTGGAGTTTTCCAACAGTTGAAACATAGTCAAACTCCTTTGGATTAAATGTGGTTTACTTTAACCAAAGCTCTGATGTTGTAGCTCCAGCCTCAGTAACACATGTGTAAACCTTGGTGTTAACGCGGTGTTAGAAACCTAACAACATACATACAGGAGCTGTCGAGGAGAAAAATGCCTTTCGTTGTCGGGAAGGCATTCTCCACCTCGACAGTACATAATCTAACTACTACCGACTATTCGGCCTCGGTCCATCATCTCTCGCCCGCGTCTTCCACTTCCAAAGGGGTTTCTGCGATCTCCGACACTTCGTTCGCAGTTTCTAAAACAGATTCGCTTCGAGAGTGTTTGGGCGAAACACTTTCCGTCGGTGAATTCGTATTCTGCGACTGTAGACCTTCTACGGAAGAAATATGATTCAATGTTCCGAAGTCCGACCGCTCGTCGGTCGAGTCTTTAGTTGCTGGAAGTTTCGGAGATTCAGAGGTAGGGTGCTCGGCGGGCGACGCGTCGTACACTTGCGGGGGTGAATGTTGTTCGACGGCGGAGAAAGCTGTTAAATCTATAGGGGAGGCTTTGAGGGGCGAAGCTCTGGGCACATTTCGAAGCTCGCTCGGCTTGTTGGATCCGCTCAGTGTAGAAGAAATCTCAGGACTCACTACATCAGCGGGTAGACTCGTGCTATCGCCGGTAATACTCGTGGCCTGACCGAGTAGGCCCGCAGCCTCACTAGTCAGACTCGTTCTGTCACAGGTTACGCTCGCAATTTGATTGGTTAAACTCGCGCCCTCACCAGATGGGCTCGCGCCCTCACAAGCTAGGCCGGGCAGACTGGTCCTCTCACAGGGTAGACTGTTCCCCTCACTGGGTAGACTGTTCCCCTCACTGGGTAGACTGGTCCCCTCACTGGGTTGACTGGTCCCTACACTGTGTAGACTGCTCCCCTCACTATGTAGACTGCTCCTGTCGCTGGGCAGACTGGTCCTGTCACTGGGTAGACTTGTCCCATCGCTGGGTAGACTAGTCCCCTCACTGGGTAGACTGGTCTCCTCACCAGATAAACTGGCCCCTGGCGGCAGGTCGCACGGCGGCAACGGCAGCGGCTCCAGGTTGGCGTTGACGAGGTTGGCGATGGCGGCGGGCGACATGGCGCTCATGGCGGTGAGCAGGTTGTTGGCGAGCGACGCCGAGCGCGCCGCCGCCAGCGGGGACTCCAGCGACAACCCGCGCAGCCCCGCTTCCAGCCCCGCGACCTCCGAGCCTGACACAAACACATCTCTCTTAGCGACATAGTCGTGATCGCTCAACTTTATCAACGTTTAAGTGTAGTATCGATCGTGACGTGAATCATGATATTTAAAAATCAATGCCTCGGGGTGACAAGGGTAGCCACCGGGATACGTACGAAATTTAGAATGTCGTTTTTGCGAATGCCTATTCTTCGAAGTCTATTCATCGAATGCTTACATCTTCGAAGGGTCGTTTCTGCGAATGGTCAAAATCGCGAAAGGTACGTTTGCTCGAATGGTCAAAATTGCGAAGGGTTATTCCTGCGAAGGATTGTTTGTTCGAATATTCTTATAAACGAGTTAATATTGTCCACATATTTTATTCCTGTTTATTACACGACTGCCCAAAAAAGGAGTGTAATGTTTTCAGGGTTCATGTTTGTTTGTATATATATGAGTTTCTTTATTCCACCATAACTTTTAAATGCCAGAACAGATTTGGATGCATACAACATATCACATACATATCGTTAGAATCCTTACATCATCCCGAGTAACATAGGGTACTTTTTTTAAGGAAAAACAAATGAGAAAAAATTACTCCGAATTTTAGAATATGGGTATCAAAGTGAAGGTCTTGATGAGCACAATGAAACAATAGTTATTATAATCTATTGTCACAGGTTCGTATTTGGCAGGGCACACATGTTTTTTTATTTATGGATTGTATCTAAAAAAACTTACATCTTAAATCTAAAAAAGCTTTTAAATTATTCGTACAAAAGCAAAAAAAGTACTAATTTCCAAGAGGCCTGGTTCCTATCTCACGGGTCTTGAGCCTAGTTTAGAAACCAGGCTTCCACTCTATTTTTTGTTGTCTATGCCGTTTTTCAATAAATTATTATTATTATTATTATTTGGTGGCAGTCAAAACAAGGAGAACTTGTTAAAGTGCTATAGTATTTATCTATTTGATTTTATGTTTGCAGTCTACTTGCAATAAATACTTTGAACTATAAAAATCTATTCGTATATAACATACCTACTGAGTGAATGACAAACACAGCCTAAGCCGGAGGACCTAGAGATTTGAAATTTGGAATAAATATTTCTTGAGTACCCTAGGGGTGAACAAACGAGGGAGTTTAAAAAAATGCCTAAGGGGGTGAACAAAGTTTGATTGCGGACAAAGCTGCTGGGCGCAGCTAGTAAAACATAACATAAATAACCAGTTATTATAAATGAATTAAAAGATAAACTCCCTTAGAATACGCATAAATACCTAAGGAAATATAGTGCAAACGTAAAATCTTATTTAGTGCTAACTTAAATTTTGTACCATACGCGTCGAAATTACACTGAACCGCTCGGCCCAGCGCGATGACGCATACGGCAGGTGCGCCGGCACTGCTGGGTTTGACTACACGTTTGCTTGACGAACGAACTCTCAGGGATTTTATATAGGTACCAGGTCTAACGCGTTAACTTTTTTGTAAACAAAATGGTAAGTACCTATTGAAAAACGAATCAAATGAAATATTACATATTGGCACAGCTCTCATTACTCTATAGTTACAGATTATTTATGTAATAGTCGCGAGAAGTGCTGCATTGAACCAATCCCAAAAACTAAATATTGATAGATTTTATGATATTCTCTTAATTTAAGGTTGTTTATTTGACAGATTTGATCCTATCAAATAATTGGTATCATAAAAATACAGGCTGTTATTATTTCTAATTTTGCCTTTTCGATTCCCGGCTGAGGCAAGCAACTTGTGAAAAAAAGTGCGAATGTACTTTTCCTAACTTTTAAAAATAAGCGAATGTTTCCTCTGAGTAAAATTTGCTAGCTTTAATATTTAGCCGCTCGATTGATTCTATGCGCTACAGTCACTTTTTTTGTTGTCATTGATCATCGCAACTAACGGTACAGTCACATTTTTTGTTTTCATCGATCATCGGACCACTCGATAGCGACGTAAGTTTTGCCACTCGATTTTGAACATTATTGACCTCAATAATCATTCAAATCTAAGCGTGTTTATATAATTATTTTGCTTCGAAACCCACAACATAAACACTTGAAATATGTGCCGTACCTATTTAGCTCCATAAATCACCAGTTTGTTTATCTAAGCGCTCAATGAAGTGGTCATAAAAACTGTTTGTTTACGCAAAGTCGGCGCGGCCAGATGTGTCGCGTAGACCTTCTTTTTTTTGTGGGTTGACAGTCAGATACCTGTGATTTCGGCACGTACCCAATAAATCCCCAGTTTGAAGCCAGATGTGTCGCGTCGACCTTCTTTTTTTTGTGGGTTGACCATCAAGTACCTGTAGTCTCAACGCATTTACAATCAATTACCAGTTTGAGGTTAGATGTGTCGCGTCGGCCATTTTTTTTTGGGTTATCAGTTTGGTCCTGCGGTCTTCAGCGCGTGGACAACCGAGCGGTTAGGATACTTTCCTTCCAGGTCCCGTTCGAAATATCCATTATGTATATGAGTATTACGCATTTTCAACAATATTACATACGTAGGTATGCGTGAAAATCTTATTTTTAAGTATTTTAAATAATTTGTGGAATATTAGAACATTCGATCATACGACCCTTCGCAGCAATAAGCCTTCACAGCAACCATTCCACATTCGACCATTCGACCAAACGTACCTTCAATAAATGTACCGTTAATTTTGACCATTCGCAGAAATTACCCTTCGAGGATGTAAGCATTCGATGAATAGACTTCGAGGAATAGACATACACAAAAACGGCATTCGCAAGTGACTACGTATCCCGGTAGCGCCTGCCGCGCAAGATTGTGCAAGAAGTTATAGTATTATGTAAACGACCTGTTCGTTTCGTCACTCAGTTGATTTAAATAAGTATAATTTAAAAAAAAATATTAAAGAAAGAAGCTTTTGGGGGTTCCTTTTTTGTTGCTTTGTAACTTTTACGTTTTTAAGTATTTTTTTTCTTTTTTTCCTTTTTTTTTCTTTTCTCTTTTAACAATGTTATAGTAGGCGCAGTGAAAGTATGGGTCTCGGAAGTTATCTGCTAGTGGCTGCGCAAACTACTATTTTAACAATGTTATAGTAAGCGCAGTGAAAGTATGTGCCTCGGAAGTTATCTGCTAGTGGCTGCGCAAACTACTATTTTAACAATGTTATAGTAGGCGCAGTGAAAGTATGTGTCTCAGAAGTTATCTGCTAGTGGCTGCACAAACTACTATTTTAACAATGTTATAGTAGGCGCAGTGAAAGTATGTGTCTCGGAAGTTATCTGCTAGTGGCTGCGCAAACTACTATTTTAACAATGTTATAGTAGGCGCAGTGAAAGTATGTGTCTCGGAAGTTATCTGCTAGTGGCTGCGCAAACTACTATTTTAACAATGTTATAGTAGGCGCAGTGAAAGTATGTGTCTCGGAAGTTATCTGCTAGTGGCTGCGCAAACTACTATTTTAACAATGTTATAGTAAGCGCAGTGAAAGTATGTGTCTCGGAAGTTATCTGCTAGTGGCTGCGCAAACTACTATTTTAACAATGTTATAGTAGGCGCAGTGAAAGTATGTGTCTCAGAAGTTATCTGCTAGTGGCTGCGCAAACTACTATTTTAACAATGTTATAGTAGGCGCAGTGAAAGTATGTGTCTCGGAAGTTATCTGCTAGTGGCTGCGCAAACTACTATTTTAACAATGTTATAGTAGGCGCAGTGAAAGTATGTGTCTCGGAAGTTATCTGCTAGTGGCTGCGCAAACTACTATTTTAACAATGTTATAGTAGGCGCAGTGAAAGTATGTGTCTCGGAAGTTATCTGCTAGTGGCTGCGCAAACTACTATTTTTTCAGGCGCAAGCCCAATGTTGAAGTTGAAGACAGCATTGTATAACTATCATGTCAAATGCTCATGTCGTACCCATGCCGGTTTATTTATGCTGGGAACGATATTATCGAAGCTGTTGATCACTATGTCTACTTAGGTCAGACGATCCAACTGGGTAAATACAACTTCGACAAAGAGGTCAACCGACGAATCCAACTCGGATGGGCAGCGTTCGGGAAATTACGCCGTATCTTCTCGTCGCTGATACCGCAGAGCCTCAAGACGAAAGTTTATAATCAGTGCGTGTTGCCAGTGATGACATACGGCGCTGAGACGTGGTCGCTAACTATTGGCCACGGACAAGCAAGCGAAGTGTGGGGAGAAAACCCGCACGATGGACCGACGACGTTGTGGCCATCGAGGAAGTCGGTGGATGGAGGTGGCACAAGATCGCTAGTTATGGCGCTCTTTGGGGGAGGCCTATGTTCAGCAGTGGACTTCTAAGGGCTGACATGATGATGATGACTGTACAGTAGTCGCAGCGAAATTATGTGTCTCGGAAGTTGTCTGCTATTCGCTGCGCTAACTGCTATTTTTCAGGCGCAATCCCAATGTTGAAGGTGAAGACAGCATTGTATAACATTGTATTTTTCGCATATTCTATATCGCTCTTACTTTATGCTGTTTTATCCCCACAGCAGTACCTGCGCAATCGTTCACAGAGCCTAACTTCACAAACATATAGATTGGCTGCGCCTACTGTAGAAACATCGATACATACACACTAACAAATAAAATTAAATAAAAGTTTTTAAAATAGGTCAGACAAAATTGTAAATCATGCAATTGTCTATAAAACTGGTTGTTATTTTTTTCCATAAAAATCACCATTTCATTATTATTTAGTAATTTTTAAGTGCTTATTTATGGTTTATTTATTTATTTATTGGTTGAAACCACCGTCCCTATTACCTCCGTTAAACCTTTCCGTGCACGGTTGTCTGGAAGAGATCGCCCATTGTGACACTTTATTATTAATTTTGTTTTTTTAGTTGTAAGATTTTTATATGTGTGGTTCAATAAAGAGTTATCTATCTATCTATCATTTCTGAGGAGCAGCGATTCAAAAAAATGAGTTCCATAATATACACACGTTTCCACGCCACCTGTGGTTCCCATGTATTATTAACTAACTTCCAACCCCAGTGTTCTGGGTCCAGTTTATTACCGAGACACATTAGATAATATCCCAGTAATAGATATTGATGAGCAGAAGCAAAGGTTGGGGGCAGACAAGCTAACTGCACCCGTTTTTTTATGAGTATTATTTACAAAAGATAAGTATCGAAACTTATCTAAGCAAGTAACTTAGTTTGGAGATCCATATACAGAAAGCAGAAAGCGAATTCCTGTGGTGTTTACAGCTTGTGGAGTAGATCTACTCTTTTATTTAGAAAACTAACGCGAGTGATATTCATATTAATATAAATAAAACGGCTAAAAACTCTCTACGCCTAGTTACTCTCTTTAAAAACTGCAACACAATTAACTAAATCTTGTTCTCAAATAATTAGTAACAGACGGATGTCGCTCCAGGCCGTGCGGCTATATAAAATGAGGCACTGGGTTTCTTTCGAGTTTATATTCTCATTATTGTACAATTAACTAAATCTTGTTCTCAAAGAATTACTAACAGACAGATGTCGCTCCAGGCCGTGCGGCTATATAAAATGAGGCACTGGGTTTCTTTCGAGTTTATATTCTCATTATTGTACAATTAACTAAATCTTGTTCTCAAAGAATTACTAACAGACAGATGTCGCTCCAGGCCGTGCGGCTATATAAAATGAGGCACTGGGTTTCTTTCGAGTTTATATTCTCATTATTGTACAATTAACTAAATCTTGTTCTCAAAGAATTACTAACAGAAAGATGTCGCTCCAGGCCGTGCGGCTATATAAAATGAGGCATTACTACTGGGTTTCTTTCGAGTTTATATTCTCATTATTGTACAATTAGTACGTATAAGTTACACAGACCAATATGTTTACTTTTATTACGGCTCAGTGTTCAACTTTTCAATCGCTGTATCTCAGAAATGGTGATTCTTAGGGAAAAAAGTACTTGAACGTTTTTTATAAATAATTGTATGATCTACATATTTTGTCTGACCTATTTTTATGATAAAACTAGCGACCCTGAGTAGTTCTCGCACACTCTACCTTCACTCCGCTTTGGGGTCGCTACTTATATAATAATATATAAATCTTACGTTATCCTAACTGATGATGAAAACCGCATCAAAATCCGTTGCGTGGTTTAGGAGGAGTTAGCGGCCAAACAGACAGACAGAGAGACGGAGGGATAGCCGCGGAAAGCGAATTTGTTTTAATTATACTTGGATATGATCTACATATTTTTGTCTGACCTATTTTTATGAGTTTAGCAGAAAAATGAAAAAAAAAAAACATTTTTCCCAATTTTGACCTTGAATAACTTTTTGCAGATGTGGGTTCGATGGGGACTTTTCACATTTCGTTTTTAATGGTGTTACAACATTCGTACCAATTTTCAGCTCTATGCGAATTATTGTAACCTTGAATGTCTATTTTGACCGGACTATAAGATATAATATATATGCAATGAAAAAGAGTGTGTACTGACTTCCGCCGCCGTCGCCCTCGTAGGGCCAGTAGTGCGCGAAGTCCTCGGCGAAGGGGTCCGCGGGCGCCGCCGTGCCCTCGAACTGTGCCCAGCCCTCGCCACGCGCCGCCGCGCCCGGCGCGCTCTCCCACGCTGCGGGCGCCACCACATTAACAACTAAACTAGCATAACTATCTTAATTAAACTGGACAAGTGCGTGTCGGCACACAACACTTAGGGTATCGTAGCCAGGATCTTAAGCTACCTAACTATGAAAACCGAATTGCAATCGGTCCAGTAGTCTTGACGTAGTGCCAACAGAGTTGTTTACCTTGGTCTGTTATTATATATCGATAAATTAGTTAATTCTAAAATGCCGTATTCATTAACCCCCCTTACTTATAAAAAGTTATGCAAAGATTAAAAATACTTAGATAGATTAGAAATACTGCGCAGTACAATATTGTACTGCGCGGAATTTTTAATCATTGCATAACTTTTTATAAGTAAGGGGGTTAGTTAGTATATTCATATTACGCTCTACTATACTGTTTTTTTTTAAACTACATTGTGAGAAGGCAAATTCAAGCAAAAATACCACTACTAAGTAGTTTTAAGGCTTTACCGGATATTTCGTAAACGGAACAATATAGAATATTTCGTAAACGGAACATTATAGAATATTTCGTAAACGGAACAATATAGAATATTTCGTAAACGGAACAATATAGAAAATTTCGTAAACGGAACAATATAGAATATTTCGTAAACGGAACAATATAGAATATTTCGTAAACGGAACAATATAGAAAATTTCGTAAACGGAACAATATAGAAAAAAAGTGTATTATAGTTTTAAAATACTTATTCAACAAGATAATGAACAAGAAATTGTCATGGGATAGAAAAATATATTTTTTCTTCACATTTCATGTGTGGTATACAGGGTCAAAGGGACAATAAGGACAGGTACCTTAACCATTATAGTTACAGGAAAACATTCTTAGGAGACCATCCATAACTTTTCGAGATATTTTGTCCTGCATTTACAGAAGATTTTGGAAAAAAATACAGTCAGCAAGATAATGGTTACTTTACACAAAAACTTATATGATGCCAATCGATCTTGTTTCTTATGAGGATTACAGTCTCTATTGGACCGACTGAGGTTTGAGTACTAGAAATTACAGAAATTGCGAAAAACTTTTTACATACATTTCGTAGGAAATTACGTTAACCGTATTAGCAAAGAGTAAATAATAGTACAAGTACAGAAGTACTTTGATCTTGAAGAAAGCCGCTGATTTAATAGCCTACAAACATAGGTACGTATTAAGTATGTATTCATACATCGAGCGTGCATGCTAAATTGCACTTAATAGTCGCGCGTTAGAGTTGATATTACTTTGTTCCGACTCTTGTCCATAAAATACCCACGCCAATCGCTAGAGTGATAGGGTTGTCTGCATAGAAAAATGAAATACCATACAATGTATTTTAACATTTCTTAAATTAAAACTGTATATTTAAGTATGGGCGATAGATTCACCCCTTTTCGTATGTCCGTCCGTATGTCCATGTGTCACAGAAAAACGTCCCAGCCGAGCCGCAGGAGCGCTACTTTGCGAAAGTGCGATTGGTTTGCCCGATGTGAACAACTTGCCACAAAAACAAGTTCTCAAAAAGAGCAGGTATTTAGAACGGAAACTAAATAAGCTCATATAAACTACTACAATTTCTTCCTTTTAAGTTTTATATGGTTTGAAGTCTTTTTTTTAAAGTATTTATTTTATCTTACTTTTTAGTTTCGTTTAAGTCCGCTTAGTAAAAAATATACTAACTTATTCCGTTCGCTAAGAAAAAAGCCATACTGGAAACAGTTAACTCACAGTCTAGTCCATATCTTTTAAAATACTGAACGGATTTAGATAAAACTATTCCCTAATTTGAAAAATACTGAAACTATTACAAAAATAATTATTGCAATCGGATTTATAATTTCCGAGAAATACGTGGACAAAGATACATATACAATGTGTCTGGTCACCGGTGTCGGAGACTTAAGGGGGGTTAAATATGGGGATTTTTATCGACAAATCACTATCTCGATTTTCTCTTGGCCTCTCCATACTAAAATGGCAGCCATTTTGTTTTTTTTACTTCGCAGCTCAGACGCCTACACTGATTTAATCATTGCTATCGATGTAGACGTCTTAGGAAGACGAAAGAGGTATCATTTGAAAGCTAACAATGAAGACAATCAATTTATGATACATTTTATTCAATATCTTTTTCACAAAATAACATAACAATATTAACAAAATAAAAATCGTATTTATTTATTGCATTTTTTTTAGTTTTTTAAATTTTTTATGAAAACTAACCTGTCAAGCTATTTTTTTTTAATTGTATTATCATAGTACAAGATATTTCCATTAAAATAAATCTTACATCAAGGTCCTAAGTTAAATATTTTCGAAGCTATGATGGTTTAAATATGACCCTTAAAAACTCTATTAATAGCACACGTCAAAGCTATGATGATTGGGATGGGAAAAGGCAAGAAAAGAACAAAGTAAAACCATTAATTATCATTTATTAATTTAATACCATCTAAACTAGGTACTACAGCCACGATTCAAAATGTCCTCCGTTTTGTTGTAGACAAGCAGTTGCCCTAATTGACACATGTTGTGTAGCTCTTTTTATCATGGCTTTGTCCGCCCTCATTACATCCCCGACTTGTAATATTTTTTCAATTAGTTCTTCTCTTGTGTTGGGCACGTTAACGTACACTTTCTGCTTTATTGTGCCCCATAAAAAATAATCTAGGGGTGTCAAATCCGGGGAACGCGGCGGCCAAGCAATCGTCCCACCTCGTCCAATCCATGTTGGATATGTGTTGTTTAAGTAATTTCTCACATTTACCGCAAAGTGTGCCGGAGCTCCATCTAATTGGAGTATCATTCTTGCCCTATACGTCAATGGCAATTCGCTTAATGCGTCTTGATAGTCATTCTGCAGGAATTCCAAAAATCTTGGGCCATTTAATGTAGCGGGCAAAATAAGAGGCCCAATAAGGATATCGTCTATCATTCCAGCCCAAACATTTACCGAAAACTTGTGCTGAAAGCTACTGGGTCTCACTGCATGCGGGTTTTCTTGGAGCCACAGGTGCTCGTTCCGATGATTTGTGTATCCAGATCTTGTAAAAGTTGCTTCATCGGTCCACATAATCCTCTTTAAAAAATTGGGATTGGATCGCGCTTCTCGTAATATCCACGAAGAAAAAACTGTCCTTCGGGCGACGTCAGGTCCAATTAAATCCTGGACTCTTCTAAAATGGAATGGATGCAATCCTTGCCGTTTTAAAATCTGCCAAACTGTCCATTTCGATAGACCGAGTCTAATCGCAATGCGACGGACACTCAGTTGTGGGTCTTGCGTTATTAAATCCAACACCTCTTCTTCCTCTCGCGGAGACACCAAACGAGTACGTTCGTTAGCGGGTCTTCTTATTCCATATTCGAGTGCAATCTGATGAACGTGTGAGCATTCGGCGTAGGTCTATCAGGGAATCTTCTCGCATACTCTCTTACAGCAGCATTCGCGTTCCCGTCGCAAAATCCATACACAAAATGGATGTTGGCCACGTCGCGGCTTGAAAAACGACGCTCTTCCATTTCAGTTAACGAAAGTTAACTAAAATAACAAAACGAGTCCAAAACACAAAGCAGAGGTTAGAAAATAGCAACGCACAGTACTTCGGCAGATAAGAATGTAATTACAACCTGTAATTGTATCCTGACCTGAGTAGAGCCGCAATTTTGTCTCATTCACACCCTATACATGTCTCTTTCTAACATGTTGTCAAAGAACAGCTGCCTGTCTTACGACACGCCAATTGAATGTGGGGTCTTGAGTCTATTGTTTGACGTGTGCTATTAATAGAGTTTTTAAGGGTCATATTTAAACCATCATAGCTTCGAAAATATTTAACTTAGGACCTTGATGTAAGATTTATTTTAATGGAAATATCTTGTACTATGATAATACAATTTAAAAAAAATAGCTTGACAGGTTAGTTTTCATAAAAAATTTAAAAAACTAAAAAAAAATGCAATAAATAAATACGATTTTTATTTTGTTAATATTGTTATGTTATTTTGTGAAAAAGATATTGAATAAAATGTATCATAAATTGATTGTCTTCATTGTTAGCTTTCAAATGATACCTCTTTCGTCTTCCTAAGACGTCTACATCGATAGCAATGATTAAATCAGTGTAGGCGTCTGAGCTGCGAAGTAAAAAAAAACAAAATGGCTGCCATTTTAGTATGGAGAGGCCAAGAGAAAATCGAGATAGTGATTTGTCGATAAAAATCCCCATATTTAACCCCCCTTAAGTCTCTGACACCGGTGACCAGACACATTGTATACATTCGCGAAATTTTGAATATTTGTTCAGACACTCATATATGCTAACATAATTATATGAATATTACACATTTTCAAGAATATTACATACAACATACACATCAACTTGAGAACCTACTTTTTTATTGAAGTCGGTTAAAAATAAATCTAGTGGTCAAACACCACATAAAAAACAATGTAAGTACCTATCTAGGTACAAACTAACGGACTCCGCTTGCAAAGTCGCGGGCAAAACATAGCACACCTTTAAATATGTACTATAGAATTCCATTCAGTAGTCAGTTCTGTGACAACTATATAATGTTAGTGTGATAATTATACAATAAAACAAAAAACTCCGATATGCCTACTAAGGCATCACAATCACTTCACACAACAATTGTCATTATTGTTACGTTTCGCCATTACTAGCGAAAGTTCAAACAAGCGACACGGTAAGCGCCTGAATGCAAGCGCGCGGCGGCCTCGCCTGATTTGTGGCGCCGGGGCGCAGCGCGCTGTAGGTTATTAACTCGCGTAAGTAGGTAGAGTGACAAATGCCTGGTATTAGCTAGTGGAAAACGTTTTTAAGAGGCTATCCTCAACTTTTGGAGATATTTTGACCTGCGTTCACAGATTTTGTTAAAAATGTTCAGTTATCGAGAAAATAGACAAAATTATTTTTTGGATGCCAATCGATCCTGTTTCTTATAAATATCAAGTCTCCACCGGACTAACTGCTAGAAAAGTCAGAAATTGCAAAAAACCTTTTCCATGCATTTTGTACGAAATTAATGAAATAAAGTTCAAACATCGTTCAAATACAAACTTATCAAAAATACTGGCGGCTCTAACCTCAGTTGGTCCGATATACTTTTGATGCTTACAGGAAACAGGATCGAAAGGAATTAATGTGTTTTTTGTGAACGCATTTTCTTGACTGTATATTTTTTCCAAAATCTGTGAATGCAGGTCAAAATATCTCCAAAAGTTAAGGACTGTCTCCTAAGAACGTTTTCCTGTAGCAACAACGGTTAAGGTAATTTGTACAAAATGTATGGGAAAAGTTTTTCGCAATTTCTGACATTTCTAGTACTCAACCTCAGTCGGTCTGATGGAGACTTTTGATCCCTTATAAGATCGATTGTCATCAAAAAAAGTTTTTGTGTAAGATGACCATTTTCTGCTGACTGTATTTTTTTTTTCAAAATCATTGTGAATGCATTTCAGAATATCTCAAAAAGTTATGGATGGTCTCCTAGGAACGTTTTCCTATAACTATAATGGTCAAGGTACCTGACCTTACTGTCCCGTCTCAAAAATCCACCCTCTGTGTCTATGGGAGCCAATCAATAATGTGCCAAATATCAACTTTGTAGTGTAAAGAGATTCTGAAGAAAATGTCTGTGACAGACAGACGGACGGAGAGACGTCATTACGAAACTATAACGGTTTCTTGATTGACTATGGAACTCTAAACCCCTTTTTCGGTACAATTCACAGTAATTACCTGTTCCCAAACTAGGATACCCGGTACTGTGGGTACTATACAACGTCATTTTTTATTTTTTTTAATCACTGTCTAGGCAATCGTTTGACCACGATCTCACCTGATGGAAAGTGAGGATGTGGTCGAAGGTGTAGCACATTTGCCTAGTAGATACCTATTCACTATTGACTTGAACACACCGGGGTTATATTTTAACGGAAACTGACGAGGGCAGGGCATTCCACTCCTTAGAAGTTCTTATAATAAATGAAGAAGCATAACGCTTCGTTCTTGTGCGAGGTATTTCAACCATAAAAAGATGGCGCTTTGCCGATCGTCTAGTCGTACGGTAATGGAAAGGTGATGGCGGAATCAGATTGTGCAGTTCTTGCGCACACTCTCCATAGTGCAATCTGTAGAATACCGCCTGGCTTGGGACCTCACGTCGATGCGCCAGACTTTGAAGCCTACTCTTTACCAGAGTGTCATCTCCAATAAGCCTCATAGCACGTCTCTCAATTGAAACATACTTAGATACGAATATTAGATCCATGAGTCGGAAACAAACATTTCTGCTAATCACACAAATGACTGCACCTAGCGTGATTCGAACCCGCGGTCGTCGGTTGACTACTGGGCTGGTCGATAGTCACAGACGAGTGTACTCACGCGAGACCTCGGCGAGCGCGTCGTGCAGCGCGGCGGGCGGCGGCGACCCCGCCGGCGCGTCGTCCCACATGCTGCGGACAACAACTCGTTACTCTCCGCCTCGAGCGCGCACGACTAATGCTGCCCTAACTACCATGCTACGAGAAATTTACTTTAAATGGGTCAACTAATAACTAAATAAAAACTACGTACAATTTATATGGGACTAACCCGGAGACCACTACTACTTCAAATAATAATATAATTCAGTTATAGACTGACATTTAGATTGACAGAAAAATAGGTGAAAAAACAATTGAAGAAAAAGTACAGTCGAACACAAAAATAACTAAATACTTTAAAAAATACTTTTTCAAATGTAATAAATATATTTGATTGTCTTAAGTTTTTGAGGCTTAAAAATGGAATACACTCCAAAAAAAAAATTGGTTATACAGGTTGTAGTTTTCCATCCCCGCCATATTCACAGAGTCGATTGTAGTAATAGGTATACCTTAATCAACTAACAATACTATTTAATTCCTACATTTAACTGGAGGTGGAATTTTTAATTAAATATTTTATTGACAAATCGTAGTAGACCCAACTTTATTTTGGAGTAGAACCCCACGACACACACATGTATGGTAGGTATGTGTGCGCGCTCATATAGACGCGCCGCGCGCCGCAGCCCGCGCCACAGAATGAATAGCGAACCTTTAATTATCAGTTTGTATAAATGAACTTATTGCAGATTTATTACTGACTTATTACACTCAGAGAAATTGTTATAATTTCTCTGTCAGTGATCGAACAGCTGATTGCTCGGGCAACGACTGGGGCAATGACCCGCGCGCGTTCCGCCTTTGTAAAACGCCGCGCCGCCTTTCTTTGATGGTGCCGCCTTTCTTTGAGGGTGTCGCCAGCCTTGGGGCGCCGCCGCACGCCGCGGCTGGCGCGTAGTGTGCGTGAAAGAGGCAATACACGCAACAGGGCTTCATTAGTGTGTGTGTGGGCGCAGGCTCTTGCCACACTGGGTGATTTCAAATTAGGATCGCGTACATATATCGCTTTTTTAAACTATTTTTACTTATTTTTAATTCATTTTTTTTGTACTTCTTTTATTAATGATTCGTGTTCTGTAAGTGGAGTATACCTACCTCTGCACTCTACCGTGTTTTTTTTAGATTTTCTCCTCTACTGCAAAAACTAACCTGTAAACACTACATTATTTTTTTGTGCTTAAATAATAGCTTATGATCCATTCTACCAAACACCTTTCCATTTTAAAGTTCTCAAACAGTTAGTTTGAGAGCTATTCTCGTTTGAACTAACCCTTGCGTGACATCATATCAATAAAAACAGTTAAGCGACGTGTATCATCCCTGCAGGCCTAGCATGGTGGACAAATTATCTTTCCGCCGTTTTTATCCACTTCTCAGTGGAAATAATTCTCTTCTCTACCTTACACAGCACGGCAATCGAGGAAAGGGATAAAATCAAAGGAGAAAATGTATCTATTGACGTTTGTCATAGACATTATGTGCTGCTATTCCATCGCAACTCCAGTGGTACTCCCGCATAAAAGCATTAACTCGATAAATATAGATTAAAATACTCTCCGTTTGACATAAGACGGGGAATATATATATCACCGTCTCTTGAAGATGGGTATAAAAGTTTATCTTCATACAAACACAATGTCTCGAGCATTTTATAATTATATATTGATGCGGGAAACGCAAACAATGGAAGAAAATTTCTCAGGTTTGGCAGTATATCCGAGATGTCCCTGTGACTCCGGAGAACAAATTTCGATAAATCTTATTGTTTTACGATTTCCTTGTACGAGTAGTTTTTTAGGGAATTATTCGTGTAATACCTACTTACTTTCTTCGTAAATTTTTCATTAAATTACACAATGCGGGCGCCAGACTTAGCGCACACTAAATTTATTCTCAAACTTTGCTCACGTATCTGTGACCGGCTTTACACATCACATCTAACTGCATCTAACGTAGTGTTTTTAAAGTTTGTATTGTACACGTAGTCTACGTGTCACTGACTGTACGCACCATATAGACATTTCCTACTTCAATGGTACGCACGAACATTTTTGGAAATATGATCTATAAACCACAGAAATTAACATCAAAAGAACGAATGATTCTTGAAAATATGTTGATTTTCTCAAAATATGGATTAGGCCTGCTGGAGACTTCTCTGACAGAGATTATGGACGCGTAGTATCAATTCAATTCAATTAATTTATTCCAAAAAACAATTAATAGTATGGGAAATTAAACATGCAATAAAAAAATACCTACAATATGGTCTCAGACCGTGGGAGAACTCGGTAGATGCAGAACGGCCATTGATCCTACAAAAAAGGTGTATTCGAGCTCTATGTAGAAACGTACAATTCACTGACTCTTGCATCCCCTTTTAAAAAAGCACAAGCTGCTAACATTACCTTCCCTTTACACAAAAAAACATCCCGAATTCTTTGGTACACTAGCAATGACTAGCTCGAGAGAACATAGAACAGTTTGCGCAAATACAATCCGTTTAACAAATTGCACACTGACACTATACAGGAAATATGAAAATTTAAATATGTAATCATAGGTATTTTAAATTTGTTAAACATTTTTACAGTCATTATAGGCTGTAAAAATCCGCCGTTGCCGGTCCCAAGTCCGGATGGAAAAGGAGGAGGGTTGAATAGGAGGATAACGTCAACGGCGGTAAATAACCCAACGGCTAGGCGGCTCCATGACTCTTTCGGAGCGGCTATCAAGTGGCCATGAGGAACTAAATCTCCTCCAAAAGACTGACGTGGAAGGATTTTATCCTTTATATTACCTTCTTCTTGGTGTGCAATACAGTGTTGTTGTATTGTATTGATTTGGGAGCCCACCACGCATATTTCCCAAGAAAATCAATCATGAAGTCAAATAATAACATGGAATACATTTTGTCGAGCGATCCGACTGATGCTGCCTCGTCGGTATCCGGGCCAGCGGGTGTGAAATTGGCTACCGATGACAATGAGATAGGTCGCTTGGCTCCAGACGAAGGACATTTAGAAAGCGAAATGAAGATAATATCACCATACATCCCACTTGATCACAGCACCGCATTGGTGCTTGGAACGTAAGAGTTTTATAACAAATAGGCAAGTTAAGTATCGTGGAGAGACAAATGACAAACCATCGCTTGTCTTGGAATTAGTGAGACGCATATGCGAGGTCAAGGACATTTTAATACCACTTCTGGAAACACAATGTATTTCTCAGGTCCGGAGAGTGAAAGTAGAAATGGGGTTGCACCGCGTGTTAACAAACGCGTCTTGGGCTTCCATCCGGTGTCCGACAAATTATCACCCTGAAGCTTAACACCAGACCCTGTATCCTTAGCGTTGTACAGGTTTACGCACCAACCAAACAAGCCTTACTAACACCTTAAACACGATACCTAAGCGGGAACAATGATTAACGGTGACTGGAACGCTAAGATTGGTGATACATCTGCAGATGACCACATTCGAAACATTTTGGGTAATTTTGGCCTTGGTACCAGGAATAAACGCGGTGAAAAACCTCTAGAGATGTGCATTGACAGGAAATTCAGCATCAAAAAAACCTTCTTCCAACACCATCTACGACGTCTCTACACCTGGAAGTCCGACTGCACTGGAAGCCTGGTGACCGGTTTAGAAATCAGATAAATTATATTCTAGTTGATAATCGTTGGAAATCGACAATTTTAAACGCTAAAATATTCCCAGGTGCTGACTGTGACTCTGATCATAATCTGCTGGTCGCATGGTTCGTCTTACGACAAAAGACCACAAAAAGTTACCAACACCTAAACCAAGGATTTGAACTCCAATTCTGAGTGGGATAGATATTCCCACTCAGATTTGGAGTATAAAGAAAATATGGGCGACACCTTGGATACTTTATATCCCAAAAGCAAAGTCACAAAGAACAAAGTGTGGCTCTCTAATGTGACTTGGGACCTAGTTCAGAAGAGGAAGGAGACTAAAGCTACGGGCCTGAGGAGTGAGCGGGATGTCCAGGAATACTCAACTCTATGCAAAAAGATAAAGTGTAGGCGCCAAGATTGGAATAATTTTATTTTGAACCTATGTCGCGAGGTACAGGTGCCCAGAAACTACAAGCCTCTGACATTTTCAAGAAGGTGCGGTTTTTATCCGGGCAATTTCAACCCAAATCTTGGGCGTGGCTGCGAAAACCTATATAAAAACCCATACACCTCATCAAATTGCTGTGATTATACTCAAATGGTCCGGAGCAGTCAGAATTGATAGCAAACCATTTCAATTTGGAAAAGGAGCTTGAGAGGGATGTATCCTGTCACCAATCCTATTTAACATATATGGCGAGCTCATCATAAAACAGACGTGTGACGATTTGGAGGGTGGTGTCAATATCAATGGCCCAAAAATAACACATTTGCGATATGCTGACGATACCATCCTTTTTGCTGCGGATGAGGAAGAGATGTGTTCGTTGTTGGGGAGAATAGAACAAAGCAGCATGGAGATAGGCCTTTCCGTTAACCGATCCAAGACGAAGGTAATGTTAGTCACCGAACTGGCAAACTGAAGCTCACTGGGAAACTCAACCTAGAAATAGTAAACAGCTTCATGTACCTGGGTTCCACTATATGCAATATCGGAACGTGTGAACCGTAAATCAGAAGGTAATGTTAGTCACCGAACTGGCAAACTGGAGCTCACTGGGAAACTCAACCTAGAAATAGTAAACAGCTTCATGTACCTAGGTTCCACTATATGCAATATCGGAACGTGTGAACCGTAAATCAGAAGGTAATGTTAGTCACCGAACTGGCAAACTGGAGCTCACTGGGAAACTCAACCTAGAAATAGTAAACAGCTTCATGTACCTGGGTTCCACTATATGCAATATCGGAACGTGTGAACCGTAAATCAGAAGGTAATGTTAGTCACCGAACTGGCAAACTGGAGCTCACTGGGAAACTCAACCTAGAAATAGTAAACAGCTTCATGTACCTGGTTCCACTATATGCAATATCGGAACGTGTGAACCGTAAATCAGAAGGTAATGTTAGTCACCGAACTGGCAAACTGGAGCTCACTGGGAAACTCAACCTAGAAATAGTAAACAGCTTCATGTACCTGGGTTCCACTATATGCAATATCGGAACGTGTGAACCGTAAATCAGAAGGTAATGTTAGTCACCGAACTGGCAAACTGGAGCTCACTGGGAAACTCAACCTAGAAATAGTAAATAGCTTCATGTACCTGGGTTCCACTATATGCAATATCGGAACGTGTGAACCGTAAATCAGAAGGCGTATTGGAATGTCTAAGAATGCCATGTCCCAGCTTGACATAATTTGGAGAGATCGCAGCATTACAATGAAGACTAAAAAGGCTCTTGTCCGATACTCTAGTATTCTCCATTTTCTCTTACGGTGCGGACACGTGGACCCTGAGATCTTCGGACCGCAAGCGCATAGACGCGTTTGAGATGTGGTGATGGAGGAAAATGCTGCGTATTCCGTGGACAGCACACAGAACAAACATATCCATTCTGCAACAGCTCCAGATAGATAAAAGACCCAATTATCCAACGTTTGCCTTCGACGAATTTTTGAATTATTTGGTCACATCGCACGCAAATCAGGTGACAACTTGGAAAAGCTGATTGTGACCGGAAAGGTAGATGGTTAAAAGACTAAGAGGCAGAAACCCGTTGTGATGGTCTGACCAAATCCGCACCACATTCAAGTCGTCACACTAGTGTCGTGTTCAATTCAATTCAATTCATGTCGCAGAAAGTCGAGGCAGGTGGAGAAATATCATCAAGGTGAAAGCGATGCCATGAATTGATCACGACCCCCGCGTTGGGGAATCGACTTAAGGAGGAGGAGGTTAGGCTGTAAAAAAATCAACAAATTACCGACGGCAATTATTGATTTACCTTTGAACAAATTTAAAACTATCATCCATAAATGGTTATTAGAGTACAATTCTATTCCTTTAATGAGTATTTTAACATGAAGACATATTAAATGAGATCAATTTTGAAAATTTTATGTTAGTTATAGGGACATCTAGCTTTTAGCGATAAGTCCGCCCGTTGTACTTTAGTTATAAGATTGTTCCTATTTGTTGTAAATGTTTGGAAACTGGTGTACAATAAAGTATTAATTATTTATCTATCTATATGTACACAGTACATACATAGTCCCTATGGACTATATATTATTATGTACCGTGTCTATATTCTTATTATTATTTTTACTCTGTGTGTCATTTTTACTAATCTTTTTAACATTGACATACTATTTAACTAACGGATTATTTGTATTTGGAATATATAAATTTGTAGAAATATTCGCACACCAGTAATGGTAAAACATGTTGAGACTTTATTGTATTAACCACCTTTATCTTGTACACATATTTACAGCAAATAAATGTTATTCATTCAGTCGGAAGGTATAACCTTCCAAATAAATGTTATTCATTCAGTCAGAAGGTATAACCTTCCAAATAAATGTTATTCATTCAGTCAGAAGGTATAACCTTCCAAATAAAAAAATACATCTAAATCGTTAACAGCACTACCGGTTTTCATTGATATGACGTCACGCAAGGGTTAGTTCAAACGAGAATAGCTCCCAAACTAACTTTGTGAGAACTTTAAAATGGAAAGGTGTTTGGTAGAATGGATCATAAGCTATCATTTAAGCACAAAATAATTTAATGTTTACAGGTTAGTTTTTGCAGTAGAGGAGAAAATCTGAAAAAAACAGTTATTTTTGACAGAAATTTTCACATAAACCCTTTTTTTGCTATGATTTGTAAATATTTTTTTATAGAAAGATTATTTCCACTCTCAAAAAGGCCAATTTTTATATCTGGGACGCCTCTAGATATTATTTATTACAGACAAACAAATATTTTTTACATTTGAAAAAGTTAAATTGAAGGTGTCAATAGGGTAGATAGGGCAGGGTTGCACCCCCCCCCCCCCCCTTTTTTTTCATCGATATAATTAAATGTTTAGCACACTGTTAAAGTCTCCAAGTCTCGTGTCCTGACATATTGCATAAAGACAAAAATTTTGAAAATGACATCCCCGTAGAGTTCCTTGGTGCTCTTTTCTCTAGCGGGCGTACTACCGAAGCACGGGTAGAGTCCAGAAGGTTATTTTCGCTTCCCGTGCGAGATTCAACTTATTGTTCAAACTGAAAGCATAGATACTTAATTGCCCTAATTTTATTGATTTGATTTATTTATAATAATTTACAGTAGCACCCCGCTTTACGCAACCCCGTTAGACGCGGTTTCGGTTCTACTCGAATTTCAAATTGCGCGCTAAAATTCCTCGCTTTAAACGGATTGATGTATGTAGTAATTTATTTGTCTAACTTGTCTTTGGTCGCGGGAATTCCCACTTTCTCTAACCATTCTGCTAAAAGAATGGTGAATCCTCTCAGAGTAGGATTTTTGTCGGCGTGTTATGAAAATATTTTACAAGAACGTAAACGAAACGCAACCCAGAAGACAATAGATACGTTTTTCGGTAAAACAAATGCATTATATAACGCTGCACAAAATGTTTTTAGAATTAAAGTATTGATTTGCATTTTGTACTGACTTTTGGCGATGATAAACGCAAACCTCCCTATATGAGCGATTTCACTTATTGCGAGTTTTTGCGGAACCCACCGCAAAAACTCGCAATAAGCATACCCGCTTTGCGCGAGGGATACTCGCGCAAAGCGGGTATGACTGTATATTATGTCATTGTTCATGAGATGTTAAGTTTTGCGGAACGTATCCCTCGCGCAAAGCGGGTATGACTGTATATTATGTCATTGATCATGAGATGTTAAGTTTTGCGGAACGTATCCCTCGCGCAAAGCGGGTATGACTGTATATTATGTTATTGTTCATGAGATGTTAAGTTTTGCGGAACGTATCCCTCGCGCAAAGCGGGTATGACTGTATATTATGTCATTGTTCATGAGATGTTAAGTTTTGACTCGTAAAAGTGCTATTATTTTATTACAACAAACTTAACAAATTAACAAAAAGTTTTATAAAATAAAAACTTTAATAAAGCCGACTTAAATAAATAAAAAAATATAACTCACTCGTCGTCGAACTTCCGGCTCGCAAGCTCCAAGAAGTGGGCGCTCCTCTGTTAACAATATTACATTTTTATATTTAGTACTAGTCACGAGGCCGCGGGCTCCCCTACATCTCATGTTCCCCGCAACAAGCAAGCTTCGTCAAGGCTTCTCGTAGTCCATACCGAGCGCCTCAAGACAACGTCTCTAGACGAGTTCTCGAGTGGATACCGCGTTTAGGCAAACGCAGTGTAGGATACCCGCCGGCCAGGTGGAGTGCGGAAAGCGGCTAGAAGAGAATGGACGAGGGGAGCTGAAGACCGAGCTTAGTGGCATGCATTAGGAGAGGCCTACGTCCAGCAGTGGACAAGTACAGGCTGACGATGGTGATATTATACTCGTGACTCGCTGCATATGACAGTTGCGCCGCGCAGTCTAGTAGATTTCTGTATCCGGCTGTAGTCAGTTTCTTTCAAGAGAAACTAAATGTATGTTTCTTTCATGTAACTCATAATGTTGTTGGTTCACATCACACGGCGCCGAGAGGGGGCACTCGTGATCATTCTCGGCGCCCGTGTGACTGGACAGATTGCGATGCGCTTTTCACTTTTGAGTAGCTGATATTGTGACTTAAATACTGATATACTTGGTACCTCAATTCTATTTGTAGACCTCGAGCAATCGATAATCATTTATTGCCAGCTGAACAAATTTTGATTGAAATATAGTAGATTGTAATGTATATCGTACTTTGTGGGTACTTTTGGCCCTGGAATAACACATAGATCACTTTTAACCCAGAGAATTGATCACAAAAAGCCGCGAGCACTGCTAGTAAAATAAGAATTGATTAGTTACCTTGTCATCATCGCCATCGTCGAAGCCCAGCCCGTCCGCGACGAACTCCGCGGAGTCTGCGTGCGCGCCGCGCGCCCCCGGGTGCTCCATCTGAAACGTGTTTATTGAGTTAACTAGCTACGCCCCGAAATCAAACCTTTTTCATAGTCTATCACTGTATTGCCGCCACATATTCTTAATTCAAATATCATCCTGTCATTTCTACATTGTCATTGTATTTGCAAAACTCTATATTTTACGAAATAATATATTAATGTGTAAGTTTATTGCATCTGGAATCCTTTAAATATATATGATAGTATTTTCACTCGTGGTTGTTTGGATCCGTATTGCTGTCTTCAGCAACACGGATTCGGTTTTCGTTCTTACGAAAAGTCTGTGATAATACAAAATACTAGAGCCCCACGGTTACACTCGGACCAAAGATATTAAATTGGGAGAAGACTGAATAGAATAACCGAGTGCAAGATCTTCAAGCTACTTCTGCGAGCCTATTGTCTTCTATGAGAGAGAAATCTACTATGCAAAGCTAAAAGGATGGCTCGCACTACGAAGTTTCCTCTGTACCTACTACATATTAATGTTTGCTTGGAGTCCCTTTGAGCTGGTGAGCTGGTGCAACCTTCTAGGAACTCCGCTCACAATGTGAATCACCACGCCCCTCCCGCACCGCGCTACCGCAGGAACCTACTCAGTTATGCGCTACCCCTGTAGATGATTACAAGTGTTGACGTCACGTGAGTCACCCATGTGCTGCCCCACTAATCTTCATTACATAGTATAAAACTAAGTCATTTTCCGCGTCTGTCTGTCTGTTTGTATACCCGCTAACTCCTCCTAAACCACGCAACGGATTTTGATGCGGTTTTCACCATCAGTTACATATTGTTTCACGGAACGTTTTATTACTATGACCACACTCAAGCACTGCCCCGCGCGCCAGTAGTAACTCGTCGACGCGCGGTCCCGCGGAGCAGGCCCGCGAGATGCACGCAATAATCACATCTACACTATCTTTTCAAAAAAGGGTTTATAATAAATAGTTTTAAAGTTATTTAAGAAAATCCCCCCCCCCCCCCCCCTATTCCAACTCTGAAATTATTAGTATTAAAATAAGTACAAAAGTAGTTAATTACTTTAAGATTACAGGAAAATCTATAAAAAGTCTATGGTCTTAAAATAGCACATGATGAATATATTGTAAGATAATTATTCATCGTACGGGTTATTCCACACGCGAGTTGTTCTTCCCACTGACGCATTTTTATTTTATTTATAAATTTTAGGAAAACTTACAGCTAAAACAACATAGTACAAAGTATGCGAAATGTACAGAAGGCCAATTAAACATGCGCTCGATATTGTCGCATTAAGGATTTAAATATCTTCAAAATTGATCGAGACGAAGGCTGTGCTAGCAGTGATCGGATAATGACTGAAAATGATCAATTTATCTGTTCTGTTAATAAATAAACATATCAAATAATTTATTTTTACACTATGTTGAAAGATACATCCAGTTAGCTGACCCCGTTGATAGTTTGTACCAAGATAGTTGTACTGTTAATTTTAGTTACCTCGTTGTGTAACCCGTCGCCGGCGTCGTCCGCGGCCGCCGTCGCCATGGCGTAATTGAACTGCGGAACAACAGGTTACACTTTGTACTAACTACACGTAACTTCAACAACTAAAACCCGACTATGTCGAGTAAAAAATAGCCTATGACACTCTTGTGATGATGACGAATCGATTAATACATCGCTTTTCAAAATCGGCCCTATAGGGGCGGTGGAACATCTACATACAAAAAAATACCGTTAAACTCATTACCCTTCCCTTGCTTCGCCAGTCAGGTAAAAAAGGCTGAGCTACGGAGTTCAAAAGGAATGAAAACTGAATAATTGATTTCTAGAACACTACAGCCCGTTTAAAACAGAAAGGCAGTTTGGCCAGATCCGCAGAACGAAACTTACATAGAAAGTCTTTGATGGTGACGTCACAAAATAAAGATTCATAAGAAATCCATTCAAATCCCTAATACTCAGCACAGGAACATGAAACAACTTTACGAAACAATTATTTATTATTTGTTTTAACGTTTGAATAACACCAATTTCATGTTCCTAGGTCTCAGTAATTAGTTATTGTCATTTTCATGCATAGACTAACGTATAATAATGAAAAAATAAAAATGACTGTCTGTTATGAATGTGTGTCTGTTTATTAATAAAAATAGTAGAAAATCACCCCTCTCCGGTATCGGTAATCCATAACGGGACAGATTGTATATTTATATAAATAATATTATATTAAAAATATATATCTCTATCCAAATGCTAACGTCTGACAGCAATACTTTTTTATATTTTTTTGTTTTTCTGTCAGATGCTATTTGGATAGAGGTATATGTTTTAAACCCCCGAACAAACGGGTGTTATAAGTTTAGGGTGTGTATCATGTGTGTGTGTGTGTGTGTGTGTGTGTGTGTGTGTGTGTGTGAGAGAGAGAGGGTGTGAGGGTGTGTGTGTGTGTGTTGTGCGTGTCTCTATTTGTGGCATCGTAGCTCCCAAATGAATGGAACGATTTTGATGCGGTTTTTTATGTTTCGAAGCTGAGGTAATCGAGATGTTCTTAGCTATAATGAGGGGAAGGAGGGGGAATGGGGGTGAGGATCGTAACTCCCAAACGAATGGACCCATATTGATGCGGTTTCTTGTTTGAAAACTGATGTGATCGAGATACTTCTTAGCTATAATGGGGGGTTATATACATTTTTAATTTGTGCTTGTTATTGTGTGTGTGTATATGTATATGGTTCGGGTTTGGTTAGAGTGAGGTTTATATATATTAAATTTTAGTTGTACCATTTATCATTTGTTTGACTTACAGCGGGAGTAAGCTACATATCCTTACCTTGTTCTAAGTCTGTAGTGTGTCAACTAGGGTAGCGTACCTCATTTAAAACTCAGCAAGAGATTATACTCTCAAGGTGATACAGGTCTACAGGTCACTCAGACGATGAGGTTGAAGATATGTACGACAACATATCCAAGGCCCTTCATACCACCAGGTGGTACTTCAATGTTGTTATGGGGGACTTCAACGCTACAGGAGTACACGACTGCAACGAATCGAGGATGGGACCACATGGGTTTGGCAGCAGAAACGCCAGAGGAGTACAAGACTGCAACGAATCGAGGATGGGACCACATGGGTTTGGCAGCAGGAACGCCAGAGGAGTACAAGACTGCAACGAATCGAGGATGGGACCACATGGGTTTGGTAGCAGGAACGCCAGAGGAGTACAAGACTGCAACGAATCGAGGATGGGACCACATGGGTTTGGCAGCAGGAACGCCAGAGGGCAAATGCTTGTTATCTTTCTGGAAAGGGAGGGGCTTTTTTAATGAATTCTTTCTCTAAGAAGCAGCCCCCGAGAAAGTGGACGTGGCGAAGCCCGGACGGCGTTACTAAAAATGAGGTAAACTTTATCATGACGGACAAAAAGCATATATTCAAAGATGTATCTGTTATCGATAGGTTAATTACCGGAAGTGATCACCGAATGGTCCGAGGCACTCTGAGTATCGACTTGAATCTTGAACGAATCCGCGCCATTCGTTGCCGTGGAAACCACAAATGACTTTAAAGAACGATTTAACACAGTGGTGAGAATTCTCACAGAAGAGCGCCGTAAATTATGTAGTCTGCAGCGTAAGGGTCAGAAATCCAAGCTCTCAGACGAGACTACGGTTAATGGCACAAAGACGGAAAAATGTTAAGTCAATCCGCACCGTTAAGCAGGCTCCCACGACGGAGGAGCTCACTGTAAACTGGTGATTTCTACAAAAGTAGGCATCGACCAGCAAAACTCTGGCCGCACGTTGTTGCGAGGAACAGGAGTGTAGTGGTACTATTCTTCAAGAAAGGTGATAAACCTTGTTCAAGAATTATAGGCCCATCTTACTCCTGAGTCACGTCTATAAATTGTTGTCAAGGGTCATCACCAATCGTGTCACGCGTAGATTTGACGAAGTCCAGCCTCCGGAGCAGGCCGGGTTGCGCGGAGGATATGGTACCGTAGGCCACATTCACACAGTGCGCCAGATTATGCAGAAGTCAGAAGAGTATAACCGGCCGCTGTGTCTGGCTTTTGTGGACTACGAAAAGGCCTTTGACTCCATCGAAACCGAGTCTGTTCTGGACTCTTTGCAGCGATGCCAAGTGCAATGGAGGTTTTTTTTTTTTTTATTACGGACTAGGCAATCGTTTGACCACGATCTCAACTGATGGAAAGCGATGATGTGGTCGAAGGTGTAGCACGCTTGCTTAGTAGATACCTATTCACTCTTGACTTGAACACACCAGGGTTATAATTTACCGGAAACACTGACGAGGGCAGGGCATTCCACTCCTTTGCAGTTCTTATAATAAATGAAGAAGCGTAACGCTTCGTTCTTGTGCGAGGTATTTCAACCATGAAAGGGTGGCGCTTTGCTAATCGTCTAGTCGTACGGTGATGGAAAGGTGATGGGGGAATCAGGTTGTGCAGTTCTTGTGCACACTCTCCATAGTGCAATCTGTAGAATACCGCCAGGCTTTCTACCTCACGTCGATGCGCCAGACTTTGAAGCTTACTCTTTACCAGAGTGTCATCCCCAATGAGCCTGATAGCACGTCTCTCAATTGAATCCAAAGACTCGAGCTGATACTTGGCAGAACCGTCCCAGAGGTGGCAGCAGTACTCCATACAAGATCGGACCTGTGCTTGATAAAGATTCAAAAGCTGTCCCGGTGTGAAGTACCGCCTAACCTTAGACAAAATACCAAGTTTTTTGCAGCTACATTGGCTTTGGATTCAATATAAGACCCAAAATTCAGGTTTTATGTGAGTTCGACACCCAAAAGCTCCAAATGGTCGCCTATTGGTATTGTTACACTTTGTAAAGACGGAGATCGGTGTAGAGGACTCTTTTTAGCAGAAAACAAACACGCCTGCGTTTTAGTAGCATTAAACTTAACCAGGTTAGCTTCGCCCCAATCGGACACGGCTTCTAAGGCTAAATTTAAACGGTCTACAATAGCCTCTCTCTGAAACTGGACAGCGTCACAGTTGGCTTGAGCATTGGAAGTGTATCTCTCAACTACAGTACTGTCATCAGCATACCCAAAGGTACCGGGCTTCATAAGGTCATTAATGTGCAGTAAAAACAGTGTAGCCGAGAGAACCGATCCCTGAGGTACACCGGCATTGATAGCCATTTGATCAGACGAGCAACCCTCTAAGACTACTCGAATAGATCGTTCCCTCAAGAAATCAACTATCCAAATGCATAAGCCAACAGGTAAACCATATGAGGGAAGCTTGTTTAAAAGGCCATCGTGCCAGACCCAATCAAATGCCTTCGATATGTCAAGGGAGACGGCAAGCGCCTCACCATGCATCTCTATGGCTTAGCTCAGTACGTGAGTGGCATACGCGAGAAGATCCCAGTAGACCGGTTTCGGCGAAATCCGTATTGCCGGTCACTGAGAAGATCATTGTCTTCAAGGTATGCCAAGAGCCTAATGTTTATTACACGCTCCATACACTTACAGAGTAAGGAGGTAATCGAGATGGGACGATAATTGGCCGGATCAGCACGACTACCCTTCTTTGGTACTGGTTGTACATTGGCAAGCTTCCAGCTCTTCGGAACTTTACCTGAGTGAAGAGAGAGGCGGTACAAACGCGTTAAGATGGGAGACGTTACGCTTCTTCATTTATTATAAGAACTGCAAAGGAGTGGAATGCCCTGCCCTCGTCAGTGTTTCCGGTAAATTATAACCCCGGTGTGTTCAAGTCAAGAGTGAATAGGTATCTACTAGGCAAGCGTGCTACACCTTCGACCACATCATCGCTTTCCATCAGGTGAGATCGTGGTCAAACGATTGCCTAGTCCGTAATAAAAAAAATAAAAAATAAAAAAACTATTTCATTCGGGCGCATAGTTTTTCAACACAATCGCTGGAATACCATCAGGACCATTGACCTTGTTCACATCTAGAGCTCGAAGCGTTCTGAGAACCTCCTTCTGGCGAATGCAAATTTCGGGCATAAAAACCCCGCATTGAGGAAGGCAGGAAGGTGTCTTGCCAGAAGCATCTAGATGGGAGGCTTCTGCAAAAAGAGAATAAATAAATTCGCTTTGACTCCAGCAGTGTGAGCTAGTGATCCATCAGGTTTCAGCAATGGTGGCAGTGAGGGGCGGCAGAAGTTTACTTCGACCGACTTGGCCAGGGACCAAAAAGCTTTGCTACCCGCGGGGTATGAAGCCAGTTTGGCCCTAATTCGACTTACGTGATCAAAATAGGCCTTCCTAAGTATCTTCTTGCAGGTCTTAGCGGCAACGTTAAATTTTCTCTTCTTAGCCCGAATATCAGAAGACTTGCGCTTTCGAGCATCAGCCCAGTCTAGATATGCCGCACGCTTTAGAGCCACAGCATGATCACAGCTGGATCCAAACCAAGGCTGAGCTTTGCTGGAAAGAGTCTTGTCACTGAATGGATTGAAATATTCCATTGCCTGACATATTACCTCTGTAACAGCAGACGCGCAAGTCGACGGGTCCTGGGAGATGAAACATGTTTGCCGCCAAGGGTACGATGCAAGGAATTGCCGCATCTCGTCCCAATCTGCTGAGTTGTATCTCCACACGCGCCTATTTCCCTTAAGGCTAGGATCAGGTGGGGAATACACTGAGACGGACTTAACCAGGCAGTGATCAGAGCTACCAAGAGGTGGGGATACTGATACGGAGTATCGGTCTGGTTCAGTCGTCATCAACAGGTCGAGACAGTTGGCAGTGTCACCGTCACGGTCAGGTACCCGTGTCGGCTCCTGCACAAGCTGAGAGAGATCAAACGCCAGAGCAAGCTTCCGCGTCTCTCT
This sequence comes from Alsophila aescularia, assembly GCA_946251855.1. Classification (NCBI taxonomy): domain Eukaryota; kingdom Metazoa; phylum Arthropoda; class Insecta; order Lepidoptera; family Geometridae; genus Alsophila; species Alsophila aescularia. The sequence continues at coordinate 1,022,687 of OX276380.1, read as the reverse complement.
ACCAGCGTGGTCGGTTTTTTGGTATGGGACAAGCCACTCCTTGTGGTGGGCGTTAAAATCCCCCCAAAACACCAATTGAGCAGACGGGTAACGCTGTTGGGCCACACTTGCCGCCTCACCTAGATAGTCTACCAATAAAGTCGTCCCCCGATCTCCGCTGTGTGAGCGGTACACACAAGCATACATAATTTTCTCTATGCCCGTGTCCACCAGCACCCAAATCACGGAGAAGTTAGGGTGCTCAAGATTTCGGAGACGCAGACAGCAAATGTCATCACGGGCGTATACACAAACGCCGGCATTTGGGATAAATAGATGCTCCAAGAAAAAGATGCTCCATGATGTTGGACTGGAATGGAATGCGATCAACATAAACGGCGAAATTCTATTGATGCCCATTGATATCGTCCTTATGGCGGAGTCGCTGCAAGAGTTGCAAAAAACAGCCTAGCAGATGCCTCCCGAATATAAAAATAATAATAATTCCTCACTCTGTAGCCCTAGCCACCGGTAGTTTGGGCCCTGCTCCGCTACCGTTGGTACCCTAGGTTTAAGTTTGGGCCCTGCTACGCTACCGTTGGTACCCTAGGTTTAAGTTTGGGCCCTGCTCCATTACCGTTGGTACCCTAGGTTTAAGTTTGGGCCCTGCTCCGCTACCGTTGGTACCCTAGGTTTAAGTTTGGGCCCTGCTCCGCTACCGTTGGTACCCTAGGTTTAAGTTTGGGCCCTGCTCCGCTACCGTTGGTACCCTAGGTTTAAGTTTGGGCCCTGCTCCAGTACCGTTGGTACCCTAGGTTTAAGTTTGGGCCCTGCTCCGCTACCGTTGGTACCCTAGGTTTAAGTTTGGGCCCTGCTCCGCTACCGTTGGTACCCTAGGTTTAAGTTTGGGCCCTGCTCCGCTACCGTTGGTACCCTAGGTTTAAGTTTGGGCCCTGCTCCGCTACCGTTGGTACCCTAGGTTTAAGTTTGGGCCCTGCTCCGCTACCGTTGGTACCCTTGGTTTAAGTTTGGGCCCTGCTCCGCTACCGTTGGTACCCTAGGTTTAAGTTTGGGCCCTGCTCCGCTACCGTTGGTACCCTAGGTTTAAGTTTGGGCCCTGCTCAGCTACCGTTGGTACCCTAGGTTTAAGTTTGGGCCCTGCTCCGCTACCGTTGGTACCCTAGGTTTAAGTTTTTATTTGTTTTTATTTATAGAAATATTGTAAAAAATGTAAATTAAAGATAAAAAAGTTAAATAAAGTGAATAATAATAATAATAAATATACTTATATTGGTCTCCACATGAACATCGACAAAGAGTGGAAACCACGTATTGGCAAACGTAGTGTAGGTCGCCCTCCTGGCAGCGATTACATGAGAAGAGCTGAAGATAGGGCTCAGTGGCGCGCATTAGGAGAGGCCTATGTCCAGCAGTGGACTAACGCAGGCTGCTGATGTACAACAGCTTACCTGTGATTTGTTGACGTGACTTCAGTACAAAATGAACAAACGCACGCGGTTTATATGTAATACTCACATCGTAGTTAGCTTCCAGCGTGTCCGACGTGTCCATCTGTAACCGACATGCAGTGTTATATTATTACAACACGGTGCGCGAGATATCTAAACTAGCAGCGCCCCGCGACCTTGCCCGCGTGGACATTTGTCCGGGGTACACAGTAAAAAATTGGCTGTTCTTCCTCATGATGCATACTATTTCCTATTCAAATTGCATCGAGATCGGCACAGCCGTTTAGTCGTGTAAAGGTAACAAACAAACAGACGCAGAGTTACTTTTTCATTTATAATAGTAGTGTGACCATTATAAAAGCTAACAAGCAAGGTCAAGCACCTTCAAAAAAACCCGACTACGAACTAAACTAAAAACAGACAAAGATTTAAGTGACAATAGTTGCTAACCTTAGATCCTTATAGATCCTAAACGGTAATTCAAAATGAAAATTATTAGAGAAACCTATTCAATTATAATTTAACACTTTAATTTTTCACATATTATTATTTTTTCGTTGACTTTAATTCATTCTTTTTACACGACTGCTCAAAAAAAGGAGTGTAACGTTTTTATGTATGTGAGTTTCTTTATTCCACCATAAGTTTTAAATGCCTGAACAGATTTAGACGTATGAGGTATCGTTAGAATCCTTACATGCACCCGAGTAACATAGGCTATTTTTTCCTGTTTTGTTTATTATTATGTCGGCAATATGGCTTCAATATAGGCATAAACTACTTTTTAGCAGGGCAGGCGTGTTTTTTTTGTCTTTTAATTCACAATATGGCGTCTGGTTGTCGCCATATTGAATTTTGATAACTGCCATGTCTTTAGTAGTAATCGCAAAATTAAGATCTATCGATTGACGTAAGAATCACCAAAATAGAACCACGCGTTTGGTCTTTATAGTGCCACAAAGGAACAAACATTCATACATACATACTAACATACATACATAGGCTGATAAAAACAATACCCTCCGCTCATGCCCGGTTTCCAAGGTACTTTTATCGATGGTTTCTCTATTCAATAGCTGAATCTAACCAAATCTGATTTGTTTGAATAAAAGTCAAAATCATGAATGAATGGTTAAAAATAAACATCGATAAAAGTACCTCAGCAACCGGGCGCATCAGTCGGGTAAAATAAGTCATAGAAGTACCTCAGCAACCGGGCGCATCAGTCGGGTAAAATAAGTCATAAAAGTACCTCAGCAACCGGGCGCATCAGTCGGGTAAAATAAGTCATAAAAGTACCTCAGCAACCGGGCGCATCAGTCGGGTAAAATAAGTCATAAAAGTACCTCAGCAACCGGGCGCATCAGTCGGGTAAAATAAGTCATAAAATTACTTCAGCAACCGGGAGCATCAGTCGGGTAAAATAAGTCATAAAAGTACCTCAGCAACCGGGCGCATCAGTCGGGTAAAATAAGTCATAAAAGTACCTCAGCAACCGGGCGCATCAGTCGGGTAAAATAAGTCATAAAAGTACCTCAGCAACTGGGCGCATCAGTCGGGTAAAATAAGTCATAAAAGTACCTCAGCAACCGGGCGCATCAGTCGGGTAAAATAAGTCATAAAAGTACCTCAGCAACCGGGCGCATCAGTCGGGTAAAATAAGTCATAAAAGTACCTCAGCAACCGGGCGCATCAGTCGGATAAAATAAGTCATAAAAGTACCTCAGCAACCGGGCGCATCAGTCGGGTAAAATAAGTCATAAAAGTACCTCAGCAACCGGGCGCATCAGTCGGGTAAAATAAGTCATAAAAGTACCTCAGCAACCGGGCGCATCAGTCGGGTAAAATAAGTCATAAAAGTACCTCAGCAACCGGGCGCATCAGTCGGGTAAAGTAAGTCATAAAAGACTATTTTAATATTTTGTTCATGTCACGTGATCGCTACTGGCCTTGTATCGTCGCCTTGTACGCTCGCGTCACTTCCTGAATCTGTTTACCGGAGTAACATAACAATCCCTTGTTGTCAATAGACATTGTTGAGAAAAAGCGTTTTGGTGGAAATAAATGTGTATCAAATTTTATCATGGATTTAAACTGGAAATAAGTGGTTTCTTGAAATTAATTAATAGACAAGAGAAGATAATTTTCCAAAAGTGAAACTAGTCTATGGTAAAACATTTAAAGGAACAAAAATTACCTCATAAGCGTTATCTGAAGGACAGGATCCGCCCTGAAATGGACAAAAACACATAGTTAGAGGAAATTCTATCAGCGTAACTCTAAAGTAAAAGTTACATTTCCGGTCGGGACAGACGCTTGCGTCAGTACAGCCGCGCGATTAAAGAAACGATTTGTAAATGGCAGCGATCTTGTGATATAAGGCTAGCAAAAAATTACATACATAGATTTTCAACGCCATCTTTCTGTGTTTTCTCACAACAAGGAATATCTCGGACGAAAAATAAAACAGCAGTTCTTACAATGGTGCCGTTACAAATTATTTTCTTTCTATAATAATTGTTGACATTGGTCACAATTTCACGTGCGTCATTGCGGCGAACATTCTCGCGTTTAGGTTCACTCATAATTCACAGGAATAATAATGTTACGCTGATCGATTCTTAGAAAAACAGTAGCTACTAAAATGTTCGAGGAGTTTCGGTCGGATTACGCAATACCTACATTAAAAAGAACATTCTGGAGCACACTAGTTGCGCGTAGGTACCTACAGAGTTTACAGAGCGCGCGGTAGGTAAGCATGTAGTACTGCTGCAGCGTGGGGAACAGCTTGTGGTCCTTGAAGGCGTGCCAGCGCTGCAGCAGCGGTGACGGCAGCGGCAGCAGGCGCGTCAGCTCGTTGTCTCAGGCTCAGTGTCACGTGACCCATGTACCCGCTCGGTTGCGTACTCACGAGCGGCGTGTAGTACTGCTGCAGCGTGGGAAACAGCTTGTGGTCCTTGAAGGCGTGCCAGCGCTGCAGCAGCGGTGGCGGCAGCGGCAGCAGGCGCGCCAGCTCGTTGTCGGCATGCGGCGCCTCCTCCAACGCGTCGCTGATGCAGCTCAGGATCAGGGTCACATGACCCATGTACCCGCTGCGGGGGGACGAGCTCCTGGGGAGACAATAGAAAACGATGCGGTATGTTGAGAAACTTGGTTTAGTGAGTTGGAAATGACAAATTCAGAGTACCAGAAAGAAACAGTCTCAGAGTAGTGAGATGGTAAACTCGGAACTATTCTAAACCGAATTAACCAAGTTTTAACTTTGCACGAACCGAGTTCAACCTGAGTTACCCAAATCGTGTGTCAGAAAATCAGGCATGTGTACGAGTCTGTACTCACTGTTTGTTTTCATTCTCTTCGAAGGCGTCCATCAGTCTCGTTAATAAGTCGCACTCCACCAACAACTGAAATTGAAAACGGTATTCTAAGCTTAAATGTAGTTCGATATATACAAAAATTAATCGCAACGTTGTGTTCTGCCGTTGCCCGGTGCACCCTGCATACCCCGTGGGTGCTGTGAGAAACAGCAGGAATTCAGGAACAGGACAGCAGCGTTTTCTTGCTTAAAAGTCACATGTACTACGACCAACTAGACGCCAGGCAAGCGCGGGGAGTAAGGCAAAACGTCCCGGTGAGGGTGAGGGAGGTCTGTGTTCAGCAGTGGACATTTGCCGGCTGAAGATGACTAATAAAAAGCACAAATTAAAAATGAATGTAACCACCGAGCCACCCCCATTATAGTTAAGAAGCATCTCGAACACATCAGCTTTCAAACAAAAAAACCGCATCAAAATCGATCCATTCACATGCCACAGACAGACACACGAGAATAGTGATACAAACGTACATACAATAATATATACACGCAAAACTTACAACGCCGTTCTCTTTTAAAGTTCGAGGGTTAATAAAAATTATGTTTTTTTTGATTTTAGCATCAACGCCTGCTAAGCGAAAACGGGTACGGATCCGTGTGCTGCACCTAGGTTCCCCACCTGGGTGAAGCATGGAGTACTTACGCGTCCTCGTGCTCCAACTGATAAACGGGTACGGACCCGTATGCTGCACCTAGGTTCCCCACCTGGGTGAAGCATGGAGTACTTACGCGTCCTCGTGCTCCAACTGATAAACGGGTACGGACCCGTGTGCTGCACCTAGGTTCCCCAACTGGGTGAAGCATGGAGTACTTACGCGTCCTTGTGCTCCAACTGATAAACGGGTACGGACCCGTGTGCTGCACCTAGGTTCCCCATCTGGGTGAAGCATGGAGTACTTACGCGTCCTCGTGCTCCAACTGATAAACAGGTACGAACCCGTGTGCTGCACCTAAGTTCCCCACCTGGGTGAAGCATGGAGTACTTACGCGTCCTCGTGCTCCAACTGATAAACGGGTACGGACCCGTGTGCTGCACCTAGGTTCCCCACCTGGGTGAAGCATGGAGTACTTACGCGTCCTCGTGCTCCAACTGATAAACAGGTACGGACCCGTGTGCTGCACCTAGGTTCCCCACCTGGGTGAAGCATGGAGTACTTACGCGTCCTCGTGCTCCAACTGATAAACAGGTACGGACCCGTGTGCTCCACCTAGGTTCCCCACCTGGGTGAAGCATGGAGTACTTACGCGTCCTCGTGCTCCAACTGATAAACAGGTACGGACCCGTGTGCTGCACCTAGATTCCCCACCTGGGTGAAGCATGGAGTACTTACGCGTTCTCGTGCTCCAACTGATAAACGGGTACGGACCCGTGTGCTGCACCTAGGTTCCCCACCTGGGTGAAGCATGGAGTAAATACGCGTCCTCGTGCTCCAACTGATAAACGGGTACGGACCCGTGTGCTGCACCTAGGTTCCCCACCTGGGTGAAGCATGGAGTACTTACGCGTCCTCGTGCTCCAACTGATAAACGGGTACGGACCCGTGTGCTGCACCCAGGTTCCTCACCTGGGTGAAGCATGAAGTAAATACGCGTCCTCGTGCTCCAACTGATAAACGGGTACGGACCCGTGTGCTGCACCTAGGTTCCCCACCTGGGTGAAGCATGGAGTACTTACGCGTCCTCGTGCTCCAACTCATAATATTTTAGTACAATCATGATACAAAATGAAAAGATTAAGAACAAAAATGACAATGAATGGTGCGTATACAGTGAAAGGCAAAAGGAAAATAATATTGCGGAGAGCTGGAACTCTAAACAAAACAAAGGATTCAAAAAACCCTATGTCACGATAAATAAGTTGCTCCGTCTATTCCCGTTGTCCCCCATTTTTTGACCACCACTGGGGGACAACGGGAAAAAGTAGCGTTGTTCCCTATAGTGACAGGTGTCAACGTGACAGATGTCAAAGTGACAGGTGGGTACGAAACTACTGAACGAACTATTGATCCTAGACTAGTAGTGTCATTACAGATAGATCTCATCGATATCTTCGTTTTGGCTGACAGCTGTCAAACTTAAAATAAACTAAAAAAAAAACAAAAAAAAACTCGGAAACCATTCCAGCTGTCATCCAAAACGAAGATATCGATGAGATCTATCACTTCTGTAAAAAACTACTAGTATAGGATTAATAGTTTCAGAGTTATAGCCCTTTTAAGTTTGACAGCTGGCATCCAAAACGAAGATATCGATGAGATCTATCACTTCTCTAAAAAACTACTAGTCTAGGATTAATAGTTCCAGAGTTATAGCCCTTTTAAGTTTGACAGCTGTCATCCAAAACGTAGATATCGATGAGATCTATCACTTCTGTAAAGAAACTACTAGTGTTGGATCAATATTTTTAGAGTTATAGCCCATTAAAGTTTGAGATCTGTCATCCAAAATGAAGATATCGGTGTGATCTATCACTGCTGTAAAGAAACGACTAGTCAAGGATTAATAGTTTTAGAGTAATAGCTGTTCTAAGATTGATAGCTGTCATCCAAAAAGAAGATATCGAAAAGATCTATCAGTTCTGTTAAAAACTACTAGCCTAGGTTCAATAGTTTCAGAATTATAGCCCTTTTAAGTTTGACAGCTGTCATCCAAAACGAAGATATCGATAAGATCTTGACAGGTGTTGACGTATGACTTTGACGTGTGACATGTCACTTTGACATCTCTCACCTGTCACTTAGACATGAAATATTAAAATATTATTATAGTTGAGTAGGTAGTGCCATATTGTGGGACAATGCCACATGGTTAGTTTCTATATCCCCCACAGGGGGACAGTGCAACTTATTTCTGTCCGGTGTTCACCACTGGGGGACAACTGGAAAAGAGTAATGAAGAAATTTGTCCCCCACTGGTGGACAACGGGAATAGACGAAAGAAACGAGTTGATTTTAAATGCTCAAATAGAGCTAATTAAAGAGCCTAATGAGTTTCCTCGTCTATTTCATTAATTAATGTTTAAGTAAAACTACAAACATATACCACATATTTCCTTTCAATTAGATTATTGGACACAACTGTACTTACTGGTAGTTGGAGCACAAGGACGTGTAAGTATTCCATGCTTCTCCCAGGTGGAGAACCTAGGTGAGAATTTGGATCACGGATGGGAGTCGGTACGGTAGGCGGGGCTGTACTCACGTGTCGTGCGTACTGCGTACGGTAGGCGGGGTTGGAGAGCGCGTTCCGACAGAACGCGTGAAGCGTGCCGTGAAGGAAGTTGTTGTCCGGGAACCGAAACATCATGTCGACCAGCACGCCGGGGGTGCCTGCCAACGGACATCACAGGTTGATACAAGCTCAGTAATAAATATGGAGGTAATAAATAGCTCAGAATTAAAATACTAAAGCTCTTCAAAAAGCTCTTAAATGTCAAACCTTAATAAATCGATGGAGGACTTCAATGCAAATAAAACATGTTCTCACTGGTATCCTAATGTGTCGGTTTCTGAGATACTGGGCCTCGAATGTAGCACATCGAGTGACACGCTGTCTTCGAGGGCCGATATCGCAGAAACGCGACACTTTAGGATACCATTGTTCTATCATATTTCATTTATATTTGATTAGCGGCCGTGAATTCTCGTGATTTTCATTTCTAAATATGCTAGGTTTCAAAGTAAAATTAACATGTCCTTTAATAAAAAACGTTCGGTCCACTCTTGACTTGGAGAAACCCAAAGTGAGGTTCCTTTTTCTATTTCCTCCTCAAGCGAACGGTTTGTGGGCTGGAGGTGCGACGCGATTACACCGGGAGTTTCTGTACTTTGGGAAAGTATTTTTATTGTATTCTGTGAGAGCCATCGAAGGGAATTCAGGAAATAGGCAGAAGTATTATTTTCGAATGAATGCCGATTACTGCGGCCACACGAGCCGGCCGAGCGCGGCGACAACCTCGCTACAGCGCTCGCTCTATAGGCGAGGCCTATCTATGTTCACAGCCGGAGTTTTTATTACACGACTGTCCAAATAAGGAGTGTATTGTTTTCAGGGTTTATGTATGTATGTACTAGCTGCACCCGCGGCTTCGCACGCGCTGGTAATTTCTCTAGGTTAAAAGTACTCTATGTACTATTCCAGCCGTCAAAAAGTTTTAATCGATTGCTCGGCTTCTTCTCATCGGATTGAGATACCAAGTACCCCAGTTTTGAAGTCAAACCCTAAGCTATCCAACAGTGAAAACCACATCGCAATCATTCCAGTAGTTTTTACGTGATGCGCGAACAAACAGACAGACAAGATTTTTAAAAATGGGATGTAACACCTTCAACTTAATGTGATAGAAAATTACAGTTAACTTTCAGTATCTACATTAAAAACTGAGAACACAGCATGTAAAATTGATAAGACAATGATAATTTTGTAACATTGCTCTTTCAATAATATTCTGTTCTGGCTAATTATGTGATAGTGAATGACAAAAGGTCTACAATCAGGGAGCAAGATGATATGATAATTTTCTAATGAAAAAGTTTGGATCACGGACGAGATTCGAACTCGCACACATCCATGCCTCTGCGCGGCACATGCCTCTACCAATTCGGCTACCGTGGTCTATGCATCGCCATCCATTTTTTCCGCTAGATTCTGAACCTGTCTTATGGGGACGGTCACGCCATCTATTGGTAGTATTTTAGTAGAGTGTTTTTTTAGTAGACCAAACAAACACCCTGTAGGACGCCCTGTGGCCAGGTGGAGTGACGAACTCCAAAGGCGGCGGGAGGAGAATGTATGAGGGGAGCTGAAGACCGAGTGAATTAGGAGAGGCATACGTCCAGCAGTGGACAGGTATGGGCTGATGACGAAGATGATGAACCAAACTCGGCTAATATTGATTAACTTTGTGCCTGAAAGAGAACGCGGCCCAAATCTATTTTTTATGATTTTAGCAGAAAACATATAAACATATAATTGAGTAAAGGAATAAAATAAAAAATAATAAAAAAAGCTATTTTTTTTCTCGTCCGTGATCCAAATTTTTCTATTAGATAATTATCGTATATGTTTACGCAAAGCTAGCTGTTCACATTTGGTAACTGGTATCCCTAAAAATAGTTTAAATGTAACTATAGATACTAGCAACACTTGAAAAAAAAGCTCTCGTGAGTCTCTTCGTTCGTGAATAATAAATTCAGTTTTCGAAGCCCTATTTTATGTGCTATCATAATCCAAAAGACTACTAGCTACGTTAACTTAAGAAAGAACTATATCCCGCGAGTGATCCGCAATTGATTGGTCGTGTGCGCGCTACTGAGGTAGTATCTCAAGGAATATGGTAGTTAGAGTGTTCCATATCAACCTAAACGCGTCCCGAGGACGATTCGATGAGTGCACGACTTTAATCTTATAAGCAACCATCAAAACCCGCCACTTAGTTCTCGATATAAAAACGAAGAAAATAAAACACTGGCGTTGGCGTTTGCTAAAATCATAAAAAAATATGTTCGGCAGTACATTTTGTGTGGAAATGCGAAGATTTTGACATAGTAGTGTGCACGGACCCAGCGTGATCATGGTGGTGGAAACATCCTCGACTTCGGAGAGTGCGAGGTGCGCTAGCAGCGCCGCAACCTGCACGCGCGCCGCGCCCACGCCGCCGCCCGAGGCCGCGCCCACGGCTCCGCCCGCGGCCGCGCCCTCCTGGGAAGGTGCAACACAATGCTGACAATGTCACTGCAGAAAGTCATGCTCCTGCGAATCGGCGAACTTTACGAGTTAGAAGCTACCTCTAACATTAAGAATCACATATTGTGACAACACGAGCCTACACTTTGAAGTTGCTTAACATACACACAAGCGCAATGCTACTCTTAAAAAAATGCATTTATATGAAAACTATTTTTTTAAATGTCTGTGCATCAGTTTAAATAAAATCCTCGAGAGATATCCAGCTATCGCAAACACAGAAAATCCAATCTGGGTAAGACGTAAACAATATTTTTTAATCATTTAGGTAGCTCTTTTAAATTACATATATTAAAATAAATTTATTAAAATAAATAAAACATACTTTTCAATTATATTTCAGAATTCGTTAAGGAAAATAATTTATTTAAAAAAAACTTTTAATTTTCTTAAACCTTTATACTATTTCCATGTCAAATTCCATAAAGATCGGTTCAGCCGACAAGGTAACAAACAGACAGTAACTCTCGCATAAGTGTGTGATGTAAGCATCCCACCACTGCGCCACACGGGCAGCGTGTACTGACCTGCGCGTAGTGCTGCGGCTCGTGCAGCAGCGCCTGGTGCAGCAGCGGCAGGTGCGGCGCCACCGCCAGCTCCACCTGCGACCGCTCCGTGGCGCCCTCCGCCCCGCTGCAACAACACATGTGTACATTGCCTCCACGACTCGCTAAGAAAGGTGATATAGCCCTCTTGAAGAATTATAGGCCCATTTCGCTGCTGAGCTACGTCTATAAGCTGTTTTCGAGAGTAGTTACAAACCGTCTCGCTCGTAGGTTTGACGACTTTCAGCCTCCCGAACAAGCTGGATTCCGGAAAGGCTTACCGTTACCACACCACACGTTCCCGTTACCGTTAGCACCGTAGACCACATCCATACGCTCCAGCAGATTATACAGAAGACCGAGGAGTATAATCGGCCACTATGTCTAGCGTTTGTGGATTACGAGAAAGCTTTTGATTCAGTCGAGACCTGGGCAGTGTTACAGCGGTGCCAGATTCACTACCGGTACATCGAAGTGTTGAAGTGTTTTTACAGCAAAGCCACCATGACAGTCCGTCTTCAGGATCAGAGCACGAATTCTATCCAGGTGCAAAAGGGGTGAGACAGGGAGACGTTATTTCTCCGAAACTGTTCACCTCTGCACTGGAAGATATATTCAAGCTTCTGAACTGGAACGGATATGGTGTTAACATCAATGGCGAATACATCACTCACCTTCGATTTGCCGATGATATAGTCATAATTGCAGAAACCCTGACCTAAGCACAATGCTCAGTGACCTCAATATTGTTTCGCAACAGGTGGGTCTTAAAATGAACATGGGTAAGACGAACATCATGTCAAATGCCCATGTCGTACTCATGCCGGTTTATGTTGGGAACGATATTATCGAAGCTGTTGATCACTATGTCTACTTGGGTCAGACGATCCAACTGGGTAGATCCAACTTCGACAAAGAGGTCAACCGACGAATCCAACTCGGATGGGCAGCGTTCGGGAAATTACGCCGTATCTTCTCGTCGCAGATACCGCAGAGCCTCAAGACGAAAGTTTATAATCAGTGCGTAATGCCAGTGATGACATACGGCACTGAGACGTGGTCGCTAACTATTGGTCTCATACACAAGCTCAGAGTTGCGCAGCGTGCAATGGAGAGAACTATGCTCGGTGTTTCACTACGTGATAGAATCCGAAATGAGGAAATCCGTAGAAGAACCAAGGTTTCCGACATAGCTCTCAGAGTTTGCAAGTTGAAGTGGCAATGGGCAGGCCATATAATTCGCAGAACCGACAACCGCTGGGGAATAAAAGTTCTCGAATGGCGGCCACGAATTATAATGTATATTCTTCTGAACATACATTACATTTTCATATATATATATATATTGAAAAGCCACTGTAAGAATATTGATCTCTTTAAAACGTTCCCTAAGAGAATCGCGGGATTTCATATTGTATATGGAACTAATTGCTCTCTTCTGCAGGACAAATATTGAAACAAATTGCATTTCCGCGGCCTTACCCCACAGTAAAATACCATATAACATAATACTGTGAAAGTAACTAAAATATACTAATCTGTCAGTGGCTATATCGGTAAACTGTCTAATTTTACGTACTGCATAGGCAGCAGAGCTCAATCTACCAGCTATCAACGATATGTGAGGACCCCACTGTAATTTTGAATCTACAGTAATACGCATAAATTTGGTTGACTGGACAAGGTCTACAGGCTCACTCTTCCCCTCTTCTTTGTCCTGGCTATTATCCCAATTTATTTGGGGTCAGCCCTCCTAGTATTTCTGCACCACACCGCACGGTTGTGGGTTGTCTCTTTTGTTGTGTTGCTCGCTATCGTGTCATTTTCAAAAGTTCGTAGCCAGGTCACTGGAGGTCGTCCACGGCCTCTTTTCACGTCTTCTATATTCATGACTCTTTTAGTCATACGGTCATCATCTCGCCTCATCACATGTCCGTACCAGCGCAAACGGTTTTCACTAAGTTTCTCATGTACCTTAGCAACTTTAAAAGTACCACAGATATATTCGTTTCTTATTTTATCCATTTTTGAAACTCCACCAGACCAGCGTAACATCTTCATCTCTGTGGTGTGAATTTTCTGTTTATCCGTCTTCTTCATCGGCCAGCACTCAGATCCATATGGTAGGGCTGGTCTTACTGCCCTTTTGTATACGGTGCCCTTGACTTTAATCGGCATACGGGAGTCGCATAGGATGCCAGACAACGATCTCCATTTCAGCAAGGCTGCTTGTATTCTGTTGTGTATGTCTTTTTCTACACTGGCTTTTGGTGCTACAATGGATCCGAGATACTTGTGTGACATGTTAAATAATGTCTCCAAGTTAGATTTTTGTTATAGATCTCGATAATATAATATATTGGGTACAACGCCATCTGGCGAGGAGCAGCGTCTTTTCTATTAGATCAAGTTGTGTTTTCTCCGTATCTGAAAACCAGACGCCGAGTTTGTAAAAAACGCCGAACTCCACCGCGCGTGCGCCACTTTCTTCGTTAAAGGAATAATGAAAGCTTTTCTTGTTGAAGACAGATTGATAATTTCGCCTATCTAAGAATCAAGAAATAATGGTTGAATTTGCCTCTGCGAGTGAAAGGGAAAAGTTTTCATCTACTGTCTCAAAATAGATAAAATGGTTAATCCACGCAGCGACAGCTAGCGACAAATGGCGTGAACTAGAAGAAAGGTGGAAACTAAGTGGTGATCTCTATTGGCAAGTAGCGAGCTTCTTAGTGTTGCTATTAATAATTGACGTTCCAGGAATATGTCGGGCTCTGGATAACTTTGGACGAGGAACAGGTTGTTTAAAAATCCAGAATAGGTCGCATCTTTAAGTTGGCTAACAAATAATAATTACAGAAGGCAGCGTTTGATATGTCGAAAATAATTTAAATCTAGAAATAGCTTGCGATGGTCACACCATGGAAGGTTTTGACATAATGTCTAAATCGCATGAAAGTTCCGGAGAGTTGGTTTTTTTTCTATAAACTTGTTCAAGTAAACACCGGATGCTGACTGGTATGTACCAGAACAGGCTGGAGGACAGTGACCAGTATTACTAGGCCGACAAGGTCTACTTTACGAAGCAAATGGCAGCGTTTGTTCTGGACTTTTCGAGATAACCGGAAGTTCGAGTTCTCAGTAGAATGCTACTCGAAGTTGCAAACCAAAGATCGTATATATATATACAAGAGAGAAGCCTGAGGATTGGATTTTGATTTCGGACGTAAAACTGAATTTTGCATACATAGTTGGCACGTAATTAAGATCGGTGCAGGCGGCAGAAAAATACGCAGTTTCTCTTGTGTGAACAAAACAACCGAGGCACGCTGTCCAGAACGAAGCTGCCCTGTTACAGGCGAAATAAGTATACGAGTGCAAAAGCCAGGTTATATCGTGCATCTACGGTCGGCTATTGTCGTCACCACTGCGAGCTGCTGTGCGCGATCACCCGGGGCTCACCACCGTTCGTGGAAGAAGCCGGTCTACGAGGGACTCCAGAAGGACTCCAACGCACCACCTGTCCAGTAGAAGATATCACCACCGTTCGTGGTCAAGCAGTAGGAGCTGATCGAGTGGAGTAAGGAGGCGTTCCGCGGCGGTACGCGAGACGACGGTACGGCGTCCCAGGAAGCCTCCAGGTTGGTCCACTCCAAATCATTTTGAGTCAGCGAGCTACAGTGTTGAGGGAAGCCTTCGCCTTCTAACGTGCAAAGATATTGTTGAAAGATACTTTCTGTTTATTTTCTATATACTTTCTAGATACTTTCTGTTTATTTCCTAGATACTTTCTGTTTATTTTCTATATACTTTCTGTCTTAGATTCTGTTTTACTTTCTGTTTTTAGAGTTTGATTTCCCTCTGGGAAACACAATCATACACACACACACTCTGTTTGCACAAGTTCTCTTTTAATTTAGAACATTCTATGACAAAAACAAGATTATTCCGTTGCGTTGTGACCAATACATGTTGATCTGCTGAGCACAGACTCTAAGTTTACTAGCCTAGGATACAGCTTTTCTATTGTAAATTCATATCATACAGGCCGGAGTTATCTACTAAAATTTATATGTTAGATGAAATTGTAATCATATTTGAGAAGTTTTGAGTTTTGAGTATTAAGTTATTTCCTATTATAAGATCTTGCTGTTTAGAATTATTTTGATGCAGAACAAACTAAAATAAGTGTAAAATATTTCTTTTTGAATTTTCTGAGAAGGAGGTCCGTTTCCTTAGCCGGGCAACGGCCCTTTCACTTGAACTCTTCAACTCTGTTAAGAGGTCTGTTTTCGATGGATCGACATGGTATTTCACCCACATTAGTTCCGGAAAAGTCTCTATACATATATTCGGTCTTCTGTCTACTGACCCTCAACCCTCTCCTCTCCAAGGAATCCTGCCATGCAGTCAGGTCTGATTGCACTTCTTCCAGCGATTCGGCTAAACTTAACTACATCATCGGCATATAGTAGTGACCACGGTGCTGGTCTTTGTTTGAAGTAGTATAGTCCATTATCAGGTTGAATAGTAAAGGGCTCAGGGTCGAGCCCTGATGGACTCCTACCCTGAACTCAAATGCTTCACTTGTACCTGCTGGGCTGACCACTCTTGTAGATACATTGTAGTACAGATCTTTAAGGAGCGCAATATAATGCTCCAGCACTAGTTGTGCTCTAAATGCTAAAAAGTCTACAGGCTCACTATTTATTAAAACACTAGAATTCGTAGGAAACCCTCTGACATTGGGTAGTGAGAATTTGATACATTTAGTTTTCTTAGGATTTAACATTATATTGTTAGTTGTAAACCAATTAAGAACTAGCGTGATTGCATTGTTGACATCGTCAAACTTGTTCAAGGTTCTGTCAATCTTAAAAATTAGAGAAGTATCATTTGCAAACAAAACAATATCACATAAACTCTCTATGAAAAAGGGAAGATCGTTAATGTATACCAAGAACAAGAATGACCCCATTATTGAACCCTGTGGGACTCCCATTGTAATGAGAGATCCAGATGACCTCGCACCATTTACATCCTAATTCACTAATAATACTCTCTTAATATTTCCTAGATCAGAGAAGTATTTCCTTTTCCTGTGCGTGATTCAACTCTGAGTCGGCACATGCAAGGGACATTTCATTTTCAAACTCAAAGAATGGTTTACCTATTTTATTGATTTGATCTATTTAATCTATATATCTATACTTATAAAAAATATTTAACAGGTCCAATAATGTACATTGAAGAAAATTTGAAAAAAAAATGGAATGTACTCTGTGTTCGATACTGAAGCCAAAACTGTTTTTTATTTCCTCATTTCAGTCCGCCCTCCGACGCCAGCGCCGAAGTGACATGACACATGTGACTCACAGCACGGGGTGGTTGGACAGCAGCGCCAGCTGCAGCCGGCAGCCGTTGACGACAGCGTGCGGCCGCGCGGCGCCACCCGACGTGAACACACCCTGCAGCAGCGCCCGGACTCCGCCCTCCGCCGCCAGCGCCGACGTGACATGACACATGTGACTCACAGCACGGGGTGGTTGGACAGCAGCGCCAGGAGCAGCCGGCAGCCGTTGACGACAGCGTGCGGCCGCGCCGCGCGACGTGAACACACCCTGCAGCAGCGCCCGGACTCCGCCCTCCGCCGCCAGCGCCGACGTGACATGACACATGTGACTCACAGCACGGGGTGGTTGGACAGCAGCGCCAGGAGCAGCCGGCAGCCGTTGACGACAGCGTGCGGCCGCGCCGCGCTGCGCGACGTGAACACACCCTGCAGCAGCGCCCGGACTCCGCCCTCCGCCGCCAGCGCCGACGTAACATGACATATGTGACTCACAGCACGGGGTGGTTGGACAGCAGCGCCAGGAGCAGCCGGCAGCCGTTGACGACAGCGTGCGGCCGCGCCGCGCCGCCCGACGTGAACACACCCTGCAGCAGCGCCCGGACTCCGCCCTCCGCCGCCAGCGCCGACGCCAGCACCCACGACGTTCGCGACCTTCAAAGGAGAACTAGATATTATAACAGCCTTATTTCTGACGTCGGTTCGAATGTTTTGATATTCTATAGCCATAGAGGGGACGGTCCCCCTCTTCACTCTTACCAAACCATTTTAGCTGGTGCACCGTTGAGCACTTTTCTAGTGACAGCTCGGGCTCCGCAGCTTGTTGTAGCACGTACTTAGTGTTGGCACCCTCCCTGGAGCACCCGGTGGCGACGAGGTCACACAGCAGCGCAGCTGCGTTGGCGGACGCGACGGCGGCCGTGCAAAGTCGCGCGCACGCGGCGCTCCTCTAGTGACAGCTCGGGCTCCGCAGCTTGTTGTAGCACGTACCTAGTATTGGCGCCCTCCCTGGAGCACCCGGTGGCGACGAGGTCACACAGCAGCGCAGCTGCGTTGGCGGACGCGACGGCGGCCGTGCGAGTCGCGCGCACGCGGCGCTCCTCTAGTGACAGCTCGGGCTCCGCAGCTTGTTGTAGCACGTACCTAGTGTTGGCACCCTCCCTGGAGCACCCGGTGGCGACGAGGTCACACAGCAGCGCAGCTGCGTTGGCGGACGCGACGGCGGCCGTGCGAGTCGCGCGCACGCGGCGCTCCTCTAGTGACAGCTCGGGCTCCGCAGCTTGTTGTAGCACGTACCTAGTGTTGGCACCCTCCCTGGAGCACCCGGTGGCGACGAGGTCACACAGCAGCGCAGCTGCGTTGGCGGACGCGACGGCGGCCGTGCGAGTCGCGCGCACGGGGTCTCCTCTAGTGACAGCTCGGGCTCCGCAGCTTGTTGTAGCACGTACCTAGTGTTGGCACCCTCCCTGGAGCACCCGGTGGCGACGAGGTCACACAGCAGCGCAGCTGCGTTGGCGGACGCGACGGCGGCCGTGCGAGACGCGCGCACGCGGCGCTCCTCTAGTGACAGCTCGGGCTCCGGCAGCTTGTCGCGGAGGGATGGAGGTGACGCGTGGCCCGAGTCGTTCTGTTGCTCTGGTGACCCTGGAAACGAACATATATGTTTTATTTTCTTGCAGAATTTAACGTTTACACTCATACCTCTCACTAGGATTCCGTGTCTTTAAGAGCATTAATTTAGTATTACAGTATGACGTGTCTAAAAGTAAAAGGAGTGATGGTAGCAGAGTGAACAATCGACGGTAGCCGAGTGAAATATTAGTACGGGTTAGAACCCAGCGATATCGGGTTTGTTCCTCGGCTTCACACCAATGTCTTTTCTAAGTTATGTGCGGGTTTTCATAGCGCCATGCTTCGAAAAGATCATTGCTCGATGCTGTCTGCTTGGCTGTTATTGTTTGTGGCATGCATTAGAAGCGTACGAGTACGTCCAGCATAGGCTGATGACCCTAAGCTATGCCCCGGCCCTCGGGCGGCCTGACAAACTCTGACACCAGAGGCCGGCACTACCTCATACGACAAATCAACAAACATAAGTAAAACGTCATTCACTTAAATCGTATGCGTGCGACAAGTCGTCAGGGCACTGCGCGCTACTGTTGTTTTTTCCCTTACCTCCCTCCGGGCCTGCGTCGTCCTCCCCCCCGTGGTTGACGCCCCCCTTCTCGCTGGGCTCGAGCTGCCCCTTCTCGGGCTCCTCGGGCGCGGACGCAGGCGGTGGCAGCTCTTCGGCCACGTACGTGCCGCAGATGATCTGGATCAGGCACTCGATGAACTGGTGCTCTTCTAGCCACTGACACGAACAAATAAATTATATGTGTTGGGTTCACTTGGGCCTTAATCATAGAGCGGAAACCGTAGCAGACTGACAGCTCTCAGTCAGTTACGCCAAACCGAGGAGCTTGGAATAAAAGCATAGAGGTGTCATCAAAACAGAAAGGTGTACAGTATAGTTCAACTTTTCATTCTTAATAAATAGATATTTCAAAAACCCTATTTTATTTATATTCCTTCCTGACACTAGTGCTCGCTACCTCATTCGAACAGATATACGCTTGTCTATGTTAGTAACAAAAACAATCATGACAGACAGATATACGCTTGTCTATGTTAGTAACAAAAACAATCATGACAGACAGATGTCTATGTTAGTAAGTAAGTTTTTTTTATCGGCCTTGCTTCGTGTGGTTTTACAAAATCTCCAGAGCCACGTCTCGTCAGCGCCATCTAGCACATTTATATGTTTTTTTTTTTAAATTGCCTTACGGAAAACTTCCCATTGATTGCCTAGCCTTATAGATGGACCCTCCCCTTCAAAATGTTTCACTTTTATATATTGGTGTGGATTCATACGCTCTCTAAAGGCAAGTCTTTTCAAGATATAAGTTCAAAAACTAAAACCTGACTACGGTCGGGTAAAAAATTGCCTATGACACTCTTTTGATGAAGACGAAACAATTGACACCTCGCTTGTCAAAATCGGACCAACAGGGGCTTGGCTATAGTGGAACATCCACATACATATAAAGGACCGTTGCCCGGCTAAGGAAACGGACCTCCTTCTCAGGTAAAGGCGAGGAATTAAAACAAGATGGTAAATTCAATAACAAAGGGCTTTATTACAAAAAATAGAAAAAGCACACATGAGTTATCGAATAATGGTACTCTCCCCTTTACTGAGGAATTCAAAAAAGAAATATTTTACACTTAATTTAGTTTGTTCTGCATCAAAATAATTCTAAACAGCAAGATCTTATAATAGGAAATACTTCTAACTTAATACTCAAAACTCAAAATTCTCAAATATGATTACAATTTCAACTAACATATAAATTTTAGTACTTAACTCCGGCCTGTATGATATGAATTTACAATAGTACTGGGAATCCTAGGCTAGTAAAACTTAGAGAGTCTGTGCTCAGCAGATTAACATGTATTGGTCACAACGCAACGGAATAATCTTGTCTTTGCCTTAGAATGTTCTAAATTAAAAGAACTTGTGCAAACAGTGTGTGTGTGTGTATGATTGTGTTTCCCAGAGGGAAATCAAACTCTAAAATAGAAAGTAAAACAGAATCTAAGACAGAAGGTACATAGAAAATAAACAGAAAGTATCTAGATAATATCAGAAAGTATCTTTCAACAATATATTAAACCTGGAGGCTTCCTGGGACGCCGTACCGTCGTCTCGCGTACCGCCGCGGAACGCCTCCTTACTCCACTCGATCAGCTCCTACTGCTTGACCACGAACGGTGGTGATATCTTCTACTGGACAGGTGGTGTGTTGGAGTCCTTCTGGAGTCCCTCGTAGACCGGCTTCTTCCACGAACGGTGGTGAGCCCCGGGTGATCGCGCACAGCAGCTCGCAGTGGTGACGACAATAGCCGACCGTAGATGCACGATATAACCTGGCTTTTGCACTCGTATACTTATTTCGCCTGTAACAGGGCAGCTTCGTTCTGGACAGCGTGCCTCGGTCGTTTTGTTCACACAAGAGAAACTGCGTATTTTTCTGCCGCCTCCGTCGATCTTAATTACGTGCCAACTATGTAAACTAAACTGAGTTTACGTCCGAATTCAAAATCCAATCCACAGGCTTCTCTCTTGTATATATACTATCTTTGTTTTGCATCTTCGAGTAGCATTCTACTGAGATCTTGAACTTCCGGTTATCTCGAAAAATCCAGAACTAACTCTGTCATGTGCTTCGTAAAGTAGACCTTGTCGGCCTAGTAATACTGGTCACTGTCCTCCAGCCAGTTCTGCTACATACCAGCCAGCATCCGGTGTTTACTTGAACAAGTCTATAGAAAAAAAACCAACTCTCTGGAACTTTGACGTGATTTTTGCATTATGTCAAAACCTTCCATGGTGTGACCATCGCAAGCGATTTCTAGATTTAAATTATTTTTGACATATCAAACGCTGCATTCTGTAATTATTATTTGTTAGCCAACTTAAAGATGCGACCTATTCTGGATTTTTAAACAAGCCGTTCCTCTTCCAAAGTTATTCAGAGCCCGAAATATTCCTGGAACGTCAATTATTAATAGCAACACTAAGAAGCTCGCTACTTGCCGATAGAGATCTCCACTTAGTTTCCACCTTTCTTCTAGTTCACGCCACTTGTAGCTAGCTGTCGCTGCGTGGATTAACCATTTTTCTATTTTGAGACAGTAGATGAAAACTTTTCCCTTTCACTCGCAGAGGCAAATTCAACCATTATTTCTTGATTCTTAGATAGGCGAAATTATCAATCTGTCTTCAACAAGAAAAGCTTTCATTATTCCTTTAACGAAGAAAGTGGCGCACGCGTGGTGGAGTTCGGCGTTTTTTACAAACTCGGCGTCTGGTTTTCAGATACGGAGAAAACACAACTTGATCTAATAGAAAAGACGCTGCTCCTCGCCAGATGGCGTTGTACTATATATTTTATTATCGAGATCTATAACAAAATCTAATTTGGAGTCATGATTTAACATGTTACACATATACCTAATATAAACAATGAATAAATCACTTGGTTAATTGATAAATATCAACTTATTGCATTGTGTAAATGTACAACATTTCAACATGATATCAAGAGAAAGCCATCCGTGATTAGCTTGCAAATGTGGACTAAACCTACTAACAAGTTAATGTAAATTAAATAAATCGTGTAAAAAAATAGGTAAAATTGTTTTATATGATACTAACAGTCCATCCGTTTGGGAGCTACGATCCTCACCCTCATTCCCCCCCCCCCCCCATATAGCTAAAAATAATCTCGTTTACCTCAGCTTTGAAACATAAAAAACCGCAGCTAAATTGGTCCATTCGTTTGGATGATACGATTCTCACCACCCCCTCCCCCCATCAAATATAAAAAACTGCTGGGGTTAATAATACATCATCAGCCTGTGATCGTCTACTGCTGGACAAAGACCTCTCCCAAGGCACATTTGGTCCGATCTTAGGCTCTAATAGTAGAATTGTATTACTAGGGAGCAAAATTATATTTTGGGGGCGCTATTTTGAATCCAGAGCGGAATAAAGGATTCTTTAGTAGAATCCTGAACGTAGCTAGGGATTCAAAGTACGTCGTCCGAACCAAAAATAAATTTTGCGTCCGAGTGATACACTCTACTTCTAATCACCCACTATGAGAAAATAAAAGGCGCCTCATATTTTATTGTAAATTATTGTCACTTGAAGCTTGAAGAACTCATTTTTCAAAACAAAACCATGAATTTCTAACAATCCGTGAAAATTGACGAAAACGCGGGCTGTAGTTCGCGCATTTTTAATTTGTTTTTTTTTTTATTTAGCCGGCGCCGGCGGCGCGACTATGGCTTCTTTAGCCAGCCAGTCTTTATTCAAACAATATTTGCGTTCGATTTCTTTGGCGCTGAACACTAAGATGTTCCAAATTCAAAAAGTGCGCGGCAAAAATAATTGCGGCGCACTTACACAGTGGATTAAAAACACATTACTGCCCGCTAAAAGTTTCTTATACAAAATATACCACCTTAAAGGCGAACCAAGTCGTCCTTTTCGAATAGATGGGATGAAAAATTATAAACAGAAACTATCAATAAAGTTGTGTTACTCGAATCTCGCAGTCACGATACCTATGTGTGATTCTAGTGCGCATTTATTATACATTTTTATTGATATTTGAATAATTAGTACATAATATCAGTGACCAAATGTAGAACACGCATGTTTATCAAAACTTAGAATACGTAAAAAACTGTCTGTACAAATATGTAGGTATTTGTTTTATCAATGTGCCAGATAATGTTCATTGTGATTGTAACACAGGCCACAAGAATATCCAGCGTATTTGTTTTCGAACATCCGTGAGTAATGCGAAGTGAACATGTTACAATGGTTTAATTTACACAAAGCACGCATTTGTGGCGGATTATTCATTACAGTTTAGTAGAATACAGACAAACCCGTGATACTGTTTGCCTATGACTTGTCTGTGGGGTGTACAGGGTACTGTGAACTACGGCACTATTGTTGGCTTTGTTCTTGCGAGTACATTACAACAAATAACACAGCAGTTTGACCTGTAATGAGTGCACTGAACAAAAGATTCACTGAAATGATTAAGGTGCATAAATCATAATATAAAATGCACTGGCGTCATAAAACCGGTCAAATTACGAACTTCTAACTTGTCTGTCTAGATGTCTGTTCGCGCATCACGTAATAACTACTGGACCTATTGAATTGCGGTTGTCACTGGTGGATAGCTTTGTATCTCACTCCGATGAGTAGAAGCCGACTGATCGATAATAACAATTTGACGGCTTAACAAATTTGAATGAAATGAAGTATATTATACTTCTTGGCCCTGCAAAAACACAGGTTACTTTTTAACCCGAAGAAATGAGCACGCGGGCAAAACCTAGTACTTACAATACAGCAGTAAGAAACCAAAAGTCCACCACCGTTGGGGTAGATGAGTTCTCGAGTGGAGACCACGTTTTAGGCAAAAGTAGTGTAGGACGCCCTGGGGCCAGGTGGAGTGACGACCTGCGTAAAGCGGCTGGATGAGGAGAGCTGAATACCAAGCTCAGTGGCGTGCATTAGGAGAAGCCTACGTCCAGCAGTGGACAAGAATAGGCAGATGATGATGATGACGATGAACAAAAAGTCTGTACAAAGAAGATAATAGAAAAATGAATGGTCTAGGGGAGCCTTCGATGAAAGATTTGTTTCTTTCATCGAAGAGGTGAGTGAAAATAACTTACTGAACAAGAACATTTTTTTTTTATATGGTGTCTGTGTGTATGTTTGTCTGTCTGTATGTTCGCGCGTAACGGATTAACTATACTGGACCGATTGCGATCAGGTTTTCACTGTTGCATAGCTTAGGTTTTGACTCCGAAACTGATACTTGGAATCTTAATCCGATGATTATAAGGCGAGCAATCGATAAAAAAAACAATGCAACATGGCCAGTATAATATTTTTATTATTTTCTAACCTATACTGACCCAAACCTGGGCAAAGGTCTCCCCTATATCATTCCAAGATTATCTTTCCTGAGCTGCCTCGTACCAGCCCTCTTGGTAGGCGTCTCGGTCATCTCGCCACCTCTTTCTGAGCCGGCCTCGGCGGCGTCGTCCATTTACAGGCGTCCACTGTGTCATGACCCTTGCCTACCGGTCGGGATACATACAGCTAAGGTAACCCGCCTAATCCCATTTGAGCTTGGCAGCCTTGTAGCCTACGTCCAAAATGCCTGTCCTGGAGCGTAGCATACTGTTCCGAACTCTATCAGATCTTTGCACACCCAGAACGCTACGCTCCATCGCTCTCTGGCAAACCCCGAGTCTAGACTTTTGTGATTCGGTCAGAGACCAGATCTGAGCACCGTAGGTTAGGATAGGCAAGATACATGTCGATGAGTTTGCGCTTCAGTGAAAGTGGAAGGTTGCCCTTCATTAGCGACTTCATGGACCAGTAGCTCCTCCAGGCGTTTTCGATGCGGCGATCGATTTCTTTATCTTGCCGGTTGCTGAAGGAAACTATCTGGCCCAAGGGCACTATCTGGCTAAAAACTAGAGATCCCTACGATAATTGCAATAATGTATGTAATGTGTGTAAATGTAAATAGGTAATGTATGTAATGTAGGTATCAAAAATTTGCAAAAATGACCATTACCCGCTGTAAGGAACGCAATGACATGTTGCCGAGGAAACGAAATAATAACAAGTCTGTCAAGTACGTGAGTAATAATGCAGTTGTCTATGTTTAATAACAAGTCTGTCAAGTACGTGAGTAATAATGCAGTTGTCTATGTTTAATAACAAGTCTGTCAAGTACGTGAGTAATAATGCAGTTGTCTATGTTTAATAACAAGTCTGTCAAGTACGTGAGTAATAATGCAGTTGTCTATGTTTAATAACAAGTCTGTCAAGTACGTGAGTAATAATGCAGTTGTCTATGTTTAATAACAAGTCTGTCAAGTACGTGAGTAATAATGCAGTTGTCTATGTTTAATAACAAGTCTGTCAAGTACGTGAGTAATAATGCAGTTGTCTATGTTTAATAACAAGTCTGTCAAGTACGTGAGTAATAATGCAGTTGTCTATGTTTAATAACAAGTCTGTCAAGTACGTGAGTAATAATGCAGTTGTCTATGTTTAATAACAAGTCTGTCAAGTACGTGAGTAATAATGCAGTTGTCTATGTTTAATAACAAGTCTGTCAAGTACGTGAGTAATAATGCAGTTGTCTATGTTTAATAACAAGTCTGTCAAGTACGTGAGTAATAATGCAGTTGTCTATGGTCAAAAAGTAACACGATCGTTGCTGTCAAAGACTTTGAACTACGCTTACTGCCGTATATTTTTTAGAAGTTACGACGGGTATAAAACTGCTAGTGAGAAAAATGCCGCGGCGTGAGCGAAGCCGGGGCGAGACACTAGCTTGTAATATAGAGGTATAGAAATAACACTAATGTTATAAATCAGAGAAGTCACTAACACTGTCGTAAACATGCCAATCAGGGCTTAGAGTTTTTAAAATGAATACTCTCTTATCGAGCGGAAAACTTCGTATGCTCGATGCAGAACTCCACACATTAAACCTGACAGTCCATACAAAAACTCATAAAATGCATAAAAACCGATTAGAGCCATTTATCTTTAGAAGTGTGTGTGTGTGTGTGTGTGTGTGTGTGTGTGTGTGTGTGTGTGTGTGTGTGTGTGGGTGTGTGTGTGGGTGGGTGTGGGTGTGTGTGTGGGTGTGTGGGTGTGTGGGTGTGTGTGTGGGTGGGTGTGTGGGTGTGTGTGGGTGTGTGGGTGTGTGTGTGTGTGTGTTTTTTACTCCTTCACGCTCAAACGGCTTAACGGATTTATATTAAATTTGGTCCCAGGATCGCTTATATCCTGGGTTCATCATCATCATAATCCACGGTGGTGGCGGCGGGGCGCAGCCAGTAACACATAAGTAAATTTTAACCCAGAGAAATGAACACGCGGGCAAAGCCGCGGCCACAGCTATATATTAGATAAACTAATATTAGATTATGAGTTTTAAACAAACATTTCCTTAGAAATAGAATAAGGTATGTGTTTCTGAGGGTAATTATTTATGTCGAGGGTCATATTTAGAGGTCGTTCAGCTGATGGTAAGCGCCTGAAAATAGCAATATATTACCTTTATACATAGACATAGACAATAGCTTTACTCATGGCAAAAAAACAAGCACACAAAATAAAAACATTAAAGAAATAAGTTAGTACCTAAGTTAGGTTTTTTGCCATAAGATGGCCCCAACTAATGAATAGTTAACAAGTAATGCTGCGTTTCCACGGAGCTGTCCGACCTAGCTAGGCGGTGCGCGAGGAACTCCACCAATAGGATTAGGTATTCCATTTTACTAGCAATACTCAGCGCAGCCCTGTGGGAAACAGCTTAGCGGAGCGAGGCGTTGTGCATACAAACCAAGGGAGCGATGTGTGCGCGGGCGCAGCGAGAGGGCGCGCGAGTTTCTCAGGTTCACAACTCCACTAAGCATTGTCGCTTCGCACGACCCGTCACTGGTCAAACTCAACTACACCACTTAACAATTTTTTTTATCAAGATTGTCGTACGATTTACTTACATAATTATCACGACTATTTATAATTTACTAACATAATTATCACAACTATTTATAAATTACTAACATAATTATCACGACTATTTATAATTTACTAACATAATTATCACGACTATTTATAATTTACTAGTGTCCGAGATTTAACTGACCAAGTTAACACATAGTTCAAACTCAACTTTTTAATGTAAACTCGCTGTGCCCGCGACGTCACCCACGTGGTCAGATATTATTCCAGGTCCTAAAATACCAATAATCCAAATTAGATCAAACTCCCTACACTCGTCAAAAATATTTTTAAGATTGCTCGGCTTCTACTATTCGGATCAAGATATGAGGTACACCAGAGTTCAAGTCAATACCTAAGCTATCCAATAGTGAAAACCGCAATCGGTCCAGAAGTTTTTACGTGATACGCGAACAAACAAACAGACACACAGACAACATTTTCAAATATGTTATTTTCTTGTTAAATAGCTTATTTTAACCCCCAAAAGTATGAAGTACTTGAAGGTGTCTGCGACGGCGGAGGTGGAGATGTGGCGCAGCAGGT
The DNA here is from genome assembly GCA_946251855.1 of Alsophila aescularia. Lineage (NCBI taxonomy): Eukaryota > Metazoa > Arthropoda > Insecta > Lepidoptera > Geometridae > Alsophila > Alsophila aescularia. The sequence goes on along the minus strand of OX276380.1, from coordinate 995,506 downwards.
TGGGCAGGAAGTCCCGCCGCCCCTTGAAGAAGTCCAGCACTCGGAGGCATACTATCTCACCTCCATAATGATCTTGTTGAAGAGATCGTCGAGCCGTATGAAGTACTTGAAGGTGTCTGCGACGGCGGAGGTGGAGATGTGGCGCAGCAGGTTGGGCAGAAAGTCCCGCCGCCCCTTGAAGAAGTCCAGCACTCGAAGGCATACTATGTGGTACAGGTACCAGTCCTGAGGAATACATATTTTTTACTGGACGGCACTACATTTGTGATCATAATACACAGGATGGGGCATCAAGGGTAGGTTTCTTTTGTAGTTCTTGGGAAGATCTATAGGTCTATTAGGAAGAAAACTATCATTATAGCAATCATGAATTTAAAAACAATACCTTAAGAAACATTTAAAATAAGAGCATGTTGTTCTAAGTCAACTCTATTTCCCACTAGGAAAACTTTATAAGGGCATGTTGTTCTAAGTCAACTCTATTTCCCACTAGGAAAACTTTATAAGGGCATGTTGTTCTAAGTCAACTCTATTTCCCACTAGGAACACTTTATAAGGGCATGTTGTTCTAAGTCAACTCTATTTCCCACTAGGAACACTTTATAAGGGCATGTTGTTCTAAGTCAACTCTATTTCCCACTAGGAAAACTTTATAAGGGCATGTTGTTCTAAGTCAACTCTATTTCCCACTAGGAAAACTTTACCCAAAGTAACAAAAAACATTAAAAGACATTAAAATTTGTTCTGATTGATCAAAAATGTTTAAAAAAAGACTCCAGATATAATATTTCCGCATAGCAAATGGCGGCAGCTTGCGTATGTGCGAGTGAGTGGATAACTTGCGGTTGTCACACAGTTTCTACACAAAAACTGCACTGTTTTTGTTTTTTTTGTGAGAACTTAACAGAATTAACACGGCTAACAAGAACGAGATCTATCCGCGATGTGGCAGCCGATCGGAATACCATAGTTGTAAGTGTGTGCGTGACGCTTGTGCGTATGAGTAGATTAGCATGTCTAGGGTGCTTCACTTTTTTTTAATGTTTTTTTTTTTATATCCGACTAGGCAATCGTTTGACCATGATCTCACCTGATGGAAAGCGATGATGTGGTCGAAGGTGTAGCACGCTTGGCTAGTAGAAAACTATTCACTATTGACTTGAACACACCAAGCGAGGTAGAATCCATCTTTTTTTTTACATTTTTGTGAATAATATCTATTTCTATTGACACATATTCGTTTTTTCTGTTGTGTATTGTTTCAGTGTACTTAGATATTTATTCAGTCTATTTCGGAATCATTATAATCGTCGTCATCAGCCTATATCTGTCCACTGCTGGACGTAGGCCTCTCCTAATGCACAACACTGAGCTCAGTCTTCAGCTCTCCTCATCCATTCTCTTCCAGACATTCCAGTTTTTTTTAGTTTTTTATTTTGGAATAAAACAGTTTTAAATAAGGAACAAAAATGAATTTACCACGTTACCTGTATAGGGCTTCGCTCAAGCAGCATTTCAACAGTTTTACTAAAAAAGGAAGCGAGCAAGGGATTCAGCGGCGGGTCTCTGTTGATGAAATCGCAGAGGCGGTTCATCTGCGTGGAGTCCAGCGACAGACGGTCATTGAGCATGGAAAGCGGACTGGTGAGCACCTCACACGCGATGTTGGCATGTCGGTACTGCTGTGTGAGCTCCACGTTCTGCGGCGGCTCCTCCGTGATCAGAGTGATCAGCTCTGCCAGGATGTCTGGACGTGTTAGGCTGGAAAGAGAACATTGTTTAAATTATATAATAATGTAAACAATTGCTACAATATTTTTTATTTTGCGTTTCTATTGTAGGTAAAACTCAATGTAGAAGCCAATATAATATGCAGTTTTACAAATTTAAAACTTAAATCTTGTAAACTACATAACAGAACAAAAACATTAAATAGACCAAATCAATACATTGACACCAATTCTGTTGAGCAACTCACTAAACTAAGCTAAAGCTAAATTTAATTTATTTTAGTGATTCCTAAAATTTATCAGTTGTTGATTTCAAATAAACTAAGACAACATTGTGACCTGACAATGAATAAATTTAATTGCTAGTGTTGCCAACATTTCAATAAATTTATCTGAGTCAATAATGAACGAATGTAATCATAAATCGTTTATTATCTGCGTTTGTGAGCCATTAGTATAGAATTTTTCTTAAGCCGCTATGCGCATGCGCAATCGATTGTTTCGAACAGTGTTGTAGTTTTGAAATGAAACGTTGTTAAAATCACTCTGAAACATAGGGGTACCAGAATTTAAATAAGGCCATCACGAAAAAAGCTATATCGTCTTTTTTGCCCTATATAGTCAGATCGATGATGTACATGAATACATGTTTACTTTTAACGGTCACGCATGCGCATCTCGATCCCATCAACGTTCAAACAGAAAAACCGCATCAAAATCGGTCCATTCATTTGCGAGCTACGATGCTACAGAAAGACACATTGATACATACATACAGACACACAAACACCCTAAACATTAAATCCCCCTCTCTTTTCAAGATTGGAGGTAATAAAGATTTTATAATTAAGCAGTAAGTAACAAAAGCTTTGTACAAAGAAGATAATAATAATAAATAGTCTAGTGGACTGTAAATAAGCTAATAAACTTAACACTTTTCTAAATCATGTCAGTCTGTTTGTCTGTTCACGCATCACGGAAAAACTAGGTTTTGAATTAATAAAGGTTTTGGTGTTAAAGGTTTTGGCGTCCTTGGTATCTCAGTCCGCTGAATAGAAGCCATGCCAATTGATAAAAACTATTTGACGAATGAGTGAAGTTTGGTATTTTATACCTTATATGTACTTTTGGTCCTAAAATAACACATAAGTTACTTTTAACCCAGAGAAATGATCATGCGGGCAAAGCCGCGGGAGTCCGCTCATAATCATCAAAATTTATGTTTTTGTGATCTTTAATTCGGTATAACTTGAATCCTGCAAGGTACAATCATTTGTGTGATGAGCAGAAATGTTTGTTTCCGAGTCATGGATGTAATATTCGTATATATGTATGCTTATACGTTATCTAGTGCCCATAGTACAGGGTATCCTAGTTCGGGGCTAGGTAATTGGTGTGGAATTGCCCGAATATATTATTATTTTATTTGTACATGGAGTAAACGTTTCACAACAAACAAACGGCCGTGCGCCCCGAAACAGACCACGCTTTTTGTCTATGGTTTTCATTTCTTGCTTTATACGTAAAGTGACTTAAAACAGAATAGAAAAATACCACTAAACTAAACTGTGAGATTAAAATCAATTTAGACGTGTAAAACTAAAATTTTGTTTAGTGCATTGTTATCAGCTTGGAATAGGACTAAACTTAAGTTTAGTGTAGTTTAGTCTAGTTCGTGCTAACCAAATTGGTACCATTGGGTAATATATTGAGTCTAAAAAGGAAATTTTCTTTTCATATGTACATTCAAAGATTAGTGCGTTAAATGATAGACCTAAAAAGGAAATACCTTTCTGACTCTTCGAAAGGTATTTCCTTGTGTGTATTTGTATTGTATGTATTTATATATACATACATTACAATAAATATATATATATATATATATATATGTATACAAGCAGTAATTACAATAATTTATTTAAACTAAATATTACAAGATGTAAGTTAGATAAGCAGTCACTTTGTGCATTCTCAACATATTCAAAGAAAGCATGTTTAAAGTATGCTTTGCGTTTAATTAAACATTAAACATTTGCCCACTTAATTAAGCATAGTGTCTTGGAAGAGACATCATCGGCAACATCTGTTTTGTGTTCATTTAGTCTTTGTGTTATTCATTATATATGTAAATATTACTAATAAATAAAACAATTCAAGTACATGCTACAAGTACCAGGTATTTATTTTGTTATTTGATTGATATTATAAGATATTAACAACAACATCTGAAATTGAAAATAGATCATTACTCGAATGAAATTAATTTCTCTCTGAAAACAAAGGAATCTACAGTTTATTGTTATTAACTTTTCTATCATTTATTCTAGAAGCAACTTATTCAAACTCAAGTACTTTGATAAATAATATCAACAGCGAGTTGAATTGCTAATATTATAAAATAATTGTGTATTGTCTCCCATTTAATGAACATCTTGTTGTACTAAATGTAAAAAATACTGCCCAAATGTAGAGACAATGGGAGAGGTTAGGTTTCAAAATTGTTGTACTTACAACTGCATCAAGGCTTTATTGTCCGCCTTGCATTCCTGGAGTATGTCATCTGCCTCTAACACTTGGGACAATGTTACATTCTGAAATCAAAACCAAACTATTTGTACCAACTTCAAGCATTCTTCACCCTCACCAAAACTTCCTATTTGTGGCTTAGACTTCGCAGCTGGTCCACTACACTACATGATAGTAAAAAAGAGAGTAAACAGTGGGAATTAAAAGCAAAATCACCAAATCAGCCAATCATAACCATGAATGTGTGTACAATACGTACCTCTTCCTTGAGAAGAAAATTTAACTCCCTAACTACAATAAAGTTTCCACTCCAAAACATAATTAAAAATTAATAGGTACAACTATAGTAATTAAGCTAAATCCATAGAAAACTTATTATTTTTACAAAATTCTAGCGTTTCCCGATGAGTGCAACGATCCGTTTTCTTTTTGACAATTCAAATTGGGTGTTGCCAAATTTACCAATAAAATTATATACATGCAATAGTAGAAAGCTCAAATAGAAAATAAAGTAGATACGCCATCTATTGGGGAGTAGCAAAAACTATAATGGTACTTATTGTCACAGAATAAGTGATAATAATATAAGGATTTTATTCGTTTTTCTAGGTACAGGTTACTCGGAGTTTCTAGGATATCTGCATAGGTACCACGACGACGCGGGCGCGTAATCATAAATAAAAGTATGTATATAGGAATGCATAATAAAACAACTTTTAAAATATCATTAAATTTTATTACAAAACAGTATTGGGAATACAATGTCATCGCTTCTGCAATAACTGCATGGCGAGTGCCTCTGCCTCCTGCACCGACAGTGATTTTGAGATATCTTGCACCTTTTTGACCTTGCGCGGTATTACACTCTCCTGTGCGATGCCTTTGCTCTGTGCCAGTTTTCGTTTTGTAGGTCTGAAAGAAAAGATAATAAAAATTAATTGTAAACTAGTACCTTAAAAGTAGTAGTAGAAGATAAACTCTATCTATGTGAAACATTTTATTACTAGTGGCTGTGAGCTGTAGACCTTGCACATACAAACTTTTTTGCATTTAACCTAGCGGTGCACAGAAGCGCCATCTATTTACCTTAATGTAAAACTAACATTAACAACCAAGGTGCTCCATCAATCCCTGCCAAGTATTTAAAGGGCTGATTCCAATAGTAGAAACTTAAAAGTAAGAAATTTACTGCATTTTGAGGAGCTATTTGGCTCATCACACCGAAAATCCTCATCAGATCTTCACCAAATTTTGATGTCTTAAAGTTAAGTCCTTTCAAATAAAAAAAGAACCATCTAAATCAGATAAGGCGGAGATATTCAGTAGCCCTCTTTTTACCCTTCTTTGGGGGAAGTACCCCCCAACCAAAAATTACTATAAAATTGCTTAACCTATAAACCAAGTTTTGTCTAGATCGGTTGAGAAATGCGACCTGTACAGGAGAATAGCCGGACAGACATACGGACACACAATAATTTTTGCCCGAGCTGAAACAGACGCTTAGCTCGCGCTTTGCGCTCGCTTGTTCAAAAACAAATTATCAAACAGTAGTTTAAGAATAAATGACCATGTCGATCTTATCACTCAAAGTGGTCCCTTCCAGGCCAACTTTGAATCATCACCTTCGTTCTTCTACAGATTTCCTCATTTCTGATTCTATCACATAGTGAGACACCGAGCAGAGCTCTCTCCATTGCACGCTGCGCAACTCTGAGCTTTTGTACGAGACCAATAGTTAGCGACCACGTCTCAGTGCCGTATGTCATCACTGGCAACACGCACTGGTTATAAACTTTCGTCTTGAGGCGCTGCGGTATCTGCGACGAGAAGGTATGGCGTAATTTTCCGAACGCTGCCCATCCGAGTTGGATTCGTCGGTTGACCTCTTTGTCGAAGTTGGATCTACCCAGTTGGATCGTCTGACCCAAGTAGACATAGTGATCAACAGCTTCGATAATATTGTTCATGAAGAATTATAGGCCCATCATCAATTGCTTTGTTCATCGTTCGGCATGGGTACGACATGGGCATTTGACATGATGTTCGTCTTGCCCATGTTCATTTTAAGACCCACCTGTTGGGAAACAATATTGAGGTCACTGAGCATTGTGCTTAGGTCTTCCAGGGTTTCAGCCATGATGACTATATCATAAGCAAACTGAAGGTGAGTGATGTATTAGCCATTGATGTTATCACCAAATCCGTTCCAGTTCAGAAGCTTGAATATATCTTCCAGTGCAGAGGTGAACAGTTTCGGAGAAATAACGTCTCCCTGTCTCACCCCTTTTTGCAGCTGAATAGAATTCGTGCTCTGATCCTGAAGACGAACTGTCATGGTGGCCTTGCTGTATAAACACTTCAACACTTTGATGTACTGGTAATCAATCTGGCACCGCTTTAATGACTGTAGCACTGCCCAGGTCTCGACTGAATCAAAGGCTTTCTCGTAATTCACAAACACTAGACATAGTGGTTGATTATACTCTTCGGTCTTCTGTATAATCTGCCGGAGCGTATGGATGTGGTCTACGGTGCTAAAGCCTTTCCGGAATCCAGCTTGTTCGGGAGGCTGAAAGTCGTCAAACCCACGAGCGAGACGGTTTGTAACTACTCTCGAAAACAGCTTATAGACGTGGCTCAGCAGCGAAATGGGCCTATAATTCTTCAAGAGGGTTTTATCACCTTTCTTAAAGAACAAAACCACTACACTCCTGTGCCACGCCTGTGGCGTAGTACCCTCGAGGATGACGGAGTTAAACAGCTTCTGAAGGACTTTAAGTACTGGTGTTCCACCCGCTTTCAGTAGCTCTGTCGTTACTGGTGCCTTGTTGCTCTTAAGCTGTTTGAGAGCCCTTCTGATCTCATATAGGCTGACATCCGGGATATCTTCGGTATAATGTCAGGTCAAACGGGCTCTTGCATCGCTAGTCCTGCTAGGACTACGCGATGAGGTGTATAATTGTCCATAGAACTTCTCGAGCTCACTCAGAATCTCTGGTTTTGACGAAACGATGCTGACATTGTCGGTTTTCAGCTTCGTCAACAGGCTTTGCCCAATAGACAGATCAGCAGCGAAATAGGCCTATAATTCTTCAAGAGGGTTTTATCACCTTTCTTAAAGAACAAAACCACTATGCTCCTGTGCCACGCATTTGGCGTAGTACCCTCGAGGATGACGGAGTTAAACAGCTTCTGAAGGACTTTAAGTACCGGTGTTTGAATGGAGACTTTGAACTTTTGAACTTTGAATGGAGAGGAATAATGCAGAATAATGGACGGTATGTGTATACAATGGGGGTTTACTAATCATACACATATTGTAATCATATTCAACAAATACTAAATCAACATAGAAAGAACTATCATAAACTGAACTACAGTGTAGCGTTTTTTTTGAGGTTTTTTTTTTAATGAAATGTAATAGCATTGATTATATTCTATTCAAGCGATTGACACTAATACCAAAGGATTTCACCACAATTAACACAGCGGAAAGTGCTTTCCCCCAAAACACCGATTCTATCAAAACCTGTACTACTAAAACTCATGAACGGCAACTCTATCGCTCATATAGGGGACTGGGGGAGGGAAGGAGATAGAAATACTCTTACTAAATATCTACTTCGTGACAAACAACTATCCTCTTAATGAGTCAGGATTAGACTTATTACTAGGAAGGAACACGCTCTAAATATAAAATTACATCTTAAAATCCTAAGGAAGTAATCCTAATAATGGTCATACCTGTGATATTTTTCATCTATTTCAGAATCATCATCCGATTGACCTCTATCAGATTCTGCATCACTTTCCTGATCACCTTCATCGTTGCTGCCATCTTTAGCCCCGTAAACTTCATCAGGGTCAGGAAGCCATGACAGGTCAGGCCCGTCTGACTCCGACTGTGATCCAAAATCGTCTTGTTGGCCTTCATCTTCTTTTTTCTTATTTTTCAATTTGCGCTTTTCTTCCTTGTGCTTTGCTTTGACTTTCTCCCTAAACCTAATTTTGTCGAATTTGTCCTCTTCCTTTAGCACCTCCTTAGCTTTCTCAATATCAATCCCACCGACATCCTCGCTGACAAACTGTTTGGCTAGCTCCGATTTCACATCTCTCTTTTCATCTTCAATAGCTTCGCCTTCTTCAGTGAATTTCACAGTAGTATTCACTTTAATTTTTTTCTTTAATATCTTCTTAGCTACAGCCGCCTTAGTCAAAGGCTTGGATTTCTTTTTAGATAGAACCTTGGTTTCCTCCAATGGCATATCATCAATTTTAATATTAACTTGTTTAACTTGGAAGAAATCTTCATCATTGTCATCATCATCAACATCATTGTGGAAATCAAAAGTTTCAAGTTTTTTGTTCCTACTATCTTTCTTTAATGCCTCCTCTTTGGGTTTATCTTTTACTAGTTCTTGTGAATCATCTTCAAATGCACTATTATCTGAACCATCATCATCATCAGCCTTTGCCTTCAATTTATCAATGACATTATCATCTGCAGGTTCATCTTCAGGTTCTTTCTTTTGTGCACTATTTCTCTGGTATTTGTGCATAAATTTAATTCTCGGAGGCACTATTAAGCCAAGAGACCTGGCATAGGCATCAGTATCCAACTCTTGAACTTTAAATATTTCTTTATTTTTCATTACGAATATAGACTTCACATAGCTGACAAAAGCCCTTTGAGCAGATTGTTTGAGCTCTGTACTGTCAGACAGCAGGCCTTCGATCTTTATCTGTGGAGCTACTACTTTTGAAGGGTCAACTGAAATTTTATTTATGGGGATCTTGCTTTTCTGTAGATCTTCTACTATCTTTTCTTCATTTGGCAATAACATAAGGAGCCCTTCTCCTTTACCAAAAACTCCTCTCGCAGTGCGGCCGGCCCGGTGGATATAAGTTTCTACATCCTCAGGACAATCCATCTGTATAACCCAATTGACTCTCGGGAAATCAAGCCCTCTTGAAGCTAAATCAGTGGCAAATAAAATTACATTTGATTTTCTACAAAATTCATTATAAATCCTCTCTCTTTTCTCTTGATGAAGTGTTCCATACAGAGCCAACAAACTGACTCCAGGTCTCAGTTTGCAAAACAGTTCATATGTGTACTTGACTTGCTTACAGGTAGCCATAAATACTACAACTTTTTGTTTCAAATGGGTTTTTATGAAAGACCACAATATGCCAAGTTTCTCATCAATCTCACATACAATATAACTCTGCTGCAGCGACTCCGGAGTGACGGTGTCAGCGTGATCGTGTGGAGCTACATATGTGGGGAAAGACAGACTGAGGCGAGCAAGATCTTTCACAGATTTGGTTTGTGTGGCCGAGAATAAAAGTGTTTGTCTTTCAGGAGGCAGGTTTTCAATAATTGCATTCATTGTAGCTTCAAAGCCCATGTCTAAGCATCTATCAGCTTCGTCCAATACTAGGATTTGTAGATGGCTGCAGTCAAACAGAGGATTTTCATCCATATGTTGGAGTAAACGGCCTGGTGTGGAAATCAGTATGTTTATTTGGTCCATTCTTTTTCTTTCAAATTTAAGGTTCTGGCCCCCAATGATGAGGCCAGCTGAGAAGTCATGCTGGTGGCCCACTTTGCGCAATGTTTCATATATTTGGTAAGCAAGCTCACGAGTAGGTGATATCACCAATGCTCCTACACCATCCAATCTTGTCCATTTCTTGCAGAACAAGTTCTCTAGTATGGGTATCAAAAACGCAAGAGTTTTGCCCGAGCCAGTTTTTGCAGCCCCCAAAATGTCCTTGCCTTGTAAAGCATAACCGATAGACCGTTTCTGAATTTCAGTTGGAGTTATGTAGTTGTTTTCTTTAAGTCCTTTTAGTGTCTTTTGGGAGATCGGAAGATCCTTAAACGTTTTAACTTCGTCTGGAACTATCTGAAAAATTAAGGTTTACAAACTTGTACCAATCCAAAACCTAATTCTTCAAGTGTAAAGAGGCTTTTCCACATCTATGCCCACTTCTAACTCAAGGTCATCCTAAGGTTGTCTGGAAGAGATAGCTCTCTAGCGATAAAAACAGCCAATGGCACAACTTCGGAAGCTTAACCCACGAGTTTAGGGGCGGGGGACAGGTAGGTACAAAAAATATTTCAATAATTGATATCTCAGAGGGGGGGGGGGGAGTTCAGCCGCCGCCCCCCCCCCCTCTCCACGCTCATGGGGGGTTGTGAGGAACCCTCCGAAGGTTAAAGCGTCGCAAAAATATCCAAATATACGATACAAATTGTGAACAAGTGTAAAAAGTAAAACAAAAACACATCTCAGAGAGAGAGGGGGGGGGGGGTGATCTATCCCTCCCCCTTACACGTCCGTCCCCCCCCCCCCCCTAAACCGTGGGTCAAGCTTCCGAATTCGTATTTGTATTGTATTGTAAGGGTACTTAGCGTGACAATAGTAGTAGGAGTCCTATCAACACAGATCTTAATTACATCAGAATATTCGTAAAATGATGTTTACCTTATCATATTGCCCCTGCAAATATTGAATGGCTGCATCTTCTTCTGCGCTCTTTTTCTTCCTAGGCTGAAACAATTTCACTTTTTTACGCCTAGTCTGGCTTTTCTGTGTTTTATCTTCATGTTTCATGGTAAAATAGATAGCAATATATTATTTCGTTCGTATCACATGCAAGGACACAGGCAAGGATTCATTTTGAAGAACATGCGTTTTTGTTGTGACTCGAGTCGTAACGTGACGTTGACTTATGCACTTGTGACATCTGACATTTGTGACAGTCTACACGTTAAATTTGACATAACATAAGCTGTGTTCACTTACACGCTCGAATCATCCGTGCGATTATCGCTCGATCATCCGGGCTGTGTTCACTTACACGCTCGAATCATCCGTGCGATTATCGCTCGATCATCCGGAATTAGTGAATGACTTTGGACGTCCACATAGAACTGACAACTGTAAAGTGTCAGTTTCATACTTTCCTCCCCTCCCCTACTATTTTTCGGATGACCGAGGCGAACGCCCGACGACTCCATGAACGATTTCGAGTGTACGCGCGGGTGATCCGTGTGTCCTCGAACGTATAAGTGAACGGGCCCCTGATATATTTTATCTATGCATGAATAACTTCCGGTTCAAGATGACGGAGCGCAGTGAAAACAAGCCAACCAATAAAAATAAAAACGCACGCACACAAAAACAGTGTGAATTAGAACACAGAGAAGGAAGCACGCGCTCCTCTGGAATAATAAATCGTACGCAACGTAAATTTTAATTACTAATTGTGATATTTTTAGTTATATATAGGTGAGTTTTTCATTAATTAATAGAAATTTATTTATTTTTTGCACTAAATCCTCAGAAACAAAAAAGTTATAGCTTACGTGACCTGCGGGTAAAAAAGATCACGTCGCCCCACACTTACATACATATACAACCAACAAGCCACCTTCTTTGTGTTGATTCATCGCAGCGCAGTATTGTTGCGTTTTGTTTGGATTCGTTGCTTTGTTTGTTACATTACATTATGTAAAGTTTTACCTGGCTGGCTCAATCTGCAATTTCGATAACTGATTGGTTGCATTTTCAGCACATTTTTTGACTTTATAATATATAAACACAGACCAATAATTTTACAAATTTTGAAGCTTTTTTTTATTGTTCAAAATAATGGACTTTTCTTATATTCTGTTTGTCATTCTAAATACCTATATGAATCTGACTGAACGTAGGAAAAGGTCATACAGTGCTATTTCCGCCTTATACAGCGCTCTGGTCAGGAGTCAATTAGAATTCAATGGAGGCATCTGGTCCCCTCACGAAACAAAGTACATTCGGATGGTGGAGAGGATACAAAATAAGTTCATTAGGTACTTATATTTGAAAAAATACGGAGTGTATCCTTTTTATCCTTTGATGTACCCTACTTTGTTTATTTTAGGCATGGTCGGATATAACGAACTGAAGGTCAGGAGAGAGCTTACTCTTGTTTCTTATATATTTAAGGTACTGAGAGGTAGGGTCCACAATGCGGATATTCTACAGCACATATGCTTGTGTGTCCCAGATAGATATGTTTGGCGGCGACGGATGCCAAAGTTGGTGGCAGTGCCGCGCGCGCGGACCAACCTCCTACGGGAGGCGCCTTTTACGCGTGCACTTCGCATACTCAATGTAATTGCGGTTAAACTAGACCTATTTGGTTGTACTCTGAGTGAATTTACTAAGGTAACTTTAGAAGTTTTATGTTATGCCTAAATCATAGGTTATTTTTTAGCCGACTGAGGAGGGTTATTTTTAATTTGTTGCTACACTATCGCATTAGGTGAAATCCTGTAATGGTAGTTCTAAGTTTTGTAAATAAATAAATAAATATATACTATTCAGAACAGCTAGAATAGAAATCTAATCGCCTCGCTCTCTCTCCTGTAGAAGTTAGAATTAACTTTCTTTTGCCTTCATTTTTTACTTTCTTCTTACCTGCTTCGACCAAAATAGATTGATCGAAGCCTACGATCGAAGCTTACTTAAGCTAGGTCACTGAATAAATAATAGTAGGAACCTACAAGACTGTTAATTTTTGGCGCTGCAAAAAGGAGGGTTATGATTTTAACCAGTATAGGTATGTATGTATGTATGTATGTGGGTGGGTATGCATGTATGTTCAGCTGTTCCCTCATAACTTCTAAACTACTATCCTAATGTTACAAATGAGTAACTATCGTTGGTAGCGTCTTCATCGTCCGCTGGTTATAATAGGCTAAGTGACGTCACATTAAATTGAATATGGCGCACTCTAAACGACATAGAGACGTGAACTAAAATTTTTTTTTTTTTATGATGCCGTGTTTGTTATCAAATGAAAGGGCTTCATTAGCACATTTCAAAAAAATATATATATATATATATTATAACATCAAAATAATTTAAATAAAAAGAAAAGTTCAAATACAAAAACCTGACTAAGGTCATAATGGACTAGGTATAAAGTTACAAACAAGGTGCAATCATTTGTGTGATGAGCAGAAATGTTTGTTTCCGAGTCATGGATGTAATATTCGTATCTATGTAAGTATGCTTATATGTTGTCTAGGCCCATAGTACAGGGTATCCTAGTTTGAGGCTAGGTAATTGGTGTGAATTGTCCCGAAAAAAAGTAAGAATATTCAAAAGTTTAAGAATTTTAATACCTACTTTAGTGCCCGTAGGAGTGCGATATACATTTATCAGTATTTATTTAACCAAGTAGGTAAAGCACACTCCCCGGCTCTAAAGTTTTAAATATCTTAAACGTTTGAATTTTCTTGTTTGTTCGTTAAGTTAAGTCGTCGTAATAGGACTAAAAAAGGCGTCAAGTCAAGTCGTCGTAAAGTGGTACTCGGGTTTAAGATTTTGAACTTTTATTTTTTATTTTTAGAACCTAGTGATTATCCACATCCACATAAATAGGTACATAAGTACCATTACATAAATATATCCACATAATTACATACGCACCTAATAAATTGTTTGGTTTAGAAGTTTATTCATAGTTTTCGTCCTTGAAATGTGATTTATGCGATTTGTTTCCACAAACTCCACATTACCTAGGCCTAGCAGCGTAGTGCTGATTTATTCTGCGCTAGGAAGTACTTAGTTGTTTGGTGCATGAAGCTAGTTACTGACAAAATAAATTATACCAACCTAGGTAGAGGTACGTAGTTGAACTTTCCCTTAGACCTTACCTAGGTACCTACGTAGTACCCAGTAAGTATTATATATTCTGTTTTAACTGCTACCACTTACGTATGCAATGTTTATTTTAGCCAGGATCCCATATAAAATGAAGAGCCTAGCGATTCTCCTGTGCACGGTGGCGGCTGCCAGCGCCGTCTCCTTTTACGACCTCGTCAAGGAAGAGTGGGCGGAATATAAGGTGAGTCTTTCACGGCCATACTTACGAGGAAAATGTTGGCTAAATTAAATATTTTACCGACCCATAGTCCTCAACTTTTCAGAATAGTCAGAATAATCAGTTTATTGGTAAAATAAAAAAAATCTCTTAAAAATAATAAAATAATTATGTTATATTTAGTACTAGCTGTACCCGCGGCATCGCACGCGTGGTCATTTCTCTAGGTTAAAAGTAGTCTATGTACTATTCCAAGACTTATACTACCAACATTTGATCAAAACTCCTTCAGCCGTCAAAAAGTTTTCATCTATTGCTCGGCTTCTACTCATTGGATTGAGATACTAAGTACCTACACCAGTTTTTAAGTCAATCTCTATGCTATCCAACAGTGACCGCATCGCTATCGGTCCAGTAGGTTTTACGTGTTGCGCAAACAGACAGAAGCGAATTTAAAAAGTGTTATATTCTTGTTCAGTAACATATTTTAAGTACCCTAGACCATTTTTTTTAATTAGGTATCATTTTTGTACAGACTTTTTCGTTCTTATTGCTTTAATTGCTTTATTATAACCATAGATTTTTCTTGTAAGTACCTTTAGCTATTTTGGACTCGCGTAGATATTGTTTGTAGATTCAATGAAGGTAGAAAATAAAATAGTTCCGTTCATCAATGTCATTGAAATTATAAAATAATATATACTTAGTAGGTAGGTACCTACTCTAGTACATAGCTTTTACTTTACTTTGCCTAGTAGCCACACACAACAATGAAGGGGATCTTATCTACAATTTTCATAAGTAGTTGTTGCCTTCGAGTATGTAAACACGCACGATAAGTAGGTCTAATCTACGGAAGCTAATTACTAAAAGTCGTCCGACGATCAAGGTCGAGTCGAGTCAGGCGAGCCACTGGCGCAAACTAATTGACTACAAGTTCAAGTTGCGCGTAGTGTTTAGCAAACACTAGCAACCAGCCCCGGCTTTGCGTAATTTAGAAAAAAAGAAGAGAAAAATGTGTAGTTCTCGCACAATCAACCTTCACTGCGCTTGGGGGGTCGGCAATTTATTTAAAATGTGTAGTTCTCGCACAATCAACCTTCACTGCGCTTGGGGGGTCGGCAATTTGTTTAAAATGTGTAGTTCTCGCACAATCAACCTTCACTGCGCTTGGGGGGTCGGCAATTTGTTTAAAATGTGTAGTTCTCGCAAAATCAACCTTCACTGCGCTTGGGGGGTCGGCAATTTGTTTAAAATGTGTAGTTCTCGCACAATCAACCTTCACTGCGCTTGGGGGGTCGGCAATTTGTTTAAAATGTGTAGTTCTCGCACACTCGACCTTCACTGCGCTTGGGGGGTCGGCAGCTCGTTTCGTTCGCCACCTCCCCCCTCGCTACGTTTCGTATTCTCTTATATATAAACCTTCCGTGAAAAATTATCTAGTTGATGGTGAAAACCGCATCAAAATCCGTTGCGTGGTTTAGGAGCAGTTAGTGGCCAAACAAACAGAGAAACAGACAGATAGACGCGGAAAGAGAATTTGTTATATACTATGTATTGATGATGTTCTAAATACAAACAAATTGGCTTAAGTATGTAAAATTTGTTTAAAATCCATCACATGAATTGTAGATAATCCTTTGTCTGAGGTAAATTTTAACCGCGATTGCGTTATATAAAACTAAATGTAGGTGCTTTAGCGGTTTGAATGTTAATCAGCTAGTGTGTGGAAAAATGGAGAAAAGCTAATTGCCTTTCCCCATTTTTCGTGTCGTAAATTCGTTTCAATTTAAAAATTCACTATAAGGAGTAAAATTGCTTTGTTTCAAAATCAAATATATTTTGCAGCAAAATTACAGTTTCAGCCTTTATCCATATTGAAGAGAGTCTTCGAGGTTCTTTCAAGATTTCGCTGTAATTGTTATCTTTTAAGTATGTTTTGACTTCGTCAAACCAATTTCTCAACTGAGAAGTTGTTACACATGCTCTGTACGAAGTCATATTTTGAGGCTGTCTCATGGCAAGTTCAGGGTGACGTTTCAGGAAGCTATCGTACCACCGTTTGCCTGCAGTCTTTGAATGGGTTTACAACATAATTAAATCTTCTCCTAGTTTTTTAACAATGTCTTGTAAATGTTATTTCCCTATTGGAAACCCTTGTTTTACAATGGCTTTTGTCCATGTCACCAGCATTCTTTTCTATTTCATTACTTATATAGCAGTCTCGTTTTACGTTTTACGTCCATTTTACATTTTAGTCGAGTCTTTCCCCTTCACCTCCCCCCTCTACTCCCCACCTTTAATCAATCGCATAAAAGAAGGATGCCAGATTTCGGCTTCCAAGTCTTTTTAAAGTTAAATGCCGCGGACACGAAATCTATGCACATTATTGACTATATAAAATAATTTAATTCATTCTTATTAAAAAAATAACATTCTGGAACTGTTATTAAAATAAAAACAATTAATATGAATAGAAATGACCGGAAATAGCTATGCAAGACTTTTAAATGTTAAATGCTGCGAACACGAAATCTCTCCACATTATTGTCCATATAAAATAATTTAATTAATTCTTATTAAAACAATAACTTTCGGGAACGGTTATAAAAAAAATTGGAATTAAAATGGATAGAAATGACCGGAAATTGCTGTGAATTGATACTAATTACGAATCATAGTCTTTCCTATAACTCGTAATTACTAATTAGTGCAAATAAACTATTAGTAAATCGATAATTAGTTTATTCTAATAGAAATCATTTCAGTATATTATTTTATGATATTAGAAATAACAACAATAAACGCACACGTTTTTTTTTTATCTTGCTTATACGTTAAATTCATTATTAATTATTTGTTGTATAAATGTTTCAGTGGTTTAGGTACCAAGCTCATGACAAGAGCCGAGAAGGCCCAGGGTTCGATTCTCAGATTGAGTACCTAAGTAAAATACTTTATAAATGATATTAAATATGATCGTAAAGTGTAGGTACCTACATAATGTATCAGTTTAATATTAGATTTCAATGATTATGTTGGCTATATTATTCTCTTGACCATAAACCGTGTCATAATCTAACGAAAGTCACATAACCACAAAAGTTAACTTTATTTCCTCATAACTTATTTTTGAATAGTTCCCAGAAAAAAACTAATAACACACAAAAGCTGTAAACATAATGCTTTAATATTAAAAATACTGTTCAATTGTGTTTGCGATAATTTTACATCGAGCCTAAGTTACTTCGGAGATCTGGCATAGTCCTTTGAAAGTAAGGATGGAAAAAAAGAAAAAAAAAACTCGGAAAGGGGGGGAGCTTTCAAAGGGGGGGGGGGGGGGGGGTCCTACATCCCCTCCCTACCCCCTCCACCCCTCCGCCCCCCCCAAAATCGATTGTATGTATTGTACAGTCCTTCCAAAACCTTTTCAAGTGCTGAGTAACTGATATGTATTTATCCATCGTAGTTGGAGCACGGCAAGAACTACGAGAACGAGGTGGAAGACCGGTTCCGCATGAAGATCTACGCGGAGAACAAGCACAAGATCGCCAAGCACAACAAGCTGTTCCACCTGGGACAGGTCTCCTACTCGCTCAGCCAGAACAAGTACGGGGACATGCTGCACCATGAGTTTGTGCACACCATGAACGGGTTCAACAGGACTGTCAAGTAAGTTCTCAGGCAATCAAGGAGGAAATTAAATAACTTCCTAAAGGAGGAGGTTCTCAGTTCGATGCGTGTGTTTTTTTATGTATGTAGTCACTTTCCTCTAAATGTATGTGTCTAACTTGATGGGGGGAACAAGAAGAATTCACAATACACAAACAAGAATTTTAAAAACTGTTTTGGAAATTTAAATTTTAGAGCTGTGGGAGTGCGCTTTATTAACCCCAGAACGCGAAAAGAGAGGGGTGTTATAAGTTTAGGGTGTGTATGTGTGTGTATGTCTGTCTGTGGCATCGAAAGCTCCCAAACGAATGGACCGATTTTGATGCGTTTTTTTCTGTTTGAAAGCTGGTGTGATCGGGATGGTTCTTAGCTATAATGGGAGAAAGTGGGGGTAGGGGGGGGTTATATATTTAATTTTATGTGGGCTTGCGTGGTTTAAATACTTGTAAATTAATGTCGCTCTCCTAGACTCTAAAGTTTCAAATTTCTAATACGTTTGAATATTCTTGTTTGTGACTTAGATGTAGGATTTTGTAATTGTATACTAGCTATTAATTATCGTCATAAACTTTGTGTGGTAGTATAATACCACATTGAATGGCCAACATTAAATTGAAACACCATTGAAAACATTCAACTCTTTAATTTGTAATATTGATGGTCGAAAATTATCTATAAATTATCGTCATAAACTTTGTTTGGTAGTATAATACCACATTGAATGGCCAACATTAAATTGAAACACCATTGAAAACATTCAACTCTTTAATTTGTAATATTGACGGTCGAAAATTATCTATAAATTATCGTCATAAACTTTGTTTGGTAGTATAATACCACATTGAATGGCCAACATTAAATTGAAACACCATTGAAAACATTCAACTCTTTAATTTGTAATATTGATGGTCGAAAATTATCTATAAATTATCGTCATAAACTTTGTTTGGTAGTATAATACCACATTGAATGGCCAACATTAAATTGAAACACCATTGAAAACATTCAACTCTTTAATTTGTAATATTGACGGTCGAAAATTATCTATAAATTATCGTCATAAACTTTGTTTGGTAGTATAATACCACATTGAATGGCCAACATTAAATTGAAACACCATTGAAAACATTCAACTCTTTAATTTGTAATATTGACGGTCGAAAATTATCTATAAATAACGTCATAAACTTTGTTTGGTAGTATAATACCACATTGAATGGCCAACATTAAATTGAAGCACTATTGAAAACATTCAACTCTTTAATTTGTAATATTGACAGTCGAAAATTACCTATAAATTATCGTCATAAACTTTGTTTGGTAGTATAATACCACATTGAATGGCCAACATTAAATTGAAACACCATTGAAAACATTCAACTCTTTAATTTGTAATATTGACGGTCGAAAATTATCTATAAATAACGTCATAAACTTTGTTTGGTAGTATAATACCACATTGAATGGCCAACATTAAATTGAAACACCATTGAAAACATTCAACTCTTTAAATTGTAATATTGACGGTCGAAAATTATCTATAAATTATCGTCATAAACTTTGTTTGGTAGTATAATACCACATTGAATGGCCAACATTAAATTGAAACACCATTGAAAACATTCAACTCTTTAATTTGTAATATTGACGGTCGAAAATTATCTATAAATAACGTCATAAACTTTGTTTGGTAGTATAATACCACATTGAATGGCCAACATTAAATTGAAGCACCATTGAAAACATTCAACTCTTTAATTTGTAATATTGATAGTCGAAAATTACCTATAAATTATCGTCATAAACTTTGTTTGGTAGTATAATACCACATTGAATGGCCAACATTAAATTGAAACACCATTGAAAACATTCAACTCTTTAATTTGTAATATTGACGGTCGAAAATTATCTATAAATAACGTCATAAACTTTGTTTGGTAGTATAATACCACATTGAATGGCCAACATTAAATTGAAACACCAATGAAAACATTCAACTCTTTAATTTGTAATATTGACGGTCGAAAATTATCTATAAATAACGTCATAAACTTTGTTTGGTAGTATAATACCACATTGAATGGCCAACATTAAATTGAAACACCATTGAAAACATTCAACTCTTTAATTTGTAATATTGACGGTCGAAAATTACCTATAAATTATCGTCATGAACTTTGTTTGGTAGTATAATACCACATTGAATGGCCAACATTAAATTAAAACTCCATTAAAAACATCCAACTCTTTACTATGTTTGCTTATTATTATGTAGACACTCTTGTATTTACAATTCCTATTCTCGATAAGAATTTCTCGATTGACTGCGATAAATCCCATTAGTCATAACCTTGCTGTGCTGGTACAAATCTACGATGCAAAATGACAAATGTTCTGTTCTACGGTCTACGGGAGACACAATCTACCATCAAAGAAACATCTATATTACCTTTTATTATTATCAGTTATTTGTTTAAATTATAATATCAATTATACTCGTATCAGTTGATAGTGATACAATAATAATAATAGTCTGATTATGATTATTATAATAATCACAATCAGCTGATTGAGTTACATTAATACATCGATGAATTAAATCATTTGACAGTCATGCAAGTTGCTTCTTCGATTGCCGTTTCTAGATTACAACCGGAATATTCATTGTTTAATAGCAGAGCGTGGATACCTACCGTCTATCCTGCATAAGTATCAAGATAAAACACCATAAACTTTAATTACGTAGCCTGTTAATGATAAACTTTGCGGTCACAACAGAAACAAAATTATTTTTATCATTTTTATTTTTTTTGTGTTAAAGAAACCTAATGCGCAATCCACATGTGACTTACAATAAAGTGTTAAAGAAACCTAATGCGCAATCCACATGTGACTTAGAATAAAGTGTTAAAGAAACCTAATGCGCAATCCACATGTGACTTACAATAAAGTGTTAAAGAAACCTAATGCGCAATCCACATGTGACTTAGAATAAAGTGTTAAAGAAACCTAATGCGCAATCCACATGTGACTTACAATAAAGTGTTAAAGAAACCTAATGCGCAATCCACATGTGACTTAGAATAAAGTGTTAAAGAAACCTAATGCGCAATCCACATGTGACTTACAATAAAGTGTTAAAGAAACCTAATGCGCAATCCACATGTGACTTACAATAAAGTGTTAAAGAAACCTAATGCGCAATCCACATGTGACTTACAATAAAGTGTTAAATAAACCTAATGCGCAATCCACATGTGACTTAGAATAAAGTGTTAAATAAACCTAATGCGCAATCCACATGTGACTTAGAATAAAGTGTTAAAGAAACCTAATGCGCAATCCACATGTGACTTACAATAAAGTGTTAAAGAAACCTAATGCGCAATCCACATGTGACTTACAATAAAGTGTTAAAGAAACCTAATGCGCAATCCACATGTGACTTAGAATAAAGTGTTAAACAAACCTAATACGCAATCCACATGTGACTTACAATAAAGTGTTAAAGAAACCCAATGCGCAATCCACATGTGACTTAGAATAAAGTGTTAAAGAAACCTAATACGCAATCCACATGTAACTTACAATAAAGTGTTAAAGAAACCTAATGCGCAATCCACATGTGACTTAGAATAAAGTGTTAAAGAAACCTAATACGCAATCCACATGTGACTTACAATAAAGTGTTAAAGAAACCTAATGCGCAATCCACATGTGACTTAGAATAAAGTGTTAAAGAAACCTAATACGCAATCCACATGTAACTTAGAATAAAGTGTTAAGCCATTTATTTTTGTTTGAATCAAAACAATAAGTACAATATTTTATTTACGTGTGGAGATCCAATATGGTGGTGTGGAATAATCTACAAAAGATTTTGTTTAATTAAGGAAAATAGCGGGCTCTTTGGTTTTAATGCTATTTTTGAAATTTCCCAATTAATAAAGCAGAAAATAATATAGGTAATTTCTGACTCATCATGTTTAGGTAGAATTTGGGAAACAAAAAACCGATACGCCATTTTCTTTAACCTTAGTCCTAATTAGTGTTATCTGTTGTTCCAGAGTTAGCAAAGGTTTGCGCAGCAAGGGGAGAAGCGAGCGCGGCGCGACGTTCCTCGCGCCCGCGCACGTCAGCTTCCCCGACCAGGCGGACTGGCGCAAGCAGGGCGCCGTCACCGAGGTCAAGGACCAGGGCAAGTGCGGCTCCTGCTGGGCTTTCAGTACTGTGAGTATACACATCGTCTGATCATCAGCCGGAACTCTTCGGGATACAGGAGGGCTTAGCAGGCGTCCAAATGCTGCTGTCCAGTACCTGACTGCCCTGATCTTAGTGATACTGACAGGGGAATGCTGCTGTCCAGTACCTGACTGACCTGACCTTTGCTGAATCTCACAGCAGCCGCGAGGTCACAAGGGTTGGATGTATTTATCAAACCAAGTCTAAGATCATTATTTTTATTTACCTCGAAGTTTCGATCAAGTTAGGTGTAAGTCCCAATTAAATGAATGACGTATGTCCTATGTGTGTATGTGCGCTCATTGTACTCGATTAATATAAAGTTAAATGTACCTTATTCTTGTATTTACGAGTATGGCGTGCACCTTGTGCAATAAAATATTTTATCTATGGTTTCGATTCGCGAAACTAAAAGTTGCCATAATTTATGTTTTCGACTTATTGGGTACTGTATCCGGTGGTATAGAATATACAATAGTAATTACAGGATAATTAAAATATGCATGTATGGCTCTCAAATTCAATACTTAGATAGACTTTGATATATATATACATACAAGTAGGTACTTTTATTTACGATCAAAAATGTAAGGCCGATTTATTTTCAAGATTACTTTCCTATGTAAATAATGAAATAGTCAGCGATACGGTAATGTCGGTAAACAAAGTATTTATAACAATTGCCTACGTAAAAAGCGCTTATTATTATGTTATTAACTTAATCAAATTATTACGACGTAGACGTTCCAATAACACGTGATTCAACTTTAACCCGCTTGTTTTTATACATTCATATTATCACCGTATACATGTATGTTATGGTTGAACTAGCGTCTTCCCTCACGAGCCACGTGACCGCCTGCGGCGATAGCATGCAACACCACTCGTCCGTTACGTCATGCAAGCCGGTTGGATGGTGTGATCAATAGAAACCTAACTTTTTTTGTTGGTTTTATTTTATATTTGTTTCAACACGTTTTTTCCGCTTTGTACAGAAGTTAACCTAACCGCTCCTCGTCCATGTGTGCAACCACGTTTTGTACAGAAGTTAACCTAACCGCTCCTCGTCCATGTGTGCAACCACGCTTTGCTATTAAAACTTTGCAGTTTTTTTTAAAGTCTGCGGGTTGTCTTTGTCCTATTTTCCTGTTTATTGTTTTATAACAAAGTTTCAGAAATATTACAAAAGAGGTAAATTTAACGCATAATGACCGCAATACTGTTGATGTAGTTCTTAGTCATAATAAAATGACGCTATTTGGAAACGGATTATTATTATTTCCATACGGTAGGTAACTACTTATATATAAAAACTGCTTTTCTGAAATTGAATGAGTAACATACAACTCACTAATCGCTCGCAAAACCACAGCAGTTACTAACTTGTTTGTGACGTGAATGTCAACTAAGTACGAGTATGTAAAAAAAATATTACGGTTTAGCGATTCCTGAGATATTTGTGGACAGACAGACAGATTGACGCGTTTGATGACTTTATTTTATAATATGTAGTGATCATTGTCAACGTTTGAATTCGTCATGAGCAGCTATTTTTACATGATACACTGAAAACAAAAAAACCCTCAAGTTTGAAGTGGGGGGCCGGGCGAAGGCAAAAACTTCAGTAATTCCCACCAAAATAAAAGTGAGCACATTAATTAGCGTAACTGAGGAATACATGGCAGGGGATGTTCTTAAATACGTTGTTCTAGAGTTATCATAAAAATCACTTCTCCTGGGGCTTCTGACACATGAGTACCAGCTAAGGATTAATAATATGTCCACCACTTCTCATTTAGGGGCGCTGTGATAACTGATAACCAGCAAGCGTAAAGAAACGGGCAATTTCCTGAGCATTTTCATGTGTATTTATCAACATTGGATCTGCTGCATTCGCCGCGCCGCCCGATGCGAGAGCGTTCCTATATCCGCGTGGACGTCTTCCTGTTAGATGATGACTTTTTGTAGTACCTAAATCCATTTGAAAACAAACTATTTTATTATTATACTAGCTGTGCCCGCGGCTTTACCCGGGTGGTAATTTTTCTGGGATAAAAATTTCCTTCAGGACCAAAAGTACCTATACGGTACAACCTATTCCAAATTTCGTTCAGCCATCAAATAGTTTTTAACGAATGTTCGGTTTCTACTCATCGGATTGTTGAGATACCATCTACTCCAGATTTTAAATCTACCCCTAGGCTACAGTGACAACTGCATCGTAATCGGTCAGTAGCTTATTTTAAGTTCAATATTATTATTTTTTTAATTATCTTCATTGCGCAGACTTTTTGTATTATCCTACTTTATAGATAGGTTTTTGTTTGCATATCATACAGTGCAGATAACATCTCATGTTACCTAGAATGCGATACTTAAGTAATTCTCTAGGTGCCCCCGTGTCATTGCATGTTCTGAGCCAACGACACAGCGTCATGCGCTTTGTTGCCGGCTCCGTCACACGCATAGTGATTCATTGTCAGTGCCGTGCCAGCTGGAGTGCTGTTACTCTATCTAATACTACATTATGTGTGATTGCTGTTGACACTGATAATAATTATTGAGTAGGTACCTATTGTTTTACTATTATTTATTCTGTGACTATACTAGTTACCTCTTGTCCAAACCTGAGTGTAGGTACCTATGCTACATTATGATGTTTCAATTCATCCAACAAAAAAATACTTGACTGCAATCTCACCGGGTGCTAAACGTCGACGCGGCCAAAGAGCACGCTTACCTTAAAAATATACCTGTCCACTCTGGGCTAGAAGACACCTAGTCTGTATTTAATTAAATGAATTAAAAAATACCTGTCCACTCTGGGCAAGAAGACACCTAGCCTGTATTTAATTAAATGAATCAAAATATACCTGTCCACTCTGGGCTAGAAGACACCTAGCCTGTATTTAATTAAATGAATTAAAATATACCTGTCCACTCTGGGCTAGAAGACACCTAGCCTGTATTTAATTAAATGAATTAAAATATACCTGTCCACTCTGGGCTAGAAGACACCTAGCCTGTATTTAATTAAATGAATTAAAATATACCTGTCCACTCTGGGCTAGAAGACACCTAGCCTGTATTTAATTAAATGAATTAAAATATACCTGTCCACTCTGGGCTAGAAGACACCTAGCCTGTATTTAATTAAATGAATTAAAATATACCTGTCCACTCTGGGCTAGAAGACACCTAGCCTGTATTTAATTAAATGAATTAAAATATACCTGTCCACTCTGGGCTAGAAGACACCTAGCCTGTATTTAATTAAATGAATTAAAATATACCTGTCCACTCTGGGCTAGAAGACACCTAGCCTGTATTTAATTAAATGAATTAAAATATACCTGTCCACTCTGGGCTAGAAGACACCTAGCCTGTATTTAATTAAATGAATTAAAATATAATTGCTACTACTAGCTATGCCTGCGGCGATGCCTGTGCTCATGTCTCGGGGCCAAAAGTACCGATAAATTACAAAATAACAAATTTCGTTGAGCATCAAATAGTCGATTACTTGGCATCTACTCATCGGATTAAGATAAACAACCAAAGTACCAAGTTGTGGTAAGTAAGTGGTGTACCAAGTACACATTTTTCATGTCAAAGCATAAGCTACCGAAACTGCATCGCAATCAGTCCAGTATTTTTTACGTGATGCACGAACAAATAGACAGACAACACGATTTAAAAAATATATTATCGTTCAGTAGGTTATTTTAAGTGGGTAGCCTTAGAACATTTTTTATTATCTTCTTTGTAGGTGCAGGCTTTTTGGTACTTACTGCTTTATCATAAGTATGTATAGATATAAAGAAGATAGATTAAAAATAAATTATTTAAGAAAACAAGCAGAAAATGTAGATTAAAAAACTAAGTAAGTAATCTAAAAACCAAGTTTTTTTGTAAGTGTTACATTACAACTATGTTAACATAATACGAAAAAAGAGAAAAATATATTAAGTAAATGTAAATACAATAATGCGTGTGGTGAGTGTAGGTGTGCGCGCGTGTGTATGTATATGGATGCGTGTGGTGAGTGTAGGTGTGCGCGCGTGTGTATGTATATGGATGCGTGTGGTGAGTGTAGGTGTGCGCGCGTGTGTATGCATATGGATGCGTGTGGTGAGTGTAGGTGTGCGCGCGTGTGTATGCATATGGATGCGTGTGGTGAGTGTAGGTGTGCGCGCGTGTGTATGCATATGGATGCGTGTGGTGAGTGTAGGTGTGCGCGCGTGTGTATGCATATGGATGCGTGTGGTGAGTGTAGGTGTGCGCGCGTGTGTATGCATATGGATGCGTGTGGTGAGTGTAGGTGTGCGCGCGTGTGTATGTATATGGATGCGTAATGGTGTACGAACGTGTGTGTTTTTAGCCATGTGTTTTAAAAGTTGTCTCAAATTTATGTTTTTGTCGTTCTATAGCCAATAGGTTTGATTTGAATTGCTTTTAAAAATCTAATATATACATACTTTATTCCTCAATATTAATTTTCAAAATAGGTCTTGGTATGTCGGTATTTCTGAGCACATTCGCAAGGGTCCCTAAGCTGTCTGACCCCGAGCCACTGCTCCTTCGTACCCACACACAGTGTTGCAGCACCACTGGCGCTAAGTAAAGTCCCTCTCACACAGACTGGTGCCTTAGAAGGGCAGCATTTCCGCAAGAGCGGGTACCTGGTGTCTCTGTCGGAGCAGAATCTGATCGACTGCTCCGCCACGTACGGCAACAACGGCTGCAACGGTGGCCTAATGGACAACGCCTTCAAGTACATCAAGGACAACGGCGGCATCGACACCGAGCGCACTTACCCGTACGAGGCAGTCGATGACAAGTGCAGGTACGGGCTCACTGAACAAGCACTCACACTGAAACAATCGCACGCACACTCCAAACGCAAAAATATATGTATTGTTAAAATTATTTACTTACAATTTTACCGCAGCGTACACAGTAGATCTAATAGTCGTAGGTCTTCTTCTATTCCAAGTACACAGGTACTTTGAACAGAAGCACACCTACGACTTCGACACAACACAAGAGTGTACTACTGTAGGTTCAGTCTGCTATTCAATAGCAACTATTTACGAGCTTTATTTTAAGCTTATGTTATTTTATTATGGCCTTTTGTAAGTTGTTGTTGTTGTTGTTTGTACTATGTAAATAGCACTTTTTTAAAAGCTTTTATATAGCTTCACTTGTATGTATCTTGTATGTATGTATGTATGTATGTATGTTTGTCTGTCCTGGAATCTTGCAATTCAAATTTTCGGGCACTTCCCGACTAGCTAGAAGGCTGAAACTTTCAGGGTAGCTCATAAAACGAAGACAAAGCAAAAAAAGAAGCGTAAAAGTGAAAGGCAAAAAAAAAACATTTTTCTCATTTACTGTGTACATATATTTTTGGAAACATTCGTATTTGCTATACAATATCGTAGATTGTAACAATGCAATTAAATTGTTGGGTATCTTGGTAGTAATAGAAGCAAAGAAAGAACACATTTGCTATACAATATCGTAGATTGTAACAATGCAATTAAATTGTTGGGTATCTTGGTAGTAATAGAAGCAAGGAAAGAACACATTTGCTATACAATATCGTAGATTGTAACAATGCAATTAAATTGTTGGGTATCTTGGTAGTAATAGAAGCAAAGAAACAACACATTTGCTATACAATATCGTAGATTGTAACAATGCAATTAAATTGTTGGGTATCTTGGTAGTAATAGAAGCAAGGAAAGAACACATTTGCTATACAATATCGTAGATTGTAACAATGCAATTAAATTGTTGGGTATCTTGGTAGTAATAGAAGCAAAGAAAGAACACATTTGCTATAGAATATCGTAGATTGTAACAATGCAATTAAATTGTTGGGTATCTTGGTAGTAATAGAAGCAAGGAAAGAACACATTTGCTATACAATATCGTAGATTGTAACAATGCAATTAAATTGTTGGGTATCTTGGTAGTAATAGAAGCAAAGAAAGAACACATTTGCTATACAATATCGTAGATTGTAACAATGCAATTAAATTGTTGGGTATCTTGGTAGTAATAGAAGCAAAGAAAGAACACATTTGCTATACAATATCGTAGATTGTAACAATGCAATTAAATTGTTGGGTATCTTGGTAGTAATAGAAGCAAGGAAATAACACATTTTTACGCAATAGAAGTTTCTGTTATGGTACATCTTTATGAATAAATTTAACAAAATAGAACCACCACCTTCTCCATCCACCAGGTACAACCCCAAGAACTCTGGCGCCGACGACGTTGGGTTCGTGGACATCCCAGCCGGTGACGAGGAGAAGCTGATGCAGGCCGTGGCTACCGTTGGGCCCGTGTCTGTCGCCATCGACGCCTCGCAGGAGAGCTTCCAGTTCTACTCCAGCGGCGTGTACTACGACGCCAACTGCTCCAGCACAAACCTCGACCACGGCGTAAGTATACCACTTCTGATGCATGCCACGGCCACCGTCGGGCCCATGTCCGTCGCCATCAACACCTCGCAGGAGAGCTTCCAGTTCTACTCCTGCGGCGTGTACAATAATAATTGTATAAAATCTTCTTCTTTTTTTTTATCATCATGTACAGTTTTCGCTACCTACTGCCAACACTTCACTGCAGGCTTCGATCATGAGACTGCAATTATTCATGCCTTTTATTTACGTTACTGTAGGAGGCATGAGGTATTTTGCTCAATCCCGGTTGTCTCTTCTGTGAAGAATAATATTATGAATGTTCGGCCGCGGTTGTACACACAGATAACTGCCGGTATCACAGGTCAGTTGGTCGCGCACTCTCGCACGTATGGCGTGTCAACAAGTAACGCGCTCATATCGCTCGCGCTGGTCTTCTCGAAACACGGTACAGACGTTTTTATTAGGTACACACGAAATTAACTCGCAGTTATAAGTAACTTGCTGCGCCCCGCGGTTTCACCCGCGTGGAGGATGATGATGATGAAAAGTAGCCTATGTAACACATAGGCATCCAGGATAAAAGCTCTGGTACCGAAATTTATCCAAATCTGTTCAGCCGTTTGAGCGTGAAGAAGTTGAACACACACATATACATAAATACTCGTACATACAAACTTTCGTCTTTATAATATTAGTGTGATATATTGTTTGTTTACTTGTCGTATGAGGTAGTGCTGGCATCTGATGTCAGAGTTTTTCAGACCGCCCGAGGGCCTCTGACATGGCTTAACGACTGCTATTAATCAATAACAGCCGGGACCGACAGCTTAACGTGCCCTCCGAAGCACGGAGCGATGGAAAACCGCACATAACTTCGAAAAGTCATTGGTGCGGGAGCCTAGGTTTTGAACCCGGTATCGTTGGATTCTAAATTGCATCTAAATGCACCATTAGGCCACCATCGCTCTTAATCTCTAATCGCTCTCTCGCACGCCTGAGATACTTATGTCGCTACGACAAGTTCCTCAGGCTTCTTCCTCAGGTTCCTCAGGCAGGTATTGCTAGATCGGTCACTTATTACTTGTAGTTTTCTTTGCTGTTCTCACATGTCCACTAATATATAAAAGTGAAACGTGGTTTATTTGGGGCACTTTCACGCCAAAACGGCTGGACCGATTTTGATGAATTTTTGTATGTAGATACTGTGTTCAACAAAGACCAACATAGGGTACTTTTTAGTCGGGGAAAAGATAATTGCCTCGGGAAAATGACTATCACTCGCATTCCACAACAGCTATGATGAAGTTTTAAATATTAGGTACTCTAAGTACTGTAAAATAGGTACAGAGATCAACCTAGGACACATTTATACCGGAAAATTGAAAGTTCACACGGAAATAGGGAACATTTTGGTAGATTGGTATCAAAACTGCTGAACCGAATATGAAATTTTATACACAATTTAAAAATAGAGTACTTGTTATCCTGGACAAAATAAAAATTCCAAAACGGTTTAACTTTATGTTGATGACATTTTTAACATAAAGGTGTTATAGATACTGTACGCACAATACAGAGATTAACATAAAATACATTTATCACGGAAAGAGGTAAGTGAAAACGGGAAATCAATTAGTTGTACTTGCTTTCGCATGGAAACGACTAAACCGTTTTCTATAATAATTTACAAATAGTAAAGTGCGATAAAAAGACAAATAGAATAGTTTTTATCACAGAAATAGAAAAATCCCGCGGGAAAATCTTAAATCCAAAATGGCTTCACAGATGTCGATGAAATTTTGAACATAGTATTTTGAATTTGAATTTTGTTTGAATTTTGTAGTTTACAACACAGAGTTAAATGTAAAATACATTCATCCCGGAAAACGAAGTGAAAGCGAAATATCGGGGAATTTTTTGGTAGATTGGTTGTACTCGCTAACGCTTTAAAACATATTGGAGTAACATGATGTTCTTCCATGTACACTTTTAAACGAAGTGAAAGTGAAATATCGGGTTTTTTTTTTGTAGATTGGTTGTACTCGCTAACGCTTTAAAACATATTGGAGTAACATGATGTTCTTCCATGTACACTTTTAAACGAAGTGAAAGTGAAATATCGGGAATTTTTTGGTAGATTGGTTGTACTCGCTAACGCTTTAAAACATATTGGAGTAACATGATGTTCTTCCATGTACACTTTTAAACGAAGTGAAAGCGAAATATCGGGAATTTTTTTGGTAGATTGGTTGTACTCGCTAACGCTTTAAAACATATTGGAGTAACATGATGTTCTTCCATGTACACTTTTAAACGAAGTGAAAGCGAAATATCGGGAATTTTTTTGGTAGATTGGTTGTACTCGCTAACGCTTTAAAACATATTGGAGTAACATGATGTTCTTCCATGTACACTTTTAAACGAAGTGAAAGCGAAATATCGGGGTTTTTTTGGTAGATTGGTTGTACTCGCTAACGCTTTAAAACATATTGGAGTAACATGATGTTCTTCCATGTACACTTTTAAACGAAGTGAAAGCGAAATATCTGGGATTTTTTTGGTAGATTGGTTGTACTCGCTAACGCTTTAAAACATATTGGAGTAACATGATGTTCTTCCATGTACACTTTTAAACGAAGTGAAAGCGAAATATCGGGTTTTTTTTTGGTAGATTGGTTGTACTCGCTAACGCTTTAAAACATATTGGAGTAACATGATGTTCTTCCATGTACACTTTTAAACGAAGTGAAAGCGAAATATCGGGAATTTTTTTGGTAGATTGGTTGTACTCGCTAACGCTTTAAAACATATTGGAGTAACATGATGTTCTTCCATGTACACTTTTAAACGAAGTGAAAGCGAAATATCGGGAATTTTTTTGGTAGATTGGTTGTACTCGCTAACGCTTTAAAACATATTGGAGTAACATGATGTTCTTCCATGTACACTTTTAAACGAAGTGAAAGCGAAATATCGGGAATTTTTTTGGTAGATTGGTTGTACTCGCTAACGCTTTAAAACATATTGGAGTAACATGATGTTCTTCCATGTACACTTTTAAACGAAGTGAAAGCGAAATATCGGGTTTTTTTTGGTAGATTGGTTGTACTCGCTAACGCTTTAAAACATATTGGAGTAACATGATGTTCTTCCATGTACACTTTTAAACGAAGTGAAAGCGAAATATCTGGGATTTTTTTGGTAGATTGGTTGTACTCGCTAACGCTTTAAAACATATTGGAGTAACATGATGTTCTTCCATGTACACTTTTAAACGAAGTGAAAGCGAAATATCGGGTTTTTTTTTGGTAGATTGGTTGTACTCGCTAACGCTTTAAAACATATTGGAGTAACATGATGTTCTTCCATGTACACTTTTAAACGAAGTGAAAGCGAAATATCTGGGATTTTTTTGGTAGATTGGTTGTACTCGCTAACGCTTTAAAACATATTGGAGTAACATGATGTTCTTCCATGTACACTTTTAAACGAAGTGAAAGCGAAATATCGGGTTTTTTTTTGGTAGATTGGTTGTACTCGCTAACGCTTTAAAACATATTGCAGTAACATGATGTTCTTCCATGTACACTTTTAAACGAAGTGAAAGCGAAATATCGGGTTTTTTTTGGTAGATTGGTTGTACTCGCTAACGCTTTAAAACATATTGGAGTAACATGATGTTCTTCCATGTACACTTTTAAACGAAGTGAAAGCGAAATATCGGGTTTTTTTTTTGGTAGATTGGTTGTACTCGCTAACGCTTTAAAACATATTGGAGTAACATGATGTTCTTCCATGTACACTTTTAAACGAAGTGAAAGCGAAATATCGGGTTTGTTTTTGGTAGATTGGTTGTACTCACTAACGCTTTAAAACATATTGGAGTAACATTATGTTCTTCCATGTACACTTTTAAACGAAGTGAAAGCGAAATATCGGGATTTTTTTTGGTAGATTGGTTGTACTCGCTAACGCTTTAAAACATATTGGAGTAACATGATGTTCTTCCATGTACACTTTTAAACGAAGTGAAAGCGAAATATCCGGAATTTTTTTGGTGGATTGGTTGTACTCGCTAACGCTTTAAACATATTGGAGTACATGATGTTCTTCCATGTACACTTTTAAACGAAGTGAATGCGAAACATCGGGTTTTTTTTTGTTGGTAGATTGGTTGTACTCGCTAACGCTTTAAACATATTGGAGTAACATGATGTTCTTCCGTGTACAGTTTTAAACGAAGTGAAAGCGAATATCGGGTTTTTTTTTGGTTGATTGGTTGTACTCGCTAACGCTTTAAAACATATTGGAGTAACATGATGTTCTTCCATGTACACTTTTAAACGAAGTGAAAGCGAAATATCGGGTTTTTTTTGGTAGATTGGTTGTACTCGCTAACGCTTTAAAACATATTGGAGTAACATGATGTTCTTCCATGTACACTTTTAAACGAAGTGAAAGCGAAATATCGGGTTTTTTTTTGGTAGATTGGTTGTACTCGCTTACGCTTTAAAACATATTGGAGTAACATGATGTTCTTCCATGTACACTTTTAAACGAAGTGAAAGCGAAATATCGGGTTTTTTTTTGGTAGATTGGTTGTACTCGCTAACGCTTTAAAACATATTGGAGTAACATGATGTTCTTCCTTGTACACTTTTAAACGAAGTGAAAGCGAAATATCGGGTTTTTTTTTGGTAGATTGTGTGTACTCGCTAACGCTTTAAAACATATTGGAGTAACATGATGTTCTTCCTTGCACACTTTTAAACGAAGTGAAAGCGAAATATCGGGTTTTTTTTTTGGTAGATTGGTTGTACTCGCTAACGCTTTAAGCGAAATATCGGGTTTTTTTTTGGTAGATTGGTTGTACTCGCTAACGCTTTAAAACATATTGGAGTAACATGATGTTCTTCCATGTACACTTTTAAACGAAGTGAAAGCGACATATCGGGTTTTTTTTTGGTAGATTGGTTGTACTCGCTAACGCTTTAAAACATATTGGAGTAACGTGATGTTCTTCCATGTACACTTTTAAACGAAGTGAAAGCGAAATATCTGGGATTTTTTTGGTAGATTGGTTGTACTCGCTAACGCTTTAAAACATATTGGAGTAACATGATGTTCTTCCATGTACACTTTTAAACGAAGTGAAAGCGAAATATCGGGTTTTTTTTGGTAGATTGGTTGTACTCGCTAACGCTTTAAAACATATTGGAGTAACATGATGTTCTTCCATGTACACTTTTAAACGAAGTGAAAGCGAAATATCGGGTTTTTTTTGGTAGATTGGTTGTACTCGCTAACGCTTTAAAACATATTGGAGTAACATGATGTTCTTCCATGTACACTTTTAAACGAAGTGAAAGCGAAATATCTGGGATTTTTTGGTAGATTGGTTGTACTCGCTAACGCTTTAAAACATATTGGAGTAACATGATGTTCTTCCATGTACACTTTTAAACGAAGTGAAAGCGAAATATCGGGTTTTTTTTTGGTAGATTGGTTGTACTCGCTAACGCTTTAAAACATATTGGAGTAACATGATGTTCTTCCATGTACACTTTTAAACGAAGTGAAAGCGAAATATCTGGGATTTTTTTGGTAGATTGGTTGTACTCGCTAACGCTTTAAAACATATTGGAGTAACATGATGTTCTTCCATGTACACTTTTAAACGAAGTGAAAGCGAAATATCGGGTTTTTTTTGGTAGATTGGTTGTACTCGCTAACGCTTTAAAACATATTGGAGTAACATGATGTTCTTCCATGTACACTTTTAAACGAAGTGAAAGCGAAATATCGGGAATTTTTTTGGTAGATTGGTTGTACTCGCTAACGCTTTAAAACATATTGGAGTAACATGATGTTCTTCCATGTACACTTTTAAACGAAGTGAAAGCGAAATATCGGGAATTTTTTTGGTGGATTGGTTGTACTCGCTAACGCTTTAAACATATTGGAGTACATGATGTTCTTCCATGTACACTTTTAAACGAAGTGAAAGCGAAACATCGGGTTTTTTTTTGTTGGTAGATTGGTTGTACTCGCTAACGCTTTAAACATATTGGAGTAACATGATGTTCTTCCGTGTACAGTTTTAAACGAAGTGAAAGCGAATATCGGGGTTTTTTTTGGTTGATTAGTTGTACTCGCTAACGCTTTAAAACATATTGGAGTAACATGATGTTCTTCCATGTACACTTTTAAACGAAGTGAAAGCGAAATATCGGGTTTTTTTTGGTAGATTGGTTGTACTCGCTAACGCTTTAAAACATATTGGAGTAACATGATGTTCTTCCGTGTACACTTTTTATGCTATTAAATAAATAAATAAATATAGGAAATTAAATGAAATCATTTATATGTCATAATTTTGGGTACAAACAGGTTTACTAAGATGTGCTAGCATGATGATTCCCTTCAAAATTCTACCTATTATAGGCGTGCAAATTCATGATAAATTATATTGTTTATTTATTAATAGTAATTGAATTAATTAGAGATAACAATAAAATATGGCAAAGGAAAACAATATACAGAATGTCAATAAAAAAAAATAGTTTGATTTGTCATTAAGATAGTCTGTTATGGAATAATAACACTTATCCAAGAAGAAGTCAGACACTTTATTTTTAAATTCATCAAAATTAGATTCCTTAAACATGTCAGGTACTTAATTTATTAAATATTCTAATGGCCATACAATTTACATTGTGACTATTTAATTTGAGTCTTTGTGCTGGAACATACAATGTATGTACATAACGACAGTTCCTTTTAATGACCTCATTGTGCTTTGTAAACAAATTAGGATGTTTTATTACTAATAAGCATATTATAAAGTATATATATAAGTGAGGGTAGACGTAAAATTTGTAAGTTCTTAAATATTGGCTTACAGCTAAGTATCCTGCGCCATAGAGCGAACGCATATTTTTTTTTTGTACAAGAAGTACTCTGTCTGCGTCAACCGAAACAACCGAACAACTGCTCTGGAAGCATTTTATCATTGAAAACGTGGGAAAAGCCGCGGGAAACAGCTATTTTTGTAGAAATCACCAGTTTACAGTGAGCTCCTCCGTCGCGGGAGCCCGCTAACGGTGCGGAGGGACTTAGCTTTGATTAAACGAAGTGAAAGCGAAATATCGGGTTTTTTTTTTGGTAGATTGTGTGTACTCGCTAACGCTTTAAAACATATTGGAGTAACATGATGTTTTTCCGTGTACACTTTTAAACGAAGTGAAAGCGAAATATCGGGTTTTTTTTGGTAGATTGGTTGTACTCGCTAACGCTTTAAAACATATTGGAGTAACATGATGTTCTTCCATATACACTTTTAAACGAAGTGAAAGCGAAATATCGGGTTTTTTTTTGGTAGATTGGTTGTACTCGCTAACGCTTTAAAACATATTGGAGTAACATGATGTTCTTCCATGTACACTTTTAAACGAAGTGAAAGCGACATATCGGGTTTTTTTTTGGTAGATTGGTTGTACTCGCTAACGCTTTAAAACATATTGGAGTAACATGATGTTCTTCCATGTACACTTTTAAACGAAGTGAAAGCGAAATATCTGGGATTTTTTTGGTAGATTGGTTGTACTCGCTAACGCTTTAAAACATATTGGAGTAACATGATGTTCTTCCGTGTACACTTTTTATGCTATTAAATAAATAAATAAATATAGGAAATTAAATGAAATAATTTATATGTCATAATTTTGGGTACAAACAGGTTTACTAAGATGTGCTAGCATGATGATTCCCTTCAAAATTCTACCTATTATAGGCGTGCAAATTCATGAAAAATTATATTGTTTATTTATTAATAGTAATTGAATTAATTAGAGATAACAATAAAATATGGCAAAGGAAAACAATATACAGAATGTCAATAAAAAAAATAGTTTGATTTGTCATTAAGATAGTCTTTTATGGAATAATAACACTTATCCAAGAGGAAGTCAGACACTTTATTTTTAAATTCATCTAAATTAGATTCCTTAAACATGTCAGGTACTTAATTTATTAAATATTCTAATGGCCATACAATTTACATTGTGACTATTTAATTTGAGTCTTTGTGCTGGAACATACAATGTATGTACATAACGACAGTTCCTTTTAATGACCTCATTGTGCTTTGTAAACAAATTAGGATGTTTTATTACTAATAAGCATATTATAAAGTATATATATAAGTGAGGGTAGACGTAAAATTTGTAAGTTCTTAAATATTGGCTTACAGCTAAGTATCCTGCGCCATAGAGCGAACGCATATTTTTTTTTTTGTACAAGAAGTACTCTGTCTGCGTCAACCGAAACAACCGAACAACTGCTCTGGAAGCATTTTATCATTGAAAACGTGGGAAAAGCCGCGGGAAACAGCTATTTTTGTAGAAATCACCAGTTTACAGTGAGCTCCTCCGTCGCGGGAGCCCGCTAACGGTGCGGAGGGACTTAGCTTTGATTCGCCAGTTTAAATCACCACTTTACAGTGAGCTCCTCCGTCGCGGGAGCCCGCTAACGGTTCGGAGGGACTTAGCTTTGATTCGCCAGTTTAAATCAGCAGTTTACAGTGAGCTCCTCCGTCGCGGGAGCCCGCTAACTATGCGGAGGGACTTAGCTTTGATTCGCCACTTTAAATCACCAGTTTACAGTGAGCTCCTCCGTCGCGGGAGCCCGCTAACGGTTCGGAGGGACTTAGCTTTGATTCGCCAGTTTAAATCAGCAGTTTACAGTGAGCTCCTCCGTCGCGGGAGCCCGCTAACTATGCGGAGGGACTTAGCTTTGATTCGCCAGTTTAAATCACCAGTTTACAGTGAGCTCCTCCGTCGCGGGAGCCCGCTAACGGTGCGGAGGGACTTAGCTTTGATTCGCTAGTTTAAATCACCAGTTTACAGTGAGCTCCTCCGTCGCGGGAGCCCGCTAACGGTTCGGAGGGACTTAGCTTTGATTCGCCAGTTTAAATCACCAGTTTACAGTGAGCTCCTCCGCCGCGGGAGCCCGCTAACGGTGCGGAGGGACTTAGCTTTGATTCGCCAGTTTAAATCACCAGTTTACAGTGAGCTCCTCCGTCGCGGGAGCCCGCTAACGATGCGGAGGGACTTAGCTTTGATTCGCCAGTTTAAATCACCACTTTACAGTGAGCTCCTCCGTCGCGGGAGCCCGCTAACGGTTCGGAGGGACTTAGCTTTGATTCGCCAGTTTAAATCAGCAGTTTACAGTGAGCTCCTCCGTCGCGGGAGCCCGCTAACTATGCGGAGGGACTTAGCTTTGATTCGCCACTTTAAATCACCAGTTTACAGTGAGCTCCTCCGTCGCGGGAGCCCGCTAACGGTTCGGAGGGACTTAGCTTTGATTCGCCAGTTTAAATCAGCAGTTTACAGTGAGCTCCTCCGTCGCGGGAGCCCGCTAACTATGCGGAGGGACTTAGCTTTGATTCGCCAGTTTAAATCACCAGTTTACAGTGAGCTCCTCCGTCGCGGGAGCCCGCTAACGGTGCGGAGGGACTTAGCTTTGATTCGCTAGTTTAAATCACCAGTTTACAGTGAGCTCCTCCGTCGCGGGAGCCCGCTAACGGTTCGGAGGGACTTAGCTTTGATTCGCCAGTTTAAATCACCAGTTTACAGTGAGCTCCTCCGCCGCGGGAGCCCGCTAAAGGTGCGGAGGGACTTAGCTTTGATTCGCCAGTTTAAATCACCAGTTTACAGTGAGCTCCTCCGTCGCGGGAGCCCGCTAACGATGCGGAGGGACTTAGCTTTGATTCGCCAGTTTAAATCACCAGTTTACAGTGAGCTCCTCCGTCGCGGGAGCCCGCTAACGGTGCGGAGGGACTTAGCTTTGATTCGCCAGTTTAAATCACCGGTTTACAGTGAGCTCCTCCGTCGCGGGAGCCCGCTAACAGTGCGGAGGGACTTAGCTTTGATTCGCCAGTTTAAATCAGCAGTTAACAGTGAGCTCCTCCGTCGCGGGAGCCCGCTAACGGTGCGGGGGGACTTAGCTTTGATTCGCTAGTTTAAATCACCAGTTTACAGTGAGCTCCTCCGTCGCGGGAACCCGCTAACGGTGCGGAGGGACTTAGCTTTGATTCGCTAGTTTAAATCACCAGTTTACAGTGAGCTCCTCCGTCGCCGGAGCCCGCTAACGATGCGGAGGGACTTCGCTTTGATTCGCCAGTTTAAGACAGTAGCTACACTTCTCTGGTTTATAATATTGGTGTGATTTGTGTGATGGTTTCGCTTTGCAGGCGGCCGTCACTGCTAACAAGACACAAGTTCAAAAACTAAAACCCGACTGCGGTCGGGTAAAAATAGCCTATGACACTCTTGCGATGAAAACGAATCGATACCTCCATTATCAAGATCGGACCAACAGGGGCGACGCTATGGTGGCACATCCACATCTCTTTGATCCACATACCCACATACATAGGCTGTTAAACTCATTACACTTCCCTTGCTTCGCCGTAGTCGGGTAACACGTGTA
The DNA here is from genome assembly GCA_946251855.1 of Alsophila aescularia. Taxonomy (NCBI): domain Eukaryota; kingdom Metazoa; phylum Arthropoda; class Insecta; order Lepidoptera; family Geometridae; genus Alsophila; species Alsophila aescularia. Next base: position 956,523 of record OX276380.1, on the reverse strand, counting down.
TGTGTTTATATTTGTCGTATCTAACGGTGTGCGTTGTGGCAGGTGCTGGTGGTGGGGTACGGCACGGACGAGGACGGCGGCGACTACTGGCTGGTGAAGAACTCGTGGAACCGCTCCTGGGGGGACCTGGGGTACATCAAGATGGCGCGCAACAAGGACAACCACTGCGGCATCGCGTCCGCCGCCTCCTACCCGCTCGTCTGAGCTTACACGCTGCGTCTCGCTTCCGAGTGCGGGGACTCACTGGCGCGTTCTACTAATTATAAACTACCCGCGACTAATATTTGCTATCCGCGGGGAATGTACAGTGAAAGTTCCACTGCGGTAGAAAGCTAGGCATTTAGGTGTAAACAACGAAAAGACTTTCTATTTTTATATAATTTAATGAAATTGAGTTTTTTCTGGTATAGTTTTGGAATAATCTGACATTTTTCTTATGTAGGTGGTCAATTAAAATGTCTAGTTTCAGTCCATGACACCTCAGACCAATTTAATAAAATTAAAGCATTTCATAGCATTGTTGAAAGCATCAGATTCCTTCGTTATTAGTGAGCGCTGGTCTGTGTCATTAGAATAGAAGTAATTAAGTATTAGAATAATGAAGTAAACGTAAGGATCTTTCTAAAGTTGTACAACGTGTCCGCGCGGCGATACAAACTAGAATACAATGTGATATTACGATTTACATGTAAGTGTTGAAATGGATATTAAAATATTTTGTAATAAACTTTGTTTTACTAATAGTTATTTATTCTCCTTTGTTCTCGACATACCTATATATAGTACTAGCTGATGCCCACGGCTTCGCACGCGTGGTCATTTATCTAGCTTAAACGTACTCTATGTGCTATTCCCGAACCTAAATCTCATCCTTCTACTCATCGGATTGAGATACCAGATACCCCAGTTTTTAAGTCAAACCTTATGCTATCCAACAGAGAAATCGGCTCAGTAGATATTACGTGATGCGCGAACAAACATACAGACAAACTAACAAACAGACAGACACAAATTTTAAAAATGTTATATTATTGTTCAGTTGCTTATTTTATGTACCCTAGACGATTTTTTTCTAAATTATCTTCATTGTACAGACTTTTTCATTCTTATTGCTTTATTATGAGTATAGATAGGTAGATTTTCTCTCGGACTGCAAACAACCACCATCTATTCCCGTTGTCCAATTTTTACGTAGTAGTCATTTGTTTAATTATTTTATTTTTAAAAGATAAACCTAATGATTCAAGGTTCGTATCAGTTGGAGCACAGTAACACTACCTAATACTTGCCAAGTAACTAGGTATGTTCAAGTAGGTACTTACATAATTATTTTCCTTAAAGTTACTACCGACTAAGCAAGTCTGTTCTCAATATTTAAATCCGAAGTTGTTCCGACAACATTTAAACTTTGACGATGAAGTGAGACTCAAAATATACTATAGTTTTGACTTATATTTTAACTCCATAGTGAACGCCACAGACCAACGAAAAATACTTGAAAAGTAATCTAAGTATTATTGTGTAACCCATAGTCTATGTGAAAAATGTGCATTCCCACTTACAGTAAAATTACATACCTACAGGCAGACTTGTTATTTAATCTATTTTTTAGGAACTTTAGTCACTCAGTCCCTAATAATAGGAAGTATGTTAGAATCAAATCCATCAATGGATTTGTTCAGTGGATCAGAGTGGGTCAGACGGTACCTGTCGTCCGTAAAAAAATTGTTTTTGGACCTGAAGGTAAGCAAACAAACTGGCTCACTCATTTAAAGTCGCTCGGCGAGCTATGAAGAGAGCTATGCTTGGGGTTTCTCTGAAGGATAAAATACGAAACGAGGTGATCCGATAGAGAACCAAAGTCAACCGACAGCTCAAAGGATTGGCAAGCAGAAGTGGCAATGGGCTGGTCACATTTTCCAAAGGACGGACAACCAATGGGGCAGACTGTCCTTGAGTGAAGACCGCGTCTTGATCTTGACAAACGTAGTGTAGGACGCCCACTCCAGCTGGCCGGTAGGTGAAGTGACGACCTGTGGAAGGCGGCTGGAAGAAACTGGTTATGAGAAGCACAGACTTGTAATATACAGTTATATGTCTGTGGTGAGAAGAGCCGAAGATTGGGCTCTGTGGAGTTCATTGGGAGAGGCCTATGCCCAGCAGTGGACGAGCACGGGCTGATGATGAAGCAAACAAACTATTTGATCAGATAGTAAGTAAACATTTATGTATATTCAAAATAATTAGTCGGCACACTAAATAAATAATAGATCAGACAACAATGGACTTGGACAGCAGAATTATACAATTCATCCGCAACAAAACAATATATTATGTTAGCTATAAATAAGTATTTGTTGTAACTTTAAAACTCTCGCGACTCGAACATAGCACGAACCTACTTAGATATTTAAACTCTCGCGACTCGAACATAGCACGAACCTACTTAGATATTTAAACTCTCGTGACTCGAACATAGCACGAACCTACTTAGATATTTAAACGGGACTCTTCAGCGCGATTAAGTAGGTAAGTCCCGTTTAAATATCTCTACTTATAATAAAACTGTAACAGGTCCAATCCCGTACATAGAAAATATTTTGAAAATTATTTTTGGGGGGTACTCTATATATTTGATATTGAAGCCAAAACTGTTGTTTTTTTCATTTTTGTCTGTCTGTCTGTATCTTGACCGCGCATCACACCGAAACTACTGAATGAATTCAACTGAAACTTGGTACGATTTGAGTTCATACTACGAAGCAGAACGTTGGATACTTTCATCCAAGAAAAATTAAAGGGTTTCCGCAGGATATTGGTTGAAAGTTATTTAAAAGAACATATATCACGCTGAAACTACTGGACGGATTTGATTCAAAAGCTTCAAACGCTCAAAAACCCTAACTAACCAGACTTATTATTTTTTACTAACTCCTGGAACATTTCAGTAAAAATTCAAACTGAGTTTATCAATTAATTTCTTGTTTTTAAACTTCATATTTGTAAAAATATTTTTTTTAAATCGGTCGAGCCGTTCTCGAGTTTTAGCGAGACTAATGCATGGCAATTGATTTTTATATATATAGATATTATAAAGCAATAAGTACGAAAAAGTCTGTACAAAAAAGATAATTCAAAAAATGGTTTAGGGTACTAAAATAAACTACTAAACAAGTTTTTTTTTAAATCATTTCTCTCTCTCTATGTTTGTTTGTTTGTTCACGCATCACGTAAAAACTACTGGACCAATTGCGATACGGTTTTCACTATTGGATAGTTTAGGGTATTACTTAAAAACTAGTGTAACTGGTATTTCAATCAGATGAGTAGAAGCAGAGCAATCAATAAAAACATTTTAGACGGCTGAAGGAATTTTGATGAAATGTTGGTATTTTTGGTCTTAGAATAGCAGATAGAGTACTATTAACCTCGAAATCGAAAAATGAACACGCGGGAACTGCTAGTCTAACTACATAAATATTTGTGTTACCTAATCGACAGGTCGATTATTTAACATCGATATTGATGTTAAATAATCGACCTGAGAAAGTTTCAGTTGCTTTAATCTCTTGCTAGTCGGTAACCAAGTTGTTATTCGGGTTAATGTATGAAGTGTCCGCTTGACAAATGAGGATGTTAAATAATCGACCTGAGAAAGTTTCAGTTACTTTAATCTCTTGCTAGTCGGTAACCAAGTTGTTATTCGGGTTAATGTATGAAGTGTCCGCTTGACAAATGAGGATGTTAAATAATCGACCTGAGAAAGTTTCAGTTACTTTAATCTCTTGCTAGTCGGTAACCAAGTTGTTATTCGGGTTAATTTATGAAGTGTCCGCTTGACAAATGAGGATGTTAAATAATCGACCTGAGAAAGTTTCAGTTACTTTAATCTCTTGCTAGTCGGTAACCAAGTTGTTATTCGGGTTAATGTATGAAGTGTCCGCTTGACAAATGAGGATGTTAAATAATCGACCTGAGAAAGTTTCAGTTACTTTAATCTCTTGCTAGTCGGTAACCAAGTTGTTATTCGGGTTAATGTATGAAGTGTCCGCTTGACAAATGAGGATGTTAAATAATCGACCTGAGAAAGTTTCAGTTACTTTAATCTCTTGCTAGTCGGTAACCAAGTTGTTATTCGGGTTAATGTATGAAGTGTCCGCTTGACAAATGAGGATGTTAAATAATCGACCTGAGAAAGTTTCAGTTACTTTAATCTCTTGCTAGTCGGTAACCAAGTTGTTATTCGGGTTAATGTATGAAGTGTCCGCTTGACAAATGAGGATGTTAAATAATCGACCTGAGAAAGTTTCAGTTACTTTAATCTCTTGCTAGTCGGTAACCAAGTTGTTATTCGGGTTAATGTATAAAGTGTCCGTTTGACAAACGAGGATGTTAAATAATCGACCTGAGAAAGTTTCAGTTACTTTAATCTCTTGCTAGTCGGTAACCAAGTTGTTATTCGGGTTAATGTATGAAGTGTCCGCTTGACAAACGAGGATGTTAATTCTAGATACTTACTTTAACCACAGAATAAATAATAGTTTTAACCAAAGTTTAAAAGTATGCTCTTATCTTTAACTTAAAACTGACACATGCTGTAGGTGAGGTACGTAGCCTCTTTAGTGGGTGAGCATCCTAATTGTTTTGTCTAATGACATGCAACTCATTACATACAAATATTTCGTAAACAGAACCAAATACAAAACAAGTTTCAAAACTAAAACCCGACTGCGGTCGAGTAAACAATAGCCTATGACACTCTTATTCATTTATTTATTTATTTTACTTTAATTGACACGGATAGACTAATTACATTAATTAAAGTGAACAATACAACAAAAGAGGCATTTTCAAATAATAAAAGGAACAACAACACAAAAAAAACATACATCCATCTCACAAAAACACAAACACTGACAATATCTTCTGCCATCCATCAGCAAACAATTCACAGTCTGGATTGGCGTCCAGAAGAGCATGGAGCGTGAAGAGGGTACGTGGTATGAGCGAGTAATGTCGCGCCATTGTGCGACACGACGGCATGGCGAAAACCTTGTGTTTACGGCTGCGACTATAATTGTTGGGAGTGAAAAATCGACAAAGCTCACCATGCAGATCTGGTGTGTCAATACCTCCTCGGAGAATTTTACACATGACTGCCAGCTGGTGTTTATCCCGCCTTACTTCCAGTAAGTTGTACCCCAGACAACCCAATAGAAACTTTGTGGGATATATGTAGTGATACCACTATGTACCTTCTCTCGAACCCGCGAAAAAAAAAACAAATTACTTGCTGATTTCTGAAGTTATGGGAATTTCTGAGGATGAAACCCAAGTGCCTAAAACACTCTTTCGCTAACTCAATTATGTGGTCGTGAAATTACAACTTTCGGTCAAATATGATTCCCAAATCCATCACAACATTTGAACGAGTTACGATAACTCCATTTATTTTGTAGCCATAAATTATTGGGTGCCACATTCGACCGAAAGTCATTGCGTAGCATTTAGAGGCGTCGAATTTCATCCTGTTCTCATGACTCCATTGGTAAACAGCATCAACGTCCTGCTGCAGAGCTATGCAGTCTGCATCAGACCTCACTTCTATGAGAAGCTTGAGCGTCAGCGTACAGCAAGCAACGTGAGTGCTCTAGAATGGTAGGCAGGTCATTCACCATCAGTAAAAATAAAAGAGGCCCAAGTATTAAGCCCTGACTCACGCTGGAACGCGTATGATAGGGCCTAGATTCATATAAATAGAGTCTGACAAACTGCTGGCGATCACGCAGGCAATCCGCAACAAGTGGGAGAAGTCCCGGGGCAAAGCCAATGGTGCCAAAGTTTTGCCAGCAGTATGTCATTATTGACTCTATCAAAGGCCTTCCAGAAGTCAAAGTAAAGCACATCGACTTGGGAGCCTCGGTCCATCCTAGTCGGGATAAATTCCACGAGAGTCAAATAGTTGGTATCAACCGATCTCTTTCGTCTGAAACCATGCTGCTCGTTGCAAAGTTATTTATCCACCTGAGCATATATATGTGGATTATGCTCTCAACTCAAATACCTTTGCAGGAGACGACAATATTGCGATCGGTCTGTATTCCTCTTGCCTTTGACTGAGCGTTTAGGTATCGGGCTAACTCTTGATAATTTCTACTAAGGCGGGACTTTCAAGTTCCAACAGGAGCTTAAAATATGGCAAAGGGGAAGGCACAAAAAATGTTTAACTTGCTTGAGTATAGTAGATGGGATACTGTCTGGTCCCATGGAACTACTTGGTTTCAGCTTGTTGATACCAGTCAACACGTGGTTAGAGGTAATATGGAAAATATTTACATAGTTACTGTCGCAAGTTTTATCGGAGCTGTTTGCTATAACAGCGTTAGGGCATGCAAAACTCGGGTTGTTTAAAAAATCCGGGTTTTTAGAGTTTACAAATTTAAAACCCGGTTTTTCGAGTTTTTTTTTATTTAGGCCTTAAAATAACTATTATTAGTGTGCGTAAGTAAAGAAAAGGCTGAAATGTAATTAAAATATGTATTGACTTTCATATTCTTATTTTTTAGCTTTATCAAGTGATAAATCAAGTAACATTTGGTTTATGTACTACGAGTATTAATAATCAAAGTAACATTTGGTACTAGAAATAATAAAAAACTGACTGTCCGTCTTCAAAATAAGAGCATGAATTCTATCGAATTGCAAAAAATGGTGAGATAGGGAGACGTTATTTCTCCGAAACTGTTCACCTCTGCACTGGAAGATATATTCAAGCTTCTGAGCTGGAACAGATATGGTGTTAACTTCAATGGCGAATGCATCACTTACATTGTTGACATGCTGATGATATAGTCATCATGGCAGTAACCCTGGAAGAATGCTCAGTGACCTCAATAATGTTTCCCAACAGGTGGGTCTTACGAGTAAAATGAACATGGGTAAGTTGAAAATCAGTTCAAATGCCCATGTCGCACCCATGCCGGTTTATTTTGGGAACGGTATTATCCAAGCTGTACACACCTCACTACACTACACCTCATCACGTAGTCCACCTAGCACGGCTAGCAATGCAAGCGCCCGTTCGATCCGATATTATACCGAAGAAATCCTAGACGTCAGCCTTTACGAGATCAGAATGGCTCTCAAACAGCTTAAGAGCAAATAAGGCACCAGGGGAGGATGGAATGACGACAGAGCTACTGAAAGCGGGTGGAATACCGGTACTTAAAATCCTTCAGAAGCTTTTAGCATCGTAGACTACATCCATACGCTCCAGCAGATTATACATAAGACGAAAGTCTAGTTTGTCACTGTCTAGCGTTTGTGGACAACTAGAAAGCCTTTGATTCAGTCGAGACCAGGGCAGTGCTACTGTCATTACAGCGATGCCAGATTAAATACCGATACATCGAAGTGTTGAAGTGTTTGTACAGCAAAGCCACCATGACTCTCCGTCTCCAATATCAGAGCACGAATTCTATCCAGCTGCAAAAAGGGGTGAGACATAGAGAAGTTATTTCTCCGAAACTGTTCACCTCTGCACTGTAAGATACATGCAAGCTTCTGAACTGGAACGGATATGTTAGTTAACATCAATGGCGAATGCATCACTCACCTTCGATTTGCTGATGATATAGTCATCATGGCAGAAACCCTGGAAGACTTAAGCACAATGCTCAGTGACCTCAATATTGTTTTCCAACAGGTGGGTCTTAAATGAAAATGGGTAAAACGAATATCATGTCAAATGCCCATGTCACACCCATGCCAGTATATGTTGGGAGCGATATTATCGAAGCTGTTGATCACTATGTCTACTTCGGTCAGACGATCCAATTGGGTAGATCCAATTTCGACAAAAAGGTCAACCTAGACCCCCCCCCCTCCCCCCTACACGATGGACCGATGACATTGTGCCCATGACAGGAACTAGGTTGATGAAGGTGGCACAAGATCGCTCGTCAGGGGGCTTTTTGGGGGAGGCTTATGTTCAGCAGTGGACTTCTAAAGGCTGACATCATGATGATCTGTCATGTTGTCAAGGGACCGTAATAATAAATCTGCACCATTTCTACTATTTTATTGATTATTTTGTGACCCTAGTCAAGTTTTTACTTTGACAGTAAAAACTAACTAGGGTTACAAAATGTTCAATACAATCCGCCGTTACCAGATGACTCCCGTAGTCTCGTAGCGCTCGCTCGCAGCGCCTCACTCATTCAACGTCAGACCAAAGCCTAACAAGTAACAATATATTACTCCCTAATACCTAATAATTATTATAGATTGTGGTCAGCATGTCCAATTTATTCGCTCAATAGAGTAGAAATAGGGTATCAGTAAGTTTTTGTGAAGTTTGATTCATTATTAATGTTCAGGTGCTAGTATTAGTATTTTACATAAACCATCATGAATGAAAAATCTCGAAAACCCCGAAAAACACGGGGTTTCAATCTTAAAAATCCGAGTTTCAAATCAGTTGGTTATTCGGGTACCGGTTTGCATGCCATAATCAGCGTCTAGGAGCGGTATTTCAGTCTGCTGCATTTGCTGTATCCACTGCCGAAAAAGTTTGACCGCGGTATGTAACATTAGGTACGAATCCTCCCTTAGTGCGCCAGCTAAAAATGTGTCACCAAAACTCGCGCGGAATAGACTTTATGCTGTCTTCAATACGTTCCGTGTAGAAAATGTATGCGGACGTGGTACTTTTACGCGATAAGTTTTGCTCTAAGGTCAGAGTACTGTTTTATGTTTCTATAAAGTTAGTTCGCTTCCAAGACGCATGCCATTTGGATTTAAGATAATATGTCATAGATAATATCACTGGAAAACTAGACAGGGTAGCGCCTACCTACACTATTCTGACGGCGCTTCTTGGGCATGCATGTGTCAAAAATAGTATAAATAATGTCGTACAAGTAGTTGGTAGCAGTACAGACATCATTTGTTTGAAAGACTGAAATTTAAGAACTCTCCGAAAGTAAAAAGTATCATCTTTCGAAGTCACACTTCCTGAAGTTCCATTCCTTGGAAGGACTGATGCTCGATGTCTCGAGTAGACCAGAATGATGAGCCGTGTCGATTTTCACCTCTATATCTAACGTTGGGTGATAAGCATCGCGAGGGACTATTCCGTCTGTAGCTATAACTCGAACTTCACGCACGTCGTCGCGCTCCTGGACCAATACGATATCTAACATACCTCCATGCAAATTTATAACTTCATTCTTCTGAGACAAGCTACATAAGACAGAAAATAAGAATAATAATTATTAATATTTACGGGCGCACTATTAAATTGATATCACCTAAAATTAAAACAGGAGCTTTTAACAAAACAATACAACTTTCTACTCTGCAAAACCAATCCATGTAGTCACTGTGCCTTGCTTTTGGCTTAATGTACACACGCACACAAAAAATGGCCGACCACGCCATGAGAAGCAGGCCCACAAATCCTCGCCGGTGACTGTTTCTAAGTCGCGACGGCGGCGTAGTACAATAGGAGCGCGCGCCGCGAGTGCGACGCCTCCGCACGGCGAGCATCTATCCCGACGTAATATGCTCCAGTCACCGCTTCGAGCTCGGTATCATCCACAGAGCTATCGAGAAATGTCTCTGTTACAGCAACTATATTGTACTCAGTCAAGGCTAAGTTGTTGCGCCAAATCCGTAACTTGGTTTTCCAGCCCCGTACATTCTGATAGAACGCAGTAAAGCTAACAATCTTTTTGTTATGCTTTTGTGGTACAACGAAAGGGCTGGTTGCTGCTTGTGGCAGCTGTCTTGCGGGCGCCACTGACATCTGCAGAGCCAACCGGTCTTTGGTAAGGTATCCAAGCTTTGATTCTGGCACTAACCGGCTAAACCTCGGTTGACAAACACTCGTCAGCAGCATTTCGGATTCCTAACTTGTAGGATTTGTAATTCCCTCTTGGGTTCAGTTCTTGCACTGTACACGTTCCTGTGGGGCACAACTGACGAAGATAATCCCTGATGTCGTCAGCGTTAGACTCCATGTTCCACAAATGGATATATTTCCTTGGCTCCACCGCCTTTAAGGTGGTTATGGTTGTACTAGCAGTGCCGCATAATGAAGCTGGGCGCTGGTATCTTCGCTTTTTTACTGCCGTCCACTGCTCAGTATCCTGAACCTCTGAGCTTGGAGTGGCAGAAACTCTTGCCCCCGCAGCCATGTCAGTCAAAATCTCTAAAACTTTCTTTTGAGACGAGCCATTTAACGATTCCGGTCACAAAGGCTGCCCATGGTTGGCCCTACTTTCCTACATCTAAAAAACGTGGCCCTGTAGCTAAAGCCCGTCTCAAGAGGGTTCCTAAATCAGCAAAATTGTCTCTGACTCTGACCGTGATGACGAAGCTGGCAGCTCAAGAGACAAAACTTGAAAGCCAGGACGAAGGACCTGGACTTTTGCCGTTCAGACTGAGACCGACTACACTAATAACTCATTATCATACATTTTTTTACAATACGTAGAGCTTGACAAGAAGAGAGAGCAAATTAATGACTTACAAACTCACTAAAAGCTTGAGAGAAAAATCCTAATCGATTAATGACTTACAAACTCAGCTTTCCGACTATAAGAACATACTTGAAATTTACACATATTCGTTATACGAACTCCAGATTGAATAGTTTGGAGCCTAATAGTAGCAAGAGAGGACTCGTAGACGGTTTAGGTTCTATTATTAAAAGTATAACCGGTAATTTGGATTATTCAGATGCAATTAAATTTAATAATGTTTTAAAAATTCTGGAAAATAACTAATATAAAATAACAGATGAATTTAATAACCATATTAGAATCACTAAAGATTGGATGGCCCACCATAATAAAATCATAACGCAAATAGTTCAAAATCAAGAACGAATAAATACGAACTTGGAACCTTGGAACTTGTTTTAGAAAGTGACGCAATAAGGAAATGGGTTTATTAAAGTACGCTAGATTCGCACAATTATTTATAATTATATTAATTATTATCTCTGAAAATGCAGATGATATTATGGCAGAACTTGTGAGAGTAGAAAATATTTTATGTTTCGTGCGTGCATCAAGCACACATCATTCTATAGTAGGCGTAGATATATTGGCTAAAATGGTAGATACATTAGAATTAATATATCCTAAGGGACATATACTAGGATTAGATTTAAGGGAATACTATGATATAATTAAACCAGGCTACTATTTTTCAGGCAAACGTATAGTTATAACCCTGAAGTTTCCCATAGTATCTCCCGTAGAGTATGATTTATTTAGGTTAGCTGTAATTCCTAGTAAAAATAAACAATCCATTTTACCCCCCTATCCTCTAATATCAAGTAACAGGCAGGCATTCATGTACATAGAGACAGAATGTCCGAAGTACAATAAACGGTTCCTCTGTGAAGAAAACCTGAGTCGTCAAGTACGGGCACAGGCGGACTACATTCAAACCCTCATCACGAACCAATCTCTTGACGCAACCTGCGAGATGACCACAATCAATCTTTCCAAGGAAGCTGTGGACCAACTAGATGAGAGACATTATGGCATCTCTTTCCCTCGTCCTACGAAGATACATACCATCTGCGAACACGAGAGCTACGACACCGTGCGAGGAAGCTTCCTTGTAACAATCCTGGCCAGCTGCTCTTTGAAAACGGGAGAACTTACCATCAGCAACACCTACGACAGGATCAAAGGACAACTGTTGAATATTATGAAAATATCAATGAACACTGAAATGCAGAAAATATCTCCACAACCGCACATCAAATTGAACTCAATAAACCTATGAGATTTACACGAATATCAAGATAACGTGATGCTGCAGCCGATGTTGCAACTGGACCACACTTCACCTGACGTCATATACCACACTACAGTACCAATGTACAGTATACTATCTGTTATAGTAATACTAGGAGCCGCCCTTCTCACATGTCGCTACTACATCCAGTTTAAGAACATTTCGATATCCAAAACTACGAAGATGCTGAGAAGCCTGCAACCCCATCGGGAACACCAGCAACATTTGCTCTCAAAATTCTCAAATAGTTGTCGATTTAAGGGTGGAGGTGTTACTACCCATAGAAAACCGCTGTGTAAAAAGTCGCAGTTACCTACCTACAAAACATTGCGACACGGTCACACGGTTCACCGGACACCCGAGTCAGCTCCATTCCTGGAAACTTGTGCACCTACATTCCATTCCTTCTTTTCTTGATTTTATTGTTATAATTAAGTATCATTGTTAAACTAACATCGGTAGCATTCCTACCTAGAATAGGAACTTGTTGTAATCCTACTTCTAAAAATTAAATAAGTTTCAAATAGTTTTGTTTTTTTTTGGATCCTTCGGCTGCAGCCTACGTAATTGGCGCATCATGTACCTACAATGTTGACTGCCTGCCTGCGTTATGTATAATTGGCGCATCATGTACCTACAATGTTGACTGCCTGCCTGCGTTATGTATAATTGGCGCATCATGTACCTACAATGTTGACTGCCTGCCTGCGTTATGTATAATTGGCGCATCATGTACCTACAATGTTGACTGCCTGCCTGCGTTATGTATAATTGGCGCATCATGTACCTACAATGTTGACTGCCTGCCTGAGTTATGTATAATTGGCGCATCATGTACCTACAATGTTTTTTTTTTTAGTCTCTTTATTTTATACAGGGTTTATTCTGCAAGAATATGTCACCCTTATAGCTTAATCAAAAACTAAAAAGAAACAATTGGTCCTTATCATCTAAGATTAATTGCTGCTATATATAAATGAAATAGCTTTCCGGCCTCAGTTAATAGTGGTTGCGACAGTATTGCGTTACATCCTCCAACTTGCCAGAAAGCATGGTCATCAGCAAACAGCTGCCGACGTAGGCCTTCGATCCTGGCACATTCCATGATGATATGAAATATATCCTCCAATTTATCACATATCTCGCAATTTGGGTTACTCGTTTTACCCATCATAAATCCAAACTTATTCATAGGAATGTGCCCAGATCGAAGTCTCAGAGCCGTCACTATCTTATTCCTTCCCATGTTGGCCCTCAAAAACCATGGAAAACGAAGAAGCTGAACGGTTTTATACCAGATACCTTTAGTTAACGATCTTTCATCAAAATATTCTGACCAAATTTTATAAGCACATTTTTTAACATGAGAAATTAAATCTGAAAAAGTGGGAAAACAATTAAACATATCTCCATACACAGTTGCTTCTTTAGCCAAACGATCTACTTCTTCGTTCCCCACCAAACCAACATGAGAAGGAATCCATTGTATTTTAATACATTTGTTCATGTCTCTAATTTTCATTAAACTCTTTAATATACTATATGCAATTGGAATGCCTCTAAAGCTAGATCCACTGACACAACTAGCGAGATGAAATAGAGCGCTTTTGGAATCAGTAAATAAGACAAAATTATTATAATTGATTGATTCTATATAAGATAAAGCTTCAGCCAACGCTATAAGTTCTACATTCATGATACTTATTTTTGACCGTATCTTAAGCCTAACAAAGTTACCAGTGTCAGAATCTAAGAATGCGGCGCCTCTTCCGTCATTAGTTAGAGAGAAAAAACCCTACCCCTGGTAATTTAAATATACTGAATCAAAAAGTAAGTGAAGCTCAAAAACTAATTCGTCAAGCGAGAAGTAATAGTTGGTATAGTGTGTGTTCGTCGGTCAATGAAAATACCTACAATGTTGACAGCCTGCCTGCGTTATGTATACGTTATGTATAAAAATCAAAAACATAGGTAGTGAAAATGTAACGGCAAACGATCGACTTACCAGGGAAGTCCAACTTAGATATATATTTGATTACTGTCTTTATTACACTTATTGAGTTATTATGGCCATAAACAAATTAGGGAATGACTTAATTTTATTAACTTTCACCCACTTTATGACGCGATATCTCCGTCAAATGTGGGTCGATTATAAAGTTTTTTTTATAGTATAGTATGTGCTTTAGGTATGGTCCCCATATACGAGTATATATAATTTGGTTAAGATCTGATGAAGACCTTCGGAGAGACAAAGGAACTCCTCAATGGATAACAGCAAGTCACTTGCGATTGCTGTAATCGCATGTTCATGTATTGTTCACGCCAAAATAGGGAAATAAAAAAAAGTAAAAAAAAAAGTAAGAACCTACTTCAAGAAGAATAAATTAATCTTATGTGGGAAACAGTTAATTCTTAAATTTAACCAAATCAACGGCACAGACTTCCTTAACTGTTTCCCAGATAAGATTATTTATTCTTTTTGAAGTCGGTTTTCACTTTTTTAAGTTTTTTAAGTTAATTTTTCCTTGATATTTGCTGCTGTAACTTTCTAAAGTGAACCGTCAAGTTTTGTTTGAAAACAAGCAGATAAACATAAACAGACCACCGCGCGTTTATTATATCATGGGATATTGATAATTTATAACACAGAGACCGTGTTGGCGTCGGGTATGTTTACAAATCAGAAAGCGAAAATGTATTTATTCTTCGAAAGTATATAACCAACATTTATGAAGTCACTGACCGAGCTGCCATCGGGTATACTTTAAAATTTAGGATTTCGCGCGGCGTATTTCGAAAATATACCTCCACATCATGCTACCGCAAGACAGATAGGTTCTCAAGGCATTACGCATAAAGGGCTACTTTATAGGTACTTTTGGTCCTGGAATAACACGCATGAGTTACTTTTAAATGAACAAACCACGCGAGCTAAGCCACGAGTCTGCGGGTACGGCTAGTATGGAATATTTTCGACGATTCAGTTTCTTCAAAAAATTTCTAAAAGGCGGAGGATATGGGGAATGATTCAAAGTGCCCCCACCAAGGGTCCATGGAACTAAAACTGACATTGTTTCATCTCCTGACGTTATTCACAGAATAAATAATAGTACAGAACGTTAGTTCCGTGGACGCTCACTGCTGCCAAACTACGGCTATCAGCTCCAAAATGGCGATAATCAAATGCACTCATTGCGACGTTCGTCAACAGCCTGTCTAGAGGACGGAGTAATACTCGTATGCAGCTGTCTATGGGTTGGTACAAACTTTTTCGTCTTATATTTAATATATTATAGTTAGGTCAATTCACAACAGTTACCTAGCACCAACCCACATAATAAATAATAGTACTACGTACCCGAACTAGGAGACCCTGCACTATGGGCACTAGACAACGGATAAACTAGGAGACCCTGCACTATGGGCACTAGACAACGGATAAACTAGGATACCTTGCACTATGGGCACTAGACAACGGATAAACATACGAAGAAACGAATATTACATCCCTGACTCGGAAACAAACATTTCTGCTCATCACACAAATGTTGCAGGATTCGAACCCGCAATAAATACATGTGCCAAATTCCAACTCTATAGCGTTAATAGTTTCTGAATAAAATGGCTGTGACATACATACAGACAGACAGACATACCATTCCAAAACCTAAAAACATAGCTACAGTCGAATTAAGAACCTCCTCAGTCCTTTTGAAAGTCGGTAAATAGGTAGGTTAGTAGTGTGGTTGAACTGTTATTTATTCTGTAGTAGGAAATAACACAATAAGGCTGAAATTTGGCACATCTATAGATATTTTATAACCGCTACATAGTATTAGGCGTACAGCTGCTCAAGTTTGACCAATTCTGTTGGCATATTACATAAAAACTGCTGGACCGATTGCAATGCGGTTTTCATAGTTCGGCAGCTTAGGATCCTAGGCCCTAGATGCGAAACCTGGATAACCTAGGTCTGTGCGTGTTTCCGATACGCACTTGACCAGTTTTTATTTTACATTAATACACAGATAGAAGAGAAGCAGCCCAAAAGTCTCGCGAACGCTTCAGGCCGAATGAGAGATTTTTGGAGCCATTTTGAGTGGTTGCGGTATTACGAGTAAAAGTTTGGGAAACACTGAAAAGAATTTATCTTGAAATTAAACGTTGAGAAGCACAATATTTTGGAGACAAACAGTCATTATCATACAGAATAGGTACCTAACTCATTAAATAATAACTTTAAAGGCGATGTAAACGAGGCATTGTAACAAAGTTGTTGTAACAAACAAAAGATTCTCGCTATTTTCCGGCGTATCTCGGGCGCGTTTCGTCGAAATCAGTGGAGTCATACAAGGGGGCGTTGTTGGACCTACTAACTCTATCATTACTTACCTACAGTACTGGCAGCCTGATACGGATATCACGAGCACGTGATGAGAGGTCGACGGGCACTGGACTACTTACTTGCCGGGAACTGGGGCGCAGATATAATAGTCAAATGAGATATGAGTATCATTATGTTGTGATTAATGTGGGTTTTGCGAAATTAGGAGATATTTTGCAACACCCCGTGAATTGTTTCTTAGCTTCCTAGAAGCATAGCTCTATTTATTTATACTTTTCAACTTACAACCTGAAGGGATTTCTTTACCAGACCAGCCACTTCCATATATTATAATTTCCATATATTGTTTTTTTTTATTAGATCGTTGTATTAAATTACGATCTAATAAAAAAAAAATACTGTGATTCAGTTTGATATTAAATTTCGTGAGAATGTGCTGGTGCTACCGATTCCATCCCCACCGATGTTTAATAACTAAAAGGCAAAAACTAAACTAAACGGACTAACTAAAAGGAAGTGTACGTTTTCAGAATTTGAAGCAGCTCTATGTTATTGTAATTGATTATTTGAAACATGAGTTTTAAACATTGTTGATATGATATACGCTTCGCGTTCGCTCGGTCAATTATATTGTAAAGAGGTTTATTTGACAGTTATCACCCAAGTACTGCGAAGCAAGGGAAGGGTAATGAGTTTAACAGTTTATGTATATATGTATGTGGATGATACACCATAGTGTCGCCTTCGCCCCTATTGGTCCGATTTTGACAAGCGAGGTTTCAAAGGATTCGTGTTCATTCATAGAGTCTCGAAAACGCGAAGCGACAGAAGGGTTATGTGTTCAAACTAAAAACTTGGTCCTATTTTGACAAGCGAGTTATCAATCGATTCGTCTTCATTTATAGAGTGTCATAGATAATTATTTTTACCCGACTACGGCGAAGCAAAGGCAGTGGTAATGTGTTCAAACTTAAAATTTGGTCCTATTTTGACAAGCGAGTTATCAATCGGTTTGTTTTCATTTATAGTGTCTTAGGCAATTTTTTTACCTGACTATATGGCGAAGCAAATGATGAATTATGTGTTCAAACTAAATACTTGGTCCGATTTTTACAAGCGCTATCAATCGATCCGTCTTCATCACAAGCTGTAACGTAATCGATGACAAGGAGGAGTATGTACGTTGCACAATAGATAGATGCAACAAAATATACCATGTTCTCTGTGGGGGTGGAAAAAACCTGATTGAACCTCACAATATATGGATTTGCCCCGAGTGTCGGTGTGCAGCGAAGAAAGGTGGTGATAACAGTTTGACACCGGTAGGTGCCGGTAGGTTCAGCTAAGAAATCTCGTGATAGTAACGTCACACGTCGAAAGAGAGTGCAATCGCCCTGTCTTATAGCTGACGATAGCTCTATTGTGATGCAGCCGACTGAAGTTCCACTAGATGAGATCAAGAGTCTGCGGCAAGATATACTGTCCTGAAAGATCAGTTGCACCATGCTATTATATTATAGAATAGAATGGAATAAAATTTTATTGTATAAACTGTGTACATTAGGTATAAAGGTCTTATGATAAAATATGAATCGCAAACAATAATTATAATAATTTTTAAATTAGTACCTACATGCTACATACATTCTAAATTATTATAGCTACTTACAATGTTTCTGAAGCAAAATATAAAAAAAATACCGTTACTTTATTAACAACACAAAAGATACTAACTACTAACTTAACACATTCACCGGCATAATGTAAAATCTATGAACATTAAAAATACCGTTACTTTACTAACAACACAAAAGATACTAACTACTAACTTAACACATTCACCGGCATAATGTAAAATCTATGAACATTAAAAATACCGTTACTTTACTAACAACACAAAAGATACTAACTACTAACTTAACACATTCACCGGCATAATGTAAAATCTATGAACATTAAAAATACCGTTACTTTACTAACAACACAAAAGATACTAACTACTAACTTAACACATTCACCGGCATAATGTAAAATCTATGAACATTAAAAATACCGTTACTTTACTAACAACACAAAAGATACTAACTACTAACTTAACACATTCACCGGCATAATGTAAAATCTATGAACATTAAAAATACCGTTACTTTACTAACAACACAAAAGATACTAACTACTGACTTAACACATTCACCGGCATAATGTAAAATCTATGAACATTAAAAATACCGTTACTTTACTAACAACACAAAAGATACTAACTACTGACTTAACACATTCACCGGCATAATGTAAAATCTATGAACATTAAAAATACCGTTACTTTACTAACAACACAAAAGATACTAACTACTAACTAACACATTCACCGGCATAATGTAAAATCTATGAACATTAAAAATACCGTTACTTTACTAACAACACAAAAGATACTAACTACTAACTAACACATTCACCGGCATAATGTAAAATCTATGAACATTAAAATACCGTTACTTTACTAATAACACAAAAGATACTAACTACTAACTTAACACATTCACCGGCATAATGTAAAATCTATGAACATTAAAAATACCGTTACTTTACTAACAACACAAAAGATACTAACTACTAACTAAAGCATTCACCGGCATAATGTAAAATCTATGAACATTAAAAATACCGTTACTTTACTAACAACACAAAAGATACTAACTACTAACTAACACATTCACCGGCATAATTTAAAAGCTATGAACATTTAAAATACCGTTACTTTACTAACAACACAAAAGATACTAACTACTAACTAACACATTCACCGGCATAATTTAAAATCTATGAACATTAAAAATACCGCTACTTTACTAACAACACAAAAGATACTAACTACTAACTAACACATTCACCGGCATAATTTAAAATCTATGAACATTAAAAATACCGTTACTTTACTAACAACACAAAAGATACTAACTACTAACTAACACATTCACCGGCATAATGTAAAATCTATGAACATTAAAAATACCGTTACTTTACTAATAACACAAAAGATACTAACTACTAACTTAACACATTCACCGGCATAATGTAAAATCTATGAACATTAAAAATACCGTTACTTTACTAACAACACAAAAGATACTAACTACTAACTTAACACATTCACCGGCATAATGTAAAATCTATGAACATTAAAAATACCGTTACTTTACTAACAACACAAAAGATACTAACTACTAACTTAACACATTCACCGGCATAATGTAAAATCTATGAACATTAAAAATACCGTTACTTTACTAACAACACAAAAGATACTAACTACTAACTTAACACATTCACCGGCATAATGTAAAATCTATGAACATTAAAAATACCGTTACTTTACTAACAACACAAAAGATACTAACTACTGACTTAACACATTCACCGGCATAATGTAAAATCTATGAACATTAAAAATACCGTTACTTTACTAACAACACAAAAGATACTAACTACTAACTAACACATTCACCGGCATAATGTAAAATCTATGAACATTAAAAATACCGTTACTTTACTAACAACACAAATGATACTAACTACTAACTAACACATTCACCGGCATAATGTAAAATCTATGAACATTAAAATACCGTTACTTTACTAATAACACAAAAGATACTAACTACTAACTTAACACATTCACCGGCATAATGTAAAATCTATGAACATTAAAAATACCGTTACTTTACTAACAACACAAAAGATACTAACTACTAACTAAAGCATTCACCGGCATAATGTAAAATCTATGAACATTAAAAATACCGTTACTTTACTAACAACACAAAAGATACTAACTAACACATTCACCGGCATAATTTAAAAGCTATGAACATTAAAAATACCGTTACTTTACTAACAACACAAAATATACTAACTACTAACTTAACACATTCACCGGCATAATGTAAAATCTATGAACATTAAAAATACCGTTACTTTACTAACAACACAAAAGATACTAACTACTAACTTAACACATTCACCGGCATAATGTAAAATCTATGAACATTAAAAATACCGTTACTTTACTAACAACACAAAAGATACTAACTACTAACTTAACACATTCACCGGCATAATGTAAAATCTATGAACATTAAAAATACCGTTACTTTACTAACAACACAAAAGATACTAACTACTAACTTAACACATTCACCGGCATAATGTAAAATCTATGAACATTAAAAATACCGTTACTTTACTAATAACACAAAAGATACTAACTACTAACTTAACACATTCACCGGCATAATGTAAAATCTATGAACATTAAAAATACCGTTACTTTACTAACAACACAAAAGATACTAACTACTAACTAACACATTCACCGGCATAATTTAAAATCTATGAGCATTAAAAATACCGTTACTTTACTAACAACACAAAAGATACTAACTACTAACTAACACATTCACCGGCATAATTTAAAATCTATGAACATTAAAAATACCGCTACTTTACTAACAACACAAAATATACTAACTACTAACTTAACACATTCACCGGCATAATATAAAATCTATGAACATTAAAAATACCGTTACTTTACTAACAACACAAAACATACTAACTACTAACTAACACATTCACCGGCATAATGTAAAATCTATGAACATTAAAAATACCGTTACTTTACTAACAACACAAAAGATACTAACTACTAACTTAACACATTCACCGGCATAATGTAAAATCTATGAACATTAAAAATACCGTTACTTTACTAACAACACAAAAGATACTAACTACTAACTTAACACATTCACCGGCATAATGTAAAATCTATGAACATTAAAAATACCGTTACTTTACTAACAACACAAAAGATACTAACTACTAACTTAACACATTCACCGGCATAATGTAAAATCTATGAACATTAAAAATACCGTTACTTTACTAACAACACAAAAGATACTAACTACTAACTTAACACATTCACCGGCATAATGTAAAATCTATGAACATTAAAAATACCGTTACTTTACTAACAACACAAAAGATACTAACTACTAACTTAACACATTCACCGGCATAATGTAAAATCTATGAACATTAAAAATACCGTTACTTTACTAACAACACAAAAGATACTAACTACTAACTTAACACATTCACCGGCATAATGTAAAATCTATGAACATTAAAAATACCGTTACTTTACTAACAACACAAAAGATACTAACTACTAACTAACACATTCACCGGCATAATGTAAAATCTATGAACATTAAAAATACCGTTACTTTACTAACAACACCAAAGATACTAACTACTAACTAACACATTCACCGGCATAATGTAAAATCTATGAACATTAAAATACCGTTACTTTACTAATACCACAAAAGATACTAACTACTAACTTAACACATTCACCGGCATAATGTAAAATCTATGAACATTAAAAATACCGTTACTTTACTAACAACACAAAAGATACTAACTACTAACTAAAGCATTCACCGGCATAATGTAAAATCTATGAACATTAAAAATACCGTTACTTTACTAACAACACAAAAGATACTAACTACTAACTAACACATTCACCGGCATAATTTAAAATCTATGAACATTAAAAATACCGTTACTTTACTAACAACACAAAAGATACTAACTACTAACTAACACATTCACCGGCATAATTTAAAATCTATGAACATTAAAAATACCGCTACTTTACTAACAACACAAAATATACTAACTACTAACTTAACACATTCACCGGCATAATATAAAATCTATGAACATTAAAAATACCGTTACTTTACTAACAACACAAAAGATACTAACTACTAACTAACACATTCACCGGCATAATGTAAAATCTATGAACATTAAAAATACCTGTTTACGCTCATATATTTAATTTCACATAATGTCCATAATGTTATTACATTTTGACGTTGTTTAGATGAAATTCCGAGTGCCATACAAAGGAGAGTTACTTGCCTTTGTTTGGGGATGAAACCTGTTTCGTTGGTACTCGGGCGCATCGATAACGCATCCGCACCCGCACCACAGGAGTCGTCTGTGGGACCTTGAATGGAACGGACCCCGCGCGAGCAATAACACCTATTTTGTTTGTCGTTCCTACGTTCGTGAAATGCAAATTTAAACATATAAATTACCCCGCGTTTGATCCACCGCACTGTGAAGTGTGACTTCGGAATTTGGCCATAACGGTGATGAGCTCCTGACCTGCGACTTCGACGAGACCAGCTATCCTGGACAGTACCTATCTCGAGACGTGATGAATTCTTCTACAAAGGTTAGTAGCTCTCTATAATGGTTTCCCGGTCTTTTAGTCTAGCAACGTCAAATTCTACATAAATTCTATTCTTTGGAAACGCGAACCAGCGTTATCCTGCCACAGCTTTAATTGTGGCAGGCGCGCATCATCCCCCGGTCAAAATTTATAAACTGCTGGAGGTTGTATGCACCAATACCGTTACTTTACTAACAACACAAAAGATACTAACTACTAACTAACACATTCACCGGCATAATGTAAAATCTATGAACATTAAAAATACCGTTACTTTACTAACAACACAAAAGATACTAACTACTAACTTAACACATTCACCGGCATAATGTAAAATCTATGAACATTAAAAATACCGTTACTTTACTAACAACACAAAAGATACTAACTACTAACTTAACACATTCACCGGCATAATGTAAAATCTATGAACATTAAAAATACCGTTACTTTACTAACAACACAAAAGATACTAACTACTAACACATTCACCGGCATAATTTAAAATCTATGAACATTAAAAATACCGCTACTTTACTAACAACACAAAATATACTAACTACTAACTTAACACATTCACCGGCATAATATAAAATCTATGAACATTAAAAATACCGTTACTTTACTAACAACACAAAAGATACTAACTACTAACTTAACACATTCACCGGCATAATGTAAAATCTATGAACATTAAAAATACCGTTACTTTACTAACAACACAAAAGATACTAACTACTAACACATTCACCGGCATAATTTAAAATCTATGAACATTAAAAATACCGCTACTTTACTAACAACACAAAATATACTAACTACTAACTAACACATTCACCGGCATAATGTAAAATCTATGAACATTAAAAATACCTGGTTACGCTCATATATTTAATTTCACATAATGTCCATAATGTTATTACATTTTGACGTTGTTTAGATGAAATTCCGAGTGCCATACAAAGGAGAGTTACTTGCCTCTGTTTGGGGATGAAACCTGTTTCGTTGGTACTCGGGCGCATCGATAACGCATCCGCACCCGCACCACAGGAGTCGTCTGTGGGACCTTGAATGGAACGGACCCCGCGCGAGCAATAACACCTATTTTGTTTGTCGTTCCTACGTTCGTGAAATGCAAATTTAAACATATAAATTACCCCGCGTTTGATCCACCGCACTGTGAAGTGTGACTTCGGAATTTGGCCATAACGGTGATGAGCTCCTGACCTGCGACTTCGACGAGACCAGCTATCCTGGACAGTACCTATCTCGAGACGTGGTGAATTCTTCTACAAAGGTTAGTAGCTCTCTATAATGGTTTCCCGGTCTTTTAGGCTAACAACGTCAAATTCTACATAAATTCTATTCTTTGGAAACGCGAACCAGCATTATCCTGCCACAGCTTTAATTGTGGCAGGCGCGCATCATCCCCCGGTCAAAATTTATAAACTGCTGGAGGTTGTATGCACCAATACCGTTACTTTACTAACAACACAAAATATACTAACTACTAACTAACACATTCACCGGCATAATGTAAAATCTATGAACATTAAAAATACCGTTACTTTACTAACAACACAAAAGATACTAACTACTAACTTAACACATTCACCGGCATAATGTAAAATCTATGAACATTAAAAATACCGTTACTTTACTAACAACACAAAAGATACTAACTACTAACTTAACACATTCACCGGCATAATGTAAAATCTATGAACATTAAAAATACCGTTACTTTACTAACAACACAAAAGATACTAACTACTAACTTAACACATTCACCGGCATAATGTAAAATCTATAAACATTAAAAATACCGTTACTTTACTAACAACACAAAAGATACTAACTACTAACTAACACATTCACTGGCATAATGTAAAATCTATGAACATTAATAATAATAATAATAAAAATAAGTTTATTAACCAAATAAGGTGGATATACAATGATAGGCAGCGGCCCCACACTAGGCTCTAGGCCCGTGTCGTGGAAGCCTGGTCTGAATTCCATAACACAATTTAATTTAATGGAGGCATCCCTTCCTGGCAATAAACATTACTGATCTAATTTATAATGATGAAATAACAAAATTTAAAATATATATATATATATATATATATATATATATATGTGATCTTAACTTAAGTGTCAACGTAAGGGGAAATGTATTGTGTATAAGGGTATGAGGGGGTGAGTATGTGTACGCATGTTTTGAAAAAGAAAGTGTGTGGTTGTGTGTGTGTGTGTGAGAGAGAGAGAGTGTGTATGATGAGGGTTTGTGTGTGTGTGTATTTTTTCACAGATAAATCAGGTCCTCTATGTCAGAGTAAGATTGCATAAATAACCATCTTTGGACTAGTACTCTCACTAGGGAGGTTCGCTCACTCTTTATAGCACAAACTTTCGATATTTTATTATAAATGCCTGGGAGTAGATGGCTTGGATGCCGTTTCGCGTAGGCAGAGTTAGCAGTCGGTACTGGTATCCTATAAACACGCTTTTTCAACAACTCTGCTAGTTCTTTAGAAGTCGACATTTCTTTGTGGACCGTGGTTACAGCTTTTAGGATATATAACTGTCGCACCCGCAGAACTTCAGTCTCTTTGTATAGAGAGTCAGTCGAGTACCTAAAGGGTTTTCCTAACATTACCTTTAATACCGCTCGTTGGGCCCTTTCGAGCTCAATCAAAACAGTTTTAAATGCACCTCCCCAAGCTAGAATACCGAATGTTAAAATTGATTGGCAGAGCGAAAAATAAACCATAATAAGTGTTTTTTTTATCACAGGCGTATCGTAGCGCCTTCATAATGTAAATTATTTTCCTTACTCGTCCTGACAACTTTCTGATGTGGTGCTTAAAAGTAAGAGTGTCGTCAATCTCTATTCCTAAATATTTGATATGATCTACTTGGTCGATGGTTTCGCAATTATTATTGCACGAGAAAGTATAACCCGACCAAAAACCACCACATGAGTGTAACTTGATGACTAGATCGTACTTAGGTTTAGACTGTCGAGTTTTGTAAAAAGTTATAAATTTAGTCTTACATTAAAAATTACATTAAAAATACCGTTACTTTACTAACAACACAAAAGATACTAACTACTAACTTAACATATTCACCGGCATAATGTAAAATCTATGAACAGTAAAAATACCGTTACTTTACTAACAACACAAAAGATACTAACTACTAACATAACATATTCACCGGCATAATGTAAAATCTATGAACATTAAAAATACCGTTACTTTACTAACAACACAAAATATACTAACTACTAACTAACACATTCACCGGCATAATGTAAAATCTATGAACATTAAAAATACCGTTACTTTACTAACAACACAAAAGATACTAACTACTAACTTAACACATTCACCGGCATAATGTAAAATCTATGAACATTAAAATTTTATATCAAAAAAATATTTAATAGAATAAAAAATATGTTCAAGTAACCATTTAAAAAGCTGATTTCGAAATCTAAAGTAGTACTCTTATAATGACTCTGGGATGTGATTAAAAAAAATTATAGCCATCACATAGCAGTTTCTATGAAAAAGCTCGCTATTACATTGCGGTAGTACTAACCTATGAGTACCTACGGGTACCTAGAGTAGTAGCAGCAACCTTTATCTTTAATTTTTTTAAAGTGTTCAGCGTTCTTCTTTACAAATGCACATTGATGCACATTGATGGAGCACACTTCGAAAATATACATTGATGGAAACGTAAGGACTTTTGAATCTTTAAAGAGTGGTTGACAAGCATCCAGAGGCTCGGCACAACAAATAGCGCGATTGCATCGTTTTTCTGCTATAAATGCTCGATAGGGCTATGTAATGGTGGAAGGCGAAACCATTTAATTTTTGAGATCATTCTCGAACTACCGATCACAATTATTTGAGTTTTCGCCGGATTGATCCTGAGACTGTACGAATTGCTCCATTCTGATATTCGCTGTAGATCAACGTTAATTAAGTATCCTATTTCTACCTCGTAGTATGAACTCAAATCATGCTAAGTTTCATTTGAATTCATTCAATAGTTTCAGCGTGATGCGCGTCCAAGATACAGACAGACTAACAACAGAAAAAAAAGAAACGAAATAGAAAAGCCTCCAAAAAAATTACAAAATATCTTCAATGTATAGAATTTGGACACCTATCCCACAGGAACCCATTATTTTTTCGGGATAAAAGTATCCTCAATTTTCACCCATCATATAAACTATAACTGTGCCAAGGTGCATCAAAATCCGTCAAGTTGTTTCAGAGTAGTTAATGTTTTCTTTTAAATAACTTTCAACCCCTATTCTGCGGGATCCATTAATTTTTTCGGGAAAAAAGGTATCCTACGTCCTTCCTCGTAGTATGAACTCAAATCATACCAAGTTTCATTTAAATTCATTCAGTAGTTTCGGCGTGATGCCTAGCCAAGATACAGACAGATCTCCGTCTTTCCAAAGTATAAATCTGGAGCTTTTGGGTGTCGAACTCACATCAAACCTAAATTTTGGGTCTTGAATCCAAAGCCAAGGTAGCTGCAAAAAAACTTGGTATTTTGCCTAAGCTTAGGCGCTACTTCACACCGGGACAGCTTTTGAATCTTTATCAAGATCTTGTACGGAGTACTGCTGCCACCTCGGGGACGGTTCTGCCAAGTATCAGCTCGAGTCTTTGGATGCAATTGAGAGACGTGCTATCAGGCTCATTGGGGATGACACTCTAGTAAAGAGTAAGCTTCAAAGTCTGGCGCATCGACATGAGGTAGCAAGCCTGGCGGTATTCTACAGATTGCACTATGGAGAGTGTGCACAAGAACTGCACAACCTGATTCCCCCATCACCTTTCCATCACTGTACGATAAGACGATCAGCAAAGCGCCACCCTTTTATGGTTGAAATACCTCGCAGAAGAACGAAGTGATACGCTTCTTCATTTATTATAAGAACTGCAAAGGAGTGGAATGCTCTGCCCTCGTCAGTGTTTCCGGTAAATTATAACCCGGCAGCCCGATTTCATAACTTGGCTTCAATCGAATTCTCAGTATCGCAGCCACTAATGCCTTGCGATAGAGTCGAATTTGCTATGAAAAAAGTGATAATCCGATTGTAGCCAAGTTATGGAATTGCTGTGCAGGTGTGTTCAAGTCAAGAGTGAATAGGTATCTACTAGGCAAGCGTGCTACACCTTCGACAACATCATCGTTCTCCATCAGGTGTGATCGTGGTCAAACGATTGCATAGTCAGTAAAAAAAAAAGAAAAAAAGACAGACAGACAGAGAGACAAAAATGAAAAATGTACAGTTTTGGCTTCAGTATGGAATAAAGAACAGCCTTCAAAAAAAATACAAAGTATCTTCAATGTACAGAACTGGACTTGTTAGTTTTATTAGGAGTATAGATAACCGCTTTAGAGATGTATATTTTTTGTTGTCTTCGATACTTAAAAAGAGAAGACGGGCCTATTACGGCTAGCCAGAGATTAGATCAATGATTAATTAAAATCGTAGCGATGTGTCAAATGGGAGTTCTTGGTGCCTCTTAAATTAGTTAAGGTTATCAACTCTTTATATTTTTCTTTGTCTCTTTAATAGAATTGAAATCAAATTCAGCCACATTAGTAAGTAGGGCAGCCGGCAGGCGAGACACGCACGGGCAACAATCTAGATCACTTCCGCAGGGGTGCGTTTAAGTAAGACGGCTAAATTTTCACCGGATAAAAATTAAATTTTGAAGGTTCGCTGAATGGAGTCATAGGTTTAGCTATCAAATTCAATTTGACAAATTCTTGTTCAGTTTAAATTCTGGATACTAAACTTAAACGATAAATACTCGCGTCTACGACCTTAACGCACCCCATAGGTGCGTTCACTTACTACGCTCGAATCACTCGTGCGAATATGGCTCGATCATCCGGGGCCCGCAGTCCGATTCCCTAGTGGTTGTCGGTTCTGCGAACTATATGGCCTGCCCATTGCCACTTCAACTTCAACTCAGAGAGCTAAATCAGTATAACCTTGGTTCTTCTACGGATTTCCTCATTTTGGATTCTATCACGTAGTGAAACACCTAGCTATATAGCTCTCTCCATTGCACGCTGCGCGACTATGAGCTTGTGTATGAGACCAATAGTTAGCGACAACACGCACTGATTATAAACTTTCGTCTTGAGGCTCTGCCATGTCTGCGACGAGAAGTTATGGCGTAATTTCCCGAACGCTGCCCATCCAATTTGGATTCGTCGGTTGACCACTTTGTCGAGTCTAAGTTAGATCTACCCAGTTGGATCTTCTGACTTAAGTAGACATAGTGATCAACAGCTTCGATAATATCGTTCCCAACATAAACCGGCATGAGTGCGACATGGGCATTTGACGCGATGTTCGTCTTACCCATGTTCATTTTAAGACCCACCTGTTCGGAAACAATATTGAGGTCACTGAGCATTGTGCTTAGGTCTTCCAGGGTTTCTGCCATGATGATCAGCAAATCGAAGGTGAGTGATGCATTCGCCATTGATGTTCCAGTTCAGAAACTTGAATATATCTGCATATTTGCACTGGAGTGCAGAGGTGAACAGTTTAGGAGAAATAACGTCTCCCTGTCGCACCCCTTTTTGCAATTCAATAGAATTCGTGCTCCGATCTTGGAGACGGACAGTGTTAAAGTGTTTGGCCTTGCTGTACAAACACTTCAACACTTCGATGTATCGGTAGTCAATCTGGCACCGCTGTAATGACTGTAGCATTGCCCAGGTCTCGACTGAATCAAAGGCTTTCTCGTAGTCCACAAACGCTAGATATAGTGGCCGATTATACTCTTCGGTCTTCTATATAATCTGCCGGAGCCTATGGATGTGGTCTACGGTGCTAAAGCCTTTCCGGAATATAGCTTGTTCGGGAGGCTGACAGTCGTCAAACCTACGAGCGAGACGGTTTGTAACTACTCTCGAAAACAGCTTATGGACGTGGCTCTTGAGAACTTTGGAGTCCTTGTTCCGCTCTATTGCGTTCTTAATACAATTAGTATTATAAGAGCGCACATCGTGTCGCATCGATTTGGAGATCTGTTTATTAAGCAAACTGTAACTGTAACATATCCACTGAAGACTGCAGCCTCATCTCGCCTCGTTCTGCTATAGGTTTGAGTGTACAGAGAGTTTCTTTATTTCTTGATACAACCTATTTATTGCCGCAAAATAAGTAATAGAGCTGTAATTGACAAAAAACGCAAGAAAATTTGAATTTGGTGCGCTTAATGAAACGTTGCACCTTACATTTTCTGTCAGGCTGATTTATAATTTTCTTAGTAATTTCAAATTTGATATAGTTATTTTCGTGATAATATAATTGATTGTCGTATTTAGTAATCAGAATTACGACTATGCCCTCCATGCCTAGAGATGTAGTCAGCGCGTCTATATTTTCTAAAATGTTTTCAAAACCTGCGTCTGGTTTGCAATAGTTCATGATTTGGTTCAAATCATCTACTTTGTCCATTACATTAGATGCTAGTCCCTGGCCTATACTATCTGAATAAATGTGAATTTGTTTTCTTTTAATATCTAGGCTCTGACATCTTATCATTCGCTTTAACTATTGGTGTGGAACGATTATTCTTCAACGCAGAACTTTCAGACGTATTAGTGTTGAATGAAAGTGTCAGAATTCTGTTTTGCCTCTAGTTCTATTATTGTATGTTCTAGTTTCTCAATGATTTTCTTCATTTTCCTGCATTTCTGCTGTAACTTCTTAGCCTTTGTATTAACTTTTTTCAATTTGATCGAAACATTCATCTTGATCTTAAAATTCCTTGTGCGATAAATAGAAAGTTTCTTATGTACTGCCGATTCTCTGGCAGAAGAAGGTTCTAAAATGTCAGCACTTTTTGTCGTTACTGTGTTCTTACGTTTTTCATCTGTCACGAGGCGGTCCCAGGGTTTGGGTTTGTCCCACTAGTCCAGGACCCAAACCTCAGTGACACAGAATTACAGGAACAGGAACAATAGGGAGCACTTTGAGAATTTCATGGTGATACAATACGGATGAAAATAATCTCTTATGTAGGTATTATCATATATATATTTAAAAGAGTAATTCAAGTTGTTATAAACTTATTTATGAATTTTATAATATTATTTCGGTTTTTCCAAAAATCAATATTCGAATGACAGGTTATTTGTCTTTAGAATGAATCAATGATGGCCAACTAACAAAAATGAAAAAGAAATGGATTATGAAAGAATTAAGAGGTCAAATGAGTATTATTATGAAAGAGGTTTGGACCTCGTCACAATACCCCGCCACCCCAGAGTTTTTTATTTTTATTTTAGTTAAAAACATTTTTTTTTTTGTAATATGGTATGTAAAATTTTGTTATTGGTATCAGAAAACATTAGGTTTATTTAAAAAAAAAGGAGAAATTAAAATAAATAAAAATGAAAAAAATATAGTAAATAGAAGTTAATAATAAAAATATATATAATAAGGGTAATAAAGTTCAAATAGTAAAATAATTAAAATAATGGAAATGCTGAGAAGTCTTTTTAATTTTTAGGTGAACATGTTTATTTACAATGTCAATATACAATTGATTGGATTCCTAGATGCATTCAAATTCATAAATCACACATTCATTCATCATCATTCATAGTCTTATTCCCATTCTTTGGAAATAAAACTCATTTATAAGAAAGAGGAACCTTATATAATATAAAGGTTACTCGTGAAACCAATACAATATAGTGTAGGCTTATTTATACAGTCACTAGCCGCTGATTAGGGTGATTATGTGAGTGTATGTGTATGTGTGGTGAGTGTGTGGTGTGTGATGTGTAAATGTATGTATGTGTATATTTATATACAATTAGTTTTGCCAAAATGGCTAAATGTACCTTAGGTTACGACGTGCCTGTAGCACGTATGTATGTACGTGTATGTACATAGTAAACGTTGTGTTAGAACGTTAAAATAATATAAGTAAGGTAGGTAGGTAATACTATATTAACTATAAGATAATACTGGTTTTGTGACCTAGGCTTGGTTTATAGAGTAATCACATTTGCCGCTCTTTTCAGTGTTAAGAGAATTAAGAGGTCAAATGAGTATTATTATGAAAGAGGTTTGGACCTCGTCACACATCTTGCAGCCATTGTTTCAATTACATTATTTCATTCTTAAGCTGTTCCTGTTGCATCAAGTTGTTTTTCAAGGTTAGTCTTCAGCTGCCTGTGTGGCATGGACGGTATTCTGTGATATGTTTTAGCCTCGTGCCCTAGCACCTACATATGTATGCACCTACATTGTGCAAGCAAGGCACAAAGCATAATATATCCAAACAAGTATAAGGTTAAGGTTTTTGCGCTTACAGTAAGCAAAGAGACAACCCTTCGAGCAACCAACCACCTCCGTTTAAACGGCAAGCATTAGAACGTATCTTTGAACACGCCCATAAGAAGCGTTATGGAAGAACTTACTCATATAAAACCTTCGAGCACACAACCTACTCCGATTATTGTATGTGGGTATCCGATAATGCTACTACTGCTACGGGCTTAGAGAAACAAAATAAATTCAAAATCTTTTGCTATGGGCGACGGGTGAACACATAATATGTCATACAATATTACCGCCTACTCAGTAGACCGGAATTATTTGATGTCCGTTTTGTTCTATCGTAGAATTACATGGACGGCCACTATAAAGCTTGTTCGAATCCAATATGTCATACATACAGTAGAACTAATAGGAGATTTTTCATTTTGTTGTATCTACACTAATATTATAAAGAGGAAAGATTTGAATGTTTGTTTGTTTGTAATGGATAAACTCAAAAAATACTGAACCGATTTTAAAAATTCTTTCGCCTATAGATAGCTACATTATCAGTGAGTAACACGGGCAGTATTTTATTTTTAAAAAAATAGATTTCCCTGCGCAAGATGGTAATAATGTAACCCAAGGTCCAAAAATAAAGAACGGAAATTACGTTGCACATGGAAACTAATAACAAGTCTGTCAAGTAGGTGAGTATGCAGTTGTCTATGGTCAAGAAACACTGCTGTCAATGATTATGAATTACGCTTACTGTTTTTTTTTACCCCCGAACAAAAATAAGGATGTTATAAGTTTAGGGTGTGTATAGTGATACAAGGTAAAAACCGCATACACCGCGTTTGTGACAGTGGTTACACTGACCGATTTAGCTGCGGTTTTTATGTTTGAAATCTGAGGTAAACCGAACGGTTCTTAGCTATAATGGGGGGGGATGGGGGGATGAGGATCGTAGCTTCCAAAAGAATTGACCGATTTTGATGCGGTTTTTGATGTTTGGAAACTGATGTAATCGAGATGGTTCTTAGCTATATGGTGGATGGGGGGAGTTGAGAAAGGGGGGCGGGGGGAGGAAAAGGGGTGAGAATCATAGTTCCCAAACGAATGCACCGATTTTGATGCGGTTTTTTATGTTTGGAAACTGACGTAAGCGAGATGGTTCTTAGCTATATAGGGAAAATTGAGAAAGAAAGGGAAATTAGAAGAGGAGTTAAGGGGTTAAGAATCGTAGCTCCCAAATGAATGGACCGGTTTTGAAGCGGTTTTATTCGGTTTGCAAGGGGGTTGTATAAAATTTTCATCGTTACCATCATCATCATACTTCACCTCAAACATCTGAACGGATTTTGATAAAATTTGGAATGGAGATAGCTTATACCATGTAATAACACATATGATACTTTTCATCATCATCATCCCTCACGCGCGTGAAGCCGCGGGGCGCAGTTAGTCTTAAAATAAATAGTAGAACTAGTTGTGGTTACCCGTTAAAGTTGTCTGTGTGTTGCAAGTAAACAAACGCATAGCTTAAGGAGAGGATCGCCTTATAAAA
Source organism: Alsophila aescularia (assembly GCA_946251855.1). Lineage (NCBI taxonomy): Eukaryota > Metazoa > Arthropoda > Insecta > Lepidoptera > Geometridae > Alsophila > Alsophila aescularia. The sequence continues at coordinate 923,132 of OX276380.1, read as the reverse complement.
ATAAACGAAAATTTGTAAATTTCACAACACAATATTTATTGGCAGAGAAAAAATAAATATTTACAAAAGCTTGCTTTGCCACTAGACACTTACTTACACCTAAGAGCTTACACTAACTTTAGATAGGTAACTTAACGTTGAGTCCACGCTACTAGCTATGCTACTTATGCCTAACTATGTACAACATCTACAAGAGACCCTTGAAGTTACGAATACTGCTAGCGTACTGGAACCCACTTACTGTACAATTGAAAAAATAGTCGTGTTAGTTGTTGACTAATACAGATCTAACAGCTAACACTTACTAAATGAACGATCAGATATGTGTATACACGTTTAGACGACACCACTCAATGGAGATGAAAATAGAAAGTGAGCAAAGAAAGTCGACACAATAAATTACAAAAATTAAATATATTTTTCAGACGCAAATTAAAATGCTGTAACTCGCTGTATGTATCTATACTAACAAAGCATTAAGTAACAAAAAGTCTGTACAACGAAGATGATTAACAACACATAGTCTGGGGCACTTCAAATAAGTTACTGAACAAGAATAATATATTTTTTAATGGTATGTTTGCTCGCGTATCACGTAAACACCACTGGACCGATTGAAATGCGGTTTTCACTAATGGATAGCTTAGCTTTAGACTTAAAATCTGGTATTTTTTTGTTTATTATCTTCATTGTACAGACTTTTAGTTGCTGCTTTGTTTGGCGCTGGAATGCTACAGGATTCCAGCGCCAAACAAAGTTCGTACGTTCGTAAGTACAATATATCACATTTAATTAAAGTTTGTTCAGCCGACAAATGGATTTTATCTATTGCTCGGCTCTTTTTACCGGATTGAGATACAAAGCGCACCACATTTCAAGTCAAAGCGATCTATCCAACCGTGGCATCCGTATTTCAGTCGGTTCAATAATATTCCCGTGATGCGCGAACAAACATGCAGACAGACATGATTTATAAATTTGTTATTTTTTCTTCAGTACCTAGCACATTTCCAATCCTTGACACCATTTATTTTTAAAATTATCTTCATTGTACATACTTTTGGTTACCTAATGCTTTATTATAAGTATAGATAGAATTACATGTATTACATGAAATAAAGAAAAGCGAAATATTAAATAACAGCACAAAATATTGTTAAGTCTACTGACAAGTAATCTGAGGTACAGATATTTTGAATCATTCGCGATATTTTGAATTGAATTTATGTATAAAATACTAATTCGCGCATAAATTAACGTCAAATGTATTTTTGAGTGCCCTCGACGTTTCGATCAAGTTCCGTTGACCGCGGACTCGAGAGAAGAAGCGTCTTTTTAATTTGCGCGAATAGGCCCTTAGGCCTAGTCGGTGATCGGGTGGCGATATATAGCCAACACGCCTCATTGCGCGCATACTGCGCGTGCGCACGCGGCAAGGTACTGGTCTGGTCTTTATAAACTAGATAATTTTCGCAAGTTTATACTTAACCACAAAGCTACTGCAATACAGAGCAACAATGTTGGGGTACACTCTGCAAAGCCTATTGCACACGCTATACAATTACGGCAATAATTGCCGGAAAAAAACTAGCCCATTTCTGAGAGAGCAGATAGTCCGACAAGAATTTAGCGCATACATGCGCGTGCGCGCGCAGTAAGCAACTGGTTAGATACAAAATATTCCATTTGCGATGCAAATCTATAGAATACAAAAGTGCACCTTGGTGAAGTCCTCCGCGAAAATAAACCGTATCCCTAAGATGTAAGGTGCATAGTTGCGTGCAGCGCCGGTCGGTGGGGCGAGCGCGCACTATTTCTTCTTGGGCTTCTTGGGGTTCCGCGAGCGCGACTTGGCCTTGCACAGCGGACAGATGGGCGCGTTGCGGTGTATCTGCTGGTGGCACGACAGGCACGACTTCATGGGCGGCGGCTGCTGCCTGCGGGTGCACAGCGTGCCTACTGTTAGTGCGCTCGTATTGGTTATACTGTTTAATTGGGACTGGTCCGGCCTGCTTTAGTCATTTGTAGTTTTATCAGTATGTGATTGTGAAACGTCTCATTGACACTTTTACGTTTTTGATGTAATTAAAGACACGATTGTTATAGAAAGAAGCTTTAATCATTTAAATATATTATGACTAGCTGTGCCTGCGGCTTTTCTCGAGTGGTCATTTCATTTAAAAGTAGCCCACACATGTTATTCCAGTGTGGGCTACTTTCAAAAGTACCCATTAAGAACAATATACTACAATTCTTCAAAATTAGTTCAGCAGTCTAATAAATGTATATTGCTCGGCATCAAATCATCGGATTAAGACCAAGCTCAAATATTTAAGGGAATATTCCATAAATATGCTGCGCCATCTACAAACAAATGTGCTGCGTTATCTACAAACAAATATGCTGCGTCATCTACAAACAAATATGCTGCGTCATCTACAAACAAATATGCTGCGTCATCTACAAACAAATATGCTGCGTCATCTACAAACAAATATGCTGCGTCATCTACAAACTATGGAACAAATAAGTAAGAAATAGACTCATTTTGTCCGTTAACGTCAAGTTCCATGGAACAAATGGGAAGCACCCCTGCTCTACAGGTCGTATTTTACAACCGCGCTGGACAAAACTTGGTATCCCTCCTCAGACCCGAGATCACTTTATGTTTGCCAATAAAATGAAACTTTGAAGGACTTAAAGGACTCCAAAGGAATTATATTAATGAAAAATATATTATATTACTCCTTTTTTTTCATGTAAGGAAACCCTTGAGGAGGATCTTGAGACACTGGTACATATTTTTTTTCTATATTTTTATTTTATCTTACATATTCTATAAACTAGGAAATACATTAGTTTTTACATTTAAATGAGTTAAATTCGACAAAATCAATTAAAAATCAGGCAGCCATTTCTCGCAGAAAATTTCAACCACAAACTCGGAACTACAAAATTTGTACAGGTCCTACCGATGTCGCTTATTTATTTTAAAAAAAAATACTTATCTATACTGAAGGGTCCTGTATTAATATTATACGATGTTACATCACGAAAAACGTATGAGGGCGACACTAAACATAAGGTCTACTGAAGATCCTGTATTAATATCTTACGATGTTACATCACGAAAAACGTTTGAGGGCGACACTAAACATAAGGTCTACTGAAGATCCTGTATTAATATCTTACGATGTTACATCACGAAAAACGTATGAGGGCGACACTAGACATAAGGTCTACTGAAGGTCCTGTATTAATATTATACGATGTTACATCACGAAAAACGTATGAGGGCGACACTAGACATAAGGTCTACTGAAGGTCCTGTATTAATATTATACGATGTTACATCATGAAAAACGTACTAGGGCGACACTAGACATAAGGTCTACTGAAGGTCCTGTATTAATATCTTACGATGTTACATCACGAAAAACGTATGAGGGCGACACTAGACATAAGGTCTACTGAAGATCCTGTATTAATATCTTACGATGTTACATCACGAAAAACGTATGAGGGCGACACTAAACATAAGGTCTACTGAAGATCCTGTATTAATATCTTACGATGTTACATCACGAAAAACGTATGAGGGCGACACTAAACATAAGGTCTACTGAAGATCCTGTATTAATATCTTACGATGTTACATCACGAAAAACGTATGAGGGCGACACTAGACATAAGGTCTACTGAAGGTCCTGTATTAATATTATACGATGTTACATCACGAAAAACGTATGAGGGCGACACTAGACATAAGGTCTACTGAAGATCCTGTATTAATATCTTACGATGTTACATCACGAAAAACGTATGAGGGCGACACTAAACATAAGGTCTACTGAAGATCCTGTATTAATATCTTACGATGTTACATCACGAAAAACGTATGAGGGCGACACTAGACATAAGGTCTACTGAAGGTCCTGTATTAATATTATACGATGTTACATCACGAAAAACGTATGAGGGCGACACTAGACATAAGGTCTACTGAAGGTCTTGTATTACTATTATACGATGTTACATAATGAAAAACGTACGAGGGCGACACTAGACATAAGGTCTACTGAAGGTCCTGTATTAATATCTTACGATGTTACATCAAGAAAAACGTATGAGGGCGACACTAGACATAAGGTCTACTGAAGGTCTTGTATTACTATTATACGATGTTACATCATGAAAAACGTACGAGGGCGACACTAGACATAAGGTCTACTGAAGGTCCTGTATTAATATCTTACGATGTTACATCAAGAAAAACGTATGAGGGCGACACTAAACATAAGGTCTACTGAAGGTCCTGTATTAATCCTTACGATGTTACATCACGAAAAACGTATGAGGGCGACACTAGACATAAGGTCTACTGAATGTCCTGTATTATTATTATACGATGTTACATCACGAAAAACGTATGAGAGCGACACTAGACATAAGGTCTACTGAAGGTCCTGTATTAATATCTTACGATGTTACATCAAGAAAAACGTATGAGGGCGACACTAAACATAAGGTCTACTGAAGGTCCTGTATTAATCCTTACGATGTTACATCACGAAAAACGTATGAGGGCGACACTAGACATAAGGTCTACTGAAGGTCCTGTATTAATATCTTACGATGTTACATCACGAAAAACGTATGAGGGCGACACTAGACATAAGGTCTCGTATAAGGGACGCCAGGACCGAGGAGGTAAACAAATTTTTTGTCGTCGGGAATTTTTGATTGGGTACCCCCAATCAAAAATTCCCTTCCTCCGATAACGGGCAAAAAGTGGGCTACTGAGATCCGATTTTGATGGTTATTTTTTTTATATGATAGGTACTAACTATAAGTAGGTCTAAAAAAAAATTGGTGACGATCTAACGAGGATCTTCGGCGTGATGAGCAGAATAGCTCCTCAAAATGCAGTAAATTACTCATTTTTAGGATTCTTCCAGTGTAATCAGCTCTTTACCTATTAGGAAAAGAGTGATGGAACCTTGGTTTGTAGTTTTACAATAAGGTCACTAGATGGCGCTACTGTACACCGCTAGATTGTTACAAACAAGTTTGCGCTCGCCAGGTCTACAGTACTGTTCGCAGTACTACTAGTTTTATTGAATAGATCTCTTTAAATAATTTGTTTTTCTCTTTGTTCATGAGATGTTAACTTTTAACTTGTAAAAGTGCAATTTTTTTAAATACTTTGACTTAAATGTAAAGGTCCTCCCTCATAACTAGTTTTTCGGCAATGATTGCCGCAATTGTACAGCCAGCGCAATAGGTTTTGCAGTGTTTACCTGAACATTGTTGCTCTATGATGCAGTAGCTTTGTGGTGTACTAGGAGTACAGTTGCGGAAATGTCTAGTTCGGTTCTGAGGACCTTAGCATAGATTATTTTAACAGGATGGCTAATTGTGAAATTTTAAAGCTACAAATTGAATGTTATAGTTCGCGCAAATTATCTTGAGCTCTCGGAAGATAGCGCGAGGGGCTGCACAGTACGCATATTTTAGGTGTCATAGGGACGCGGAAGTGCACCGAGAAGGGTACCGCCCGCTCGTCCCGCGCCGCACACCCGCTTGTGCCTTGCAGAACCGCGCGTCTGTGTGAGTGTTACGTACGTAAACTGAACACATGCGCGTTGCCGTTCTAAAGTACAGTCGTGAGACGAGTGCGATAATCTTTTGTTATTTTTGTTCTGTTTCCGTTATTAGTTTCTGTTATTGTTGTTTCTTACTGGTACTCGCAGTGTACTGTTACTGTTGTTATTTTCGTTAATCATGCCTCCCGGACGCTCCAATATGAATTAATATATGCTCAAGTATTTAAATTAACTTTTTTTTTATTTCGGTACATAGCTAATTATCCTAATATTTATTTTATTTTACACTTATGGAAAACAAACGGCCTTAATCAACAGAGTTAAAATTGGACATGATGAATACAATAGGCCTTTTTCAGTTTTCGCTTATATATACTAGAATAGTGTCCTCAGCCAAAATAATTATAGTGAAATTTTGAAAAGTCTCGATTAAGTAAATTAAACAAAGTACTCCTAGAAGCGACAATTATGTCTAAATTGTAGTAAACACAAACAAGGAATATTTCCATTTAGCCTCATATTAAAACAGTAGTACTAATAATTAATTAATGCACTTTCACCACTGAACCATAATTATTATTGTTCACTAAAGAAACTGTTATTAATGATCAACTTAAATTCACTATGCCTCATCATAAACAGATCTGAATTTGGTGAATAACGGAACTAAAAAGGTTTCCGACACGTAAAATATATGAATTTCGTCGGTAATTGGTGGAGCAGTGCGGGGTATAAATCTTTAGATAGTTTCGACGGCATAACACACGCAGAGGAGTCATGAATATAATCCTAGACAGAAGATCAGGACAATCAATAACATTTGAAGTAATATTATGCAGAAACGTAAGATCAGCTGCTTCTCTACGTTTAACAAGGGGCAAGAGATGATGGCGCTTACAACTAGCGATATAATCAGGGCTTTGGATTTTGTGTTTAAAATTAATACACCTAAGGAACTTCTTTTGTGTTCTTTCCAACATATTAATATAGACCTCATAACATGGGTTTCAAACCTGAGACACCTATTCCAAATGACTTCTGACCAATTAACAATACAAAATCTTTAATGTTTTAATAGTTTTGAAGTCCTTGGTTATACGAAATAGGAATCCCAGCGATTTCAACGCCTTAGCAGTAATTTTTTCAATGTGTTCATCAAACAATAGCTTGCAATCAATAGTAATACCGAGATCTACCACAGAATTAGTTCTAGTAAGCGCTTGATCATTTATTTTATAAACAAAATGTAAAGGGGACGGAGATCTACTAAATGTTATGCAAGAGCATTTAAGCACATTAAGATCCAGTTTGTTTAATGCACAGTAATTACTAAAGCAATCGAGGTCCTGCCGAAGAAATTGTAAATCATCATTAGAATTAATAACCCTAAAAAATTTCATGTCATCGGCAAATAGCAAGAAATCAGAATGAGAGAAGCACTTATCCACATCATTAATAAATAGTACAAAAAGCAGTGGGCCCAGGATTTACCCCTGTGGAACTCCAGAAGGGATCAGAGACGAGTTTGATGCAAAGCCATTGAGGACTACAGTTTGGCAGCGATTATTAACATACGAGGTAAACCACCTATGCAGATCTCGTCGAATCCCGGAAGCTAAGAGCTTAGCAAGCAAGATCACATGGTCTATCCGATCAAAAGCTTTGCTGTAGTCGGTATAGATTGCATCAAACTGGCCTCCAGCATCCATACCCTCCGTAATAGCATCTGTGAAAGTAATCAGATTACTTGTTGTGGATCTCCCCTTCAGAAAGCCATGTTGTTATGGTTTGAAATAATTCTTGAGAGCAGCACAAATTTGGACATGTATCACCTTCTCGAAAATTTTAGCTAGTATACATAATTTAGATATGGGCCTATAGTTACAAATTTCACGCTTAGAACCCTTTTTATGAATTGGGGTTATAGTTGCGGTTTTCCATATTTTCGGCATTATACCTTCACTAATAGAACTTCTAAACAGAACGCAGATAGGAGCCACCATGCCAGAAGCACAGTTAGTCAATAAATGCGGATGCAATCCATCAGGCCCAGCTGACTTATTACAATCGAGTGTTATCAGGAGTTTCGATATGTTACTTTCAACTATTTCGACGGTGCAGATATCAGAAACAGGACTGGGCAATACAGACGAAAGAGGAGGAGTACAGGCAGATAATTAGAGTTGAAGAAATCAGCAAATGCGTTACTAATGCTACTACCTGAAGTGACATTCTTATCCATGTATGACATTGTTGACGGATATGAGTTGTTTAGTCTATTGCCTTGGACATAGGACCAGAAAGTGTTGGGGTTATTACAAATTGACTTTTCAACTCCATCTATATACTTATTATAGCAATCCTGTTCCACCTTTTTAGCCCTCTCACGAAGTATCTTAAAAGAGTTGCTGTCAGCTTCGTTATGGTAAACCCTCGACTTCCAATGATACTTGTTTTTTTCTCTTAGTAATTTGCGAAGTGCCGGCGAATACCTCGCCGGGTATTTATTAACGTACGTTTAGTACATGTAGGTTCGATTAATTCACCATCATAGTAACCATTTTGAAAATTTCTCAATAATCTGTATATACATATTTGGCACATAGGAGTTCTCGTCGTCGGATTACAAATGACTAAATCTAGCAGACTTTTTCAGCTCAGATATACTTCTGCCACTGGGTAGGTACTATAAAAAACAATAACGATTGTGCACTCAACTGTACCATGCGCTCGGACTAAGTTCAGAGAGCTCAAGATAATTTGCGCGAACTATACCAATAAAGGAATGGTGAATATGTAATATTTTTGACCTTTTTTAAGCTGGTAATTCTAAATGATTTGTGTTAAAATAAAATCCTAAATGTCACTAAGGAAGTTGTTATAGCAAGCGACCAGGGCGCGCGCCCGGACGCTCGCCCATACTAACTATTTTGTAATCTCTGTCAAGACGCCATACATTTTAGCCCGGTCGCGCGCCCGGGTCGCTTCAAATATCAACTGAGGCAGTGTCAACAAGAATACATCTAAAGCCGCATTGAGACAATCAGAGCTCGGTCCGAGTAGACTCGTACGAGTTGGCTTCATACAACTGTACACGGATAGTTGTTTACACGTATCTATACGTTCTCGTACATAACTAGTGTCACACTCACTCTTTACTCGAGTAAGGCGAAGCAAGGGAAGGGTAATGAGTTTAACAGTCCATGTATGTGGGTATGTGGATGTTCCACCATAGCGTCACCCCAATTGGTCTGATTTAGAAAAGCGAGGTGTCAATCGATTCGTCATCATGTTTAGAGTATCATAGGCTAGAGTTTTAAGAGTATACATTTTTGATGTTTTTTATTTGTTTCAACGAGACGCTTGTAAATTTTTAGTAGCCGCCATTTTGTTTTCCTACTAGTAAACGACAATACGGAAGAGTAGAATGCGGTCCGAGTCTACACAGATCGGACACGGTCATCCGAGTGCGCTCGGATTGTGGGTTGCCACAATACGAGTGGCGTCCAAGTAGGTATCCGAGTGCAATCGGACCGAGCAGACTGATCGTGTCAACGCGGCTTTAGTGATGTATAATGAGATGTAGATGTTTGATGTTCCAGTGACAATGTTAATGCGGAAGACCAAGCACAATCATATACGTTACACGTAAATACGGGTTTTCTTTAAAATTAAAGTAATTATTCGTAAAAAAACAATTATTTTTTAATTGGAATGAAAATCTACAATAATGAAATACATTAAAAAAATATTTAAATCGCTCGAAACAATCATGAACAAAACTGTTATTTGTTAAACAATGAAAAATAATGGAAAGGGTATAGAAGGATACAGGCAGCGGACGGAGGAGAAAAACAAAATTAACAGAAGCGAACCTGAGCGAGACCGTAATGAAATCTTGGTCGAGAGCAGACCTGAACGCGGGCGGCGGCGGCGGCGGCTTGCGCGGCGTCGTAAGGAACGGCAGCGGGCGCGCTGCCAGCGAGCCACTCGCGCCGCCCGCGCCACCCGCCGCGCCACCCACCGGGGCGGGGAACCGGCTGCGGACAACGGACACATTTATACATCGTCATTACAGTGATTATTTTTAGGGACAGTGATCAGGTTGGATCTCTAGGCGGGAACTCCATAATTCCTATTATTTATTCTTAATACTCCACGCGTTAGTCGTTGTGTCGTATCGGAAACTGTCGTGTAGTGCGCGCTGGCCCTCTTACAGTTGCGGTACCACTTCCTGCTATGAAATCCACTGATCATCCAGACACATCATGTGCCCAGTCATTTTGCTTACTTGTGCCATAGACGACGGATTCCAGCAGGTCCACCTCAGCCTCCAGCGGGTGGTAGTCCTCTAACCACTAGTGCTATCAGTAATGAGGTTACACTGACTCTGGCGTGATGGGTCTGTCCTCCTCCTCGTGCAGGTCGGGCAGGCGCTCGATCCCGAGGCACTGGCGCCGCAGCAGGTCCACCTCTGCCTCCAGCGGGAGGTAGTCTTCTAACCACTAGTGCTATCAGTAATGAGGTTACAATGACTCCGGCGTGATGGGGCTGCCCTCCTCCTCGTGCAGGTCGGGCAGGCGCTCGATCCCGAGGCACTGCCGCCGCAGCAGGTCCACCTCAGCCTCCAGCGGGCGGTAGTCCTCTAACCACTAGTGCTATGAGTAATGAGGTAACACTGACTCCGGCGTGATGGGGCTGCCCTCCTCCTCGTGCAGGTCGGGCAGGCGCTCAAGCCCGAGGCACTGGCGCCGCAGCAGGTCCACCTCGGCCTTCAGCGGGCGGTAGTCCTCGTGCAGCCGCGACGCCGCCGACAGTTTGCGCGACATGCTCTCCTCCGTCTGCTTTATTACTGTCTCCATCTGGAATCAGTAACATTCACTTATTAGTAAAATGTTCTCGTGATGGCAGCGAGTGATGGAAATTATATATTTTCATACAAACATAGTTTCCTTCCAAGTACAGAGTGCTGTACTTGGAAGCTACCTGTCTCTCTGTCTATTACCTTTCAACAAATGGCTGATCCGATCTTGATGAAATTTGTTATGTAGACAGATTGAACCCTGGGGAAGGACATAGGATACTTTGTAAACGCGATAAAATGTGGACAAAATCTAATCATTTAATTTTTTCAAGAAACAAAAATGGAGCGAGGTTTAGTTTTCACTACAAAATTAAAATTTTGCTTTAATATTGTCAGGAAGTGATGCAGTCCACAGGCAAAGGTGCTTGAGTTTGTATCAGGCGGTAATGGCTTGTAAGCCAAACAAAGATACTATGGGATTTATGACAACATTTAAACCCATTAACAGCCGCTGTACTCAGCCAAAAATAAGAAGTAATTTTTTACACTGTTGAATTTACTTATTGATTGCCGTGGTAGGCCTCCTATGCAAGCAAGAGTCGGCTTGGAGAAGTACCGCAGCTTTGCCAGATATTTACTTATTGATTGCCGTGGTAGGCCTCCTATGCAAGCAAGAGTCGGCTTGGAGAAGTACCGCAGCTTTGCCAGATATTTACTTATTGATTGCCATGGTAGGCCTCCTATGCAAGCAAGAGTCGGCTTGGAGAAGTACCACAGCTTTGCCAGATATTTACTTATTGATTGCCGTGGTAGGCCCACCACGACAATCAATAAGTAAATATCTGGCAAGAGTCGGCTTGGAGAAGTACCACAGATATTTAACTGCAGGCATATTAGCAACCAGTCATGGTAGATGTGGCTACCGTTACGGCAGGCAAGGTCCTTACCATCCGGCAAGCAACCTGCCTCTCTTTTTCAAAAACTGACATTGACAAAAACTGACTTACTTCATTTTTCCTTTGAATCTTTGAGCATATAACTAAATTCATGTGGAGCACTTTAATAAGTATGTATCTGAAAATGAAACAGGATGTACAAAATGTAGCAGTTATTTAGAACAATAAAGCATAATAGTGTAGTTAGCCCACTCACAGTATGGCTCTGCTGTAGCGCTGCCAATCAAAACAAACAATGTTCCAATTGTTGGCATAACATTACCCTCCAACGGCTGCACAAACAAACTCAGGACTCAGCGATACAACACACACTATTTATGGATCTTTTTAACTGGGAGAATGCAATCATTTATGTTATTGATATACATTTATAGATCATGTCACTTCAAATGAAAATAATAACAAGAAATTAGCAAAACAAAACAACATTAATTTATTTTCTTGTCACTAATTTTTCTTAATTATTGGACAAAAACAGTGTACAAAGAAGGACTTAATGCTATGACAGCTTTTTCTACCAGTCATCCTGGTTGTGCAAGAAAGATGTGTATAGGGTGTAATGGTAAATTAATTAGAGTAAGAACTACATACCTCATAAATTATTTATAACAGACTAAAGAAAGGCCAGAATGATCCTCAATTTAAATCTGTACTTGAACATAAATTTGAGCACACATGAATAAAAATATTGATAAAAAAATATGTTTGTCTCATTAATAAAAATAAAGGTAACAGGGATTTCTTTCCATAAAAATCAACACTCAAATCAATACTTGAGTCAAGATTTAAATTGTGGGGTCATTCTGGAATATGGGTGTTGCAAAATGTCTCACTGCATTAATATCTGCATGTATCTGCCGCAGCTCCTCCACGTGGCTCATCTTCTCCTGCTGCAGCAGCTCCATCTCACGCTTGTACTGCGCCAGGCAGCGTCCCTCCTGGTCGCCGCTCCGCACCTCATTCACTATGCTGCGTTTCAGCCGCTCCAAGGTTATAGTTTTATTTCTGAAACATTGCCCAATTCACTCAAATTAACAAAATAAAAACAGGCACCAATTGTTTCTATAAATTAAAAGTGAGCTATTAGAACTTTTACAAGTACTTTGATTTATGTTGAGTTTGCATCAGAAGGAACTTTGGATAACACCATGACAATAGAAGACAATAAAAAAGGACGGAAAGAATGAGAGATAGCGGTAAATGGAGAACAAAATGAAGAAGACGTTCTTGTTTTATTCGCTTAGCAGTTTACTTACCTCACTAAATACCTATTGGTAGGAATGTAGTTGCTATACCGTCGATTTTGGGGAGGGTGGAGGGGATGTAGGAACCCCCCTTTGAAGGAAAAGTTGCACAGCCCCCTCGCCTATCCGAGTTTTTTTTTTCTTTTTTTTCCATCCTTACTTTCAAATTAACTTCTGATGCCATTGATTAATGGTGGGGGCTAGAGGGGGGAGGTGGAGGGCTCCCCCTGGTACCTCTTTCCCCCCACGGAGATGCATAATAGATATTTCAGTTTTAGGTATACTATAAGAAGGCGACCAAACACCCGTATCCACCCACGATTTCGAGTGATCCGTGCGTCCTCGAACGTAGTAAGTGAACGCGCCCCAGTTTAGCCTACCTATCTAATATAGTTTCTAAGTAAGAAAGAGTATGTACCTAGCGTAAAATTAGAATTATTACAAGAGGTAGGTACCTCATTCGTTAATCGTTACATACACTAAAAGTTAAATTTTTATTCGTCTACATTTTATATAGGTATATAGGTAGGGTAAACGAACAATATTTTAATTTTGTACCTACCAACCGTCAAGTATTTTATTGATCCGAGTCCACAGGTGCGAAGGCATTTTGAATCCTGCTATGCAAAACAACTCTCTCACCTGATTTCTTTCATGGCTTCCAATTTATGATATATCTCACGTTCGTTCTCAGCAGTCATTGTATAATTATCTTCCTCAGTAACACAGGCTTTCGACTTATTTTACGAAATATCACAACGCATGAATGCAAACAACACTACCACCACAGACTAGGTAGAGATACTACCACAGACTAGGTAGAGATACTACGCGATAGCCAAAGAGTATATAAATACTACGTCCGATAGCGATAGGAGAAGGAGAGTAATAGTGTTCGTTCTAGGCAACATTGAGTAACATTATTGAAAAATAATAAAAAATAAAATTATGTACGAAAATTGCACAGTGGCCCAATTACAGAACTTGGCTTCAATCAGATTGTCACTTTTTTCATAGCAAAATCGACTCTATCGCAAAGCATTATTGAATTTCACGGCTTGAAACCGTCATGATCAACATTACGTAATCGCAGTGCAGGTTATAGATATGTGATTGATATATATCAGACAGGCGCAACAGCCTAGTAAAAAACTGTTGTATCATTCGTGAGCTAATTTCTATGGTGGCTATCGTTTCTACTTCACTATATGCATGACCTTCTTGCACGCCTTCGCTATGACAGTATGAATATGTGTTCAGTGGCCGTATTACATAACTTGGCTTCAATCGAATTCTCAATATCGCAACCACTAATGCCTTGCGATAGAGTCGAATTTGCTATGAAAAAAGTGATAATCCGATTGTAGCCAAGTTCTGTAATTGGGCCACTGTGGTTTAACTTTGCTTACAAAATTATTATGCAGGTTGCTTTTGTGATAATTACCGTATGCTGTTTGTTTCTACATGAAATAATTAATAGTTTGATTGAGTTTGAAAGTTTTATAAGCAATGATCTATGAAACTTGCGAAATTTGTGGTTTGCGATCTGATAAAGCGATGGGTAAAAATAAACATTTATGGCTAAATTTCCATGGAATAAAGATAGGTAGGTAAGTGGTAAATCTATTCAGTAATCAAAAAAAAAAGTACAAGAAAAATAATGATTTTTCTTTTTTCATTCCTAGTATTCAACAAAATAACATAGCCTTGCTAGCACTAGTGCGTGCCGGTGTTATCGATATTTTTCTAACCCGTTATCCGACATTTGGTTTCTAATCTTATTCTAAGTCCTCCTGCATTCCACGCTATATAATAGTAAACGTAGTAAAAGTATACATTTAGAATATCTAATATCGCGTAGCCTAAAACCGCTTAATCTTCCAATTTTCATTAAAAAAACTTATTTTCAGGTGCAAATACTGGATACAAGTGACCGGTAAATAGGACCTTACATACATACCGATCGAAAAACTGCATGAATTAAATATATCTGTGGCAAACATTTTCGAAACACCGACTGCAAAAAGTAACAACCCATTTTAAAAAAATGGCTACTCCATATCTGCTATTAAAATGACATAAATTGTGTTGTGAACTATATACTGTATTATTTTTGTATGTATTAAAAACCACATGATTAGAAAAATATATTATTATTATAAACCCCACATAAATTAAAATAGTCCTAATACGTATTTTTTCAAAATATCGATCTCGATAAAAATGTACTATGTTTGCAGACATCCTTTTCTGTTTCTCATGTTGGCTAACATGCTCGATATAGAATGTTATTACCTATGGTCATTAGTTTTGTTATGTTGTACTTATTCTCAGCGCACGCTTGAAAAATTCACTAAATCCGTTCCAATATACGTCAGTCCCGTCTCTTCTTACGTAGTATTTATATATTTATATACTCTTTGATATATATTATAGAATCGCACGTATAACCCCCGGTAGACTCGGTGAGACAATATGTTCTCCGTCCGTATGGGGTGTTATCAATCACCAGTCATGACTGGTAGACCAAAAGCGAATTAAAAGTTAGGTATCACTTTGACTGGTAGACCAAATCCGATTAAAAAGTTCTCAATCTCAATATGCCTAACACACAAATATGTCGTATATATCATATGATTTAAATAAAAACTGTGGGAGCTGAAGACCGAGCTCAGTGGCGTACATTTACGAGAGGCAGTGGAAAGATATAGGCTGATGATGAAATAAAACTGACTGGCAGGATTTAATTATCTATCACAGGCTAAAGTCAAAGTCAAAGTAGGTATTTTATTGTAAATAGGCAAAATAGTAGCACTTTACACGTCCAAATTAACATCTCATGAACAAGGAGAAATACATAAAATATTATTAAAAGATCAAATCAATAAAAAAAATGGTAAACTAAGTATTATTTGAGTTTGAAAAGGAAATTTCCCTTTCATGTGCCAACAGAGTTAAATCTCACCCTTGAAAAGGAAATACCCTTATGCTCCCCGATTCAGAACCTTTCGATAGCTATGCACTGCGATTACGTAATGTTGATCATGACGGTTTCAAGCCGTGAAATTCAATAATGCTTTGCGATAGAGTCGATTTTGCTATGAAAAAAGTGACAATCTGATTGAAGCCAAGTTCTGTAATTGGGCCACAGTTGTCGATCTCTTATGTATTATTTATTGTGTGGATTAGGTTTGAAATCGTTCAAATCAATACATTTTTCATTCACTACATCGAATCGAATCGATTCGGTTCGTTATCGAATGATTCTGAATCGGGGGGCTGACTCTACGGTGCTTCGGAAATACGCCCGTTAGAGAAGAGAGCAACAAGAAACTCTACGGGAATGTTTTTTTTTTTCATAATTGTTGTCGTTATATTTTTTTCAAATATCCGTGCCTACATAATAAAACATAATGTAAATTACAAATATAAAAGTGACATTGAGATGTCCCACAATCATCAAACAGTCAAAATGGAAAAAATAAAGTATAAATTCTAACTAGATATTTTGTATAAAACAACGTGACATCATGTCATGATCTTGACATTCATGACATGTTGTAGTCATGAGACACAAGGTACTTTGAAAATTTTATTCACTTAACGTAAACATCGAAGTTATCACTTATTATTATCAAGGAGCTTAGAGATATCAGGCCATGCATTCTTGTCATTAATATAATCATTTACATTGCAATACTCTTTCTTTATGAGATTTTCTTTAACAAAAGTTTTAAATATATGCATTGATAATTGATCAATGCCGTCAGGTAACTTAAGCGTATACTGTTCCCCATATATGAACCACTCTCTTTAACCTAAATCCAGACACTTTCAGTTTATTTTTATTTCTGGTATTAAAATTATGAACATCCCTATTTTTAACAAAGGTATTGATATTCTTCCGAACATACATTATAATATTCATATATATATATTGACAAGCCACTGTATAGAATATTGCTCTCTTTAAAACGTTACCTGAGAGAATCGCGGAATTTCATATTGTATATGAAACGAATTGCTCTCTTCTGCAGCACAAATTAATATTGATTGAATTTCCGCGGCCTTACTCGTACCTCTAGAAAAATGCCATAAGACATATTACTGTGAAAGTAACTAACATATACTAATCTTGCAGTGGCTATATCGCTAAAATGACTAATTTTACGTACTGCATAGGCTGCAGAGCTCAATCTACCAGCTATCAACGATAAGTGAGGACCCCCCCACAAGGACCCCACTGTAATTTTGAATCAACAGTAATACCCAAAAATGTAGTTGACTGCACAAGGTCTACAGGCTCAGTATTTAATAAAATACTTGAATTCGTAGGATTTCCTCTGACATATGGGTAGTGAGAATTTGATACATTTAGTTTTCTTAGGATTTAACTTTAAATTATTAGTACTAGCGTGATTGCCATGTTAAAATCGTCAAAATTATTCAAGGTTCTGTCTATCTTAAAAATAAGAGAAGTATCATCTGCACACAAAACTTGTGGTGATTTTAAAGACTGGGTAGTTGCAATTGGTATTTTTGTAAAAAAATGTTCAAATGCATTGGCAACTTTATGATCTTTGAAAATTAAATTTATTGCTGATGTTTAGGATAAAATTTCGGTCTCGAGGTTTAATTTTGCCGGTTTCGGTATTTATTATTTTCCATGTTGTTTTGATTTTATCTTCAGATTGTATTGTTTTCCTACTCAAATGAAAAAAAAAAATAAGGGGTTTGCTAATAAGAGGAAATGTGATAAACAAGCAGTAGCAAAAAAAACAAGCTGTAGTAAAGTATTTCTTACATGAATATATATCTCATTTACAATATGTATCTACAATATATTAACACTATAGAAAGGAAAAAATAGGTTTTGTTCAACGTCATTAGAATTTACGTTTCTTTTGGTTTTAATAAAATGATATGTATACTGTGTATGCACTTTTTATTGTTACAGTTTGGTCTCAAACTAGCTTTTAATTTATATGAAAATCTAGCATTCTTTATATAGAATTTACTGTAATGGCATTAAGCCTGGTATATATTATGGATCAAGATGAATTCAACACCTTATTTGTGGAAATTGGTTCAGTAGTTTAGGCAAGGATGACGAGATCACAAGGATAATTATTGAGAATATGAGTAGGTCAATCAGTACCTGATATACCTACATTCATTGATACTTAACCTGTGAGATCATATCTTATTCCATTAGAACTATCCACAATTTTTTATTTATTTTTAAGTTAAACGGTTTTATATGTACTAAGACCTAAAAAAATAAAACAAACTCGTGTGATGAGTCGAATTTCTATTACAGGGTATTTGTTTTCTTATTACGCTACTCCCCACTTTTTTTTTATTAGCTTTTAGCACGTATAAAACATATTAACTTTACAAAAAAAACTACATATATTATATTTTGAAGTTTTTAGAATTTTATTTAGTTATTTCTACATTGTACTGTTCTATTTGTCATTTGATACCCATATTAAGGGTATTGTAAAAAGTAAACCACCATTTTTGTGGATTATTTTTTTAACATTTTTTGTGGTGACAGGCATCTTGAATTTGGAATTTTCATAGTGTACTGTATTCTACTAGTTAAGTCCTTTCATTTTATACCCATAAAAAAGGGATTAAAAAAAACGCTGTTTCGTTGTGGTAGACATCTTGGGTTTGGAATTTTCATAATGTACTGTATTTTACTAGTTAAGCCCTTTCATTTGATACCCATATTGACGGGGTTGGAAAAAAATATGATCCGCAATATTGTGGTGGCAGCCATTTTGGATTTACAATGATACTGAATATACATAATGGTTTTGTCATCAGAACTAAAGGTATGTATGTTTTATATATAATTACTGTTATGTTGTTTTTTATTGTAATGTGTTCAATAAAGAGTTATTGTATTGTATTGTATTGTATTGTATTGTATTGTATTGTATTGTATTGTATTGTATTGTATTGTATTGTATTGTATTGTATTGTATTGTATTGTATTGTATTGTATTGTATTGTATTGTATTGTATTGTATTGTATGTACCAAATTTTAGATCAATCGGTTAACGGGATCGAAATAAAATTTCAATCACTAAATTTGACCCAAACAAGGTTGTTGATTTGAGCAAAAATCAACAACCAGCCCCCCCGATTTAGAACCTTTCGATAACGAACCGAATCGATTCGATTCGATATAGTGAATGAAAAATGTATTGAATTGAACGATTTCAAACCGAATCCACAGAATAAATAATACCTAATCGATCGACAACAGTGGCCCAACTACAGAACTTGGTTACAATCGGATTATCACTTTTTTCATACCAATGTCGCTCTATCGCAAGGCATTAGTGGTTGCGATATTGTGAATTCGATTGAAGCCAAGTTATGTGGTCGGGCTGTTATCTAAAGGCAGAAATCAGACAAATTGTCGCACAAACCGCGAAACCATCTTGTAGAATAGTACCTTAAACATATCGAATAGTACCTATAACTTTTTTGTTCTACACAGTGAAAACCACAGAGCACAAATTGTGCTCTCTCCGTAGTAAGAGTCAAGGAAGTTCTATGTAATTACGTACAAATGGAACGATATCTCTCATATAAAAAAGTGGTCTCACCGAAAACGTAATTTAAAAAGAAAATGCGAAAAAAGGAAGTATACGGAGCGCAAGGAAGTTCTATATACTTGCGTACAACTGGAACGACTTCTTCAAAGTAAAAACGGGGTACTCTTTATTTGATTTTGAAAACGAATTAAAAAGAAAAAGAGACAAGGAAGTTAACGGAAGCCGTTATTGTCTCTCTCTTATTTATAGTGCCAATCTCAAGTGACAGCAAGTTTATTTTATAGTCTGTGCGAAAAATGTGAAACGTTGTACGTGAGAGAAAGAGACTTCCCGCTTTCGTGAACGTTTCGGTACGACCACTTTTGTAATAGAGAGATATCATTCCAGTTGTACATATAACTTCCTTGACGGAGCGATGCGGAGGATCGGAAGTCTCTTTCTCTCTCGTACAAAGTTTCAGATTTTTCGCATAGACTATAATAAACTTGCGAAATAATCATTACAAAGACAACTGTACCAGAGAGGTCACATAATTAATATATTTACTTAATACATCCTCTTTGGTGTCAGATTAGATTTTATACACTATTCTGGAAATTAAAGAAGTTCTTGGCTGTGTTCACTTACACGCTCGAATCATCCGTGCGATTATCGCTCGATCATCCGGAGATCGTGAACGACTTTGGACGTCCACATACAACTGACAACTGTCAAGTGTCAGTTTCATACTATTCCTCCCCTTCACTACTATTTTTCGGATGACCCAGGCGAACGCCCGGACGACGCCGTGAACGATTTCGAGTGTAAGCGCGAGTGATCCGTGCGTCCTCGAACGTTTATGTGAACCGGGGCCTGACCACATAACTTAGCTTCAATCGGATTCTCAGTATCGATATCACTAATGCCTTGCGATAGAGTTGAAATTGCTATGAAAAAAGTGATAATCCGATTGTAACCAAGTTATGTAATCGGGCCGCAGGCCCCTTGTCCTGTTTGTTTTTTGAAGTATTTGCTGTCATCTGAGATTGGCAGTCTATATAAGAAAGATACAACAAGGGCTTCCGCTCACGTCCTTGTTCTTTTTTTAATTTTTTAACCGTTTTCAAGGTCAAATAATCGATAGGTTTTCGGCCCCGCTTTTTCTTTGAAGATATCGTTCCTGTTGTACGTATGTACCTACAACTTCCTTGATAAGAGTATACAACACAGATTAAGTATCAGAATCTGTGGTATACAACGAACGAAACGCAGTTGACGAATAAAAAAAATAAAAGAAAGGAAAATGGCCGACAGTGATAGCGGCTTGCTGTCAAAATACTGAATTACCTACATTTTCAACGCGTATGCAAGTTATTATTTATACCAGCTTCGATGCAACACTCTCAGTCGTAGACTGGGTGATTTCAATGAATGTTGACGTTGATGATCCAACAACAATACGCGAAGGTCATTTACACCTTAGCCATTAGCTTCGTGTCGTGCCCACTTGGGCTGTCGAGCAATCTGAGTGTTGAACTCCAGGATGAGCGACGGGGGCGAAGACTCGCCGCCGCCGCGACCCAGGCGGAAAATCAAGAAAATAGTGCTGGCTTCATCCTCGTCCGCCTCAGAATCGGACGACAGTGGTCCCGCCACTTCAACGCGCAAAAAGAGACTCCGGGTAAAACTTCATCGTTCAGCATTTCATGTATGTCGAGCAGCATTTCTTTCGAATCATCCGCTAACCGAGGACAATATTTCAGGTACTCAGTGATGAGGACAGTGATAGCAGCGGCAGCTCTTTGGGGCTCGGGAGCCGCCGGAAGCGCATGCTGCCCAAGCTGCGTGACTCGGATAGCGATAGCGACACCTCGGGCTGGGCCACTGACCACTCGGACGCTCCCAAAGAGTTACAGGCCACTAAAGGCCTCACCACATCTCAAACCACCAAACCCGCTTCAGGCTTTGCTTCAGATAGTTCAGAAGGAAACTCTGACAAGTGTTCCATCTGTCTCATGCGTTTCACCGACCAGCAAGTTGGCACTCCTCAAAGTTGTGAGCACATATTCTGCCTGGATTGCATCACAGAGTGGTCCAGAAATGTAAACACTTGCCCGGTGGATCGCATGACGTTTGATTTCATTGTGGTGCGTGTGTGTGCGGGTGGCCGAGTGCTGTGCACACAGCCGGTGCAGGTAGTGGAACGTGTGCCCTCCATGGAAATGCTAGTTGTGGAGGATCCCACTTCATGTGAGGTTAGTACAGTGCTCTACACTAATACAAAGATCAAATTTAAATAGAGTATAACATTGTAAAGTCTTATCACGTCTGTACAGATCTGTGGCAGTGCAAACAGTGAAGATACCATGCTGTTGTGTGATGGATGTGATCTTGGATTTCACATGGAATGTCTGACACCACCGATGACTCAGGTTTGTGTACCTTTTTTTTTCTATGAATGAGAATGACTTAAATTCTTTATTTATGTATTTATGAATGCACACACTTACAATAGGCTTATGTCTAAAGACTTGAACCCATAACAAGGGTCTAACAAATATTCATGATATACTTCTTAACTTCTTATTCAAATTTATTAATATTAAAATAACAATAAAAGAGCCATTTTCCTTGGTTTGTCATTTGACTAATGTCAAACTGTTGATTTTGGATGTAATCTTCCAAAATCAACAGTTAAGAATTAAAGAGGCCCTTTATAATTGTCATAATCTTGGTTTAAATGTAGTATTGACCTGGATTCCTGGTCATGTGGGCATCCCAGGTAATGAAACTGCTGACTCATGTGCCAAACAAGCTGCTTTACTCGGAAATAGGGACCATTTCAAAATATACTCCCACGATCTTGCCTCTAATTGTCAACAACAGATGAGTAAATACTGGAATTCACTTTGCCAAATTTCCAAAGAGGTGAAAGGTAAATTTTATGGTCAACTACAACCTTCTATTCCTCCGAAACCTTGGTTTTATAAATTTAAAAATAAAAATAAGTTGACTACTTCAGTCATATGTCGCTTGCAGTTGGGTCATGATTGCACTCCAGTGTTCCTTGCAAAAATTTGAGTCCGTGATCACTCACTTTGCGAATGTGGTCTAGATGAGGGCACAACTGATCATAATATATTCTTTAATTGTTCAAGTCTACACTATTCCTTATATGATAGGTTACCTCCTGAAATTCCCCGACCTACTAACTTTACTCACCTCCTATCACTTGCATTTACTCCATTTGTTAATATATTAGCAAAATTTATTGAAATTAACAAAATTAAATTGTAACAAGAGTAACATAATTTATATGATATTATTATTAAATTTTATTAATCCACATTTTTTTTTTTTTTTTTTTCGTGTGTATTATATGTATGTAGTATTGTGTATACCCTGCGTTGTTTCAGAAATAATCAAGCTCAGAAGAAAAATAAACCTTTTTTTTTCTTTTTAAATTACTGATCATTGAATCTACACTACATCACCGATCAACCTCCTTTGTGTATCTTCTACTCTATCCACGCGACATTGGCAAAATTGTGGCAACAATCTTCCCAGAAATTAATCCTTGTTATAAGTGACACTATTTGTTGGTGAATTATTTTACAGGTGTAAGATTTTTCAAAATACAAATAATGCAGTTTCAGTTATTATCAAAATCGGCCTTACCTCCTTTGAGCATTATTTGCTATTTTAAATAGTTTTGGATTTGGCCATACAAGCCCAATTGAAAAATTAATTAGTATATTGTTTGTGGAAACTTGTAAGCTACATTAGAAGTAAGGTCTCCTTATACTATATACCATGTCTATGTGTTCCCATGTCAATATTAGTTATTTAGTGTACATGTTGATTATTGTCTTTTCTTTTACAAATTTCCATAATGTTTCTACATACTATTATAATAATCTCTAATGGATGTTATGGATGGGACAGTAACATAAATTAAATACCTTTCCAGAATGCCTTTCGACCAAAGAGAATTAGATAAACTTTTTAATAAAAAAAAAACTGTATAGGTTTTTCAAGGGCCTCTGAGGCAAACATGTTAAATGTTATAGTTAAAGGAAAATTAATTGTTCTTAGTTTCCTTGGGCTCGATTTTGAGTATAATACGAAGAGCATTTTTTTTTTTTTTGGGGAAAATTGATAATTAAATTATTACTTTTTGCATTTTTGTCTTTTATAACTCGTAACCAATAACTGTTAAATAACTTGAAATTTGTAATTTACATTTTCTATGGAGTTGAACTTGCCATATTATTTTTTTCAGGAAGTATTTTTTTATAACTTGTTTTTTTGATCATTTATATAAGTTTTGAGTTGGCTATAGAAACGAGGGGCAGGAGTTGTGGGGGAGGGAGGTGGAGGGCTACCCCTCCTTTCCCACGGCAACGCTTAGAAACGAGGGGCCCCCATCTCGAATAAGAATAAGAATAATCTTATTCTTATTCGAGATGGGGGCGGTAAGGCCTGCACTGACGTCCCCACGCTTTTTTTAAATTTTTTTTTTTTTAAATTTACACTATTCAAATTTATTTTCTATTTTTTAGTTTGGTTTTCTATATAAAGCATGTTTTTTAGTTTTTTTAACTATTATTTATTTTCTACTTTTTTTTTCTTTTTTTTTTTTCAATTATTGCATTGTCAGCGGTCTTTGACAGGTGTGCAAAATTTGAATGAAATCTGACCGTTTAAAGTGGGTCAAAATAGCGTCCAAAGGAGTCGGTTACAAACATAAAAACATACAAGTGAAGCTAATATAAAGCGTATAAATAGCAGCAATATAAGACTTGATCTTAATTAGACTCCAATGCAGGAGAGCTGGAAAGATCCCGTCAAGCCCCGCGGCTTTGAATGGTTGGAAGGTGCTTACCGCCCACGGAAGTGCTTCTTCCGTGACGATTGAATTTGCAAACTTCCAGTCACTTCTTGAAGTTTCATTTGATGTCGGAGTTTCCCAAACGACTTCATTGTCTAGTATACAGTCTGGGAAATGGGTTTTAAGTAGGAGTTCAAATTGCTCCTGATCTGATGTGGTATATGTACCATCTGGTTTCTTTAGAGTACCAAGTCTTACCTTTGTATCATTGGAAACCAGTTTTCGCAATCTTGCGGTTTCGCTTTCCGATTGGATCGAGCTATTGTATTTTTTCCACGAACTGTTCCGACTTTTGCTTACCTCTACTTTGAGTTGGTGTCGAGTTTTCCTGTACTCTTGCCAATCTACCTCCAGGTTGGTATTCGTGGCTCTGTTGAAATGGTGCCTCGTTTTCTTCCTCAGTTTACCGAGTTCCTTGTTCCACCATCTATCTTTTTTAAGCAATATTTTGCTGGTTTCCGTTTTTAGAGGACATGATTGTTCGTAGATTCCTTTCAGAATGCTTACTACACACTGTATGGTGTCTTCTATCTCCTGTTATCAATTAATATACCACTACAGGAGCGTTTCCAATTCTTACACCTTTCCAATCCTCGACACTTGCCCTCCTCAGAAACACTTCAATTGAAGATGCCTGTGCATTACACACAATTTTCCAGCAAATCATTTACTCTGCAAATAAAGTCCACTACTTGTCCTCTCTGACTTAAAACTGTGTTACTTTGTTTGTCTTATTACATTGAATACTGTGCATGTATATATATATATATATATATATGTGTATATATTAGTATATTGTATATATTTAGTATGTTGTTTATTATTTTTTGTTATTTATGTATTATTTTTATAAATATTGATACAATCATATTTTTGTTAAGTATTTTTTTATTTTATTGTGTTCCTGATACTATTACTTTTAAGTTGTTTATTTTACTGTCACTACCGTCTACTCTTTTTCAATCTTTTTTAGTTCATCCAAAGGATGTCTGTAAGAGATTGCTGTAAGCGATAAGACCGCCGATTGTTTTATTGCAATATCTATTATTTTTTTGTGATTTATGCACAATGTACGATTTACTTTTAACTGGTATGCAATAAAGAGTATCTATCTACAGTTAATTAAAATGGGTATTTACTAGAGATGCGCCGAACATGGACTTCTAAACCGAACCGAATAACGAACATTGTTCGGTTCAGCGATTACCGAACCGAATGTTCGCCCAAACTATTCGATTCTATTTAGGGGCGCTTTGCCGCACTAAACACGTTTGAACAGTACATGTCCGCGAGGACGAGGAAAAGGAGGCTCATAATTTGAAAACTGATATCTTTTTAAGATTGGCATCATCACTCGTGCTCTGTCTTTACATTTCAGTCAAAAATAAGTGTTTTTCGTATGATTATGTAATCAATGAATCGTTCGAAACTAAGCCCAATTATTTACCCCCCCCCCCCCCCAATCGTACACGTCAAATTGAAATAACTTATAAAATAAATAAGAAAAAAAAATCGCCCTCGCTCCGCTCGCGCTTATTTACTAGGAGTTTTTATTTTTATTCATATGATTTGAAATAATATTATGTTAAATGTTTACACTAATACAAATACCTCAACATTTCACGATCGATATGCTCGAGCTTTATGATAAATCTATCCTTTTGACATCATGTTTTAATTTTACACTTCAAGAAACAAAAAAATAAAATAAGAAATAGCTAAAAAAACGCACTCGCTGCGCTCGCAGGCACTTTATTATGATCCTATCCTTTTAACATGATTTGAAACGATGTTTTCATTGCACTGATAGAATTGTTTTTTTTATTTGAAAGACAAAAACGGGAGTTACGTCTAGCAGTTGAATTATTCCAACTATAGTTTCAGCCACATCCGGTGTCTTTCCCAAGAGGAGTGCGGAACGCTCGCAAACATGTCTCGCCTTGCATCCACACTCGTGTTGGTTGAGAAAGACGTTAGAGCAACACGCTAGGCCCGCACGGGTCCGCAGGCCCGTGTTGCGCAACCCCAAGAATGTCCTACGGATGTGGTTAAAACTATAGTTGGAATCACTCAACCTACCCGCTCAATGCCCCCGCTATAAAATAACCAATATTGTAAATACACTCCGATCACGTGACCATGACATCATCGCGGCAAGACGGCAAAATGGCGCGAAAATATTGTTGCCGCGCACTTATTTTCCGTTCCTTCCTCAACGGTTTGGCGGATCCGTACAAAACTTGGCCTGTGATACGCTGAATATATGTAGCCACTGACAAACCGAACGTAAGTTTTATGAAATTATTCGTGGAAAAATGATGAAGCCAAAAATGGGAGTAGTTTCAGAAAAAAAATGTATTTTGGAAACGAAATCGATGACGTACTGTTTTTTTGTTTTATTTAAATACTAGATGAACCAAGCTATCCGTTAACATTAAAACATCAACACAGTTTAGTACAAAAAGTGACCAGAATATTTTCGGTTTTATTTAAAAAAAAAAAAAACTTCTTTAGTGTCTTTACGTATAATATATATATCCTTTTGAAGAGAGAAACACACTTATTCGATAATATATGCGAGATTACATTTAAATCGATTTTAGTAGATCAAACCGTTAAAATTAACTTCCATGTTTGTTTTTTTTGGTTGCTCTAGCGACCAAGGGGGATTTGCCGTTTTGGATTTTGGTTGCTACAGCGCCAAAGGGGATTCAGCGAGTAGATGTAACTTCCATTTTCCATTTTTTATAATGTATGTAAATGTTAGTTTTCATAATAATATTTAAAGTTTTTAGAATGCAAATCATGTTTTTTTTTTTAGAATCGATCTCTAAGTTTCTTTGATTATTTTCCCGTATCCTAAATACATCTCTTACTCGCAATCCATCTTACAAAACCCGAACACTATTGAACACTTTATGGAAGAGCATGTGTATATAAAAAAATAATGTAAACAATGGTTTATAATTTAGTACGCCTCTCATTTTATTTACAGATTCCAATAAACCAGTGGCTCTGCCCAAGTTGTGACGACAGATTCGACGGTTTCGATGTCGTACAAATGTACGACGAACTGTTCTCCGACGTGTCCGAGGAGCGACCGTCCACGTCATCCAGGAGGCGGGCGGCTCGGCCTCCGCGCGCCACACGGACCGCGTCCGCTGAGGAGCCCTCCACATCCGCCAGGGGCTCCGGGAATCACAGCATAGAGCTTCCTTCCACCTCGAGCGGCACCACTAGATCCTCGCGAGTCTCCAGCGGGCGGTGGAGCGGCACCGCGCGCCGCGCGCACCGCAGGAAGTACAAGCGGAGGAGCACGCGAACAGTCATCATCGAGTATGAGCTGGAGGAGAACGGGAAACGTCCCGTCACCAAGAGGGTCAAAAGGAGAGTCAAGAAGAGAAAAGTGAGTATCTAACTTGGACTCGCCGGGCCGCAGTGACTCCTCCTATACATTCTATTGAATTCGAAATTTTCATTCTCCATCGCAAAATTAACTAACTTCAGCATCAAATTATTCATTGTATATTGTAGCCGGCTATACTATATTGCAACAAATCCAATACTTAAAATTATAAACTGACAAGGGGACGTTGTTTCCCCGAAATTGTTCACAAATGCATTGGAGGATATGTATATATAAGACTGGACCGGAAAGGACGTGGCATAAACATCAATGGCGAGCACATCTCACACTTGAGATTTGCAGAAGAATACAGCTGGGCTGGCAGCATTTGGAAGACTTCGTAGAGTATTTTCGTCACCAATCCCCTAATGCCTAAAAACTAAAGTCTTCAACCAGTGCGTCCTATCTGTATGACTTACGGAGGTGAGACGTGGACTCTCACGGTACGACTAGTTCACCAATTCGAAGTCGCTCAGCAGGCTATGGAAAGGACTATGCTCGGCGTAAGTTATCGACATAGACTATAGAATTAGCAGGCTGAAGAGGCAGTGGGCTGGTCATATTTGTCGAAGGACCGATAACCGGGTAGACGTGTTCTTGAGTGGAGAACGCGACTCGGCAAACGAAATGTAGGACGCACTCCGGCTAGGTGGAGCGAAGACATATGCAAGATGGATGGCGGCGGTTAGAAAATAAGAGCCGAAGATCGGGCTCAGTGGCGTGCTTTGGGAGAGGCCTGAGTCCAGCAGTGGACTGATGCGGGCTGATGATGATGATGACACGAACAAGATGAAGACAATCAAATCTATCAATGTTATAAAATCAATAAATTATTTTGTAACTAGCTGTGCCCGCGGCTTCGCACGCGTGGTCATAGTACTCTATGTGCTATTCCAAGACCTAAAATACCAATACACCAACATTTGATCAAAATTCCTTCAGCCGTCAAAAAGTTTTTTATCGATTGCTTGACTTCTTCTCCTCGGATTGAGATACCAAGTACACCAGTTTTTAAGTCAAACCCTAAGCTATCCAACAGTGAAAACCCGCATTACTATCGGTGCAGTTATATTCTTGTTCAGTAGTTTATTTTAAGTACCCTGGACAATTTATTTTAAATTATTTTCTTTGTACAGACTTTTTCGTTCTTATTGCTTTATTATGAGTATAGATTATAAAGTAAAGTCTCGATAATCTATACAATCACTAATCCAGTGAAAGTGGCAATCTGGACTGGCTATGCGATGATATTACGGGGTAATTGATTGCCAATAGCTGAAGCAAAAATTGTTATTGTTTTGGTGAAAATACGTTTTTTTGCCAACTGAGATGCCAGCGTACAAGTAAGCGCGGTAATCATACCGATAAACAAGCACAAGTAAGCGCGGTAATCATACCGATAAACAAGCACAAATTAAAAACATAAATAACCCTGACCCTCCATTACAAAAAAAAAAACCCCTCCTCCCTTCCCTCATTATAAGAACCATCTCGATTACCTCAGTCTTGAAACATTGAAAACCGCACCTAAATCGGTCCATTCGTTTGGAAGCTACGGCCCTCGTCCCTCTCACTCCTCGGCCTCTTCCCCCCATTATGGCTAAGAACCATCTCCATCACATCAGCTTTCAAACAGAAAAAAAACCGCATAAAAATTGGTTCATTCGTTTGGGAGCTACGATGCCACAGACAGACACACACCACACAGTGACACACACCCTAAACTTATAGCACCCGTCTCGTTGTTTTACCAACTATTTCTTTTCAATACCTCGATAAGGGCTTGGTTTTTGCCCTGATTATTGAGGCTCTACTAAACTTAGAGCTTGAAAAAAAAAACATACCACCTGCTCGACAATGTCCAATTATATATCATACAATCTCAACGTAAAGCAAAGCATTATATTCCAAGGGAAATAATGTGATTTGGAACGTTAAAATTCGAATGAAAACTCGGGCAGATACGGGCATTGTAAAGAGATATAATTCGAAAATCGAACTGGCCACCATAGGCAGAACACAAAAAAACGAGCGAGCCTTACAGTGGTCGCATCTGATACAAGCTTGTTTTATCATCTCTGTTCAAGCTCTGTTTTATTTATCTTCGCTGTTCAATCTCTGTTTTATTTATCATCGCTATTCAACCTCTGTTTTATTCATCATCGCAATTCAACCTCTGTTTTATTCATAATGGCTGTTCAAGCTCTGTTTTATTGATCATCGCTATTCAACCTCTGTTTTATTCATAATGGCTGTTCAAGCTCTGTTTTATTGATCATCGCAATTCAACCTCTGTTTTATTCATAATGGCTGTTCAAGCTCTGTTTTATTGATCATCGCTATTCAACCTCTGTTTTATTCATCATCGCTGTTCAAGCTCTGTTTTATTGATCATCGCTATTCAACCTCTGTTTTATTCATAATGGCTGTTCAAGCTCTGTTTTATTGATCATCGCAATTCAACCTCTGTTTTATTCATAATGGCTGTTCAAGCTCTGTTTTATTGATCATCGCTATTCAACCTCTGTTTTATTCATAATGGCTGTTCAAGCTCTGTTTTATTGATCATCGCTATTCAACCTCTGTTTTATTCATAATGGCTGTTCAAGCTCTGTTTTATTGATCATCGCAATTCAACCTCTGTTTTATTCATAATGGCTGTTCAAGCTCTGTTTTATTGATCATCGCTATTCAACCTCTGTTTTATTCATAATGGCTGTTCAAGCTCTGTTTTATTGATCATCGCTATTCAACCTCTGTTTTATTCATCATCGCTGTTCAAGCTCTGTTTAATTCATCATCGCTGTTCAAGCTCTGTTTAATTCATCATCGCTGTTCAAGCTCTGTTTAATTCATCATCGCTGTTCAAGCTCTATTTTATTCATCATCGCTGTTCAAGCTCTGTTTTATCATAAATGAGCTAGCACCGCGCGCGCTCATTGTTATACTTTTCACGAAATTACTCCCATAGATATCAGGATAGCGAGAGGAATGATGTAAGACAAAAACGAGCGAGCCTTACAGTGGTCGCATATGATGAAATCTCACCTTGGTAATAAGCAACATTAACATACACGGGCTAGAACATGTTAATGTTAAATAATAAAAGCCCAAATGACATTGATTCTTCCCCTTCTTCTTTCGCCTTAGTGGAGTAGTGCGAGGGCTACTCCCTTCGCCCTTCGCCTTATGCCTTTTCGACTTTTCATCTTTGACTCCGACTTTCACCGTCCCCTCACCCTCACAATACTTTTTTCCATCTAACCGACCTTCCCCTCACATCTACCAACCCTCCCCCAATTTTCCCCAAACCTCCCCCGACTTATCCCAGCCTCCTGTTACTCTGTTACACACTGGCAGCAATTTGGTCATTTTACTCTTTAAACTAAACTAGACTGAATTTCTTCAAATGTAATTTAAACCTTGTCGACTTTGTAACAAGGTCTTTTTACCCCTGGAAAGCGAGAGGAAATATGTTACACATCAAAAACGAGTGAGCCTTACACTAGTCGCCTATGATGTAATGTGTAATATCTGCTCAAGCTCTGTTTTATCGTCGCTGTTCAAGCTTTGTTTTATCATATACTATCGACCGCGACTTGGTCCGCGCGGACTTCAGTTTATCGCGAAAAAAGCACCTGTGTTCATCTAGGATATCAAAACCAAAGCAAAAGTATAGCACCAACGCTCTTGGTGCTTTATGTAAAAAGCACCTGTGTTCATCTAGGATATCAAAACCAAAGCTAAAGTATAGCACCAACGCTCTTGATGCTTTATGTAAAAAGCACCTGTGTTCATCTAGGATATCAAAACCAAAGCTAAAGTATAGCACCAACGCTCATGATGCTTTATGTAAAAAGCACCTGTGTTCATCTAGGATATCAAAACCAAAGCTAAAGTATAGCACCAACGCTCTTGATGCTTTATGTAAAAAGCACCTGTGTTCATCTAGGATATCAAAACCAAAGCAAAAGTATAGCACCAACGCTCTTGATGCTTTATGTAAAAAGCACCTGTGTTCATCTAGGATATCAAAACCAAAGCAAAAGTATAGCACCAACGCTCTTGATGCTTTATGTAAAAAGCACCTGTGTTCATCTAGGATATCAAAACCAAAGCAAAAGTATAGCACCAACGCTCTTGATGCTTTATGTAAAAAGCACCTGTGTTCATCTAGGATATCAAAACCAAAGCAAAAGTATAGCACCAACACTCTTGATGCTTTATGTAAAAAGCACCTGTGTTCATCTAGGATATCAAAACCAAAGCTAAAGTATAGCACCAACGCTCTTGATGCTTTATGACAGACTTGTTATTATTTCGTTTCTAGGTAACGGAAATATATTTAGCAAAGGTAATAATAGCCTGCAAAACAATTGTAATCTCTTTGTTACATTAAGTTTCAAGTTACAGTAGTTTTTTTTGTATTTTGTTTTGCAGTTAATAAACATATTTTCATATTATTATTTTTAAAGTAGTTGCATATGTGTAACATCTGACATCTCACCTTGGTACTAACTTACTAAGCAGTGAATAATGGTCAGTGAATCGAAAATAAGTCCACACGCTAGAAAATAAGTCCAAATCCTAGTAAACTTTTTGGAAAAAGAGCGCTTTGAGAGATTTGCCGATGACATAGTTCTAATGGCGGAGTCGCTGCAAAACTTGCAAAGTATGCTGACCAATATAGATGACGCTTCTCGACGCATCGGTCTCGCTTTCTTCGCTTTTTCTCTTCTCGCTTGATCGGTCTCGGAATGAACATAGATAAGACCAAGATCATCTCTAACGATCTTGTTAACCCGGAACCGATTGCAGTCAATAGTGTACATCTTGAAGAAAAAGAAAGAACAACTTTGAGAAGAAAGCCAACAGAAGTGAAAAATATTAAATAAAATATTAAATTTCCAAAGATCACGAAGTTGCCAATGCATTTGAAGATTTCTTTACAAAAATACCAATAGTTACTACCCAGTCTTTAAAATCTTCCTCAGTTGAGGCTTGTTGTATGCTCTCAAGCAACGTTGAAAAGTGTGATGTTACATTTAAATTTAAACATATTAATGTTAATTCGATTGTTAAGATATTTAAATTGCTTAACATAAAAAATACAGAGGATCTCTGGGGAATATCTACTATAATTTTAAGTTCCATTATTGGTATAATTGCTCCATACTTAGTAATTATTTTTAATAATTGTGTTGATGAAGGAGTTTTTCCCGACATAATGAAAAATAGTAAACTTATTCTCTTATTCAAGTCTGGCAGTAAAAATGATCCGACTTAATACAGACCCATTTCTATACTTCCCGCTCTAAGTAAAATTTTTGAGAAAGTAATATTAAATCAGTTATTAACACATTTCAATCTCAATGGTCTGTTTCATAATGAACAATATGGCTTCACTAAAGGCCGTTCAACGACAGACGCAGGCACAGGGCTCTTAAAGCATATATTCAATGCTTAGGAGGAGTCACAGGACGCAATTGGCGTTTTCTGTGATTTATCCCAAAGCATTTGTCTGCGTTTGCCACGAAACATTAATTTTTAAATTGAATCATTACGGAGTTAATGGGAAAGCTCTCGATCTTTTATCCTCGTATCTTAGCAATAGAATCCAAAAAGTAGATGTAAATGGTGCGAGGTCATCAGGATCTCTCATTACAATGGGAGTCCCACAGGGTTCAATACTTGGGCCATTCTTGTTCTTGGTTTACATTAACGATCTTCCCTTTTTCATAAAGAACTTATGTGATATTGTTTTGTTTGCAGATGATACTTCTCTAATTTTTAAGATTAACAGAACCTTGAATAATTTTAACGACGTTAACAAGGCAATCGCGCTAGTTCTTAGTTGGTTTACAACTAACAATTTAATGTTAAATCCTATGAAAACTAAATGTATCAAATTTTCACTACCCAATGTCAGAGGGGTTCCTACGAATTCAAGTATTTTAATAAATAGTGAGCCTGTAGACCTTGTGCAGTCAACCAAATTTTTGGGTATTACTGTAGATTCAAAATTACAGTGGGGTCCTCACATATCGTTGTTAGCTGGTAGATTGAGCTCTGCAGCCTATGCAGTACGTAAAATTAGACAGTTTACCGATATAGCTACTGCAAGATTAGTATATTTTAGTTACTTTCACAGTATTATGTCATATGGCATTTTGCTGTGGGGTAAGGCCGCGGAAATTCAATCAATATTTGTGCTACAGAAGAGAGCAATTCGTTCCATTTACAATATGAAATCCCGAGATTCTCTTAGGGAACGTTTTAAAGAGATCAATATTCTTACAGTGGCTTGTCAATATATATATGAAAATATAATGTATATTCGGAAGAATATCAATACCTTTGTTAAAAATAGGGATGTTCATAATTTTAATACTAGAAATAAAAATAAACTAAAAGTGTCTGGATTTCGGTTAAAGAAAGTTAGTGGTTCATATATGGGGAACTGTATACGATTTTTTAATAAGTTACCTGACGGCATTGATCAATTACCAATGCATAGGTTTAAAACTTTTGTTAAAGTAAATCTCATAAAGAAAGCGTGTTACAATGTAAATGATTATATTATGGACAGAAATGCATGGCCTGATGTCTCCAAGGTCCATGATAATAATAAGTGATAGCTTCGATGTTAACGTTAAGTGAATGAAATGTTCAAAGTACTTTGTGAGATGTCTCAAACAAACCATGAGATCACATTGTTTTATACAACATAATTATCGAGTTAGAAGTTTTTACCTTATTTTTTCCAGTATGATTGTTTGATATTTGTGGGATATCTCATTGTCACTTTTACCTTTTATATTTGTAGTTTACATGTTTTGTTATAATTGTGACATTTGAAAAAAATATAAAGAATGAACAAATATGGAAAAAATACATCCCCGTAGAATTACTTGGTGCTCTCTTCTCTAACGGGCGTATTTCCGAAGCACCGGTAGAGTCAGAAGGGTATTTCCTTTTCCAGTGTGAGATTTAACTCTGTTGGCACATGAAAGGGAAATTTCCTTTTCAAACTCAAAGAATACTTAGTTTATCTAAATTTGGATTGATTTGATCTTTTTATAATATTTTATGTATATCTCTTTGTTCAGGAGATGTTAATGTTGACTTGTAAAAGTGCTATTATGTTTGCCTATTTACAATAAAATACTTTGACTTTGACTTTAATAAAAAATTTGAAAGGTAAAATTATGTTATATTGTCATGCAGTGAAGATGTCGTGATATTGACAACTACTGCCGTATTTTTTTAAATAAGCGTAACTAAAGCGTAACATAACTTGAACATAAGCAGTACAATGTCGTGATATTGACAACTACTGCCGTATTTTTTTAAATAAGCGTAACTAAAGCGTAACATAACTTGAACATAAGCAGTACAATGTCGTGATATTGACAACTACTGCCGTATTTTTTTAAATAAGCGTAACTAAAGCGTAACATAACTTGAACATAAGCAGTACAATGTCGTGATATTGACAACTACTGCCGTATTTTTTTAAATAAGCGTAACTAAAGCGTAACATAACTTGAACATAAGCAGTACAATGGCGGGTTTTCGAATGATGTCCAAGTTGAATCGGTTTTCAATCCGATCAGTTTCAATATTGTTGTCTGTGGCGCGAGAATTAAGTTCAATTTTTCAATTGTTAAAGATCGCGAGTTGTTTGATAACTGTCACCTTTTCTCATTGCAGACTAAAAAGCGTGCGCCGCGCACGGCGGCGCGCCGCACGCACGTGCGCGAGAGCGTGCGCGCTAAGCTGGCGACGCTGCGCCCCGAGCGCGCCGCCGCGCGGCCGGCGGGCGCGGGCGGCGCGCTGGCGGACCGCCGCGCGCGCGCTGGCGTCCCCGCGCTCAGCCTGTTCGGCTCCGCGCGAGACCTGCACTACTTCTCGGACGACGAGCATGACGCCTCGGAGGGCGCCAGCGCCGCCGTCGCCGCGCGCCCTGCGCCGCCCTCCTTCGCCGCCTACCGACAGGTTCCTGCCGTTTTTTTGACTTTTGGATGACTTCATCGAATCATATGAAAGTCAAATTATTACGACGTTAACGTGATTAGGAAGTTCGGGCGGTTGGGACCTTCTTAATGTTGGTTCTATACGGTTTCTAACGTTTTGTTTAGCTTTATCTGTATTTTTTTTTATTCGTTCTTTCCGATTAATATTTTAGTGTCCGTTCCAGGCGCGGAGGAAGATGGTCTCGATTCCGTCGCCGACGCACGCGGAGGCCGCGCCCGACATCCTGTCGACCATCCTGGAGAGTCAGGCGCTGCTGCACTCGAAGCACTCCGTGGTGTCCGTCACGGCGGCCGGAGAACTGGACATCAAGCCGCGCGCGCCGCGGAAGGGCCGCCTCGACCTGAGTGAGGGGGCCGAGGGAGCCGCGCGCAAGGCGCCCTCCTACCCGGGGCAGCCGCGCGGCGGCGGCGGCTGGGGCGGTGGCTACCGGTACCCGCGCGACCAGGCGCCCGACGGCTACGGGCGCGGCGAGCGCGACAACGGGTACGGCGGCGGTGGCTACCGCGGCCGCGGGCACGCGCCGTACCAGAGCGACGGCGCGCGCCGCGGCGACGATTCGTTCGACAACTATGACAACAGGAGACCGCACCAGTATTCGCAGAACGACGACTCGCAGTTCGATCGCAACAGGAGGCGGTCGTTCGAGTCGCAGCGGCGCGGCGAGGAGCGCGGGCGGCGCGGCGGGCCCGCATGGCAGCCCTACGCCGCGCGGCCTGACGCGCCGCACCGGCACTCGTTCGGCGGGTTCGAGGACCCGCTCGACATGCGGGTGGGGCACGCGCCGCCGCCCGCCGACAGCGCCGAGGCAGCACGGTGCGACAAGCCGTCCGCGCCGCCGCCGCGCTTTGGCCCGCTGCCGGAGCCCCCCGCCTTCCGGTTCGGTCCCGCGCCCGAACCCGAGGAGGACGAAGACGGCGGCTCTGGGCTCGTCATCGACACCGACAAGTACGACCCGACCGAGCCCACGGACGACGACGAGGTCCCCGCGCCCGCGCCGCTCCCCCAGCCGCTCCCCCCGCCGCCCCCCTTCCCCGACGCAAGCGTCGAGAACATTCTGGCCGGCATCGACGCGGGCGGCATCAACGTGCCGGCCGGCCTGCTGGACAGCGCCGTACGGCAAGCACTGCACGAGCACCGCGGCATGCTCGCCTCCCCCGCGCCCGCTGCGCCCCCGGGGGACTCCGACGACGGCTCGGACGGCGACTGTCCCAACTTCTCCATCTACTCTGCGACCAGCGTGCACATCGCTTCGGACGCGAGCGCCGGCCTCGTGGGGCCCGCGCCTCTGCCCGCACCCTCCATGGGGTACGAAGACCTCGTGCAGGGAGACGGCGACGCCTCGCCCGCGCTTTCTGACGATCCCCCGCCCCCGCCCCCGCTACCCGACGAGCCCCCGCTCCCGATGGCTGAAGTATCCGCCCTCAAACCCGCGGACGAGGTGCCCGAGCCCGTGGCTTCGCCGCCTCCCGCGACGTCGCCCGCCTCCGACTATGATGCCTCCGCCAAGAGAAAGTCGGAGGAGTACAATGAGAAGGTGTCGAAGCGGTGCCCGATCACGACCAACACTCGCAACCCGATCAAGATCAAACTGAACACGCCGTCTCTGATCCGTCGGCAGGTATCGCTGTACGACGAGGAAGATATCGAGACGGTCGCGGAGCCCGACGGCGGCCCGGGCACCTCTCCCGACCCCGCCGAGAAAAAGTCCAGCGAACCGACGCCGGCCGCCACCATCCCCGCCGAGGACGACGCGGAGCGGACGCCGGAGCGCGACCTCAACGGAGACCCGGACTCCGAGGCGAGCGAGGAGGGCGAGCGCGAAGACTCCGAGCGCGGCGGCACGCCCTCCATCCCCGACGACGAGCCGGCCGCCGAAACCCCCGCGCCGCGGTCCGACGGAGAGGACGCGGAGCCGGCGCGCTCCCCGAGGCGTGTCCCCGCCGCCGCCGCGGAGAAGATGACCGAGTCCATCAGCGAGACCGAGGACGAGCGCAGCTACACGCCCTGTCTCGACGAGAACCGCGAGCGGGACGAGCCCGGCGCCGACCGTGGCATCGAGGGGCTCGACACAGAGATGATCTCCGAGGACGAGGGCAACGAGATGTTCTCGGACGAGGCGCGCTCCGCCTCGCCGGCCGCCTCACCTGCCGCCTCGCCTGCCGCCTCTCCCGCAACCTCGCCCGCGCACGCGCCCGGCCTCGCCCTCTCGCCGCCCGTCCGAGACGACGCCAAGAAGAAGAAGAAGAAGGACTCCAAAAGAGAGGGCAAGGAGCGCAAGGGGAAGGCGAAGAAAGGCGAGGTCGCCTTCAAGAAGGCCGGCAAGGCCATCAAGGAGAGGAACTACCGCGAGCGGGACAAGGAGGAGCGCGACTCCGGCGAGTCGGAGCGCGCGCGCCGCAAGAAGGAGAAGCGCAAGGACCTGGAGCGGTACGACGTGCGCACGCTCGTCTCCGAAAAGCGGCGCCGCACCAAGGACGCGTTCGGTCGCGACGTGTCGCCGCGCGGCTCGCCCTCGCCCACGCCCTCGCCGGCGCGCTCGCCCGCTCGCTCCGCCACGCCGCCGCGCGCGCGCCGCGCCACCTCCTCGCCGCGCCCGCGCCGCGTGTCCACCTCGCCGCGGGCGCGCCGCCTCGAGCCTGGGCCCGAGCCGCCGCCGCGGCGCTCCTCCAGCCCGCGCCGCCGCCGCCGCCGTTCGGCGTCGCGCACCAAGCGCGCCGAGGCGAGGCGGCGGCGCTCCGGCTCGCGCGTGCGCAAGCGTCGCCGCTCCGCTTCAGGCAGCCCCAAGCCGAAGGCGAAGAAGAAGAAGCGCGCGCGCTCGGAGCGACCGCGCTCCCGGACGCGCTCGCCGCGCCGCAAGAGTCCCAAGAGGAAGCGCGTGCGGCGGCGCTCGCGCTCCCCTCCCGCGCCCGCGCCGCCGCCGGGCTGGTCGCCGCGGCCGGAGTCGCGGCCCGCCTCCCCACGCACCCCGCCGCCCGCGCTGGCGCCGCAGCCGCTGCTGGCGGACGCGCGCCGCGTGCGTAGGCGCCGCGACCGCTCCAAGCATCGCCGAGTAGACGGTCCGGGACCTTCCAAGGAAGTAAGTGTTTTGATTCGCTTGTTAGACATTATACTATCACAAAACATAACTTTTAGCTCCGTCTAGAACGATTTGTCGCAGAAATGATCTAAAGCTGTATAGTACTTCGTGTGTCTCAAACTACCGCCATAATTAATTTTTCTTACGTACCTTCAGTGCATGTAGATCTGTTTATGGCTAGGCAAAACATTTACCTAGTTGATTTTTCATATCTATCGCCTTCTTTTGTATAATTTTATCGGCAGGATTTTGTGGCTTCGATATTTTTGCTCTCGTTTCTGTTGTTGTATAATTTTGTTACATAGCACTATTACGAGTATGTTAACACAGTTCACTTTTGTTACATAGCACTATTACGAGTATGTTAACACAGTTCACTTTTGTTACATAGCACTATTACGAGTATGTTAACACAGTTCACTTTTGTTACATAGCACTATTACGAGTATGTTAACACAGTTCACTTTTGTTACATAGCACTATTACGAGTATGTTAACACAGTTCACTTTTGTGTATATATGTTTCTGTTCTATAAGTGAAAACTGTACGGCGGCTCTCTAATACCTTCAATCTATGTTACCATTTAGCAGCTGTTAGTTTTCCATATAATTATTTTTATAACAAAAGCTCTTGATACAACTTAAATATAACTTATGATAATACAAAAAGCCAAAAACTGTTTTACATTTTACGAGTTAATGAAATTTCGACTGTCACTAATAATTCCAACATAATTATACTATATAAAACATTGTATACAAACATTATGATATGATAGTAAATATGTACATAGGATGTAAGAGTGTGTGTGTGTGATTTGAATACCCAGTGTTTATGGGTAAGTGTATGTTAGCGCTCACCTGATGACACAAGCCTCATAAGAGTCAGGTACCAGGACAGACGCTGTGTGCGTGTTTGTGTGAGTGCGTTAGAGGATGTGGGTGAATGTAAGTTTTGTGTGTGTAACAATACAAGTTCAAATTTTAGTAATATTATCAATGTCATCGTTAAGTACCTTAAGTACTTCACGCCTAAAACTTTCTTTACCTTGTTGGAAAATATCAGTCCCATTAAATTGCTTATTATATGTCCTGACGTGCGAGTTCCGGCATATTTCGTACCTGAGCGTGAAACGGCAAATAGATTTGTATGTCTTGTTCGAGTGTCAGGAACACAGAAACGTAATATTCTTGATGACAATTGTGAGCAGTCTACATAACCGTTGCACAAACCATGCAAAAACACATGTCAGCCAAATTTCGCCTACTTTCAAGAGGCATTAGATGGTGGTGAAGGCACGATTCCTGATAGTCCTTAAAACTACGATAGCAACGAAAGTTTAGGTGCTTTACAAACTTGCTCTGTATACTTTCCAATTTCTGAGTATAAGTAACATACTGTGGGCACCAAGTGGTACTGCAATAAAAAAGGTAAGGTAAGGTATTATCTCAAAGTTGATCCGCTAGTTGATAAGCTTGTTTTTTTATTTTTTTTATTTATTCGGTTCACAAACTGGACGTTACAGCATATTCTTACATACAAGAACGAGAACAAGAAAAATACACATGTTAGGCTGAACGGCCTTCTATAAGTGAACACAGCGTGCACACTAATAATCGACTATCTTTTTTTTTTTTCTTTGTTTTTTCTAACCTAGACTGTCCCACTGCTGGGCAAAGGTCTCCCCATATCCTTCCAAGATTCTCTTTCCTGAGCCGCCTCGTACCAGCCCTCTTGGTAGGCGTCTAGGTCATCTCGCCACCTCTTTCTGGGCCGGCCTCGGCGGCGTCGTCCATCTTCAGGCGTCCACTGTGTCATGACCTTTGCCCACCGGTCGGGATGCATACGGCTAAGATGACCCGCCCAATCCCATTTGAGCTTGGCAGCCTTGTAGCCTACGTCCGTAATGCCTGTCCTGGAGCGTAGCATAGTGTTCCGAACTCTATCGGATCTTTTCACACCTAGAACGCTACGCTCCATCGCTCTCTGGCAAACCCCGAGTCTAGACTTTTGTGATTCGGTCAGAGACCAGGTCTGAGCACCGTAGGTTAGGATAGGCAAGATACACATGTCGATGAGTTTGCGCTTCAGTGAAAGTGGAAGGTTGCCCTTCATTAGCGACTTCATGGACCAGTAGCTCCTCCAGGCGTTTTCGATGCGGCGATCGATTTCTTTATCTTGTCGGTTGCTGAAGGAAACTATCTGGCCCAAGTAGATGTAATCATCGACATAATGTATTACTTGCCCATCTACCTCGACCCCACGTTTCATGCTATTGGTCATCAGTTGAGTTTTGGACCGATTCATCACGAGTCCTACATCAAGGCTTGCCGAGCTCAGCTGTTGGAGCATCTGTTGAAGTTCAAGGCCGGTTGGGGCAAAAAGGACAATGTCGTCGGCAAAGCGGAGGTTTGTTATTCTCTTATTGCCGACTTCAATGCCTTTTGTTTCCCATGAGGCTGCCAATTTTCGGAATATTTCCTCAAGGGTGCTCGTAAATAGCTTGGGAGAGAGCGGATCACCCTGTTTAACACCTTTTAGTATTTTAAATGAGGGTCCTGCGAAATAAAGTTTTACGTTTGCAGAGCTGTTTTTATAGATGTTTTTTATAAGATCTATGAAGGGTTTTTCGACATTTTGTTTTCTAAAGCTGTAAATATTTCTGAATGTTTAATACTGTCAAAAGCCTTCGTATAATCTACAAAGGCCAGATATAAGGGTTTGTTGTACTCTGAATATTTTTCTAGAAGCTGGTTAAGTGTTTGAAGGTGGTCGGTTGTGGAGAAACTATGGCGAAATCCGGCTTGCTCGGGTGGTTGATGCTTGTCTAGTTGACTGTCTATGCGATTATGTATGACTTTTATGAATGTCTTGTAGATGTGTGAAATTAAGCTTATGGGACGATAATTTCCGATATCACTTCTGTCACCTTTCTTGTGCAGAAGGACTATATTTGAGTGGCACATTGTATTAGGTACTTTACCTGACTGCAATATGGTGTTAAACAGGTTGGTGAGGTGGGGTAACAAGGTGATAGAGCCAATTTTCAAAGATTCCGTAGTGATTCCATCTTCTCCAGAACTCCTATCGTAGTGCATACTGATTAGTGCTCTGTGCACTTCGAAATTTGGAGGATATTGATATTGATATTGGAGGATCACCTCGGATATTGGAGGGATGGCGTCAGGGTCAGGGAGATTGTTTTCTACACTTATATCGGGCTGTAACTGTGAGTGATTGGAGTAAAGCGATTTGTAAAAATTTGTGGCTATTTCTAGGATTTTGTGTCTGCTGTAATGTTTTTTCCCATCGCAATCTTTAAGGCTGTTAATCCAAGTTTTTCCTTTTGTGATGCCTTGTTTCAAAACTCTCAGTGAAGTGTGTTTTCCTAAAGCTGTTTTCACTAAATGTGTATTGAGATTCCTAACGTCTTTCCTTATACTTCGTTTGACTTCTTTATCTATCGTCCTGTATTCTGCCGAACCTATTTCCTTTTCTGTTCTCTTTTCAATCAAACTGATTGTGTGAGCCGTTAACTTGACTTTGTTTTTGTGTGTGCTTTTAATATTTTTACTACTTTTAATTATTCCTGTTATTATAGCATTGTACTGAGCTTCTGGATCATTTTCGTCGACTGCAAGATTTTAAAAATAATTTGATAGTTCCAAATTAAATTTGTCCGAATTATTTATAAGAGTCTCTTTGGAAATTCTTTTAAATCGTTTTGTGAACAATTTTGCGCGATGGATTTTGAAGTCAAACTTTATTTTGGCTCTAATGGGTCTGTGATCGGAACTGTATTTGATTTTATTGATAACACCGACGTCTTTGATGAATTGTTTGTCGGATGATAAAACGTAGTCAATTTCGTTACGTGTAGTACCATCGGGTGAAACCCAAGTCCAGCGTCGTTGCGATTTCTTGAAAAAGAAGCTGTTGGAAATATGCAAACTTTGCCCGAAGGCAAACTGGATAAGACGAGCTCCTCGCTAGTTGCGGTTCCCTAAGCCAAAATTGCCAAGAGTGTCATCGCTATCCAGTGCTTGCTTACATCCCACCTTAGCGTTAAAATCACCAAGGACCAAATTCCATGTGCCCTTATTTTCATCGCAAGCTTTGTTTACAAGGTCGTAAAAATCTTCTACGTCTTCATCAGAGTATGCTGATGTAGGTGCATAAATTTGTACAATCGTAAGCAGACGCTAGACGCAGTCTTGTTTGCAGACAAATTTATGCAAACAAGACTTTTTGGTGCTAGTTGGAATTTAAGCACAGCGACACGTTCTGAGTATCCTAAAAACTCGATGATGTTATCCTTCCACTTCTTTGCCACCATGAACCCCACACCGTGTTGTCCACTGGTTTCACCGAAGTAGAAAAATATAGCGTCGTCCCGATCTTCTGTGTGTTCACCCTCTCTTCTAACCTCTGAAAGACCTAAAATGTCCCAGCTAACGTCTTTTAGCGAGTTTTCGAGTTCTATAAGACGTTTGTCTTTCAACAGTGTGCGCACGTTATAAGTAAGAACGTTAAGTGTGTCAGTATCCATTATAGAGTTGCCTGAGGTTGTTTGACGGTTGATCGATTCCGCCCGGAGATTCTTAGCTCCCCTGACTCCAGTGCTGGGCCAGTGTCCGTCACCATCAGCACAGCCTCTGGAGTCGCCGGGCACTTGGGGCCTGTTTCCTATTCTACTTTCCATGAAATGAGGGGTTTGGACCGTAACCCGCCACGCTGGTCCAGTGCGTGTTGGCAGGTGAGGTACCACGGGCAGGTGAGGTTGGCTTGAGTCTTATAGATCTATGT
Organism: Alsophila aescularia; assembly: GCA_946251855.1. NCBI lineage: Eukaryota > Metazoa > Arthropoda > Insecta > Lepidoptera > Geometridae > Alsophila > Alsophila aescularia. The sequence goes on along the minus strand of OX276380.1, from coordinate 879,750 downwards.
AAAGTTAATGAAGCAATATATAAGCAGTATCTATGTCAAGTTAATGACTTCATGATGTTATAATAAAAAAAAAAACAAAAAAAAAAAAAACATTAACTTTTTAATTTTGAATGAAAAACTAACGTTTAATAGTAATGACAGATGCATCGAAAATGTCAAGATCCTAACAGATACTGTTGTAACTTGAACACAAGCGATACAAAGGCGAATGATGCCTATAGTTGGTACGACACAAGGGCAGATTAAAAGTTTTAAAATTACAAAGGCGACTTCCAATTCGAGGTATTGTAAACTGAAACTTTTTCAGAAGGTCTTAGCTATCTATTTTGCCATTTATGATTTTGTAGAGGAACACAATATCGGCGGTCTTACGCCTAAGGTCGAGTGGAATCATTTTATAATGTTCCAGTCTCGAATCATATGTGTTTAAACTACAGCAGCGATTGTTGGCATAAGTAAGATGGTATAAAAAAAAACTTTGAAGTCTCTCTAACCTATTAATATGAACTGCGTAAGAAGGGCTCCAAATCGGGCTACAGTATTCTAGTAAGCTACGTACGTAACAGTTAAACAGGATAATAGGTAAATCTGGATCTTTGAAAGTCTTAGTCTGTCTAGTAACGAAACCCGCGAAACTTGCGCGTTTTTTAACTATATGGTCAATATGTTCGCGAAAGTCTAACTTTTGATCCATAATAACTCCCAGGTCACGCATGCTTGATACTTCGCTACAAGAACATTATTGTTAGACATTATACAAGTTGATTTAGCCTCAAATTAAATACATTAGTATTAGTTATGGTCACTAGCGTTATTAATGATCAACTATGCCTCATCATAGCAGATCTGAAGTTGGCGAGTAAGAGTAACCGGAATTAAAAAGGTTTCCGACGCGTAAAAGATATGAATTTCGTCGGTAGTTGGTGGAGCAGTGCGTCTTCGTTTCAGCTTGGGCCAAAATGCTTTCGTGTGTCCGGATGTCCGGTTTCAGCCGGACAGGAGGAAAACCTGTACAGGTTGCATTTCTCAACCGATTCTCGTGAAATTTTGTGAGCAGGTTCGGTAATTATATGTTATTTTTTGTCGTTTAGTTTTTTTTTTTGTTCCACTGATTCAGTTTTAAGCTATGCAAAGATAGACTGGCGAGGTCTACAGCTCACAGAGCCACTAGATTTTAGATTTTTAGATTAACACGTAGTATTCATATACTCTTTGGTTACGACGGGTATATAGATGTTAAGTCGTTAGACAGTTGAAACTCCATGATGATTGAACACTCCACTGCGTTCGACGGCAGAACGCAGTGGAGTGTTCAATTGAATCTAACAGAAGATATCCACCATATGTTGCTACAAATGTTCTATTTATAAATAGCTTACCCGCCCGCGACTTCGTCCACGCGGACTACAGTTTATCGCGAAAAAAGCATGCTACTTACGTTCTTCTAGGATATTATAAACCAATGCAAAAGTAGACTTCTTGGTTATGGCCTCCGTGGCTTGTTGACTTAATCTGTGGCACCAACGCTCTTGATGATTTCTGAGGGACTTGTCTTTGTCGTTTCCATAGCAACCGTTCCTTACAGCGAGTATTCAACATGTTCTAGTTTTCCCTTGGAAACTTCCACGGAATTCGTGGAATTTTCTGGGATAAAAAGTATCCTATGTTTTATTCTACGGTATAAGCTATCTCCATTCCAAATTTCATCGAAATCCGTCCAGCCGTTATCGCTTGAAAGCTCCCCAAACAAACAGACAACGTTTCACTTTTATATATTGGTATGGATTGTAACTTTTCGAGTACATTAAAGTGAAGTAAAACATAGAATATGTAAGTCAACGGTTTTTATTATACACTAATATTATAAAGAGCAAAGATTTTATTGGTTTGTATGTTTGTATGTTTGTAATGGATAAACCAAAAAATTCTGAACCTATTTTAATAAGTCTTTCACCTATAGAAAGCTACATTAGCAGCGAGTAACATGAAAAATACATAATTTAAAAAAAAAAATTGCCTACGAAAATTGCAATAAAATAACACATGGTATCAAATATGCAGAACAGAATAACATGTTTCCATGGAAACGAAATAAGAAACGTGAAACGAAGAAAATGGAAACGAAGTCAGGAAAATAATAAGTCAGGAAACTGCGTGAGTAGTAATGCAGTTGTCTATGGTCAAAAAACGCCACGATTGTTGCTGCCAAATATTTTGAATTACGCTTACTGGCGTATTTTTTGACTGAGCGAGCGCGAAGCGCGAGCTAAGCGTCTTCGTTTCAGCTTGGGCCAAAATGCTTTCGTGTGTCCGGATGTCCGGTTTCAGCCGGACAGGAGGAAAACCTGTACAGGTTGCATTTCTCAACCGATTCTCGTGAAATTTTGTGAGCAGGTTCGGTAATTATATGTTATTTTTTGTCGTTTAGTTTTTTTTTTGTTCCACTGATTCAGTTTTAAGCTATGCAAAGACAGACTGGCGAGGTCTACAGCTCACAGAGCCACTAGATTTTAGATTTTTAGATTAACACGTAGTATTCATATACTCTTTGGTTACGACGGGTATATAGATGTTAAAAGTAAGAAAAATGCCGCGTTGTGAGCGCTACCCGTGCGAAGCCGGGGCGAGTCACTAGTCATTCAATGAAGTGGTGAACAACCTAAGTCATCGTCGATGTAGCACACATGGAGTCAATTTTTTTTTCCTAATTTCCACAATGCCAATTTTTATATTATCTGTGTAAAAGCGTCTTAAGCCTTCGTGATATTGACACCAATTTTTTTATATCCAAACTACGAAAACCTGAGGCAACGATCTTTTTGTGTGTCACTATTTACTCTTGCTTTGACTCACTCGTAGCGTTGAACCCAAATTTAATCTTCAGTAATGATCTGGTTCTTCTGGGATGAAGTTTACTTTATCCCTGTTCGCTCAACAGAGATCTGAAAGTCGCGCAATAAGTGTGTCACCGCACATGGGAAGTCGAGTGGTTTATTGTTTGTGAAAGAACTTAAATCATCGCATAGGCTTTAAAAAGTTGACTAAATTAGTATCAAACATAGTTAAGTTTGAGTGCCTAGCAGTGCTAACAGTAACATGACATCACGTCATGTCACCAGGTGTTCACGTCCGGCGACAACATCCTGGTGAGCGTCAGCTTCAAGGAGCAGGAGCAGTCGGACGGAATCAGCCGGCGCGAGCGGCGGCGAGAGCGGCGCCGGCGCAGGCGGCGCGCCGCCGTTGGCGAAACCGCGCCCAAGCCCGTCGCCATCATCGACCTGGAGCGCTCGCCCTTCCGCGAGCTCACGCCCTCGCCCAAGAACGTGATCGTGCTCAGCGACGACGAGCAGCACGAGCCGCCGCCGGCGCCGCCGCCCGCTGAGCCCGCCGGGCCCAAGACGCCGCCCGAGCCGGCGGCGGCCGCGCCCGCGCCGGCACCCGCGCCCGCGCCCGACGAGCCGCGCGGACCCAACACGCCGCCCGAGCCGCCCGACTCGCCGGACGCGTACGACCCGTACGAGCCGACACGCTCCGCGTCCGGGTCTCCGTCCCCGGCGCCCGCCGGCTCCCCCCCGCGCCCCTCCATGACTTTGGAGGCGGCGCAGAAGACCAACATGTCGGCAGACGAGGTGCTCGACCGGCGGCCGCTGTCGCCCATCGAGAAGGTGCTGGCGCTGCTGCAGTCGACGCGCGACGTGTCGCCGGAGCCGCCGCCTGCAGCCGCCGCGTCGCCGCAGGCAGCGCCCGCGCCCGCGCCCGCGCCGCGCGTCGTGCTGCCGTCGCCGACGCGCGCGCCTCCGCCCAAACTGTTCCTGGCGAAGCCCTCGCCGATCAAGTCGGACCCCATCAAACCGATGCAGGTGGGTGGCGCTCCGACGTACGCCCGGACGGAGCCGCCGAACACGGGATGGACAGAGACCTTTTTTAAAATTCACATTTGTGTAACTGCGTATTTCGCTAGCCTCATTGCCACCAGATGTCCGGTCCCAATGTTCGTACTTTCTGGATTTTACCCTACCTTTGAAATACAAATTTGACATACAATACAATACAATAATTCTTTATTGACCACATTACAATAAAAAAACAACATAACAGTAATGATACATAAAATCTAATGTTGTACAATAGGCGGCCTTATTGCTATTTGCAATAGTAGCAGCAGAAGTTCTGTGAGTGTCAATCTGTAGCAAAGTAAAGTCCAGAGGAGCGTTGCGGCTCTGTCCGGGCGGCCCGCGGCCCGCGCGGACGCCGCAGGCACGTAATCGAAGTCGGTGTCCCCTGTGCAGGCGACCAAGATCTCACGGCTGCCGCTGCCGCGTGGCGGCGGCGGCGACTCGCCGTACTCGCCGGGCTCCAGCGACTTCGGCGACCTGTTCGAGCCGCCGGCCCCGGCTGGCAAGCGCGACTCGTTCGACGCGCTCTTCGACAAACCGCCGCGCGGCAAGAAGCGCTCCAGCGCCGCCAAAGTGCCCGTCAAGCTCAACAAAAAGAAAGGTGAGTGCGAACAGTGTAGGCACAGGTCAGAACATCGTCGCTATCAACCGGCAAGCGCGAACAGTACTCGATCTGAGTTCGAGCGGAGTGCGTCAGTTCGAAACATTTTCGTTTTTTGCTCAAAATTTGGTGAAATATGCGGCATTTTTTACGTTCAAGAGAAGTTAAAGTAAGAAATTATTCTGATGCTCTAAAATTTTTATGTTGAGATTTTTGTGTGAGTAGCTTAATGTTAGTTATTTTATAAAAATATAATAAAAAACGGAATGTTATGTAAATAGTCATTCCTTTCTCTGATTTCATTTAAAATGTTTTAATTTGATCTTGATTTAACCACATATCAGTATATCTCACGCCACGGCGACCTATAGTGGTAGACGTTTATTTTTTGTTTGTAAGAAAAATATCCAAATTAGTGTTTAAAGTTGTAATTTATTGGATCTACGTGTAAAAAACTTATCAATATAGTGTTGTCTATAAATTGGTGATATTAAATATTGCGTAATTTCCTCTGAGTGAGATATCAGCCAAAACATTTTCGAAAATAAGGGAGTTTGTAAGCGAAAACGTACACTGTGTGACTTTGCGCTAGCTGGAAACGCATCGGGGTTTGTGTTGTTACTGTGTCTATCGGCAGAACGCGATTGCCGCGACAACTACCGCGTATTCTGTGGTAAACTAGCAGTTATTACGCCCGGTAACCGTGTGGTCTGTTCGGCACATAGTTTGACCGCCTGAGACCACTAGGCAAATTGCATTCTTCACCTGCCGGTGAAATTACTTAACACTTACGCAGTTTTTGAAGGTTTGGCATCATGAGTACTTGCAACGGATGCCAACAATTAATAAGTGTTACTGACAAAATATGTTGTTCAAATTGTCGTCATGATTACCATTATGGTTGTGCTGGTCTCACAAAAGAAAACATTCTGAAGCTATCTACTAAAAATAAAATAGCGTGGAAATGTCCGGAGTGTAAGCTGCCGCGTAAGAAGGATGACAACAGCAATACTCCCTGAAAGATTCTTCTGGGACCTGGGATGAGGGTACTAATGCTTCGGACACCTTTGGTAAGCGTCTCTCCAATATGGAATCTACCCTGGTAAACAAAATTGACTCGCTTTTTACCTCATATCAAGAATTCAAAGCGGAGGTTGGACATTTAAGAAAATATATAACTCTTACCTGAACTGGTGAAGTCTGTCGATTTTATGTCAAAGTCGTTCGATAATATGCGTAAGGAAGTCAAAGAGCTACGTCTTGAATCTGATACACTACGCTCCGAGTCGCGGACTCTTCGCTCAGAGAATCAGAGGCTGAGGTCAGATGTCAATGAAATGAAGGATCAGCTTTTACAAATGGAGCAACATGCGCGAGAATGCAATGTTGAAGTCCAATGTGTTCCAGAGCACTCCAACGAGAACATAGTATCTACTATACTTCAACTTGGAAAGATGGTGGCGTTCCCCTGGAGGATAAGGGCATCTTATCTTGCACTAGAGTTGCTAAATCAAATCAGGCATCGAAACGGCCCAAATCAATTATTGTTAAAATGCCGTCAGCCAGCGTCCGTGACGAATTTCTGGCAGCCTGCATCAAGTTTAATAAGTCTAATCCAGCTGAGAAGTTGAGCAGCCACCATTTGGGAATCGATGGAGATAAGCAAGCAATATTTGTTGCCGAGCATTTGTCTCCCTCGAACAGGCACCTTCATGCTCAAGCTCGAGCAGTTAAGAGTGACAAAAAATACAAATACTGCTGGATTCGCAGAGGCCGTATATTCCTGAGCCGTATATACTTCCATGATGGAGTGCAGTGTGCGTCTTGTAGAAAGAACTTAGATTTCGGTTGTTCCGGCATCACTGAAGGCGGCTGGAGAAGAATGGGAGCTGAGCGTAGGTCAGCATCGAAGTGTTCTTCATGTAGAACACGATCTCCGCAACCAGCTAGTCCCGAGCCTGCTTCGTTGGACATCATTCTCGGCGAAATTCATGAAATGAAACGCCAGCTGAGCAGTCTGTCTACATTGGTTGCTGATGTCAAAACTATAAAGGAAGAGATGTCGGACTTGAAGTCGGCGAATGAATTCCTACACTCCAAGTTAGAAGATCATTACGTTAGATTCACTGGAATTGAAAACAAGGTTTCGAATTTTGAACCATTGCATGCCTCGATTGACATTCTCCGGAATGAATTAGGGTGGGTGACGAAGGGTCAGCTGTCTACTAATGACCAGAGGTCTAGACTCAATAACGTAGAAATAAGTGGTATCCCTGTAAAAAATATGAGAATCTATTTACAATTATTGATAATGTCAGCAAAAAAGTCAACTACGTGTTTCCGAAGACACAAATTAACTACTTATACAGGATACCTCTTCATAACACAAAGGATAAACCGATTGTGGTGAGCTTCTTGAACAGATACATCAAGGAGGAGTTTGTTGCAGCGGCCAGGGCCATCAAGACCTTGACGGCGGCAGACGTTGGATTCGGGGAGTTTACTAACTGGGTATATATCAATGACCATCTCAATGCGGAGGTCAAGTCTGTCTTAACTAAAAGCAAATTACTTGCGAAGGAGAAGAACTACAGTTACGTATGGGTCAAATACGGTAAAATACACGTTAGAAAAAAATGATACTTCGCGTGTGCTTGTAATCAATAGTGAAATCGATTTAAACAAAATTGTTTAATTGTCTTTGTGATCTATTTGTACTTCCATTGTCGCTTTTTAAACTGTTCAGCACCTCTGTATCACCCAGTGTACGCGTGCGCCTGCGCCGCGTCATTTGTCGAACTTTTAGCCTACTGTGCGCTTCTCGCGCAGCATTTTAAACTGTTCAGCACCTCTGTATCACCCAGTGTACGCGTGCGCCTGCGCCGCGTCATTTGTCGAACTTTTTGCCTACTGTGCGCTTCTCGCGCAGCATTTCGTCGGTCGCTAAATGTATTTAACTCCTCACTACAGTGCTTGCCTATTTGTTGCTCGCTCTGTTGCGATGAGTATGCTTGGTACGTTTTACCTACCTTGCCTTTCGATAGTATGTTAATAATAAGAATTTTGTTTACATTTCGAACAAAATATGTTATTAGTGCGGTGGTTGCTTCTCACTACATATCACCTACATAATTCTGCTTCTAATATGTTTATATTAGTTACGAACATAAAAAATGGATAGCACAAGTGATAAACTTAATATTTACTATCAGAATGTGCGGGGACTTCGGTCTAAAAGTACTATTGCACACCGCCATGTTTGTCTCAACTCTTAACATTTAATAATTCTGACGGAAACTTGGCTTCTTGAAAATATTTCGAATTCGGAATTATTTGATGACCGGTATATTGTCTGGCGTCGTGATAGGGATTACTCGCTAACGGGACAGTCACGCGGTGGGGGCGTGTTGATTGCAGTTCGTAAGGAACTTGTGGTTAGGGCACAGCACGATAACCATGCCACGGCCGAAGATTTATGGCTTACCTTATCCATTAATCCAACTAGTAGTAGACGAGTGTATATTTGTGTAAGCAGAATGTAGGTTTCTCGTTTTCCGCCCTATTGAATAACTTTTTATCCAAACTCAACGAAGTCATACTCGCGCATCCTGATGATAAATATTTAATTATAGGTGACTTCAATATGAGTAGCATCAATTAGTCTCCATCAACGTGGAGCTGCGATAATTTCCTGTGTCCTTCTAATATTATTGGTGCTGATGAAACAGTTTTAATCGACGATTTAATCATGCATAACCTGAATCAATACAATGGTTGTCTGAATAAATATGGCAAAATTCTTGACCTTGTATTATCAAACGACTGAGTGACTGTTACCGAATGACCCGCTTGTACCTATTGATCCATATCATAGTTCACTGTTAATTTGTGTGTAGTATATTGATATACCACTCCTAAAATCTAACGCTTACGTTAAGTATGCTTATAATCAAGGGCGTCGCCAGCCCATGGCATAGGGGGGGGGGGGGGGGGGCAAGTTGACATTATATGGAGGACGGAAAAGTATGAATTGTAGGTTCAGTCAAGAACACATTAAGCTTTACAGTGGCGTAGCGTGAGTTTCTGCCGTCCGGGGCTGAACCGAAATTTGCTTCCCCCTATTTTCTTTAATTCCAAATCTATTTAACCACAAGCGGAGCGATCGCAAAAATGTTGAGCTATTTCTCCTAATGTGGAAAACGAAATATAATATTTAACCATATCGAAAACCAAAACAAAGCGCGAGCGAAGCGAACGCGAAATGTTTGAGCTATTTCTATCAATGACGAAATTAATTGATAATAAACAGAATCATAAAATTCAATGTAACACAACCCGCGAACGAGCGAAGCGAGCGCGAAATTTGAGTTATTTCTTTCAATATTTTATTTAAAACGTAGTTTCCGATAGTTCCAATCCATCCAAGTGTTCTGTCACTACCTTTAGCCAGAAAAAAACCTATTTATTTCTGCTTATACACTTAGGAATCAAATCCTACAACAAACGTGGGTCATCCGCGATCTAGGTGTCATACACGATTCTAAACTATTATTTGATGAACATATTTCGCACATTGTTTCCAAGGCTTCTAAGGCTAAGGCATTAGGTTGTATTATGATAAGTTCAAAGGGTCTTAAGAAAATACAATCACTTAAGATTCTCTATTGCACTTTTGTTCGGAGCATACTGGAATATGCGTCTCAGGTATGGAATCCGCGGTTATAATAGGTATATTTTGCGAGTTGAACGAATACAAATGAAGTTTATAAAGTTTTTATGTTTTCGTTTGCGTATTCCATATCAGTCAGATAATTATCTTCAACTATCTTCAACTATGTAAACAATTCCGTCTTTTACAGTGTCAGACGAGATATTTCCGACGTATCATTTTTAATAAAAATAGCTTCAAATCAAGTTGAAAGTCCGGATTTAGTCGGTAAAATTAATTTAAATGTCCCCCTCAGAAATATTAGATTCAATCCTCCTATAAGCATTCCACTTGTTAATACTAAGTATCGGTAGAACTCATTTTTGCACAGGACGAGCAAGAAATTTAACAATCTCTGACCATAACCAATCAGTTGACTTATTCTGTACAAGCGTTAGCTTGGCGAGGCGGATGCTGAGCAGTCAATTCTTTGATCAGTGTGTGTTACCAAGCAGGTCGCACTCCGCAACAAGTACAAATATTATACCTAAACTTCGGGGCCGCAATATTACGTTTTATTTAGTAGAGTGTCAAGCGTGCGCTCGATGAGTCGCGCGCCGTGTGCTTACGATAAAGTACCTACTTACGTAAAGTTTTTGCCAAATTTTATTCTTTTTTAATTATGAGTACTTACCAAGAAGAAACCTAGAATGTACTGCATAGCATTCGGTCTGACAAATATCGACATTTTATTACGTAGGTAGCCATATCGGCCGGTTGGTCTAGTACAACCCGAACCCGCGACTGTTTGATTTCGTTCCCAAGGTCACTACCCTGGGAACGAAATCAAACAGTCGCGGGTTCGAATCCTGCAAGGTGCAATCATTTGTGTGATGAGCAGAAATGTTTGTTTCCGAGTCATGGATGTTGATATTTGTATTTATGTATGTTTATCCGTTATCTAGTGCCCATAGCACAGGGTATCCTAGTTCGGGGCTAGGTAATTGGTGTGGAATTGTATATTTATTTATATTTTTTTATTTATCTTTTTAATCATTATTAAGCATCAAAGTCCTTTTACAGGCACATTTTATTCATCAAAGTGTAACCTATTATGATATAATCAAATAATGAGGTACTAGGTCTATTCTGATAAGAATGTCATTATATGTAGTTAATAGAACTATCAACATTTATAACAATAAGTAATAAAATAATACATTATTACATAATTGTTTATTCGGTTACAATATCTAAGTCATATTATATCACAGAATAATTACTAGTACAAGTACCTAGCCATATCTTGATACAACCCGATTAGAGCAATGGAAGCTCTCGCGCGTTGTGATACGGTACATTATAGCCTGCACGCAATGGGTGAGCGCCTTCTAGGTAAATATAATTGAAAGCTCGCAGCGCTGTGCAAGTTAAATTGCACTTTATTGCGTTGTAGCGAGAGTCGCTATGTATTTAAATGACTTTACTCAGTTATCCATCTGTACTTGTACTATTATTTATTCTGTGGTGTTACTTAGCTTTAGGCATAACTTGTTACTAATCTAATGGTAGTATATATGGTGTAAGGTGTGGGTTGGATTGGAGCTATAGTTACGGATGTACTTACTAATCTAATGGTAGTATATATGGTGTAAGGTGTGGGTTGGATTGGAGCAATAGTTACGGATGTACTTACTAATCTAATGGTAGTATATATGGTGTAAGGTGTGGGTTGGATTGGAGCAATAGTTACGGATGTACTTACTAATCTAATGGTAGTATATATGGTGTAAGGTGTGGGTTGGATTGGAGCAATACTTACGGATGTACTTACTAATCTAATGGTAGTATATATGGTGTAAGGTGTGGGTTGGATTGGAGCAATAGTTACGGATGTACTTACTAATCTAATGGTAGTATATATGGTGTAAGGTGTGGGTTGGATTGGACCAATAGTTACGGATGTACTTACTAATCTAATGGTAGTATATATGGTGTAAGGTGTGGGTTGGATTGGAGCAATAGTTACGGATGTACTTACTAATCTAATGGTAGTATATATGGTGTAAGGTGTGGGTTGGATTGGAGCAATACTTACGGATGTACTTATCCCGAACTATTGTTTTGATTTTACATCTCATTAGTTTAAAGTGTATGCTCATGTGGTTTGTTTCAATTATGTTTCTAAACGCGAGGACCTGTAATTGGCTCTCTGGCGCGTATAATAAAATATCAACTTTGTTTATAAGCTGTTGGTCTTCCTAAGAATAAATAAATAAATATATAAAAAAAAAACTATTTAGTTCGTTTTTTTTCATTCACTATTTTGCATCTACCGTAATGAAAAATAGTGGTGATGGTGAAAAGTAGCTAATGCTCTTCCTCATATTTTCAGATACATTTATACCAAATTTTATCAAGATCGGTTCAGTCATTTTGTTGAAAAGGTAACAATCAGACCCCTCTGACTGCTTGTACAGAGAGAGTAACTTTCGAATTTATAATATTAGTATTAAAGGAAGCTGTGAGGTTTTTATATCTATAAGTCAGTAATAGGTAGGCGCCGCCCGTGCTGTGCCCGTCGAATCAGCGTCTCGTGACGAGTTTTTATCGAAATGCACGCGAGCACTCGCATTCCTACTCGTGATCTATACATCGATGTACGTAGCTATAGCACAGATTCGCACAGACGTGATCTATACATCGATGTACGTAGCTATAGCACAGATTCGCACAGACGTGATCTATACATCGATGTACGTAGCTATAGCACAGATTCGCACAGACGCCGCGGGGCTTTTTTTAGGGTCTATACTTTACTAATATTTGGTCTGAGCGCACTACATATTATCTTTTAGTGCATCGTCGTCGCCGAATCATTTAATTCAGGGCCCAAAGGTACTTTTACGGAACGAATGCTTAACGCCTGATTCTTCCATCATTAATTCACTATCACGAATTTTACACAGATTATAGCAAAGCTTTTTACTTTGGGCAAACACGATCAGGGTCTAATTCGCAAGCCACCGAGATCAAGTCGTTATCGAGAAATCTCGAAAACAAATACTGATTTAAAATTAATTAAAAAAAAAAGAATGTATGATATAAATACTACGTAAGAATATGCGCGGTGAGGGGGGGGGGGGGGGGATCTCATAGTAAAATCAAATGTACATGAGTAGTCTTATTTTCTGGTACCATGCCAACATGATGCAATCAATAGTGGTGTACCTTTCAGTAATGGAAAAAACGATAAATGAACAGCTCAGAATGTGTAGTACTTTTCCTAAATGATCTCCCCAGTGATCGAATAATATCTGAATTGAATAGTTTTATTCACTACTACTACCATCGATTGAGATACCAAGTACATCACTTTTTAAGTCAAACTCTAAGCTATCCAATAGTGAAACCCGCATCGCGATCGGTCCAGGACCTAAATTACTTTAAATGTCCAGTAGCACTAGGGGTTATTTTTTGTGTCAGACTTAAATTTGGCCAAACATTCAGCCATCATTTGATAACAGTGATTGCGTATCATGGTCCATGGGATTGCCGTATTTTTAAATCGACTGTGTTTGGTTTTTTCTTTAAGCGCACGCAACAAACTACGCTTGAACCAGCATGGATAACTATTATCTCTTCTAACAGTTGACGGTGTATTATTGAGGATTAAGGGGGTAATTAGATCATAGAATGCGTCAACGGCTTCATCTACTGTGTAATCCGCCTTTAGGTAGACAATCCGAATAAGTTTGTCCATATCTTACTGTACTGTACTGTATATTTTCAATCATCTGTATTTACTTGGCTTTATAATACGCGATCTTAGAATAATAGTCGATACACAGCTCAGTTTCCGGGATCTTATTGACGGAATCGTTTACAGAACCAGTAAAATGTGCGGTTTTATTGCAAGACAGTCTGAATCGTTTAGAAATAAGGATCTCTTAATTCACCTTTTTCTAAGTTAAGTTAGTTAGTACTTCTCAAGTTATTCTCTAGACTAACATGGACGATTTACACTTTTTCAGGCAAAACCCAAGTGGACGTTAGAATAGACGACGATAACCTGAAGATATTAGACGACTTGCCGAGCTCAGCCGTCGAGATGCAAGTGAAGAGTAAAGTGAGTAATGTAAGGTCGCTTTCATTTATCCACTAGTTAGTACCTCGCGCCATACGCTCGCGCCGTGTCTACTGACCTAGTACCGTTCACGGAGACTTGGCTACTGCAGTGTGAATATCTTACTTGACAATGTGAGCGTATGGCGTACACTACATTGTAAGTACCGTCACTGTACCAGCTTTCTTATATGTGTGTAGTTTGGATTTTTAGTAACGTTTGATCTTTGTGTGATTTTATGGCCAATTCTAATGGGAAATATGTTGTACATTTTGGTTTTAGTTTGGATTTATGTAGTTTAAACACTCACGATATTAGTACAGTTAAATGTTTAGTTTGGATTTATGTAGTTTAAACCTACGAATAAATAATAAGTCAGGAACTCTAATTCAGAACAAATGTCACAATAAAAGTGCCCCTACTTCAAACCAAAACGACGTAAGATTCAAAGTACGAATCACTTCCGAGGTTACAAATAGACATGCTTGGTGATTGGCTTAAATTCAAAACGAAAGCAGGGATTGGTTCACGCGCGTAATGCAATGTCTGCTATGACAGCGGAGTCATAGCGGCGTGGACGATGTTATGCAATAAGTGGACCGGACCAAGTCAGTAATAAAACAATATTACTGTACAATGTTTTTTTTTTGGCTCACTTTTTACAATTCATTAAATTCTTTGTCCCACGAAATATAATTAATTTATTAAGTTTTTGTCCAGAAGACATTAAAAGAGAATCTTTCTTCGCAATGTAGTGAAGACGGATTCTGAGAAATTTAAAACGGAATGTCCTCCTGTCAGCCTGTGAATTTAGAGCTGAGGTTCAAGTTCAGTAAATTATTTTTATATATTTCCATAAACTGTCAGGCGTTTGGGTTATTGTTGCAACGGCCGTGGTTGCGGATCACTCCAAAAACAACTCAATATGATCTTGGCTTAATATGGTTAAATAAATTTCTATATTTGTAACTCTACTAGCCGTGCAAAAAGTAATTTAAAACTTGAAATATATATGAGGAGTCCTAGAAGTCCAGTTTTGGACTGAGTTTTGGTCACTGGTTTCAAAGAGTTAGTATATACTGTTACTCTTTGTCCATTTACTGTTCGAGTTTTTTTTGACTGCACATTGATTTAGAGACCTTAATATATTTTTCGCTTTGATCCAAAACGTCATGTAGTTTTTCTTTTTCTACCACTGAAAAAGGGTGTTTAAACCCGTATCGGTCGGTCTTGAATTTAGTATGTCGAAAAGGTTGTTAAACGTTCTAAAAAGCTAACAGTTGCATCTGTTTCTTGAAAATCAGGCATGTTTAACTGTTGCGAACCAAACTTAATCGCATCAGCTACACTTTGACTTAAGGTTTGAATCGCTAGTTTCACGTTCATGATATTATTTCGGAAGTATAGATGCCGATTTGTCAATTTATTCCCAAAATGCAATCCAACATCTTAGCCGTAGCGATGTTAGATGCACAGCCATCAAAGATCAAAGTAACTTTTGACTTTTTCCTTTTAAGGGCTAAAACTATATCGTCCGAAAAATCATTCAATGCAGTATTTTCTGTAGTATCGCCAAATCCATTTTTCTTCAATTGGGATAAAATATTTAAGTGATATATTCTTCATAGTTAATCTTTTATTTGGGCGTTGTAGATTTCTGATCTGTGATAGTCGTTATACTGCCAAAATAGTTTTTTTCTTAGTTTTTGCTTTAAAATGTGTGTTTTAGGAGTATTCAGAGTAGATTCAATATCTGACGATGGTATATTTATCGGCGTAACGCATGATCCTCTTTCTTCAAAACTAAAGACTTCGGTTGAAATAAGATAATTTTTTAATTTTGTTTTTCTTGGTTGGTAAGGTTATTTTCAGGAGAATAATATCAACACTGAATGTAATGACGGTGTTGTTTTCAGGTGAATAATATCAACACTGAATGTAATTACGGTGTTGTCTTCAAAACCGTCATTACATTCAGTGTTGATATTATTCTCCTGAAAATAACCTTATTAAAGATCAGTTTCAAATCTATGAAAGACTGTCTCTAATTGAAATAGATACACATATACAGCTAAAATAAAAATTCCTATCAAACCTAAATATTAAGTGCAAAAAGAATAGTGAAATCTTACAAGTTTTTGTGCCTTATTCCTTGAGGGTTTGCATTATTTGTTTTTTTGAGCAACTCAGGTAAATCAAACACTTCAAAATTTCCAGAAGGTGAATTTTCATTAGCCTGAAAAATTAAACGTGCTTTAATTCGATCAAACTATGAACTGTTTTTTTTAATGCTATTGTTATTCCCATGAGTCGAAAAAGCCGAACCTATATTACATACCAACTGTAATCGTTCATTATTGTTTATTTGCTCATTTTGTTTAGTATTCTCCTAAATATGTTGACGTTTCTTAGGTATGAATCATCTGCGTGAAAAAAATAACAGCTTAATTTCAAAATATCATCGAGTAGAAATTAAACTTTAGTGCAAAAATTGACTGACTTCATTTTGCATAGTATTGACCATCGCGGTTTCATAATGTATTTGAACGTCTTTGAATATAATTATAATTTTGCAACTACTACTCGTGAAAAGTGATCCCTGGACATTTTAATCTTGTATGGCTCCTGCACCACTTCACAACACATGCTGGCATGATGATTCACAGCTGTAGTTCACAATGATAAAATTAAAATGTACGCGAAGATATGACGTGTGCTCGCTTGCATGAAAAATGTACGACTGATGACGCGCTGGACACGACTTTTAAGCCCCACCTACTTGGGCACGACTTTTGTTGGGTCATTTTATTAACGCTGTTACGTTTCCTGACTTATTACTTATTCGTAGGTTTACACTACGATATTAGTACAGTTAAATGTTTAGTTTGGATTTATGTAGTTTAAACACTACGATATTAGTACAGTTAAATGTTTAGTTTGGATGTATGTAGTTTAAACACTATGATATTAGTACAGTTAAATGTTTAGTTTGGATTTATGTAGTTTAAACACTACGATATTAGTACAGTTAAATGTTTAGTTTGGATTTATGTAGTTTAAACACTACGATATTAGTACAGTTAAATGTTTAGTTTGGATTTATGTAGTTTAAACACTACGATATTAGTACAGTTAAATGTTTAGTTTGGATTTATGTAGTTTAAACACTACGATATTAGTACAGTTAAATGTTTAGTTTGGATTTATGTAGTTTAAACACTACGATATTAGTACAGTTAAATGTTTTGAAGTAATGTTGCATGGTGTTTTTTTTTGGATACAATACTAGTGACTCGCTCCGTCTTCGCACGGGTAGCGTTCACACCACGGCATTTGTATTACTTTAAGCATTTAACTGTACTAATGTACAGTTAAATGTTTAGTTTGGATTTATGTAGTTTAAACACTACGATATTAGTACAGTTAAATGTTTAGTTTGGATGTATGTAGTTTAAACACTATGATATTAGTACAGTTAAATGTTTAGTTTGGATTTATGTAGTTTAAACACTACGATATTAGTACAGTTAAATGTTTAGTTTGGATTTATGTAGTTTAAACACTACGATATTAGTACAGTTAAATGTTTAGTTTGGATTTATGTAGTTTAAACACTACGATATTAGTACAGTTAAATGTTTAGTTTGGATTTATGTAGTTTAAACACTACGATATTAGTACAGTTAAATGTTTAGTTTGGATTTATGTAGTTTAAACACTACGATATTAGTACAGTTAAATGTTTTGAAGTAATGTTGCATGGTGTTTTTTTTTGGATACAATACTAGTGACTCGCTCCGTCTTCGCACGGGTAGCGTTCACACCACGGCATTTGTATTACTTTAAGCATTTTTATACCCGTCGTAACTTCTAAAAATATACACCAGTAAGCTTAATTCAAAATCTTTGGCAGCAAAGATCTTGGTGTTTTCGAACATAGACAACTGCATTATCACTCACGTACTTGACAGACTTGTTATTATTTAGTTTCCATGGCAGCATGTCTTTGCGTGTATTTTTTGATACCTTGGGTTAAATTATTGCAATTTTCGTAGAGATCTTGAAAAATATATATGTACTGCCCATGTTACTCGCTGATAATGTAGCTTTAAGTGAAATAATTTTTAAAATCGGTTCAGTATTTTTTCAAATGTAATTTAAACCTTGTTGGCTTCGTAACAACGTATTTTGTCCCCTGGTATCTAATCCTCACTCACTAAACTATCACTAAATCCTGTCAGCGTAAAATCAACTTTGTTTCCACGCGGCGAGAGTTCTGATTTGTCCAAACGCTGTCTCAGAACGTGTCCGAATTTATCCAAACGCTGTTAGACAGCGTGTTAAAGACCTGTTTTAATTACGTTATTTTAAACGGTGCAGCTTAAATTGACGTAAGTTATTATAATAATAATAATAATAATAGATGCCAGGGGCAAAAATAACTTATTACAAAGTCGACAAGGTCTAAATTACATTTGAAGAAATTTAGTTTAGTTTAAAGAGTAAAATGACCAAATTACTGCCAAAGTCTTTTTAAAAAACCCGTCGAGTATTCAATCGTTGCTAAAAATCCACGCGGGTTCGATTCCCGCTACGAAAGTGGTGAGTATATCAAAAGAAAAAAAACGACAGTATTCAATTTGTGGGTCGATTTAGTAAAATCTCTGGAATATTTGACTCCCTAAACCCAGAGACTACCCAGTTTCTTCTTGTTATCTGTATGGGTCTACCATATCTCTGGAATATTTGACTCCCTAAACCCAGGGACAACCCAGTTTCTTCTAGTTATCTGTATGGTAGACTTCGCAACGGCGCGGGCGCGTGCTGCACGAATAGATTTTATGCAATAACATGGCCTGCCCCTCTAAAATATTGTTTCAATAAAATAGTGCAGTAGCTCTGAACGTCGGACCGCATGTCACGCTATACACTACGTAGTTCAGTAGCGCTGTAACGTCGGACCGCATGTCACGCTATACACTACGTAGTGCAGTAGCGCTGAACGTCGGACCGCATGTCACGCTATAGTGCTACATAGTGCAGTAGCGCTAACGTCGGGCCGCTTGTTGCAGTTCCTGAAGAAGCTGAACCGACAGGAGCGCGTGGTGGAGGAGGTGAAGCTGGTGCTGAAGCCGCACTACAACAAGAAGCACGTCACCAAGGAAGAGTACAAGCACATCCTGCGCCGCACCGTGCCCAAGGTACACACGGACACACACACAACTCTTATAATCCTATAAGAAGGGTAGAGTGAGACGACACGAAACTCGATTGGAGGTCAATATGGGATGCCAAGTGTGGCTGAGTGTCCGCAACATGACACGAAATGTCAGTCCCGATAGTACTTAAAGGCACAGTTAAATTTAAAATCAACCATGTACACTACAGTTATTAAGGTCCAAAATAAATTGCCATTACACGTCATGACCAACAAGATTGAATGCTGAAGTCATGAATCTATATACAAACAACCACAAATTAAAAATTTATACTACCCCCGATTCCCCATCTCGAAGCATCTCGATCACATAAAAACCGCATCATAATCTGTCCATTCGTTTGGGAGCGACGACCTTCACAAAGTTTGAATTGAATTGAAGTGTCTGTTGGTAATGTCAAATTAACAGCCTTTTACTAAATGCATATGAAAGTATACACGGTACTCATAACAAAAAAGGCATATATTTTTTTGTCTGTCTGTTTGTTCCCGCTAATCTCCGAAACGGCTGGACCGATTTTGACGGGACTTTCACTGGAAGATAGATGTTACAAGGAGGAACATAGGCTACTTTTATTTTCGAAAAATAATTAGGGTTCCGCGCCCTATGCTTACAAGTAATATGGTACTTTAAAGTGTCACCTTTCCGATATATTTGGGAGGCAAAGATCGCCATGAGAGTAATAATGTTTAATAAGTACCTGGAAACTATTATTTGAATACAAATGAATACGTATACACACGTAATTACTGCATTTTTAAGTATTTTAATTTTTACCTCCAAATATTTCTGATACGTTACACTTTAGGATACATTATTACTTGTAATTTTTTTGGTTGTGTAAATGTCCACTTCCCATATATACTACTTTAACCGTGCGCGGAAACTTTGAAAGTAAAACGAAATGGCGGGCGGGAGGATATGCCAGCTTCCATACAAACACGTTCGAACCCGTTTGCCTTACTAGTTTTGATTTTTACCCTACTACGAAAAAGAAGGGTTATGATTTTAGTCGGCGTATGTATGTATGTTCGGTTGTTCACTCACAGCGCCATTACGACTTACAGAGTTAGTTTAGTGGCAAGTTCAAAAAATATAAAATGCTGTCACTCATGGGGACCCCATATTCTATGTATACCAGAGAACACCAGTAGACGTCATTCAACCTCCTTCATCTATAAATATAAAACGCTGTCACTCATGGGAGACCCCGTATTCTATGTATACCAGAGAACACCAGTAGACGTCATTCAACCTCCTTCATCTATAAATATAAAACGCTGTCACTCATGGAGACCCCGTATTCTATGTATACCAGAGAACACCAGTAGACGTCATTCAACCTCCTTCATCTATAAATTTCAATTGTGAAGGACCTCGCGCATCGGATCCTATTGCGCAGTGGTCGGTCGAACGTCCGAGAAAAGCTAAGCAGCAGCAATGTTTTTTTTTAATTGTCATGTCATCGAGTTGAGAGCTACCCTGAAAGTTTCAGCCGGATAGCTAATCGGGAAGTGCTTCGATTCCACCCTGAACGACAAACCGTCTTAAATAGACTTTTTGTAAACTTTTTCATATTGAATTAAATGATCTCAACGAGATCTTTAAAACAACACCCAAATCAATATGCTATCTTATTTAAATCGCGAGTAATACCGAATTAAAGATTTCAAAAACTTCCATTATGCTCTGTGCGTCCTGCCTCCTCCCCTTGTCTTTATTACGTCATCGAGCTGACTATATAAGCTAAAAAATGACTCCAAAATTTGATTTCTGGAGTTATTGTTAGAGTTATAAAAGCAAATATAACCCTTTTCGTACTGTCCCTTTTTTAGTCATGGCACTACACTTTTTTAGTACTGGTACGGTCTATAATCACTCCGATACATGATCTGAGCAATTTAAGTCTCGCAGGTCCATCGACATCAACACGTCTTCGTCCTCTTGTGCCTATCTTTCCTCTGATTCTATGTTTACTTTAATTACATTGTCACTTGGACTGCCTTAACCCGGACGCTGGTTACGTAAGCTCATTGTCTCTTTTGGTTGCAGATCTGCCACAATAAGACTGGGGAGATCAACCCCACCAAGATCCAGTCGCTCGTGGAAGCTTACGTCAAAAAGTTCAGAAAAAAACGCAAACTGGGGCTCGCGTAGCCGACCGCCGCGACGAGTAGCTCACTAGTGTAGTGTAGACAGAGCTGTGCCGGCAGCCATCGAATCTGTGTATTCTAACAACTTCTATCAAATTATGTAAGTATAATTTATGTATTAGCGATGTACTTTACTTAAAAAAAGTTTTATTTAAAATAAAGAAATAGTATTTAATGATGTACTAAATGGATTTTTTTTCTTTGTATTTTACAAGAGAAGTTTGTATGTTAAAACAAAATGGAATAAATGAAACTACTTTTTTCAACAAATGTTTATTTATTAATATAAAAACACACGTAGAAATAATAGAAAAAGGTGAGTATCTGAATGTGTTACACTTTGTCATGTCGTGCCGATAATGTCATGTTTTAGTAAAAGCGGAGTATCCGAATGTTACCACTAGAATGTTAGTAACTTTTTGTTCTTTGATGAAGAACAGTATACAACATATTCTAAGTACCTACTGTTTTAAAATCTTGAAGTTAGTTGCACTTCTTTGGTATGTTTCCCAGGAACTGTTACAAAATTTAAATTTTATAGCGCCCCCTTAACTAATATTCGGATATTTAAATATCAGACATGTATGTAATGCAAAATCCCAAAAAAATAAATCTAGGTAAATATAATCTTAGCAGATTACAGAAAAAAAACTCCACTGAAACAAATATTCTAAAGTCGGGGAAATGTACAAGAACACTATGTAGAAAGTAATAATAACATCCGACTCAATGAAGGGGAGGGATAAAGCCACGGCCAACACAAGTCGCAAGATTAATGATAATTGTTGCATAAACACGAGTGAGAACGCGGAATAGAAAAAACAAGTGGAAATGGTACACACGTACCCTGGAACCTGTCAACAAACTCACACAAATACAATGTAGTGCTATTCTGCACTGCTCACAAACCCTTGTAATTGGGTGAATTAATCGTCTCAATAATAGAGCTTACATTTTATTGCGTTACGGCTGTTTCATAGAGATCATTTTATTTTTACCTACCAAATATTTGAACGCAAGTTATGATTTCCTGTGCATAACTGTGGCACAGGTCCCCCACACACGCACTTCCACTTGTGTTCCCCATTCCGTGAGCGAGAACGCTAACCAGAAGCCTCTCAAGAGGCACTCGTTTGAGTTATGACAGGCCCCTAACATTAAAAAGACAGAAGATGAGTGTTCCAGCGGAGGGGGTAGGGGCTGGGGGGTCGCTCAGACGGCGGCGGCGAACCCGAGCCGCTTGTTGGCCACGTCGAACTCCGTGTAGTACCGGCCGATGAACACGTCGCCCAGGATCCACAGCGGGCCGTTGGGCGGCGGAATGTCCAGCCCCATGAACCCGGACAGGCACACTGTCTTGCCGAACTGAGAAATCTGGAACCAGTATTTAGGCATCATTCACGCTATCCATGTGCGATTACGGCGAATATGGGAATAAGGAGGAACGAGGGATACGAGACAATACGATTCCTCGTAGTCGTATCGTACTCTGCCACATTATACTTTTAAAGTGTGCCTTTTCCTAGCATACTCACTAAAGAAACAGTCAATTAGAACTATGCCAAAAAATGGTGATGAAATAGAGTTAGTGACCGGATAAAATAAATAGACGCATTATACGAATGAAACTATAGCTACAGTTCGGTGAGTACACTGGAGTGATGGCCTAGCGTCCTCGCCTCATGCGTGAACACTGCTAGCGTCCTCGCCTCATGCGTGAACACTGCTAACATTATACGAATGAAACTATAGCTACAGTTCGGTGAGTACACTGGAGTGATGGCCTAGCGTCCTCGCCTCATGCGTGAACACTGCTAACGCTAACGCATCATCATCATTTCAGCCTTTCGCAGTCCACTGCTGAACGTAGGCCTCCCCCAAAGTGCGCCACGATGAACGGTCTTGTGCCGCCTCCATCCACCGACTCCCTACGATGGCTACAATGTCGTCCGTCCATCGTGTGGGGGGTCTCCCTATACTTCACTTGCTTGTTCGTGGTCGCCATTCGAGAAACTTTATTCCCCAGCGGTTGTCGGCGCTGCGAACTATATGGCCTGCCCATTGCCACTTCAACTTGCAAATTCTGAGAGCTATGTCGATAACCTTGGTTCTTCTACGGATTTCCTCGTTACGGATCTTATCACGTAGTGAAACTCCGAACATAGCTCTCTCCATTGCACGCTGCGCAACTCTGAGCTTGTGTGTGAGACCAATAGCTTGTGTAATTTGACGAACGGTTGGTCTAGTGGCTAGAGACCTTTGGTACGTAATCAAACGGTCGCGGGTTCGAATCTTGCAAGGTGCAATCATTTGTGTGATGAGCAGTTTCTTTTTTGTTTCCTAGTAATGGATGTAATATTTGTGTCTATGTATGTTTATCCGTTATCTAGTGCCCATAGTACAGGGTATCCTAGTTTGGGGCTAGGTAATAGGAGTGGAATTGTCCCGAATATATCATATCATATTATTATATAATAGTTAGCGACCACGTCTCAGTGCCGTATGTCATCACTGGCAACACGCACTGATTGTAAACTTTCGTCTTGAGGGTATGCGGTATCTGCGACGAGAAGATATGGCGTAATTTCCCGAAAACTGTCCATCCGAATTGGATTCGTCGGTTGACCTCTTTGTCGAAGTTGGATCGTCTGACCTAAGTAGAAGTGATCAATAGCTTCGATAATATCGTTCCCAACGTAAACCGGCATGGGTACGACATGGGCATTTGACATGATGTTCGTCTTACCCATGTTCATTATAGACCCACCTGTTGGGAAACAATATTGAGGTCACTGAACATTGTGCTTAGGTCTTCGAGGGTTTCTGCCATGATGACTATATCATCAGCAAATCGAAGGTGAGTGATGTATTCGCCATTTCTGTTAACACCATATTCGTTCCAGTTCAGAAGCTTGAATATATCTTCCAGTGCAGAGGTGAACAGTTTCTGAGAAACAACGTCTCCCTGTCTCACCACTTTTTGCAACTGGATAGAATTCGTGGTCTGATCCTGAAGACGGACTGTCATGGTGGCCTTGCTGTACAAACACTTCAACACTTCGATCTACCGATAGTCAATCTGGCATCGCTGTAATGACTGTAGCACTGCCCAGGTCTCGACTGAATCAAAGGCTTTCTCGTAATCCACAAACGCTAGACATAGTGGCCGATTATACTCTTCGGTCTTCTGTATAATCTGCCGGAGCTTCTGGATGTGGTCTACGGTGCTCAAGCCTTTCCGGAATCCAGCTTGTTCGGGAGGCTGACAGTCGTCGAACCTACGAGCCAGACGGTTTGTAACTACTCCCGAAAACAGCTTATATACGTGACTCAGCAACAAAATGGGCCTATAATTCTTCAAAAGGGTTTTATCACCTTTCTTAAAGTGCAAAACCACTACGTTCCTGTGCAACGCCTCTGGCGTAGTACCCTCGAGGATGACAGAGTTAAACAGCTTCTGAAGGACTTTAAGTACCGGTGTTCCACCCGCTTTCAGTAGCTCTGTCGTTATTCCGTCCTCCCATGGTGCCTTGTTGCTCTTAAGCTGATTAAGAGCCATTCTGATCTCCTACAGATCTCTGATCTCTATTTTTCGTGATTGGTCCCTCTGGGCCGTGACTGAAAATCAGCGTCAAGTGTCGAAGATGCTTGGCATTATGCTGAGGCATGACCCTTTCAACACTTAGATTTATATGTTTAATTTATTTGTTAATTTGAAACTTTATTTGATAAGTGTTGAATCGATTTTTCTTTCTTTTTCTTTTCTTTCTTTCTATAGGCTGACTTCCGGGATATCTTCGGTATAATGTCGGGTCAAACGGGCTCTTGCATCGCTAGTCGTGCTAGGAGGACTTCGCGATGAGGTGTATAATTGTCCATAAAACTTCTCGAGGTCACTCAAAATCTCTGGCTTCGACGAAACGATGCTGCCACTGTCGGTTTTCAGCTTCGTCAACAGGCTTTGCCCAATAGACAGATCTCTTGCGAACACTTTGGAGCTCTTGTTGTGAGATGTTAAATCATGACTCCAAGTTAGATTTTTGTTATAGATCTCGATTAAATAGAATATATTGGGTACAACGCCTTCTGGCGAGGAGCAGCGTCTTTTCTATTAGATCAAGTTGTGTTTTCTCCGTATCTGAAAACCAGACGCCGAGTTTGTAAAAAACGCCGAACTCCACCACGCGTGCGCCACTTTCTTCGTTAAAGGAATAATGAAAGCTTTTCTTGTTGAAGACAGATTGATAATTTCGCCTATCTAAGAATCAAGAAATAATGGTTGAATTTGCCTCTGCGAGTGAAAGGGAAACAGTTTTCATCTACTGTCTCAAAATAGATAAAATGGTTAATCCACGCAGCGACAGCTAGCGACAAGAGGCGTGAACTAGAAGGAAGGTGTAAACGAAGCGGTGGCCTCTGACGGCAAGTAGCAGGGCTTCTGAGTGTTGCTATTATTAATTGACGTTCCAGGAATATTTCGGGCTCTGGATAAATTTGGACGAGGAACGGGTTGTTTAAAAATCCAGAATAGGTCGCATCTTTAAGTTGGCTAACAAATCATAAATTCAGAGGGCAGCGTTTCATATGTCGAAAATAATTTAAATCTAGAAATCGCTTGCGATGGTCACACCATGGAAGGTTTTGACATAATGGCGAAATCACATGTAAGTTCCGGAAAGATGGGTTTTTTTTATATGAAGTTTTTCGAAGTAAACACCGGAACCTGATCGGAATGTACCAGAACTGGCTGGAGGACAGTGACCTGTATAGCTAGGCCGACAAGGTCTGCTTTACGAAGCAAGTTGCAGAGTTCTTTCTAGAGTTTTCTGGATACCGGAAGTTCGAGGTCTGAGTAGAATGCTACTCGAAGTGCAAACCAAAGTTCGTATATATACAAGAGAGAAGCCTGTGGATTGGATTTTGATTTCGGACGTAAAACTGAATTTAGTTTACATAGTTGGCACGTAATTAAGGTCGTAATTCGACGCAGGCAGCAGAAAAACACGCAGTTTCTCTTGTGTGAACAAAACGACCGAGGCACGCTGTCCAGAACGAAGCTGCCCTGTTACAGGCGAAATAAGTATACGAGTGCAAAAGCCAGGTTAAAATTGTGCATCTACGGTCGGCTATTGTCGTCACCACTGCGAGCTGCTGTGCGCGATCACCCGGGGCTCACCACCGTTCGTGGAAGAAGCCGGTCTACGAGGGACTCCAGAAGG
Organism: Alsophila aescularia; assembly: GCA_946251855.1. Lineage (NCBI taxonomy): Eukaryota > Metazoa > Arthropoda > Insecta > Lepidoptera > Geometridae > Alsophila > Alsophila aescularia. The sequence continues at coordinate 853,888 of OX276380.1, read as the reverse complement.
ACTCCAACGCACCACCTGTCCAGTAGAAGATACCAGGCACCGTTCGTGGAGAAGCAGTAGGAGCTGATCGAGTGGAGTAAGGAGGCGTTCCGCGGCGGCACGCGAGACTACGGTACGGCGTCCCAGGAAGCTTCCAGGTTGGTCCACTCCAAATCATTTTGAGTCAGCGAGCTACGGTAGTGAGGGAAGCCTTCGCCTTCTAACGTGTAAATATACTGTTGAAAGATACTTTCTGTCTTAGTTTCTTTCTGTTTTAGAGTTTGATTTCCCTCTGGGAAACACAATCATACACTCACACACTCTGTTTGCACAAGTTCTCTTTCAATTTAGAACATTCTAAGGTAAAGACAAGATTATTCCGTTGCGTTGTGACAAGTACATGAACAACTGCTGAGCTTTACTAGCTCTCTAAGTTTTACTAGCCTAGGATACTGCTTTTCTATTGTAAATTCATATCATACAGGCCGAAGTTAAGTACTACAATTTATATGTTTGAGGAAATTGTAATCACATTTGAGAATTTTGAGTTTTGAGTAATAAGTTAGAAGTATTTCCTATTATAAGATCTTGCTGTTTATAATTATTTTGATGCAGAACAAACCAAATTAAGTGTAAAATATTTCTTTTTGAATTCCTCAGTAAAGGGGAGAGTACCAATATTTGATAACTCATGTGTGCTTTTTCTATTTTTTGTAATAAAGCCCTTTGTTATTGAATTTACCATCTTGTTTTAATTCCTCGCCTTTACCTGAGAAGGAGGTCCGTTTCCTTAGCCGGGCAACGGTCTTTTCATTGTTTCGCTCTATTGCGTTCTTAATACAAGTAGTATTATTCCACTGAAGATTGCAGCCTCATCTCGCCTCGTTCTTCCATAAGTTTCTGTGTTCTATTTTTGCGGTGGGTCTTAAAGAACTCCGACCCGACCGCGTGTACAATTTCCACCATTGGAAGCGATTTTGGAGCTCTCAACTGAAAGCTCTCGGGGTTTAGGATTTGGGCAGGACTTGGTAGAGCTCATCAAACGACAGTTTCTTTTACAGTATTGTTTCGGTATAAAAAGTATTCAACATTTTAACACATTAATAAACTTTGACTGTGCCAAGATCACCGCCACGTTTCGTTCACCGCTAGACTTACGTGCCGCTAGGTATAATCATGTTTTTGTCTTTGTCTTGAGAGATAAAGATCTCAAAAACATGTATGTTAAGTTTCACATTTATCAGGTTTGTGGTTGACCCAGCATATTTATGGAAAACCCCCTTAAAAAGCAGAGCCTGGTATTAATAATGTGTTTTTTGCTAAAATTTGTTTTGTAAAAATGCTTTGCACCTTATCGATTAGTTTCCAAAAATTAGTCAAGTACCGTATTACAAGATAGATATTGAAATAACTCACGGCGTAATATTTGCTGCCGAGTTTAATATTATTTAATCAGCCCGGAATGCCCTGGTTACACTCATTTATTACAGTTTGAAACCATGAACATGTGTTATCTTTAGCGGTTATAAAATTGAATTTATTTTTTAACGTAAAAGGCAACGGTTAGCAAAATAGCACTTTTTACTATTTTTGCTAGTGTATCTTTTGTTTTACACAACCAGGTGAGGTTATTTATTACCTAAAGTAATGAAACCGGTATAAAAAATACTCTAGGTGTTATTCCAGCCGGACAATCCATGCTTGTAAGTAAGCCGTTACTGACAGGGTCTGCGACGTAAAATACTCTAGGTGTTATTCCAGCCGGACAATCCATGCTTGTAAGTAAGCCGTTACTGACAGGGTGTGCGACGTAAAATACTCTAGGTGTTATTCCAGCCGGACAATCCATGCTCGTAAGTAAGCCGTTACTGACAGGGTCTGCGACGTAAAATACTCTAGGTGTTATTCCAGCCGGACAATCCATGCTTGTAAGTAAGCCGTTACTGACAGGGTCTGCGACGTAAAATACTCTAGGTGTTATTCCAGCCGGACAATCCATGCTTGTAAGTAAGCCGTTACTGACAGGGTCTGCGACGTAAAATGCGCAGACGGTAGATGTTTCGGAGGTGGTGTATTTAGTTTACTGCGAGACAAAACTACTTCAAATATAGTGCAATTAGTTCATTTTTGGTTAATAATTACACTTCCGCACTCATAATCGCCAATTAACGCAAATCAAGCATTAAATCGCTTGTTTTGTATGGATTTTGACAACTTAATGCTTGATTAGCGTTAATTGATGAGTGCGGCAGTTAGACGAGTTTAAACTGTTTTATTTGTCACATCACGGATTGATATGGCTTCTAAATCTCAACTCCAAATTTCATATACGTAAGTACTAATTTATTATTATTCTTTTTCGTAGTTTTTACTTTTAGTAACAATTGCAACGTAGTACTATTTAGCTCGATCAACGAATGGCCCAAAAGGAGGTGTAGAGTGCGTGAGCATTCCTTCAGAACCTTGTTCAGGGTGCTTAGGGAGTGATCATACTAAAACTGCTCAGGTGTGCCCATTTTTTTGTTTTTCACTTATATCTCAAAAAATGTGTTGTAGGGAAAAGGTTTCTCAGACTGATTGAAAGCTCATAAAATGTGTTGTATGGAAAAGGTTTCTCAGACTGATTGAAAGCTCATAAAATGTGTTATAGGAAAAGGTTTCTCAGACTGATTGAAAGCTTATAAAATGTGTTGTAGGGAAAAGGTTTCTCAGACTGATTGAAAGCTCATAAAATGTGTTGTAGGGAAAAGGTTTCTCAGACTGATTAAAAGCTCATAAAATGTGTTGTAGGGAAAAGGTTTCTCAGACTGATTGAAAGCTCATAAAATGTGTTGTAGGGAAAAGGTTTCTCAGACTGATTGAAAGCTCATAAAATGTGTTGTAGGGAAAAGGTTTCTCAGACTGATTGAAAGCTCATAAAAATTTCTACAACTTTTATTCTATAACACTTTTTCCGAATTCTCAAACATATTTGAGTGCTTTGGAAAAGTGAAAATAAAGTTATTCAGCGTGATGGGTATTACTCGATGTGAAAATTACATAAACTTAAAACTCAACTATATTTAACCCACGAACTCCAAAGCTCTCTTTGGAGTTTGTGGGTTAAATATAAGGATGTTATATAAGTCTAGGGTGTGTATGTGTGTCTGTCTGTATCACTGTATCCGTGTGTCTGTCTGTGTAATCGTAGCTCCCAAACGAATAATTTTGATTCGTTTTCTTTTTTCAAATTGAATGCTGATGTGATCAAGATGATTCTTAGCTATAATAGGAGGATCGTAGCTTGCAAACAAATGGACCGATTCTGATGCGGCTTTATTTTGTTTTTGCTGATGTGAACGAGGTGGTTCTTAGATATAATGGGGGAGGGGGTGAAAATCGAATCTCCCAAACGAATGGACCAATTTTGATACGGTTTTTTTTATGTATGAAAGCTGTTGTTGTGATCGAGATGCTTCTTAATAATAATGGGGGGTGTGGAGGTTGAGGATAATATTGTTTTTTAAAATGTGCTAGTTAATAACATAAGCTGAGAGTACCTTCACGCGGTGAAGGCGGTAACAGTATGAGAGAAACAAGAAGTTCTTTTTTGTCCAATCCTACCAACAAAAGTCAGTTCATCTCCATACTACCAAAAAAAATTACTGTTTTCTCTAGGCTAGTTTATTCTCCCAATGCTTATTCTATGAGAAAAATTTAAGAGATTAACAAAAAAATACATTCTTACCCTGAGCACGTAGTCGGTGGGGTGCAGCGTGAAGGGCGTGCCCTGCAGCGTGAAGGTGACGGGCGGCATCTTCGGCAGCAGCGCGCAGTCCACCATGTACTGCCCCGAGACCAGCGCTGTGGCGCCCAGCGCGGCGTTCAGCGCGCGCACTTCCGCCGCCGGGCCCGCGATCAGCGAAGTGCCCGTGTCCGCGATCGCAGAGCAACCCTGCCCGACATCAGCAAACACTTAATGCACTGTCTGTACGTGACCACGTGCTCGGGGACCCGTCTGTACGACCAATGCGTCTTGTCCGCAATGACGTGTGGTGCTGAATCATGGATGGAATCGCACAGCGGGCCATCCAGCGCACTATGTTAGGTAGCAAGTTGAGCGACAGAGTTCGAAATACGGAGATCCGAAGAAGAACCAAGGTGGAAGACATCGGATCTCGCATAATTAAAGTCTAGAGTCGATGGGCAGGACACTTGGCAAGATCTGGTGATGGCAGTAAGTCCTTGATGGAATGGTAGCCACGTGACGGTAAGCGTAGCCGAGGGAGACTGCGCAAACGATGGATCGACGACATAGAGAAGCACGCTGGTAGGACCTTGTCCAGATTGGCTCAAACCAGAGATGTATGGTGTAAGAGGGAGGAGGCTTATGCCCTGCATTGGGCGGAACAAGCTGCTAATGATGATGATGACCTATAAAGCAATACTGACAGCTCGCTGAGCAAACTAAGATTAAGACTTTTCTTCAGGGCCTATAATATAAGGGCTCAGGCGTCGTGGGAGGGGCGCCGCGATGGCTTGACGAAGTTTTCCAAATGATGCCCGGCCTAGCGGAATCCTCTCTTATTGGCTTCCCCCTTCAAGTAGTTTCTACCCAGTTAAATAATTGATAAGGCGTGTCGCTGCTAGTTCCGGTGCACGGTCCACTGTATGTCGTACTACAATATTTGTTGGCAGACTGCCTGCCCGGGGCGTGGCATTCCCATTCTTGTCGAACACGTTGCGTATCGCCTTAAATATATCTCGTACATTTGTCCTTCTCAAGTTAAATGCCAGTCATGTGACTATATACAGAGGAAGACATTTTGTAACCCTTTGTAAATATGTGTTATTGGAGCTTTGAGTTTAATTACATGCAAATTAAAATTATACATACGATGAGTGCACGACGTCGAGGTGAACACACATGCAAATAATGTTTTAAAATGTTACTCTTTACGAAATTATTGAAACAATAGGTTTGAATGGATTGATAGGACCGGGTCGGCTACTCACGTCAGCGCAGAACTTCTTCCCGGCGACCGCGACTCCGTCCATGCGGAACTGCCAGTAGGCGGGCTTGGAGACGGGCACGTACGTGAAGTTGCCGGAGTAGTGCGCCGGGTCCGACCCGCCCAGGATGATCTCGCCGCCCTGCGCCGCCGCCGGGTCTCTGGGGACACAGCTTGTGTGTGTAGTGTAGCTGGTATACTAGTTATATGTTTATTATTATTGAACTTGTATATATGTATGTTTATTTACGTGTAAATAATATATTTCTTGTGTGTTTTATTTATTACGCACCACCGACCGATGACTTTAATATCTAAGTAATCCTTTCCATCCAAAGGTTGCCTGGAAGAGATTGCTATAATAGCAATAAGGCCGCCCATTGTACCTTTCATTTCATGAGTTTATGCTATATATTACCTTCTTCTTGGTGTGCAATACAGTGTTGTTGTATTGTATTGTATCTGCATAGATTTGTTTGACCCTGGCTTTTATTTACTGGACTTATTCCTTTGCTTTACTGTTTTGACTCTGCTTGTGTATTGGATTTTGAGTTTTTATCTTCAAAAAGAGATAAATCTAGAATATTTTTTCAAAGATGTACCAAACAAATGAAGAAAGGTTACTGGACCTGACGAGAATTATGGTCACGTCACAGAGTGTATACGTATAAGTCCGCCTCCACAACCTCAAGCCTCCCCCGTAAGTCCGCCTCCCCAACCTCAAGCCTCCCCCGTAGAGCGCGTTAGGGACCACTGCAGATCGGACCAAAAATACCTATGAAAAGTAGACAAAATTAACGTTTCGTGGTCCCGTTTCCTCCAAAGTAGACAAAATCAACGTTTCGTGGTCCCGTTTCCTCCAAAGTAGACAAAATCAACGTTTCGTGGTCCCGTTTCCTCCAAAGTAGACAAAATCAACGTTTCGTAGTCCCGTTTCCTCCAAAGTAGACAAAATCAACGTTTCGTGGTCCCGTTTCCTCCAAAGCTGGACCGAATTAATTACTGTTTGCATTAAAAATTAAAGAAAAGCTTTGGCTGTGTTCCTGTTTTGCTTTTTTTTATATAATATGGTCAACTTTGTTTGTTGGAAGTCTCAACACAGCGGAAAATCTGGTAAATTTTTAGGTTAATAAGGTAATTTATGAAAAAAGTTGGCTTCATGAACTCTTGCGCCACTATGTTGTCACAGTACATATATTAGATTTTACAGACAGTAGTGTATCGAGAAGTAAACTGTCGGTTTGACGCACGCGGTGCGCGGGCCGGGAGGCAGGGGTCTCAGCGTGGTTTTGAAAAGAACGAGCGACTTTCGCGCATGAAGTATCTTCACGTAAAAATACGAGAAAGAGAGATTGTTTTCTGCGAGTAGGATGCCAGTACCACAAATAGATTGGACCAAAGAGTAAAGTAATGTAAGTATATATCAAGATTGGACTCTTTACTCCAATCTTTTCGACTCACTATAGGGATCTGAAAAAAATATAACTTAATTTATTACCCGACTGCGGAGGGTTATGTGTTTGGGTTGTATGTATGTATGTATGTATGTTTGTTTGTTTGTTTTTACGTTTCTTTGGCACATCCTACAGACTAAACGGCTAAATGGATTTTGTTAAATGAAGTTGAGGTATCATTGGATTACCGCGAGAGTGCTATTGGAAATATAAAGTATCAAGCGGCTTACAACTTACAACTGGCATATTTTATTTCCGACGGAAAGAAAAATGTTTGAATACCTCTAAAAACTCACAGAATATATCGTTTATAAATATAAATACTTCCATCTGTCAAAAAAAAGTAAGATAAGTATAAACTAGAATAATAGAGGTATAGTAGTTTTATATTATCCTCCGCGGCTTTGCCCGCGTGGACATTTTCTGGGGAAAATGTAGCGTTTATTCCAGAACCAAAAGTACAATTTACGAAATTTCGTTCAGTCGTCAAATATTATTTCATCGATTGACGCGCTCCTCTACTCATCGGATTGAGATACAAAGTAGGAGGTAACATTCGTTTAGATACCTACCCATATAGACTAACTTAATATGAATACTACTAATAAGTACCAATTTTTAACAATATTACATGCTAGTGATTTGCCCCGGTTTCGCACGGGTAGCGCTCACACCGCAGCATTATTCTTCCATTTAGAATTTGTATACGCATTGAAACTTCTAAAAATAATACGCCAGTAAGCGTAATTCAAAATCTTTTGCAGCAACTATCATGGTGTTTTTTTACCCATAGACAATAATTACTAACGACAGTTAAAAATGTCTAATCATTACTCACGTACTTGACAGACTTGTTATTATTTCGTTTCCATGGCAACATGTCATTCCGTTGTTTATTTTTAATCGACTTCACAAAAAGAGACGGTTATATGTTCGACTGCATGTTTTTTATTTTTTTTATTGATGTACTCCATGTATGTGGTATTACATTATTACTTTTCTTAAAGTAATAGTGTTCTGGTTCTATTGTAATTATTTTATTATTTTTAGTGTTTGTTTAGAAAAGAACATTTGAATACGAAAAATACAAATATAGAGTTGTAGAACACGGGCATCACACCGTCCTCAAAGATAGATTTGTAGAACACGGGCGTCACGCCGTCCTCAAAGATGTATAAATACAAACATAGTGTTGTAGATCACGGGCGTCACGCCGTCCACAAATATGTATAAATACAAACATAGAGTTGTAGAACACGGGCGTCACGCCGTCCTCAAAGATGTATAAATACAAACATAGAGTTGTAGAACACGGGCGTCACGCCGTCCACAAAGATGTATAAATACAAACAGAGTTGTAGAACACGGGCGTCACGCCGTCCACAAAGATGTATAAATACAAACATAGAGTTGTAGAACACGGGCGTCACGCCGTCCTCAAATATGTATAAATACAAACATAGAGTTGTAGAACACGGGCGTCACGCCGTCCTCAAAGATGTATAAATGACAGTGTGCTCACCTGTTGAGATTAGAAGGAGAAGATCGGTTTCACGAGCACCTGCGCCACCATGTTGTCGAACACGGGCATCACGCCGTCCACAGAGATGTACATTTGTACATGTGACAGTGTGCTCACCTGTTGAGATAGAAGGAGAAGATGGGCTTCACGAGCCCCTGCGCCACCATGTTGTCGAACACGGGCATCACGCCATCCACAGAGATGCTGTCGACAAGGGCAATAGTCGCTCATTACTTATTTATTTATTTATTAGGTGCACAAAACAGATTACAGAAATATAACATATGAGAATAAAATGGTAAATTATGCGATCGATTCCATAATCCAATCAATCAAATCAATCCAATCAACACGGCATCAATAAAAAAAAACAGCGAAGTTGCCATAAATATTAATACTTATAGCTAAAGTTGCAAGCACTATTCCACAATATAGGTAGGTATTTTAAATGCATTGTATAGGCGAGCAGACTGCAAGTTCCCTTAATTGCCTTCTACCTGCAATGATAGGTATATTATAACCATGTTATCAGGCATACATCCGTCACTATGGCCACCCAAAAACGCAAGCTGTTGAATTACAATAAAGAAAATAAAAAACTAAATAATAATAAAAAAAATATTAAAATAAACGAATTATAATAAACGGCTTAGTCTGGTAATGGCATGTACAAGGTGCAAAATATCCCTGTCCTGGGACGGAATTATGAACACAGTTTGCACGCCGTATTGCGCACGTCAAGGTCCACCTTCAAGGTTGCTATTTCTCGTCGCGGGTCAGCACCCGCGAAAGTTTGTGTATCACTAACTTCAGCGATCATCGCTCGCCGAGCGCGGTGATACAGAATAGTGTTTTGAGTTACTGATACATTATTATTATGCTAGATGTTCGTGCAATTAAGTAATAAAAGTTTGCCCCATCGTGTATTCAACACAATCATATGAGTAGATCAGATACAAATAATTAAAAAATAATATCACATATACATACCTAGATACAAACTATGACCATTGTTTCAAATCTAGGGAAACTCCATTTTGAAGCATCTTATTCACGAGGACTGCTGGTTCAAATCTTCTCGTCGTCCATACCGCAGTGCTTGAAGACAAGTCTTCAACCAGTGCGTCCTACCAGTCAGACTTGTCCACAAATTGAGCGAGCTATGGAGAGAGCTATGCTTGGTGTTTCTCTGAAGGACAAGATTCGAAATGAAGTGATCCGACAGAGACTGTCCACAGGCTCAAGATCAGCCTGCTCAAGGTCAGGAAACTCCTGGAGTTTCTCTGAGAAATCGAATCCGAAATGAGGTGATTCGGCAGAGAACTAAGGTAACCGACATTAGTGATGTAACGAATGTCATATTTTGGACATTCGCGAATGCGAATGCGAATATCTGCTGCCAACATTCGCGAGTGCGAATATTCAGTTTTTGTTTAAATTTGGCGCCATTTGTCTATGGCTTGGTGACTTTAGCGGCAGTCCCGATCGAACGAAGTGCGTTCCGTCTGTTTTTCGTTCCGAAAATAGCCGAGTTAATACGAACGCATCCAATTGAAGTGTTATTCCGCTCGCGCCGGTGTTTTCGTAAACAAAACAAGTGAATTTTGAGGTTACAGTGTGAATAGTGTTAAGCTTCATTGCCCAAAGTTAAATAAATAAATGATACCAAATGATAAAGAAAAGACTGATAATGTGATTACGAGGTAAAGTTTTTTTTTATTGCATTAAAAACATAAGAAATTAATGGAATTGGATTTTCTTATATTAAACAACTATAAAAATCCTACTTAATAAAATTATACACAGAGACAGAGAACCATATAGTAACCGACATAGCTCAGAGAATAAGCAAGCCAAGTGGAAATGGGCTGGTCACATTTGTCGTAGAACCGATAACCGTTGGGTTAGACTAGTTCTAGAGTGGAGACCGCGGAAGAGAAGAGCCGAAGATCGGGCTGAGTAGCGCACCGTGGGAGAGGCCTATGTCCAGCAGTGGACTAATATATGTTGTTGATGATGATGATGATGATCCGACAGAGAACCATATAGTAACCGACATAGCTCAGAGAATAAGCAAGCTAAGTGGAAATAGGCTGGTCACATTTGTCGTAGAACCGATAACCGTTGGGTTAGAAGAGTTCTAGAATGCAGACCGCGGAAGAGAAGAGCCGAAGATCGGGCTGAGTAGCGCACCGCGGGAGAGGCCTATGTCCAGCAGTGGACTAATATATGTTGTTGATGATGATGATCCGACAGAGAACCATATAGTAACCGACATAGCTCTAAGGATAAGCAAGCTGAAGTGGCAGTGGACTGGTCACATTACCCGAAGAACAGACAACCGTTAGGGTAGACGACGAGTTCTCGAGTGGAGATCGCGCTTAGGCAAACGTAGCGTAAGATGCACTGTGGCCAGGTGGAGTGACGACTTGCGAAAAGCGTCTGGAAGAAACTGGATGAAGAGAGCTAAAGATCGAGCTCAGTGGCGAGCATTAGGAGAGGCCTACGTCCAGCAGTGGACAATAGGCTGATATGATACACTAGGCGATATATGTTCCGCGACACGTGAGACGCGCACGACGCGATGTCAGCGCGCGCTCGTTGTGTCGTTCTGTGGGAAGCTGGGAGCTGTGTTAAGCGCGGGTGTCCGCGGGTTACCTGCTGAAGGCCATGCCGAGGATGCCGTCGAACTTGGCGGCCACGAAGGCCAGCCCCGGCTCCGACAGCGCCTCCGCGAATGTCTGCGCGCGCACGCTCAGCCCGCCCACCTGCGGACGCACAGCGGACTTTAGTGTGGGTGAGGGGTGTCGGTGACAGGGAGTAGCGGTGTGAGTGGGGTACTGACGGTGACTTCGTCGGTGGAGAGGAAGCCGGAGAGACTGCCCGAGCCGTACTGGATGGCGAACTCGGTGCCGTTCGCGCGGTAGCTACTCGACTTGGTGCTGTCGTACTTGTTGTGGAGCACTGCGGAAAACAATATGAGGTTACTGTATGGGTTCCCTTCCTGATGTGGCCTCTTTGGACAAACATTCATAATTTGGAAAGTCGTACACTCGTTTTTTTCGGACTGAATTATGGCTGCCGCGTTCAGATTCAGAAAGACCTGCGAAGATCACGATTCGCACCCGCGCTTGCAATTTTTTTTATTATACAGGCTGTTCGGCACAACGTTGTCCATATAGGGTAAGGGGATTGATAGGACCATGTGCAACATTACGGTGGCCTATATTTTCCCGAAAAAAATAAACAACAACTATGGAAACGTATGCCTTATCTTCTACGGCATCAGGTCGGCCATCGGGTGATGACGTTATTTCGGCCATTGGTGTGACGACATAAGGTCGGCCACTGGTATTGCGTCATTGACCGGGTGATCCAAAAACGAAATATGCGTTCACCCGTCCAAGATACCACTCATACATGCTTACAATACGATTATCAGACAAAAGTTATTTTCAATTTCTTGAATAGCCTGCTTTTTTTTAGTATCGCTAATTTTGTAATGTATTACAAAATAAGCGATACATAGTGTTATATAGTAGATACATAGTGTTATATAGTAAATATATAGTGTTATATAGTAGATACATAGTGTTATATAGTAGATATATAGTGTTATATAGTAGATATATAGTGTTTTGTGTGGAGTTTTTTTACATGACGCATACCGATGGAGTGGACATGAGACACCTTTAGTTATTTAATAAATTCAATTCAAAGTTGAACTATTACATGTTTATGTTTACTTGTCACATATTGTTAGATCATAGCCGCTTTATTCGTCACTTTCCATCACTTCAACATTGCTTTGAACAGGACAGACAAACGTTACAGATACAAATAAAAACAATTGTAAGCCGTTACAGCATGTAAAAACAAGTAACATCACTAGATAACTTCAATAACGGTTCTTTTTCGAAAATAAATATAAAGTTTCTTAAAAATAGCCGCGAGATTGAGGGTTATAAAGGCCACCATAATTTTTGACGTGGTCCTACCTATCCAAAATGGACAACGTTGTGCCGAACATCCTATATAATGTTTTCAACTTTATGACTCAAAATACATCGCATTGATTGAAAACGGTGCGGCGCGCTTCAATCTGAGAAAACAATGACATTTACTCACGTTTCAAAAGATTTAAATGTTATATTGAATGAGGAGGCGCGAGTCCGTCTGAACGCAGCCTTAACTGATATCATAACAGTAATAGAAGAATATGCTGTAGAAAATTGAATCATTGACAAAATGGTTGCACAGGAATAACATGTGATGAGTTGAACACTTGTAACACAAGCAGCACTGTATGTCAGAACAAACCACGCAGACACGCAGGAGTGATATCTTACATGTATATAACAGGTGATGAGTTGAACACTTGTAACACAAGCAGCACTGTATGTCAGAACAAACCACGCAGACACGTAGGAGTGATATCTTACATGTAAATAACAGGTGATGAGTTGAACACTTGTAACACAAGCAACACTGTATGTCAGAACAAACCACGCAGACACGCAGGAGTGATATCTTACATGTAAATAACAGGTGATGAGTTGAACACTTGTAACACAAGCAACGCTGTATGTCAGAACAAACCACGCAGACACGCAGGAGTGATATCTTACATGTAAATAACAGGTGATGAGTTGAACACTTGTAACACAAGCAGCACTGTATGTCAGAACAAACCACGCAGACACGCAGGAGTGATATCTTACATGTAAATAACAGGTGATGAGTTGAACACTTGTAACACAAGCAGCACTGTATGTCAGAACAAACCACGCAAACACGCAGGATTGATATCTTACATGTAAATAAAAACTATGGTATAGAAGCGGTTTCGCCCGCGTGAGGGATGATGATGATGAAAAGTATCCTATGTGTTATTTTTCATCATCATCTTTTTATATTAGTGGGGATAATATGAATGACTATTGACTCTTAAAGACTACCTCGTTATCTACTAGGGTTATTGAACTTAGGAATTGAATGTCAACAAAAGTAAAGTCCACCCTAGCTGCCAAGTTTCTCAGCTTCATTCTACATACTTATGTATGTTACAACGCTTGTTCTTGATATCATAAATGACAATTGTAAACAACGAATGATTAGTGTATTGGCCTGAAGCCAGAGGAACGTACAAACATACTTCGAACTGGAATTCTAGCATCTTGGACTTTATCAATCAATTATTAATTACATTTCGTACTGATTTTTATTTTTTCAATCATTTCACCATAATATACTTGAGAAGTGAAGGCACGCTTCTTTCAATATTATATACTTGACTACTGGTATGAATGGTGCTTAATAGTAGATTTTGCACCAAGGGGATAAAACAGTGTCTTTCGTCACGGGCGACATATTGAACCCTGAGTGTAACGAGGGATTACACTCAGGTCAGGGTTCAATATGGGGATTTCATTTGTGCTGCAGAAGCGAACGATCCGCACTATGGTTCGGATTCCGCAGCACCGGTAGAGTCAGAAGGGTATTTCCTTTTCCTGTGAGAGATTTAACTCTGTTGGCACATGAAAGGGACATTCCCTTTTCAAACTCAAAGCATACTTAATTTACCAAAATTTTATTGATTTTATCTTATTATAATATTTTATGTATTTCTCCTTGTTCATGAGATATTAATTTTGACTTGTAAAAGTGCTATTATTTTGCCTATTTACAATAAATTCTTTGGCTTTGACTTTGACCGCAATGGGAATCTTGTAAGGAACATTTTAAAATTCTTAAAATATTAACAGTTCCAGCCTATACATCATGGTGCTTCTTAAGATATTAACAGTTCCAGCCTATACATCATGGTGCTTCTTAAGATATTAACAGTTCCCAGCCTATACATCATGGTGCTTCTTAAGATATTAACAGTTCCCAGCCTATACATCATGGTGCTTCTTAAGATATTAACAGTTCCAGCCTATACATCATGGTGCTTCTTAAGATATTAACAGTTCCAGCCTATACATCATGGTGCTTCTTAAGATATTAACAGTTCCAGCCTATACATCATGGTGCTTCTTAAGATATTAACAGTTCCAGCCTATACATCATGGTGCTTCTTAAGATATTAACAGTTCCCAGCCTATACATCATGGTGCTTCTTAAGATATTAACAGTTCCCAGCCTATACATCATGGTGCTTCTTAAGATATTAACAGTTCCAGCCTATACATCATGGTGCTTCTTAAGATATTAACAGTTCCCAGCCTATACATCATGGCGCTTCTTAAGATATTAACAGTTCCAGCCTATACATCATGGTGCTTCTTAAGATATTAACAGTTCCAGCCTATACATCATGGTGCTTCTTATATATTAACAGTTCCCAGCCTATACATCATGGTGCTTCTTAAGATATTAACAGTTCCCAGCCTATACATCATGGTGCTTCTTAAGATATTAACAGTTCCAGCCTATACATCATGGTGCTTCTTAAGATATTAACAGTTCCCAGCCTATACATCATGGTGCTTCTTAAGATATTAACAGTTCCCAGCCTATACATCATGGTGCTTCTTAAGATATTCACAGTTCCCAGCCTATACATTATGGCGCTTCTTAAGATATTAACAGTTCCCAGCCTATACATCATGGTGCTTCTTAAGATATTAACAGTTCCCAGCCTATACATCATGGTGCTTCTTAAGATATTAACAGTTCCCAGCCTATACATCATGGTGCTTCTTAAGATATTAACAGTTCCCAGCCTATACATCATGGTGCTTCTTAAGATATTAACAGTTCCCAGCCTATACATCATGGTGCTTCTTAAGATATTAACAGTTCCCAGCCTATACATCATGGTGCTTCTTAAGATATTAACAGTTCCCAGCCTATACATCATGGTGCTTCTTAAGATATTAACAGTTCCCAGCCTATACATCATGGTGCTTCTTAAGATATTAACAGTTCCCAGCCTATACATCATGGTGCTTCTTAAGATATTAACAGTTCCCAGCCTATACATCATGGTGCTTCTTAAGATATTAACAGTTCCAGCCTATACATCATGGTGCTTCTTAAGATATTAACAGTTCCCAGCCTATACATCATTGTGCTTCTTAAGATATTAACAGTTCCCAGCCTATACATCATGGTGCTTCTCATCGATGTTGTGGAAAAAAGGCACGAATATGAAACCGTTGAGCAGAAACTAAATAGATTAGACACGCGAAGGAAAGATATGGAAATTTCTCTTATTCCGAAGTTAAATATCACAAAACACTGCACGAGCTATCAAGCAAAAAAACTGTCTTCCTACTGAATTAAAAATTGTAGAAAGTCCAAATATTTTTAGGGTTAAGTTAAGGCAACTCCTGCTTAATGGGTGTTTCTCCTCAATGGATGAATCTAAGACGTAATAAGATCTTGACTTGACTTTTTATATTATTTTGTTTTTGTTTTTTTTTTATTTGTTTGACTATCTACTGTATATTACTACTATTTGCTTTTTTATTGTTTTTTTTGTGTTGACATATTAATTTTGCTTAATTTTATTTTTTGAATTATTATTATTGTATAAATTCAGACATGATGTAATAATCATCTATACTATAATAAAATTATTGAATAAATTAATTGAATTGAATTTGACTCAGAGTTAACTCCCGAGCGTAAAGGACATATTACCGTCTGCCCCCACGAACTGGTGGGAGCAGAAATTTCTAATTTTAAAATTTATAAATCTTACTGGAAACCTGATCAGACTGTGATAGTATTCATATTAGTTATCTGTGAAATTGGTATCTATTGTTCTTTAAATACACATTTGAAGTTTGACTATTAATCATAATTTACCAAGGCGTTGACTTTCTTGTTGTCTCATTTTTATTTTACTTTAGAGACTTTGGAAACCCATTGACTGATAAATGATAATTTTATATTTTTACTATTGTTTTATTTCGGGAAACACTGTCTACTAAACTACTATGTCATTTATCTATTAATTTTAAAAGTACGGGTGTGGGGGCTGATAGCCAAAAATGTATTATCGTTTTAGTTTGACTTTAAATCTTAATTTACCATGTAGTTCATACTCTCGCTTTTTCAGTTTTATTTTATGTTAAATACTCTGGAAAACCTTTAATAAATGATAATTCTGGATTTTTATAATAGGCTAGTTGACTTTTTTGAGAAAATTGTAAATATGTTTCATTGTGGTCTATTTTACTCAAAATATAAATATTTCAAGAAAAAACAAACATTTACACGATTTATTTTGCTTCAATAAAAACCCGTTTATTATTCCCACCAAAACGCCATGGCAAAACTGTCAAGGCGGCTAAAGTGACGTCACGCTTTGCTAAACAAACAGCTGTCTGGTTGTAGTGTAAAGAAGTGTTTCGAAAATTACTCTAATTATAGTGAATACCTAGTTTTAGAGTACTGTGTACCGTGTAGTGAGTCAATGTGAAAGTACGACTGTGAATAAATTATTCCAAGTAATACCAAGAAACAAATAGGTACGGTAGGGAAAAACTGGAAAGACAAGATGAGATCCAGAATGTTTATCAACAAATTCTCGAATGTATTTATATAAAGATCATTAAAATATTGATGTAAGTTTTTGTTCCATTGTATCGTATTAACATTTATCTCATAAGTAAAATGTGAAAATATGAGTACATTATACCTACATTAGCACTAATT
This sequence comes from Alsophila aescularia, assembly GCA_946251855.1. Classification (NCBI taxonomy): domain Eukaryota; kingdom Metazoa; phylum Arthropoda; class Insecta; order Lepidoptera; family Geometridae; genus Alsophila; species Alsophila aescularia. The sequence goes on along the minus strand of OX276380.1, from coordinate 837,272 downwards.
AAAAACCACCACTAACACATCACTTCTTTCTTCTGAAATCTTACCGCAAAAACAATAATGAGTATATAATAATTAATTAAGGAGCTTATATACCTTTTAATTCAAATTTTAAGGATAAACTATGCATAGTTGTATACTAACATTGAAGTTTTATATTCCGGAATTCTGGTGCGCAGAAATCACTCTTGGGTACAAAAAAAACATTCCCAGCATAACCACATCAAATTTCGGTAAATTTCTGCTGCTTGCTTTTGTAAATCGTGCGTCCATTGTAAATACTTGTTGTAATAACGAAGGTTAATTTACAACATAAAATAACCAAACGACAATCATCATCATCATCATGATCCCCCAAAAAGCACCATGACGAGCAATCTTGTGCCGCCTCCATCCATCGACTTCCTGCGATGGCCACAATGTCGTCGGTCCATCGTGTGGGGGGTCTCCCTACACTTCGCTTGCTTGTTCGTGGTCGCCATTCGAGAACCTTTATTCCTCAGCGGTTGTTGGTTCTGCGAACTATATGGCCTGCCCATTGCCACTTCAACTTGCAAACTCTGAGAGCTATGTCGATAACCTTGGTGTTTCTACGGATTTCCTCATTACGGATCTTATCACGTAGTGAATCTCCGAGCATAGCTCTCTCCATTGCACGTTGCGCGACTTTGAGTTTATGTATGAGACCAATAGTTAGCGACCACGTCTCAGTGCCGTATGTCATCACGCACTGATTATAAACATTCATCTTGAGGCTTGAGGCTCTGCGGTATCTGCGACGAGAAGATATGGCGCAATTTCACGAAAGCTGCCCATCCGAGTTGGATTCGTCGTTTGACCTCCTTGTTGAAGTTGGATCTTCCCAGTTGGATCGTCTGACCCAAGTAGACATAGTGATCAATAGCTTCGATAATATCGTTCCCAACATAAACCGGCATGGGTGCGACATGATGGGCATTATACATGATATTCGTCTTACCCATGTTCATTTTAAAACCCACCTGTTGGGAAACAATATTGAGGTCACTGAGCATTGTGCTTAAGTCTTCCAGGGTTTCTGCCATGATGACTATATCATCGGCAAATCGAAGGTGAGTGATCCATTCGCCATTGATGTTAATACCATATCCGTTCCAGTTCAGAAGCTTGAATATATTGTAACGTGAAATAAAGTATTGTAACGATATAAAACGGTGTAACGGTGATTTCTGAAAGTAAAGACAATAAAAAATAAATTGGGGCAAGTCGGACCAAAAGTGGGGTGAGTCGGGATTCTTGCCCCATCCGGTCGCTCTGTACGCGAGGACGCTATACCTTTCTTCGGAATCACTCAAAACTAAAAATACTCGTTACTATTCTGAAATTAATAAAATTACCTGGATAAACTTAGACCGGAACGAGCTTCAAGAACTATTGGATCAAGACCGTTCGGTAATGTACTAGCTAGTGGGTACTATAGTGGAAGATAAAACATACAACTCAAATTCACCAATATAATCTTTATTACCTTTGGTTTAAACTTGCTCATGTACTTAAAATCTAAGGAACCGTGCCGTCGGTACGTTGAACGGTCACTCAAGCTAACATGTAAAGTTGAGGACAAAACATGCAATTTAAATAAACCAATACAACATTTATTATCCTTGGTTATAATTCTGCTTACTTACTTAAAATCTAAGGAACCGTGCCGTAGGTATGTCGGACGGTCACTCAAGCTAGCATGTAAAGTTGAAGACAAAACATGCAATTTAAATTCTCCAACACAATATTTATTATGCTTGGTTTAATCTAGCTTATCTACTTAAGGTCCAAAGAACCCTAGCCTGCAGATCCAACTCAGCAGCCAAGAAATACCAAGATCTAAGATTACCCTGCTATAATTAGGGTCGATATAGAATTGACAAAATTAAGTATTTACTCTAACAGAACATTGATGAATTTGCCGGCCGGCAGTATAGTCTACTTATTTACCTTTTTCTATAGGGTTTAGCCGTTATGTTGATGAAGGTAATTCTCCATTCGACGCTTCAGCAATGTCCAATTCGCGTGAGAGGTAGCCAGGCTAGACCCCTCAGGCGTTGCAGGTGTCCAGCAGGTCGGTGGGGAACCAAAGTTCAACACTCCGGTTAACGAAATATATGGATAAAATACGATACCGCATCCCAAGAACGTGGCAGGAATCGTTGGATATAATGTCGGCGTGCAGTGACGTATTGTAAAGCGACACGGCGCCTTTTCTACTTAAATCCGGGGGAAGAAGCCTCCTTCGTAGTATGTATCAATCCTGGGGGGAAAACCCGCTGTGAACCAATAGACACAACGTTTGTTAGAATTCGAGACTCCGCAAACGCCACCGCTTTCGGCTCGCTAAAATGGCGTCTCGAAAAATGGATAAAAGTGATCTCACAATCGCAATCATTACTGCCGCCAATACGAAAATAACACCGACAAATGCTCTCACCTTTTTTACGGGTTTTATAATATGCAGGGAAAAATCCTGTCAGTCCTGCTAGGATCTCCAGCACGAAAAGAAGGGACACGTCACTCCTCTTCATTGTCTCGATTTCTTTTCTGTCTAGCCGGATCTAGTTTTTTTTTCACGAAATCTATCGGGAATACATTTCGTTTCACCGGGAAGCCGATCAGCGCTTACACATTGGCTTTGGACAAATAATCTGGTTTTATTTTTATTTTCAAATTTCTCACCCTAGAAATCACATTTGTTTATTTATCGTTTCTTTAACTACTTTTGACAGCTAAACAACTGCCAAGTGACGTTTTAAGAATTGTTTAAACTATAGTCTATAAAAACGTTCCGTTTCAGACGAAAGGTACGGAACGCGGTTTCTTTGCTCCGCCACCGTTATATCATCATAAAACTATATACCGTGACTATTAAATTATGATATTGCATGGGTTTGCTTTGGAAAAAATCTACGTTCCTAAATTTAACATTTGTTGCATTTAATTGCTTTGTTTAATTTTATTTTCTATTTGCTGACATTGCGGGGCCGTGCCGAACAACGGAACGCGCCCTTTTGCTTTGACAGCTAATCGATGCAAAGATAAGTAAAATTTCCGGTAGATGTCACCACCTGTCTCCGTGTTTATCAATTGAACTTTATTAACCATCCATTTATTATTTAATTTCCAGTTATTCCTTGTCCCTTTCGTATTTATTTCAATCAATTGACCTAATGAGAGTTATCAAGTCGTGATCAGTAGTGCACGAACGTGTTGTATTTATCGAAGTGTTTATAACCTCTGTTTTTGTTATGAAAATAACCGGCGATTGTTTTCTTGTTGTGTGTGGTTATATCTCTATTGCTTATTTGGAACTCCGATTTACAGGATTATATCATGTAAGTAAACAACGTACGATAATCTATTCTATGTATCCGATCGTCTGCTTTCGCTGGTATACACCAAATACGAACGATAGTACTGTTTCAATCAACTATGTGCGACTTCAATGTCGTCATCTGATTCTAACAACAAACAATAACATGGCCTGTCTTGTTTATTCTTACTTTTACTTGTCGAACTGCTGCTTTGCATTGCTAGTTATAGGTTTATTGTTTTTTTTATTTAAGTAGCGTTTTGTCAACGCTACAATATCTTCCAGTGCAGAGGTGAACAGTTTCGGAGAAATAACGTCTCCCTGTCTCACCCCTTTTTGCAAATCGATAGAATTCGTGCTCCGATCTTGGAGACGGACAGTCATGGTGGCCTTGCTGTACAAACACCTCAACACTTCGATGTACTGGTAGTCAATCTGTAATGACTGTAGCACTGCGCAGGTCTCGACTGAATCAAAGGCTTTCTCGTAGTCCACAAACGCTAGACATAGTGGCCGGTCTTCGGTCTTCTGTATAATCTGCCGGAGCGTATGGATGTGGTCTACGGTGCTAAAGCCTTTCCGGAATCCAGCTTGTTCGGGAGGCTGAAAGTCGTCGAACCTACGAGCGAGACGGTTTGTAACTACTCTCGAAAACAGCTTATGGACGTGGCTTAGCAGCGAAATGGGCCTATAATTGACCTTCACATGTATGACCTTCGACGAATACCGTTTGGTAATTCTGAATATAATATCTTCACAACGTTGTTGACGAGGGACTTGTGGATGAGAAACCCGATACCGTGTTGGGACTGCTGGTCGCCCTCCCGGTAATAAAGTAAGTTGCCAGAATTCAGGGTCATCGTATCCTCTCCCTCTCTTCGGACTTCTGATAACCCTATAATATCCCAGCACAACTTACTTACTACTTCTTCCAGCTCTATCAACTTCTCATCAGTCCTCAAGGAGCGTGCGTTGTATGTTGCTAGGTCCATAGGGTTGGTAGCTGGGTCTCTGCTGGGGATTCTTAGCACCCCCTTAATACAAACACAATAGAACGACAATAGTAAACAACTAATGTTTTGCACAGCGTGCCGTCATGCGCTCTGATTGGTGTTCAATGGTACGTGACTAATGGCTTCCTTTTAACGTATTTATTTGTCAAAAATATTCAATGATCTTATTTATTTTAATAAATAAAATTGGTTTTCAATATTTTAAGACTTGACCAACTATAAAATACAAAAATCTATCAGGATTTTTCTTATTGTCAACTCCCCTATTCTTTTAGTTTGGTAAACACTATCTACTAAATTATTTCATTTCACTTTTAATTCATAATAATATTGGGAGTGGGAGCCGATAGCCATTTCTTATACGTGTTGCCTGATAGCCATAAGTATAGCCCTCACGCGGTGGCATTTCATTGAGGCAGACGGTAATAAATCGCATAGCGAGGGGTTCGCTCGGGAGTTATGTAGAGTCCCGAGTGAAGCGAAGGGCAATCCAATATGCCGCCCGTGCCAAAAGACGCATACTTACGGCAGGCTATGTTGGTGTAGTGGCACTGCTTGGAGGGCACCCACAGGTTGGAGGAGCCCGTGTCGAACTTAACCTTGATCGACTTCGGCGGTCACCCGATCGAGATGGGCCCGTAGTACTGCGCCTGGACACACACTAACACACACAGCTATACGTATACTTACGACAGGCTATGTTGGTGTAGTGGCACTGCTTGGAGGGCACCCACAGGTTGGAGGAGCCCGTGTCGAACTTAACCTTGATCGACTTCGGCGGCCACCCGATCGAGATGGGCCCGTAGTACTGCGCCTGGACACACACTAACACACACAGCTATACGTATACTTACGACAGGCTATGTTGGTGTAGTGGCACTGCTTGGAGGGCACCCACAGGTTGGAGGAGCCCGTGTCGAACACCACCTTGAACGACTGCGGCGGCCGCCCGATCGAGATGGGCCCGTAGTACTGCGCCTGGACACAAACACACGTATAAAATCAAACAAGACGGTAAGTTCTCGACGCTGACACCCGCTACTTCAGTCTTCTCGTGACCACAATCAATGCAACTTGATCGAAACGTCGAGGTAAATAAATATTAAGTTTTCAGCGCGATTAAGTCCCGTTTAAATATTTAACTAACAAGAAGGTAGTTTTGTAGGCTTCTTTCGCACGATTTCCCCTACCTGGGGAAGTACATCTTTGTCAGATATTGAACCGCCAAGCAGTAGTGTGTAAACATACATTGCTGTTTCGGTTTGAAGGGCGATGTTTCCAGTGAAATTACTGGGCAATGAGACTTATAAACTAATGTTTCAGGGTGACGAGCGCAGTACGGTGACGCGAAACATTGGCAGGCGTGACGCTTACCATCAGGCGAGCGACCTGTTCGTCTCGTCACTCTACTGAATATAAAAAAGGAAAGGGAATTAGTTATGTATGTCATGAATTGCATGAAACTCAAAACTTGAAATATTTTATTTTAAATAGGCAAATAGCACTTTTATAAGTCAAAATCAACGTCAAAAGAGTTGCTACTGTTAAGTAGGAAAAATATATAGTACTGTGCTGTGCCCGCGGCTTCGCACGTGTGGTCATTTCTCTAGGTTAAAATATATAGTACTGTGCTGTGCCCGCGGCTTCGCACGTGTGGTCATTTCTCTAGGTTAAAATATATAGTACTGTGCTGTGCCCGCGGCTTCGCACGTGTGGTCATTTCTCTAGGTTAAAATATATAGTACTGTGCTGTGCCCGCGGCTTCGCGCGTGTGGTCATTTCTCTAGGTTAAAAGTACTATAGGCGCTATACCAACACCTAAAATACCAATATACCAACATTTGATCAGAGTTCCTTCCACCGTCAAAGTTTTTTATCAATGCTCGGCTTCTACTCATCGGATTGAAATTCCAAGTACCCCAGTTTTTAAGTCAAACCCTAAGCTATCCAACAGTGAAAACCGCATCGCAATCGGTCCAGTAGTTTTACGTGATGCGCGAACTTGCAGACAGACAAACAAACAGACAGACACAATATTAAAAAAAAAACTTGTTCAATAGCTTATTTTAAGTACCCTATAGCATATTTTTAAATTATCTTCTTTGTACAGACTTGTTTGTACTTATTGCTTTATTATAAGTATAGATAAACCAGCAGTGCCCGCGTAAGGACAAAAGTACCTAAAACATACAATTTACCAAATTTTCTTCATCCGTCAAATAGTTTTATTTTCGATTGCTCGGATTCCACTTATCGGATTGAGATACTAAATACACCAGTTTTTTAAGACAAACCGCATCGAAATCGGACCATAGTTTTAACGTGATCCGCGAACAGACAAACAGACAGAAACGATTTAAAAATGTTATATTCTTGTACAGTGGCTTATTTTAAGTACACTAGACTATGTTTTCTTAATTATCTTCTTTGTACAGACTTTTTCGGATTTATTGCTTTATTGTTAGTATACATATACCTATACTACAAGGTTAAACTCTTTCATCCATCTATTTGTGGTACTGGCATCCTACTTGCAAAGCACGCTCTCTCTTTCTCGCATTTTTACGTGAAGGTATTTCATGCGCGGTACTCGGGTGGCTTCTACAGAAGCCAGCCATCTTTAGGTTTCTCTTAACATTTTTCATTTTAAATGACCATCTAGGATCTATAACGATTTAAAGTTCAATCATGCATTCTCAATTAAAATGTTGCCTCTTTTTAGTTTTGTTCGCAGTCGGGTTTTTTAGCACTTTCGATTTTGTCTCGTTACAGATTCCTACTGATACAGGAGTACATGAAATTGGTGTGCAAATATTTATTTCATTGTATGTTATGTTTGTGTGTAGACGTCGCTCTTTCTCTATGCCCCATTGTAAAAGTACACTTTTGTAAAACTGCACTCTTATTTCTGTAAGATATTTTTGTATTTGTTATTTACTAACGTTCTCTGTGCCCCATTGTAAAGTGCACTTTTGTAAAACTACCTTTTATTTCTGTAAGACATTTTTGAATTTGTTATTTACTAACTTTCTCTATGCCCCATTGTAAGAACCGCTTTTGTAAACCTGCACTCTATTTCTGTAAGACATTTTTGTATTTCTTATTTATTATCTCTCTCTATGCCCCATTATAAAGTACATTTTGGTAAAACTACACTCTTATTTCTGTATTTGTTACTTAATAACTTTCTCTATGCCCCATTGTAAAGTACACTTTTGTAAAACTGCACTCTTATTTGTGAAAGACATTGTTGTATTTGTTATTTCATCACCATCAGCCTATATCTGTCCACTGCTGGACGTAGGCCTCTCCTAATGCACGCCACTGAGCTCGGTCTTCAGCTCTCCTCATCCATTTTCTGCCAACCGCTTTTCGCAGGTCGTCACTCCACCTGGCCACAGGGCAACACTACGTTTGCCTAAACGTGGTCTCCACTCGAGAACTCGTCTACCCCAACTGTTATCGATTCTTCGGGAAATGTGACCAGCCCACTGCCACTTCTGCTTGCTTATCCTTTGAGCTATGTCGGTTACCTTGGTTCTCCGTCGGATATCTTCATTACGAATCTTGTCCTTCAGAGAAACTCTAAGCAAAGCTCTCTCCATAGCTCACTGACCGACCTTAAATTTGTGGACTAGTTTGACCGTGAGTGTCCACGTTTCGGCACCGTAGGTCATGACTGGTAGGACGCACTGATTGAAGATCTTTAGGCACTGTGGTATAGACGAGAAGACTTGACGAAGCTTGCCGAATGCTGCCCAACCCAGCTGAACTCTTCTGTTGGCTCCCTTCTCAAAGTTGTTCTTACCCAATTGCAATATTTGCCCAAGGTAAACATATTGCTGGACAACGTCAAGAGGCACACCATTAACTGCAATCGGTTCTGGGTAAATAATATCGTTGAACATGATCTTGGTCTTATCTATGTTCATTCCGAGACCGATCCGTCCAGAAGCATCATCTAGGTTGGTCAGCATACTTTGCAAGTCTTGCAGCGACTCCGCCATTAGGACGATATCATCGGCAAATCGTAAGTGTGAGATGTTCTCGCCATCGATATTAAAGCCCATTCCTTTCCAATCCAGCGTCTTAAACATATCTTCCCGGGCATTAGTGAACAGTTTCGGGGATATAACATCCCCCTGTCCTACTCCCCTGCGCAGTTGGATATATTTAGACTGCTGGTTATGTACTTGGACACTCATAGTCGCGGCGTCTTTAGACTTCTGTATAACCTGCCTCACTGTGTGTCTATGGTGCCAAATCCTCCGTGAAACCCGGCCTGTTCAGGAGGCTGGAATTCGTCAAGTCTTCTTGCGAAACGATTTGAGACGACCCTCGAAAATAACTTATAGACGTGGCTCAAGAGTGAAATAGGTCGGTAGTTCTTTAAAAGGTTTTTATCCCCTTTTTTAAAGAAGAGTACTACCAAACTCCTGCTCCACGCTTCTGGAGTTCCCCCACTGTTAAGAACGGTGCTAAATATTCCCTGAAGCTATCGAAGTAAGTAAAGCACTCCCCCCTGCTTTCAAGAGCTCCGAAGATATACCATCCTCACCGGGGGCCTTTCTATTCTTAAGTTGTTTGAGCGCCATCTCAACCTCGTCTAGGTTAATGTCGGGCAGTTCGTCAGTGTAGTGGCGGGTCAGTATTGCGCGGGAATCCTCTGTGCTGGGTTCGGGTCTAGAAGCATGCGAGTCGTACAATCTGCCACAGTAGTCTTCAATTTCAGAAAGGATCTCCGGCTTAGAGACGACGGTTGTGCCATTATTGGTCTTGAGCTTCGTCAGATGGGATCTACTCAATTGCTGAGCGAAGACTTTTGACCCCCGATTTTGCTGAATTGCCTTTTCTATTCGGCGTGTATTTGAGCATCGGAGGTCACGTCGCACCAGCTTGCTGATCTTTTTATTGAGCTCCCTTTTCTCTGACGGTGGGGCTTGCTGTTGCTCCCGTCTCTCGTCCATAAGCCGAAGAGCGTCCTCCGAGATTTTAGACTTTGTACCCCTACGCTGCAGCTGACAAAATCTAGTACCTTCCTCCCTAAGGATTCCCACAACTTTTTGGAGTTCCTCGTCTACGTCATTTGTGGTTTCCAAGGCAGCGAATCGATTTTCCAACTTGAGTTGTAACTGTTCTGATCCAACAGCAGCCTGGAGCAGGTTGGGTCGGAGCGTAGACTTCACCAGACGGCCTCTTTCAAGCTTGTGGTTGATATTTGTTATACATATATAACATTTAAATGACACTACATTAATAATTATGAGGTTGGGATCTGTCTAAGTGCACAGATATTATCATAAAAAGTCTGATAAAGAAGTACCAGGAAACTATTTCAAGATATATTCAACCGCCAAGCAGTCGTGTGCAAACATTTCTGTTTCGGTTTGAAGGGCCATATTTCCAGCGAAAATAATGAGAATGTCCCCGGCGACGAGCGCAGTGCCGTGACGCCTACCATCAGGCGAGCGACCTGCTCGTCTCGTCACTCACTCAATCAAACAGACAGTTCAGTGAATAGGTAGGTAAGTGTCTTCAAATGTATTCGTACACGAGGCCAGTGACTGAACTGACTCGCAAACGGGCCTCTTGTCCGGCGGACATCATTTTACGGGATCATTAGCGCAAGTCCGACTCGCAATTGACCGCGTGTTTTTTGTGTTGTACTTAGTTAGTACTATAGTCACACCAGTGTGGCACTTGTACTTGTACATAGTTGGTACTATAGTCACACCAGTGTGGCACTTGTACTTGTACATAGTTAGTACTATAGTCACACCAGTGTGGCACTTGTACTTGTACATAGTTGGTACTATAGTCACACCAGTGTGGCACTTGTACTTGTACTTAGTACTATAGTCACACCAGTGTGGCACTTGTACTTGTACTTAGTTAGTACTATAGTCACACCAGTGTGGCACTTGTACTTGTACATAGTTAGTACTATAGTCACACCAGTGTGGCACTTGTACTTGTACATAGTTGGTACTATAGTCACACCAGTGTGGCACTTGTACTTGTACATAGTTGGTACTATAGTCACACCAGTGTGGCACTTGTACTTGTACTTAGTTGGTACTATAGTCACACCAGTGTGGCACTTGTACTTGTACATAGTTAGTACTATAGTCACACCAGTGTGGCACTTGTACTTGTACATAGTTAGTACTATAGTCACACCAGTGTGGCACTTGTACTTGTACTTAGTTAGTACTATAGTCACACCAGTGTGGCACTTGTACTTGTACTTAGTTAGTACTATAGTCACACCAGTGTGGCACTTGTACTTGTACATAGTTAGTACTATAGTCACACCAGTGTGGCACTTGTACTTGTACATAGTTAGTACTATAATCACACCAGTGTGGCACTTGTACTTGTACATAGTTAGTACTATAGTCACACCAGTGTGGCACTTGTACTTGTACATAGTTAGTACTATAGTCACACCAGTGTGGCGCTTGTACTTGTACATAGTTAGTACTATAGTCACACCAGTGTGGCACTTGTACTTAGTTAGTACTATAGTCACACCAGTGTGGCACTTGCACTAGTACATAGTACTATAGTCACACCAGTGTGGCACTTGTACTTGTACATAGTTAGTACTATAGTCACAACAGTGTGGCACTTGTACTTGTACATAGTTAGTACTATAGTCACACCAGTGTGGCACTTGTACTTGTACATAGTTAGTACTATAGTCACACCAGTGTGGCACTTGTACTTGTACATAGTTAGTACTATAGTCACACCAGTGTGGCACTTGTACTTGTACATAGTTAGTACTATAGTCACACCAGTGTGGCACTTGTAACTTGTACATAGTTAGTACTATAGTCACACCAGTGTGGCACTTGTACTTGTACATAGTTAGTACTATAGTCACACCAGTGTGGCACTTGTACTTGTACATAGTTATTTATGTATTAGCGATAGAGTAAAAACAAAAACATTGAAAAAAACACGATGTTTACATGTTTTTAAATCTCTATTGCACTAAAAAACTTCAATTATAGCACATTAACATTGACCTTAAAATAGTACAATCGGCGGCCTTATCACTAAGCAGCGATCTCTTACAGGCAGCTTTAGATTAGAAATTGAGATCGTTAAACGATAGTGTGCATGTGGAAGTAGGTATACATTAAAAGAGCGATGGTGGCCTAACGGTTCTATAGTGCAATTTAGAATCCAACGATACCGGGTTCAAAACCTAGGCTCCGCACCAATGACTTTTCTGAGTTATGTGCGGTTTTCCATCGCTCCGTGCTTCGGTGGGCATGTTAAGCTGTCGGCCCCGGCTGTTATTGATAAATAGCAGTCTAAGCCATGTCAGAGGCCCTCGGGCGGCTTGATAAACTCTGACACCAGAGGCCAGCACTACTTATACGACAAACAAAAAAAAACATAAAGCAATAATAACGAAATGGTCTGTACAATGAAGTCAATTTAAAAAAAATGGTCTCGGGTAGGTACTTAAAATAAGCTACTGAACAAAAATAGATCATTTTAAAAAAATCGTGTCTGTCTGTTTGTTTGTTTGTCGATATGTTTGTTCACGCGTCACGTAAAAATTACTGAACTGATTGCGATGCCGTTTTCACTGTTAGATAGCTTAGGGTTTGAGTTAAAAACTGGGGTACTTGGTATCTCAATCCGATCAGCTGCCCGAGCAATCGATAAAATATTTATGACGGCTGAAGGAATTTTGATCAAATGTTAGTGTATTGGTATTTTAGGTCCTGGAATAGCACATAGAGTACTTTTAACCTAGAGAAATAACCACGCGTGCGAAGCCGCAGGCATCAGCTAGTATTAAAATAAATAGGTCTACACACATAACTAACTTTAAAGCTAAAATAAAAAGGCCTGCCCTGCCAAAAAAGAGCTTTTGCCAAAAAAAAAAAAAATGTTGGAATGTGCTTATCAAGACCTTCAACTTGATACCCATATTGTAAATTTCGAAGAAAAATATTTTTGTCGAGTTTGAAAATAGTGCCATACCTTCTGCCGCCATATTGAATGTTTTTAAAAATATATATAGCCTATGTTACTCGGGAGGATGTAAGGATTTTAACGATACCCCATACATCTAAATCTGTTCAGGTATTTAAAAGTTATGGTGGAATAAAGAAACTCACATACAAACATACATGAACTGCTGGAACAAGGTTGTCTGGAAGAGATCGCTCTGAGCGATAAGACCGCCCATTGTGACACTTTATTATTATATATATTATATCTATCTATCTAATGCTAAAAACATAACACTCCTTTTTTTGGGCAGTCGTGTAAATATACATTACACTACATAAGTACAATAAATATTAAAATAAGTAAACACAGCAACATGTCATAGCGTTGAATGATAAAAGTTTCTGACCCGATCTTTGAAACATTGAAGCGATGTCGCTTGCCTTATGGTTACTGGCAAAGAGTTCCGTAGTCTTACCGCTTGTACAGCAAAAGACTTGTCATAATAGGAGCTCTTGTGTAGAGGAGTCTTCAGGAGAAGATTATCTGATGACCTAAGATTTAAGATGTGGGAGCAATGAAGAAATTGAAAACATTCCTTAAGATAGCGCGGGGAGGAAAGATTAAACAGTATAATGAAAAGAGAAAGGATGTGCGTATTCCGACGAAAGCGAATTGGGTGCCACTTGAGCTTAACACGAAATTGAATGGCATGGTCATACTTAGCCAAAGCTAAATATAAACCTGATACAAAAGTGTTGAAGTCGCTCAAGCTTGTTCAGGTGGTCCTCGGTGAGATCAAGATAGCAGGCGTCAGCGTAATCAACAATAGGAAGCAGACACTAGCCGTAGGTAAAATGTTACGGAGGCTTCTAGGCGAGCCAGCAGCTGCGAACATCTTGCGGCTTACTGCCTCACCTGTGTACATCATAAAAACTGCCTCACCATGATAACTGTCGATCGATCATGACTCCAAGATATTTAACTACATTTCTGTAAGGAATCCTGAACCCATTAAAAACAACAGATGGAAGATTAACCCAGTTGTAGGCGTTTGTCGGAAACGCTAAATAAGCATATTTCGTGTGCGGCAGTGACGCCGCCTCTAGTACCGACAGTCGCCTCCCAGCCGCCACTTACGGCACTCTTGTAATAGAGAGGAATACTCCCAACTCTCGAGCATATCACTTGTCGGTTAATTATGTAATCGTGGTTACCTAATAAAAGGTATTAGAGCATAACCCTATGAGTTTCCAATCAGAACCCCCACTCTCAACGCATCCCTAATATATCCTTACACAGTCAATCCTAGAAATCTTACGAGAACTACCTACTAATTATATTTCACAGCTTAATTCTTAGTGATTTTGTTTACATATTGTAGTCAGGTCCCCACGTCTCAGCCCTCGCAAAAATTACTAAGAATGAAGCGTAAGATATAATTATGATCGAACTTCACGTAAGTTCGTTTGATCATTAATTATAACTTGTGTTTTGACTGAGACCATAAGTAGCATCCGGTAAATTGGTAGGAGATTGAGAATAAATAAGACATATTATGACATTTATTTTCAAGATTTCATCCGTTTCGTCAACACTGACGATTGGTGAAATAAAACCTTCAATTCAGCTTCTATCCCGCAGGAACCCTTTAGTTTTTCGGGATAAAAAGTATCCTAAATATTAACCCATGGTATAAAATATGACTGTGCCAAGTTGCATCAAAATCTGCAGGTAGTTTCAGCGTGATGCGTGTTCAAAGAGACAAAGTCAAAAATTAATAAAAAGATGACGTCATATTTTCTCGATTTTGCGATATCACGTGGAGTCAAATTCTCCTCATTAACACTGCTGTCGTACATTTTTAATCAGGATAAAACTTTTGATCAACGTAAACACACAGGTTACACATTAAATTGGTTAGTTACTAATGTAAAGTAAATTCGCGCGCATACGGTTTTACACGCGCCGCCATCTATATCTATACAAATAAATAAAATTTAAGTGTCTGTTTGTAATGTCAAAATAACAGTTTTTTACTAAATGCATATGAAAGTATACACGGTAGCCATAACAAAAAAGCCAATTTAAATTTTTAGTTCTTGTCTGTTTGTTCCCGCTAATCTCCGAAACAGCTGGACCGATTTTGACGGGACTTTCACTGAAAGATAGCTGATGTTACAAGGAGTAACATAGACTACTTTTAATTTCAAAAAATAATTAGGATTCCGCGCAAAAAAAAAACCCATAAATTTTGACCACGCGGGCAAATCCGCGGGCACAGCTAATAGATAATAAATAGCGAAATCTCTCGCAGTGCGGAGCCAAACCGGTGCTTTTATGGGAGTTTAGTTCAAAAAACAGTGTTATAAAGTTTTTTTTCTTATTAGAGACGTGCCGTGCGTTAATTATGTTTAATAACATATTGAATTATTATTGGCTTTTACGATATGAGTATAGATAAATAGCCGTTACAGTTTTATTATAGTATCTAGATAGTTATTATCATATTGTCCTGTCATATTGGGCATTTTCCAAACTGTCCGGGCATCAATTTATTTAAATCTATACTTATAATAAAGCAATAGGAACGAAGAAGTCTGTACAAAGAAGATAATTAAAAAAGAAATGGTCTAGGGTACATAAAATAAGCTACTGAACAAGAATATAACATTTTAAAATTTTGTGTCTGTTTGTTCGCGGCATCACGTAAAAACTACTGGACCGATTGCGATGCGGTTTTCACTGTTGGATAGCTTAGTGTTTGACTTAAAAACTGGTGTACTTGATATTTTAATCATACGATGAGTAGAAGAGCAATAGATAAAAACATTTTGACGGCTGAAGTAATTTTTGATCAAGTGTTGGTATATTGGTATTTAAAGGTCTTGGAATAGAACATAACCTAGAGAAATGAGCACGCGTGCGAAGCCGCGGGTACAGCTAGTACTTATATTAAAGCAGTGTAGGGTACATAAAATAAGCTACTAAACAAGTTATTTTTTTAAATCGCGCATCGAGTAATATCTGGTGTATCTACTTATTGATATCTCAATCCGATGAATATAAGCCGAACGATCGATAAACATCTATTTCAAGGATGAACAAATTTTGAAGAAATCTATGTAGTACCAAAAAAGTGCCTATATAGTATATAATTATGTTGTACATATTATATTATACTTTATAGGCACTTTTGGTACTGGAATAACACATAGCTTACATTTTATTAAATGACCAAGCGGGCAAAGCCGCGGCCACAGCAAGTATCAAATAAAGTTATTACTGTTTTCTTTTGTTGTTCACTAAAGTAAGTCCATATTACCGTTGATGACAACAGACCAACGTTATTTGTTTTCAAACAAGCGATACGGAGACAAACACACAGCCCAAGATAAACAGGCCAGGGAGAAGGTTATCACAGCAAACAATAAGCCCCGACTCCTTAGTACTGCAAGACTTGTGTAATATCACTTAATCAAGTGGCACCACTATCTGTTATTTGACTGTACTCTTGAGCTGTTTGCTGTGGAGTGGACAAATGAATCAAATCCTACTAATTAAGCTACCATAAACACAGAATAAATAATAGAACCATCTGCCATGAAGTACTACTACGGAAAAAAAAATGTCGTGGTATCATCCAAAACGAAGATATTTATGAGATCTATCACTTCTGTAAAGAGACTACTAGTCCAGGATCGTTAGTTTCAAAGTTATAGCCATTTTAAGTTTGACAGCTGTCATCCAAAACGAAGATATCGATGAGATCTATCACTTTTGTAATGAAACTACTAGTACAGGATCGTTAGTTTCAAAGTTATTGCCATTTTAAGTTTGACAGCTGTCATCCAAAACGAAGATATCGATGAGATCTATCACTTTTGTAATGAAACTACTAGTACAGGATCGTTAGTTTCAAAGTTATTGCCATTTTAAGTTTGACAGCTGTCATCCAAAACGAAGATATCGATGGTGTCTATCACTTTTGTAATGAAACTACTAGTCCAGGATCGTTAGTTTCAAAGTTATAGCCATTTTAAGTTTGACAGCTGTCATCCAAAACGAAGATATTGATGAGATCTATCACTTTTGTAATGAACATACTAGTCCAGGATCGTTAGTTTCAAAGTTATAGCCATTTTAAGTTTGACAGCTGTCATCCAAAACGAAGATATAGATGAGATCTATCACTTTTGTAATGGAACTACTAGTCCAGGATCGTTAGTTTCAAAGTTATAGCCATTTTAAGTTTGACAGCTGTCATCCAAAACGAAGATATCGATGAGATCTATCACTTTTGTAATGAAACTACTAGTCCAGGATCGTTAGTTTCAAAGTTAATGCCATTTTAAGTTTGACAGCTGTCATCCAAAACGAAGATATCAATGAGATCTATCACTTTTGTAATGAAACTACTAGTCCAGGATTGTTAGTTTCAAAGTTATAGCCATTTTAAGTTTGACAGCTGTCATTCAAAATGTAGATTTCAATGAGATCTATCACTTTTGTAAAAAACTATTAGTCTAGGATCACTAGTTTCAGAGTTATAGGTCTTTTAAGTGTGACAGCTGTCATCCAAAACGAAGATGTCAATGAGATCTATCACTTCTGTAGAGAAACTACTAGTCTAGGATCGCTAGTTTCAGAGTTATAGGCCTTAAATTTGACAGCTGTCATCCAAAACGAAGATAGCGTTAAATTTTGTCAGGTGTTGACATATGACTTTGAAGTTTGACATGTCACTTTGACACCTTTCACTTTAAAATGTCTTACTACCTAATTATAATAATTGTGGTTTTTTTTTCTTCATAAATGTCGATTATTTTGACATCAGTCACTTTGACATCTGTCACTTTAAAATGTCTTACTACCTAATTATAATGCATGTTGTTTTTTTTTTCTTCATATATGTCGATTATTTCTTCATTAGTTTCCAACTCTAGTGCAGTGGGTGGAGGGGTAAATACGAATTACCCGTGCACCCACCAGTGGGTGAAGCCAGTGGGTGCACGGGGCATGCCCCACTACCAACTTGACTGCTGCCAAGAGCAAAAAAAAACACGTGACACTACAGTAGTACCACATGTAAGTCGCGGCCGCCACTAGCACTAGACCAGGCCGCGTGGAACTGTCTGGAGGAGGCCTATGTTGCAAAACAAACTGTCTTTAAAATTTTATACTGAACTAGCTGTGCCCGCGTAGTCATTTCATTTAAAAGTAGCCCATACTTGTTATTCCAGGACCAAAAGAACCCATAGAGTACAATATACAACATTTCTTCAAATTTCAAATTTTCAGCATCTAATCAAATCATCGGAATAAACTCGTGGAAAATAAAAAATAAATCATTTTATTCAAATAGTTTTTTTTACTTCTCTTTGGTTCCATTATTATAAAAAAAAAATGAGCCGTTCTCGAGTTTTTGCGAGACTAATGCATGGCAATTGATTTTTAAACCCCAAACTTTAAAAGGGGTGTTAAAAGTTTAAGGTGTGTATATATCACCGTGTGTGTCATTGTAGCTCCTAAACGAATGGAGCGATTTTGATATGTTTTTTGTTTTTGTAAATTCAGCGGTAGCCATTCCAGAAAAGTGAGTATGTCATCATGTAATTTTTCTACCCACATTTGTATACTTTAGTATATCAGAGTAGAAAAGTACAGTTAACCTTACTTAGTCATTCCTGAGAACATAATTGAGAGCAATAACATAATCTGATATATTATTAAGAACTCAATACCAATACATAGTTTCCAAAGATAAAACAAATAAATAGTTAAGCCAAGACTACTTACATCAAGGTAGTTGGAGAGAGGCTCTGGAGCGGGCCCCGTGGCCGCATACTTTCTACGCACAATGTTCAGGTCTGTGTCAACCTCGTGGAAATGCTGCCGAACTGTCTGCATGCGGTACAGCGGCACCCTGCAATTTCACTACATACATAAAAATCCAACATAACTGAATACATTTAATTTTTGACGACCGGTTGGTCTCGTGGCTAGTGATCCTAGGTACGTAATCAAATGGTTGTGGGTTCAAATCCTGCAAGGTACAATCATTTGTGTGATGAGCAGAAATGTTTGTTTCCGAGTCATGGATGTTATAATATTCGTATCTATGTATGTTTATCCGTTATCTAGTACCCATAGTACAGGGTATCCTAGTTTGGGGCTAGGTAATTGGTGTGGAATTGTCCTGAATATATTTATTTATATGATTTGGGACTCCATGGCCGTGTTATACCTGTAGACACTGTTCAGGTTAGTGCCAACCTTGGTTTGTCCCAATGGGTAATAATAGAAATGGAAATATACATGAATCAGGTATGTTGTTCATAAAAATCTTGCATTGACTCACTAAAAACATAAACTTACTAAAACTCATTTTATTTAATATTATATGCAGTCATTGATAAAATTATACCTGTCTTTTGGTCCCATGTGTTAATATTACGAGCCAGTAATGTCCCACTGCAGTGCAGGGCAAAGGCCTCCCTGCCCTTTTAAAATTTTTCACTATTAAATCGGTAGGTACCTACACGTCTTGTCTTTGAGTTTGTGTGGGAGTCAAGCTCATCCTGTCATGTACAAATGATTACTTTACATCTTATATTCGACTAATTAATCAATAAAATAGAGACAAACCTCGTAAAGCCATCGATGCAGGCCGCCGCAACGAACAGGGCCAGGAGACAAAGTAGGGCTCTGCTCATTATTCGCTACTGCTACTGCAAGTCACGCACCCTGTCAATACCGAAAGAAATGAAATATTAAATTAGTACGTATGGAAATTTAGTTTCAAAATGGGGTGAAAAATTTGCCATTAAATTACGTTGAAACGAATGCTGCTCCTTTGCCGTCTGAGCACAAACTACAAAGCACAGAATAGGTAGAGATACTACGTATCTACAAAGCGTCTGAGTCTGACTGAACTCATAGAATACAAACAAATAAAACCTCTTTGACACACACACTGCCTGGGGCCCGTTCACTTAGACATTCGAATCATCCGTGCGATTATAGCTCGATCATCCGAGTTAGTGAACGACTTTGGACGTCCACATAGAACTGACAACTGTCAAGTGTCAGTTTCATACTATTCCTCCCTTCCCCTACTATTTTTCGGATGACCCAGTGGCCCAATTACAGAACTTGGCTACAATCGAATTCTCAATATCGCAACCACTAATGCCTTGCGATAGAGTCGAAATTGCTATGAAAAAAGTGAAAATCCGATTGTAGCCAAGTTCTGTAATTGGGCCACTGGCGTACGTCCGACGACGCTGTGAACGATTTCAAGCGATCGCGCGGATGATCCGTGCGTCCTCGAACGTGTAAGTGAACGAGCCCCAGCAGTGCGATTACGTAATATTGATCATGACGGTTTCAAGCCGTCAAATTCAATAATGCTTTGCGATAGAGTCGATTTTGCTATGAAAAAAGTGACAATACGATTGTAGCCAAGTTCTGTAATTGGGCCACTGGGCTGTCTGACTGTGTTCCACTTACACAACAGAATAAATAATATAATGCTTACACGCTCGAATCATCCGTGAGCGGGGCTGCCAACCCGACCCTACTAAATGTCGCTAAGAAGCCGTTGGAAAAGTCGCTAGATGTCGCTAGATGATGTTCAGAATAGGACTCTTTACACAACTCACGCATCTAGCAAGGAGTCTTAATTACCATAGACTGATGTATTTAGAAGTGATGCTCATTTGTCTTGTGTTTTTACGTGTCGATTGTCAATACTGAAAAAATATTCTATGATATTGGGAACTAACGTTTATATGGCTTTAATTCACCTCCATAAAGATCAACGGACTTTAGGTTCTCTCTAAATATATAACATGTGGTAGCAGATCGATAAAAGTGGTGGTGACAAAAATAAAAGTTTAAAAAATGACATCGCAATATCAAATAGAAAAGTTAACGAAGGGAAACTATGATACTTGGAGTATACAAGCCCAAGCAATTCTTATCAAAAACGGATTGTGAGAGATCACAAATGGAGTGAGTATACCACCTTCGAAAGAAGATGAAATAAATATTTTCAATCAAAGAGATCTACTGGCAAGGTCAGCAGCCCGATTCCATAACTTGGCTTCAATCGAATTCTCAGTATCGCAACCACTAATGCCTTGCGATAGAGTCGAATTTGCTCTGAAAAAAGTGATAATCCGATTGTAGCCAAGTTATGGAATTGGGCCACAGAGCTTCTACTCTTAATTTCACCGTCGGAACTAAAGCAAGTAAAAAACTGCCAAACATCTCGGGAGCTATGGACCAAACTAAAAAATATCCACCAGAGCACTGGGCCAGCTCGTAAAGCGACATTATTGAAACAACTTATCTTAAAAAAGGTAGAAAACAACGATGTCCGAGAGCACTTAAATAATTTCATGGACATTGTTGAGAAACTAGCGGATATTGACATAAACCTGCACCCGGATTTGCTTAGCATTATGATGCTATATAGCCTACCGGCAAAGTATGAATACTTCCGTATTGCCATCGAGTCAAGAGACGTACTTCCGAGTCCTGACGAACTTAAGATAAAAAATATTGAAGAAAGTGAAGCCAGGAAGAATATGAAATCGGAAGAAGAAGCTTTTTATACCAAAAAGCTTGCGAGCGTTTGGAACGGTTTGCAGATAACATTGATAATCAACTTAGTCACTTGCCGTTTGATGGGAATTCTGATGACCTTTGCAATTCCTTGTTTAATATAATGGATAAAGAGTTTAACGATATATTTAAATTAAAAAAATGTAAGGGGGTGTAATATAAGGGTGGGATTTGATGACTGGGCTACAACAGGTATTTACAAAAAAAAAGAATGCTAATGACACGAAATTTGTTGAATACTTAAAACAATATTCTAAGACATTTAAATCCGTGTGTAATACCGCGAAATCTCTTCATTTGAGTAGAAAAATTAAACAATCGGAAGATAAAATCAAAACAACATGGAAAATAATAAATACCGAAACCGGTAAAATTAAACCTCGAGACCGAAATTTTATCCTAAACATCGGATATAAATTAATTTCCAAAGATCACGAAGTTGCCAATTTATTTGAAGATTTCTTTACAAAAATACCAATAGTTACTACCCAGTCTTTAAAATCTTCCTGAGTTGAGGCTTCTTGTATGCTCTCAAGCAACGTTGAAAAGTGTGATGTTACATTTAAATTTAAACATATTAATGTTAATTCGATTGTTAAGACATTTAAATTGCTTAACATAAAAAATACAGAGGATCTCTGGGGAATATCTACTAAAATTTTAAGTTCCATTATTGGTATAATTGCTCCATACTTAGTAGTTATTTTTAATAATTGTGTTGATGAAGGAGTTTTTCCCGACATAATGAAAAATAGTAAACTTATTCCCTTATTCAAGTCTGGCAGTAAAAATGATCCGAATAACTACAGACCCATTTCTATACTTCCCGCTCTAAGTAAAATTTTTGAGAAAGTAATATTAAATCAGTTATTAACACATTTCAATCTCAATGGTCTGTTTCATAATGAACAATATGGCTTCACTAATGGCCGTTCAACGACAGACGCAGGCACAGGGCTCTTAAAGCATATATTCAATGCTTGGGAGGAGTCACAGGATGCAATTGGCGTTTTCTGTGATTTATCCAAAGCATTTGACTGCGTTTGCCACGAAACATTAATTTTTAAATTGAATCATTACGGAGTTAATGGGAAAGCTCTCGATCTTTTATCCTCGTATCTTAGCAATAAAATCCAAAAAGTAGATGTAAATGGTGCGAGGTCATCAGGATCTCTCATTACAATGGGAGTCAACACAGGGTTCAATACTTGGGCCATTCTTGTTCTTGGTTTACATTAACGATCTTCCCTTTTTCATAAAGAACTTATGTGATATTGTTTTGTTTGCAGATGATACTTCTCTAATTTTTAAGATTGACACAACCTTGAATAATTTTGACGACGTTAACAAGGCAATCGCGCTAGTTCTTAGTTGGTTTACAACTAAAAATTTAATGTTAAATCCTAAGAAAACTAAATGTATCAAATTTTCACTACCCAATGTCAGAGGGGTTCCTACAAATTCAAGTATTTTAATAAATAGTGAGCCTGTAGACCTTGTGCAGTCAACCACATTTTTGGGTATATCGTTGTTAGCTGGTAGATTGAGCTCTGCAGCCTATGCAGTACGTAAAATTAGACAGTTTACCGATATAGCTACTGCAAGATTAGTATATTTTAGTTACTTTCACAGTATTATGTCATATGGCATTTTGCTGTGGGGTAAGGCCGCGGAAATTCAATCAATATTTGTGCTACAGAAGAGAGCAATTCGTTCCATTTACAATATGAAATCCCGAGATTCTCTTAGGGAACGTTTTAAAGAGATCAATATTCTTACAGTGGCTTGTCAATATATATATGAAAATATAATGTATGTTCGGAAGAATATCAATACCTTTGTTAAAAATAGGGATGTTCATAATTTTAATACTAGAAATAAAAATAAACTAAAAGTGTCTGGATTTCGGTTAAAGAAAGTTAGTGGTTCATATATGGGGAACTGTATACGATTTTTTAATAAGTTACCTGACGGCATTGATCAATTACCAATGCATAGGTTTAAAACTTTTGTTAAAGTAAATCTCATAAAGAAAGCGTATTACAATGTAAATGATTATATTAATGACAGAAATGCATGGCCTGATGTCTCCAAGCTCCATGATAATAATAAGTGATCTCATGGTATCTCAAGCATACCATGAGATCACGTTGTTTTATACAACATAATTATCGAGTTAGAAGTTTTTACCTTAATTTTGTCCAGAATGATTGTTTGATGTTTGTGGGATATCTCATTGTCACTTTTACCTTTTATATTTGTAGTTTACATGTTTTGTTATAATTGTGACATTTGAAAAAATATAAATAATGAACAAATATGGAAAAAATACATCCCCGTAGAGTTTCTTGGTGCTCTCTTCTCTAACGGGCGTATTTCCGAAGCACCGGTAGAGTCAGAAGGGTATTTCCTTTTCCAGTGTGAGATTTAACTCTGTTGGCACATGAAAGGGAAATTTCCTCTTCAAACTCAAAGAATACTTAGTTTATCTAAATTTGGATTGATTTGATCTTTTTATAATATTTTATGTATATCTCTTTGTTCAGGAGATGTTAACTTTGACTTGTAAAGTGCATTTTTTTTTTTTTTTTTTTTTTTGCCTATTTACAATAAAATACTTTAACTTTGAAAGAAAAGCAAGTTCTACAAAACCTGTAAGAAAACAGGTCATGCCACTGAAGCTTGTTGGAGCAAGAAGAAGGTTGATAAAGGACATCGAGAAAAAGGAAAAGATATGTGTAGGGGTTGTAAGTCCATACACTAAGGGATGATAGTCCGGGATGAGTTTTGATATGATAAAGAGCGGCGTAAATAAAACCACTCGAGTCCGTAGCTAAACGAAGACTGATTTATTAATAAAAATGATACAAAACGCCGCGCCCGCGCAATCGCGGGCGTCAGCAAAAGTTACATGTACTTCGTACAATATGTATAAAAGAGGTCAAGAAGAATCTCACAATCTCAAACAGACTTGTTTATTCCTTCAAATTCTTCAAATGCATGGTATTTAGATAGCGGTTGCACTTCTCACATGTGTGCTCAAGAAGACCAATTTATGTCTATGAATTCAGAAACCGGCACTTTAAGGCTAGCGTCAAATAGGGACACTGTAAACGTTGAAGGCAAAGGCACAGTTAGTATCAGTATAGATGACAAACCATACAATTTTGAAAATACACTGTTTGTGCCTACTTTATTAACAAACCTGCTGTCAGTTGCTAAAATCACTGAAAGAGGAAATAATGTAGTGTTTACCAAAGACAAAGCTTACATCAAGAACAGAAAAGGCAAAACTATATTTACTGCTGAAAAAGTAAATGGTCTTTACTACACAAAATGTGAAAAGGCACATGTGGCTCGCACTGCTGCTGCAGAAACTGATATCCAAAAATGGCACCGGAAATTGGGCCACTTAAATGAAAGTGATTTAAAATTGGCTACGAAAAAGAATCTCATCAGAGTACTAGTACTGGGAAATGGAAACTTACCTGATTGTGAAACCTGTATTAAAGGTAAAATGACACGATTGCCATTCCAATCAGTACAAGGATCACAATCTACTCAGCCATTGGAAATTCACACTGATGTATGCGGACCCATACAACCGGAAACATTGAATGGAAGAAAATACTTTGTTACGTTTATAGACAATTTTACAAAATATTGCTGCATATATTTCATGAAAAACAAAAGCGAAGTTTTTGAAATCTTCATAGAATATAAAAGAAAAGTTGAGAAAGTCCATGATGGGTATGAAATAAAGAATTTACAGTCAGACAATGGAACTGAATATTGTAACCGGGATTTCGACTCTTTTCTATAAGAGAATGACATTAAGCGAAGACTGACTGCTCCATATACCCCCCAACAAAATGGCCAGAGTGAGCGCAAAAACAGGTCAATAATAGACAAAGGTTACCGAAAATTTTATGGGCGGATGCAGTCTACACAGCTAATTACTTGCTTAATAGATGTCCAGCCAAAGCACTGAATGGGTGTACGCCTTACGAGAAATGGACTGGACGCACACCTTCAGGAAACCATCTACAAATATTTGGTTGTAAAGCATTTGTTCTGGATGGACACCAAAAGCCACAGAAGGAGTTTTTGTTGGCTATGCACAAAACGCAAAAGGTTTCCGAATCTATTTGCCTAATAAAAAGACCGTGATAATAAGCAGAGACGTGAAAGTCATTGACAGAATGTATTATCACAGTCAAAGTGCAAAAGGTGATGAAAACTATGACAATATATTCAGGAAACAGGAACACCAGCAGCCTGAAAAAGAAAAAGGGGAGAAAAATGAATACATACCTTACGTGGATGTTGAAATAACACCAATAACTGTTCAGAACCCTGGAGTACCTGAAATAAGTACAGTTCCTGATGATAGTCTTCATTTTCAGGATCTTAATTTTCCCAATGGCCGTCAAGAGGTTGACATCCCTGACACGTCAGAAACCTCAAGTCAAAGCAGGAGGAGATCTCAAAGACAGCGAAAACCTCCTGTCTGGCAGAAAACTATGTGCTTGATAAATCTTCTACACCACAATCGTCTTCCGATAAATATCAGGAATTATCGAATTTCACTGGAAGAGATATAGATGAAATAACATACTTATGTGAAATTGAAGATAAAAATGAAAAAAGTAGAAATAAGGGCACACATTAAAAATGGTACCTGGGAAATAAAACAAAAAGAAAACGAGAACAACATAATAGATTTCAAGATGATACTAAAGGAATAAGCTAACAACATTAAGAAGGCTCGCCTCGTTGCACGAGGATTTACACAAAGACCTGGCATAGATTACAATGAAACTTGGGCACCGGTTGCGAAGCTGAGTTCCATAAGATTACTGCTAGCTACCGCCATCCAAGAAAAATTGAAACTTTATCAACTAGATGTCACAACCGCTTATCTGAATGGTGACCTAGATGAAAGAATAATAATGAAGAAGCCAGAGTATTTGGATGAGTACATCGTAGAAATTATGATAGATGTAAGCTCAAATAGAGATACAACTGTTTTCAATAAAGCAAAGAAAATGCTGGAAGACATAAAAATGAATAAAGGAGAGCAAATATGTCTATTAAAAAAAGCTTTATATGGTCTAAAGCAATCCGGGTTACAATGGTACAAGAAGTTAGACAATGAACTAAGGAAACTTGGCTTCATCCCGTCAACAGCTGATCCGTGCATTTATGTATTGGAGAAAGGTGGAGCTAAAGTACTTCTCGGACTATATGTTGATGACATGCTGATGGCATACTCCTGTAAACAAATGATTGAACAAGTCAACGAAAAATTAAAGAAATTTTTCGAGATGAAAGACATTTGGTCCTGTGAAAGATTTTGTCGGATTAGAAATAAAGCAAAAAGAAGGGAAAATAAAACTAAAGCAGGAAAAGTATATCGAAAAATTACTTACCAAATTTGGAATGGAGGACTGTAAGCCAAGTGTTACGCCTATAGAGCCTCGCCTCAAATTGGAAAAACAAGAGAAAAGTGATGAAACGATACCCTACCAGAACCTAATTGGATATTTGATGTTTTTAGCTGTAGCTACGCGACCTGACATAAGTTTTGCCGTGAGCTGTCTCTCGCAATTCAACAATTGTTTTGGAAGCGAACATTTCAAGGCTGCCAAAAGAATATTAAGATACCTAATGGGAACAAGAACGATTGGATTGAGTTTTGAGAACACTGATGGGAAAGAAATGGTGGGATATGCAGATGCCGATTGGGCAGCATGCACCATAGACAGGAAATCATATACTGGATACTGTTTTATACTGGCAAATGGCGTCATCAGTTGGGAATCCAGAAAGCAACGAGCAACTGCCATGTCTACTGCAGAAGCCGAATATATGGCACTATCAGATGCTGTCAAAGAATCTCTACACCTAAGGATCTTATTGAATGACATGACAGCACACAAACAAGAAAAGATAACAATTTATAATGACAACCAAGCAGCGTTGAAACTATGTCAAAATGCAGTTATAAGCAGCAAAACTAAACACATTTATATTAGAATTCATTTTCTAAAAGAGCATATACAAAATGGAGCCATCATTGTGTAATATAAAGACACATCAAAGATGATTGCAGATGTGCTAACAAAAGGGTTAGCAGGACCTCGGCATCAAGAGCAGAGGAAATCTTTAGGATTGCATTAGCGATCGTTGTGAGGAGGAGTGATGTTCAGAATAGAACTCTTTACACAACTCACGCATCTCAGCAAGGAGTCTTAATTACCATAGACTTATGTATTTAGAAGTGATGCTCACTTGTCTTGTGTTTTTACGTGTCGATTGTCAATACTGAAAAAATATTCTATGATATTGGGATAATATAATAAACCAATTCCTGTTTACTAACGTTTATATGGCTTTAATTCACCTCCATAAATAATCAACGGTCTTTAGGCTCTCTCTAAATATATAACACTAGATGACTTGATATCCAAAATTCGCTAGATTTCGCTAGATATTTTTATTATTAACTAGCTTTTACCTAGGGTTTTGGCTGCATGTTATCATCAAAATATATATCTTAACATCCTCGCAAATTTTATTACAACAAGATGTATTTATGATAAAAAGTGTAGTGATAAAAGAATAAAATGTTTGTTCACTTTATTATTTCGCTTTTATCTGATCACTTCAGTTAACTTCTTAAAAGTAAGAACAAAACGTAATAAGGTATGCGGCGCGTCGGCGTTGAATATGTATAAAATAATTTGTTGATAATGTTGTCGATTCTATTTCCCGTACTTAACACAACAAGCAAGGTCATATAAAATCTGATTTTGGGCCAATTGAATAGAGTTCAGATTACAGAAACAAAGAAGTCTTTAATTGTTTTGGGGTTGGTATCACAGTTGTCTTGGTAATACATAACGTAAGTAGATCGTTTACAAAGCTAGCTATGAATGAAATAATGAAATCATATCGAAAAAATGCCGTTAAAAAGTCGATAGATTATTTTTGTCGCTAAGGCAAATAAAAAGTCGCTTTTAATATGAAAATGTCGCTGAATCTAGCGACAAAGTCGCTAAGTTGGCAACGCTCCGTGCGACTATCGCTCAATCATCCGTGGCCCAATTACAGAACTTGGCTTCAATCAGATTGTCACTTTTTTCATAGCAAAATCGACTCTATCGCAAAGCATTATTGAATTTCACGGCTTGAAACCGTCATGATCAACATTACGTAATCGCAGTGCAGGAGTTAGTGAACGACTTTGGACGTCCACATAGAACTGACAACTGTCAAGTGTCAGTTTTATACTATTCCTCCCCTACCCTACTATTTTTCGGATGACCCAGGCGTACGTCCGACGACGCCGTGAACGATTTCGAGCGATCGCGCGGATGATCCGTGCGTCCTCGAACGTGTAAGTGAACGCACCCCTGTACTGCACTGTGAGACTTGTATTGTAATTTGTATTCTCTTCTCTTCTCTTCTCTTCTCTTTGTGCGAGACTGCGACCGGCGACACGTAGTATTTGTATACTCTTTGGTCTGCGACTGCACCTACCCTGCGTTCGAGATGATGATTTGGCGTTGTGGGCAGTTTCGAAATGTACATTTTAAACAAGCCGTTTTCTTTGAACATTTTCAACACTTAAACATTTTCATTAAAGTGAAACTTCTTATGCGACTTCCAACAAGGTTGCCTTAAACGTTTAACGCTACCATGGAGGCCTTCCTATTTTCATTGCCACATTACGAAGTTTCACTTCTTCCGCGCGGAGGGACTCCACGATCGTTTTTTTTTGCATCTTTTGAAACTACCGATCCTTTCCAAACTGAATGAAAAACGACCCTATCTATGACGGAATAAAGTCGATTTTTCTGTGTCAACATGTCATCGAAACATGCAAAACGAACGGTGAGCGAAAACGTTCAGAACGCTAATTTCGCCCACAAATGGCCAAAGGGAACGCCAATTGTGATCATATTTAGCGTTTTTAACAATTAATTTCGCCAATTGTTACAAAAGGAACGGCCCACTAATGCACCTTGTACTTAATACTTTATAATTTGTGGACTGCACCCAAAGACTACAGTGTATACCATTCTCTGTCTACGATACTAAGCAGGGCCGTCTTTAACCTATTGGAGGCCCTGTGGCCCAATTACAGAACTTGGCTACAATCGGATTGTCACTTTTTTCATAGCAAAATCGACTCTATCGCAAAGCATTATTGAATTTGATCATGACGGTTTCAAGCATGAAACCGTCATGATCAACACTACGTAATCGCACTGCTGGGCTCATTAGGATTGTGGGGCTTTATGGCCTTGACAGAGCACTTTTTGTTAGATTAGACAAAGAAAGTAGATAAGCAAAGTTCTAGATGATTTTTTATTTCTCTACAGTCACATTAAATTAATAAATTATATATAATCCACAAAATTAACACTTTCATCTACACTCATATCGTAAACTCCGGATTATGAATATAAAGATTGTGGCATAAGACACACATTACGCACGGCACGACTCTAATAAGAAAAAAACCCATTACAACACTGTTTTTTTGAACTAAACAATGTTATAAAATGTATTTTTTTCCCATAAAAGCACCGGTTTGGCTCCGTACTACGAGGGCTTTCACCATTTATTATCTATGGAGGCGCGTGTTAGACCGTATGCGCGCGAATTCACTGTGGACTGGATTTTGGCGCCATAATTTACTTTACAATGATCAAATGTTTTACCCTGATTAAAAATGTGACAAAGATGTGTTAAACATGAGAAAACAGCGTTCACGAGGAGAATTTGACTCCACCTGACATAACGGAAACAGCAACGAACATGACAAACGAGCTTTTACCAGCAAAATCAAGACAATATTACTACATTATTTTTTAATTAAAAGTAAGTCCTATTGTACGAATGTAGATAAAGTAGTGTATGAAACGGCACATAACTAGGTTTTACACTAGAGTTATACTATTATCAAACTCGCCTAGGGCTCGTTTTTTAAACTTACTCTTGTGTTTTAATATCGCTCATTATTATGCAACCGTTTCATAGTTATATTGGCACGAGTCACTACCGTAACTCTTGATGAAAAACAAACAAATATGTATGAAAAACTATTTAACTGATGTTTTTTTTAAATCAATGTAACTACCATAAAATTGTATTATTATATACTAGCTGTACCCACAGCTTTGCCCGCGTGGTCATTTCATTTAAAAGTTAGGTACTCATACGTGTTATTCCAGGACCAAAGTACCTATAATATACTACATTTGTTCAGCCGTCGAATAGTTTTTTATCGATTGCTCGGCATCTTATCATCAGATTAAGATACTAAGTAGCCCAGTTTTTAACTCAAACCCTAAGCTATCCAATAGTGAAAATTGCATTGCAATCGATCAAGTAGTTTTTACTTGATGCGTGAACAAACTTACATACAGACCTTCAGTAGTGACCCGACATGGCCGTGATAGGTTAGAAGACGAAGGCGGGAGCTTGCTAAGCTTCGCTAATCTTCACCCTCGCCTTCGCCTTCTAACATTCACGGCAAAGTCGGGTTGCCACTGAAGGCTGTTGGCAGAAATCTATCTGTGTTGCAATAGCAAATAAATAATTAATAGGTTGGTCTAGTGGCTAGTGACCCTGGGAACGAAATCAAACGGTCGCGGGTTCGAATCCTGCAAGGTGCAATCATTTGTGTGATGAGCAAAAATGTTTGTTTCCGAGTCATGGATGTGATATTCGTATATATGTACGTTATCTAGTGCCCATATTACAGGGTATCCTAGTTTGGGGCTAGGTAATTAGTATGGAATTGTCCCCAATATATTTATTATTATTTATTAATGTTTGTACAGCCACCAAGACACTTTGTGAAATAGAATAGAATAGCGTTATGTGGAGCGTTATTCGAAACTACCTATACCCGATCGCAGCTCGGCCAGTGACGACATAAATGTTCGAAACCTTTAAGGTGTACTTTCGAAGAATACATTTTCGCTGTCTGGATTTTAAAACATACTCGATGCCAACCATGAACCTCTACAGATTCATGATGCCAACACGGTCTCTGACGTCAAGAGCGTTGTGTACGTAATGTATATTTTCGAAATATTAT
This sequence comes from Alsophila aescularia, assembly GCA_946251855.1. Taxonomy (NCBI): domain Eukaryota; kingdom Metazoa; phylum Arthropoda; class Insecta; order Lepidoptera; family Geometridae; genus Alsophila; species Alsophila aescularia. Next base: position 806,197 of record OX276380.1, on the reverse strand, counting down.
GCAACGACGTCGGCTACTTTAGTTAGTGCATCAGACAGTTCTGTTAGTACAACATGTAAAACATTAAGGATTCTGGCACAGAGTACTATGTATGTACTATATACGGAAATAGAGGCCTATCTTCGCGCCCAATAGGGGTAAAGCTCCAGTGGCGCCTCTGTATTTAGCTAATGGAACTATTGCTTCATGAAAAGTTTTTGTTGAGTGCAAAAGTTTTTGAGGCTACTCGGATACGAACCTGGGAATGACGGCACTTCAGTTGGGTACTGACACCACTGTGCCACAAAGGATCTTAAACACTGGCCGAAAATTTAGTGTCCGCTTCTGTCTTTTCACTTTGTTTGTAAACAATAAAAAGTGCGAAAAAGTCCTGGCCGAAAATTTAGTGTCCGCTTCTGTCTTTTCACTGTTTGTAAACAATAAAAAGTGCGAAAAAGTCTTTAAAGGCTACTCGGATTTGAACCTGGGTTTGACGGCACGTAAGTCGGGTTCTGACACCATTGCGCCACGAAGGATCTTAGACATAAGTTGAAAATTGGGTGTCCGCTTCTGTCTTTACACTTTGGTTGTAAACCATAATAATTAAAAAACTACCATCTGCAATTACAAAACTTGACGGTTTACATCAGGAAATTACATAAGCCTTAAAAAAATCAAAGAAAATGTAAAAACACGCACAAAATATGTAAATGCTTATAAATATTGAGGCAAAACATTCATAGCAGCGCGTGGATTCGATCCATGTGCCTCTGGATGGATGGAAGCGGTGTCTTGCAGCCAGACAGCGCTTCCACTGTGCCACTCTGACTTGTGGCATAGGTGCCGAATTTTCGGTACCATTTTATAAACGGATGCGCAATTATTATTCCTTTCAAATTAACATAACTTTAGACTATATCCCGCAGGAATCCCGTATATTTTCGTAATTCAAAGTATTATTGATTTTAACACATAATATAAACTTTGACTGTGCCAAGTTACATCAAAATCCGTCAGGTATTTTCATCGTTATATGTGTTTTTTTTAAATAACTTTCAATCCCTATCCTGCGGGATTTATTGTTTTTTTCGGGATAAAAAGTATTCTAAATGTTAATCCATAACATAAGCTATGATTGTGCCAAGTTGCATCAAAATCCGTCTGGTAGTTTCTGCGTGATGCGTGTTCAAAGAGACAGACAGACAGACAGACAGACAGACAAAAAATAAAAAATATCCTTTTTGCACTATATCGATTTTGAAGTTTATCTCAATTATAATTTTCAAAAAATATTTAATGTACAGATTTAGCCCAGTTATAGTTTTATTATAGGTAGTATAGATAGATAGATAGAGAGATATTCCCGCACAATTTTTGTATTCCCGCATAATCTTTTATATTCCCGCATAATTTGTTATTTCCCGCATCTTTTACTCTGAATGATTCGCTATATAAAATAATCCCGCTTCAACCTTTTCTAGGTTTCTCGCATCTTCTTTCATCTTTCCCTTTCAGCAGTCCCAGCAGTACTCACAGTCAGCCAAGACACAAAATTTGATAATTTAGCTACCATGGCAGATAGTCATGGAAAGTTTGCGTACTGGAGAAGTCGCCGCCATAACATCTACGGAAGCCAGGGAAGCTGACCTATAACAGCAAATGGCAATGTTGCGGCTGGAAATACAGCAGCTTCGCGGAGAAGTCAACGAAGTTCGAGGCCGTAGCGCACTTAGAGGCAATAGAGGAAGTCGTCTCCCAGCAAGTACGTATGGCACTCTTGTAATAAAGTTGTCTCCTAACTTCCGCGAATAACACTTGTAGGCAATAGTCGTGTAGCCATATGAATATCGTGTGAACCTAATAAAAGGTATTATAGCATAACCCTCTACGCATCTCTCAAACCCACCCGCTATTTCATAAACACAGCTGTGCTCCTGATACAGAACTCTCTAATATGATTATATTAGAGAGTTCTGTATCAGGAGCACACACAGCATATAATTTACCTAGAACTATCGGCCCCCACGTATGAGAAATGGCGGCAGACTGTAATATATTTAGGTATGGCTATCGGACCCCATTCCCTCGATAGCTTTGCACCAATTGTGCAAAATAATATGAGTAGGTATTGAGCGACGTGTTAAGTCGAGTCTGTTTACACCATACACGTCATTGGTTTACACGATCCGAGTATGCTCGCAGATCGGACCGAGTGCTCTTGTACATTCGCGAACGAGTCAGTGGCTTTCTACATCACAGTCAATGGGCTTACAAAAACACACACACACACCCAAGCTCACTGTTAGTATTTAGCTGTACATTAGTTCATTTCTCGGAGGAAAAATGCTTGATATTTGGTTACGATGAGCAAGTTAAGGACACCACGGCATAAGTCGCCGGTTCGAACTCTACAATGAACATGAGTGAATGAAATCACGTTACATTCATGGTGGTTGTGCCATTTCTAGTGTCCGCCTGGACAGCCGCCACACACTCGCTGAAAGTCTGTCAAAACAAAACAAGTTTTCGAGATTCATGATTTCGTCAGCACAGCGTAACTAATAGGTACCTTGTTCTATTATTATACAGAATAATACACAGACTAGTCTGTGCATTATACTTCTACTACGTTTAGAAGAGTCCCTATATTACACGGCCAGTAATACGCGACCAATTAATGTACAGCCAATAATACGCAACCAATATTACGTGGATTGGCCTCGTAATATCAGGGTGTACATTATTTGGTCGCGTATTATATCACCCCAAGCAGATTTTGTACAGGCGATAATACGCAGCCAGGATTACGAAGCCAAATTATGTACACGTATTATTGGCTGTGTAATACGGGTCGGACACATTTTGTACGGGCGATAATGCAATAATACATGTACATCGCAAACTATATAGATTAGAAATGTTTCGCCTTCGGCGACCAGCCTCCGCCGCTCCAGCTCACCCTGGTACCTGCACTTTGTTACAGCTGACGGGGGCTGCACTCACTCCGCGCCTCCGGCTTTTTAAAAACACTCTAGTGTAGGGCAGATAAGACCAGAGTCGGTATTGGCCGATTCGGTTCGGTGTCAGTTTTTGTCTTCTTAACACTCGCTTTACACAAACGAGGCATCAAGGAGTGATTCTATCTTTGTCTACGGTTGGCTTCGTAATATTGGCCGCACAAAATCGGCATGGGCTGATATTACGCATCCAGTTGTACACGTATTATTGGCTGCGTAATACTGGCCGGACATTATCAACCCGGACCGATTTTGTTCGGGCAATAATACACGGCCAGTATTAGCCGTCTAAATATTACGAATCCATGTACACAATATATCAGTCATAATAATATCAGGCCGTGTAATATTGGCTGTACAATACTGGTCGTGTATTATCGTCTCCCCGTTAAGAATGTGTATCTTAAATTTTAAAATGTAGGTTTTCTCTGATTCATAATAACTATATTTCGCTAGACTATACACGCTGCGTGAGCCAAGGTTTATTACAATAAAACTAGAAGAAACAATAATTATTTTTTTATTTGTATTCCATGTAATTTTTTTTTAAAGTGCGGCGTATTGTATTTTTGATTATGTACATTTTGTTTTTACATCAGAACTGAAGTTTGCAACTGGCGGCGGTTTCAAGAAAGATATAATAAAAGACAGACTGGTATGAAACAGGACGGGTTCCTTTCTGAAAACCGTTTAGGATAAAATGTATATCTTATCGGCCGATTTAAATATAATGGAAACCAATTATTGTTTTTTCATTTCATTCAGTAAATCAGCGTTCCAGAAACCGTCGCGTCAGTAGATTGGGTCAATTTGATCGTTTTAAAATCATAACAATATCGAATGGTGCAATAATACAGGCTTTTCTTCTACGCTGACTTTATTATTGAATCATTCGAGCACCGGTCACACGCTATCGCACATTAACGTACTGTGCAGTACGCGCGGTGCCCGAAGGAATTATCCACGCACGGGTAATAAATATTTTTAATTATGTTTAATATTATTTTTGATTAGGATAAAGTTTAAATACATTTAAAAGCTACCCGTGGTTTAACTATGCTTGAAATGTTATTAAACACCAGCTTAAGAAACTGTTTCTAGAAATTGATGAAAATAGTAAATGTCTCTCTCTCTCTCTGTGTGTTTGTGTGTATGTACAAGGTTAATTGGATGATCTGCCGCAGTCAGCCTAGACGAGATCGAGATAGCCCCAGGGAAAGACGGAGTTAATTCGGAGCTTTTGAAATCCACCGGAAACCCTGTACTTCGAGAGCTCCAGAAGTTGTTTAACTCTGTTCTGAACGATGGGAGAACTCCAAAGGCGTGGAATAGAAGCATAGTAGTTTTATTCTTCAAAAAACAGGAGATAATACTCTCCTTAAAAACTACACCCTCATCTCGCTTCTGTGCCACGTCTATAAGTGCTGTTATCGAGGGTAGTCTCGAAACGTCTAGCGAGAAGACTTGATGAGTTTCAGTCTCCGGAGCAGGCCGGGTTTCGATCGGGTTACGGCACCATAGACCACATCCATATAGTGCGGCAGGTTATACAGAAGACTGAAGAGTATAACCAGCCCCTGTGTCTTGCTTTTGTGGACTATGAGAAAGCTATTGACTCTGTCAAACCTGTGCTGTGCTCGAGTCCCTGCAGCGGTGCCAAGAGGACTGGCGATACTTCGAGGTGATGAGAAGCTTGTACGACGCCGCGACAATGTCCGTTCAAGTACAGAACCAGCTGACTAAACATAATATCCAACTGCGCAGGGGAGTGAGACAGGGGGATGTTATATCCCCGAAACTGTTCACTAATGCCTTGGAAGATAATGTTTGACGCTGGATTGGGAAGGAACGGGCATAAACGTTAATGGCGAGTACATCTCACACCTGCGATTTGCCGATCATTTGTCCTTATGGGTCGCTGAAGGATCTCGAACGAATGCTGACCGACCTAGCTGACGCCTCTCGATGTCGGTCTCTGGATGAACATGGACAAAAGCAAGGTTATGTTTAACGACTTTATTACCCCGCAACCGATCGCCGTTAACGGTGCCCCCTTAAAGTTGTACAGAAATATGTTTCCCTCGCGCAGACTATGCAATTGGGTAGGAACAACTTAGTAAGGGAAGCCGATAGTAGAATTCAGCTGGGATGAGCAAACTACGTCAAGTCTTTTCGTCGTTCATACCACAGTGCCTAAAGACGAAAGCCTTCAACGCGTGCGTGGTGGCCAGGTGGAGATTCGACTTGCGAAAGATAGCTGGCAGCAATAGGATGAGAAGAGCCGAAGATCGGGCTCAGTGGCGTTCATTGGGAGAGGCCTACGTCCAGCAGTGGACTAGTATAGGCTGATGATGATGATGATGATGATGATGATGACAAAGTTATGGAGCTGTTTTTTTAAGAAATAACAATTAAACAAAAAACTAATTGACATTAATTAACAATAAATTCAAAGTTTTGGTAAACATACAATTCAACATACATAATTAGAACTACATTTCAACATACATAATTAGTTTTTTCTTAATGAGTTAACCGAGTTATTATACATTTGTACATATAATTGTATAAGTGGCCATAAGAACGAGTAAAGCATTTTTCGCATAAAAAAAGTAGTGAAAACTAGTGTGATTGCGTAACTGTTATCTTGTTACACGATCCTACTGAGAAAGTTTAGTATTTTCATGAAAACGCAGGCTAAGTCGCGCGTTTTCATGTTATTACGTTTTAGTTCAGTAAATTTGACGAAATCTTACGAAACCACAAACAAGAAGCGGGTCTAGAGGTATGAGGGTGGAGCGAGTGTGTCTAGAAAGTCCGTGCGTAAAGAGAACCATGACATAACATTTGTGTATGGCAACCCAAGCCAATACATTCAATCAGTCAAACCGAATGTCAACAAGTTAAAAAGTGAATGTGACTGTGTTGCCAACGACAACATAATTAATTGCAGCAGCAGCGCAGCGCCCTCTAACGCGACGTTTCTCTTTTCGCACGCAAATTAAGCGCCAGCTCTCTACGTACCTGCTCATTGTTAACGTGAAAAAGCGTTCACGCTGTCCCATCACGGCCATCATCAGTTACTTTGTTAAAATAATAGATAATTCTTGACAAACTGTTTAGCGATTTGGACGATGTGCTACTCCTTCATACAATAGTATTTTGTCGATTAACACACTTTGATAGATGTCGAAGCTAAAGCAGATCATAAATAAAAAAACCATTCTTGTTTTGAATATAAGTAGACCTACAGTTCCGTGCCCGCACAGACTGCATTCTAGACTCGTCTACAATCACGAGCATTAACATGTAAACGTACACATGTTCTAATTTAAATAAACATACCGTATATTATTATACAAGTGGACGAAGTTTTGTTTAAAAAAAAGTAACCATCTATTTGTGTCACACTATTTAGGCATACATTTTACATCACTTTTTGTTACTAAAGATGTACAGGTACTTCACTTGACACAATTGAATGGCTGAGCACATATTTTTACAAAATAATGATTATTATTACTTGCTGTGCCCGCGGCTTTGCCGGCGTACACATTGTTCTGGAGACAAAGTATCCTATACGATATTCCAGGACCAAAAGTACCTATAAAGTACAATGATACCGTATTTCGTTCAGCCGTCAAATAGATTTTTATGGATTGCTTGGCTTCTACTCGTCGGATTGAGACAAAGTATCGTACATAAGATTTTATTTCAAAATCGGTCCAGTGGTTTTAAAGTGATGCGCGAACAGACAGACAAACAAATATATAGACACCATTTATTGAATATGTTATACTATATTTAAGTATCCTAGACAATTTTTGAATTATCTTCATTGTACAGACTTTTTGTTACAGCTTTATTATAAGTATATACTAGTATATTTGGAATGTTAACATTTAATTGCTTGTGACTGTACGAGTTGTGCTACTGCAGTCAGCAGGTATTATTGCATTCAAAAATCAAGTTGAACACCACGAACTGTGTGCACAATACGTTATGTACGCGCTCGAGTGCGGACAGTGTGACATTTATACTCAATACCAAATGAACGAAGAAAATCTATGTAGCTTACTTCCGATGAGTGAACATCTCCTGAGGATGCCTCATGCGGGCGACACATAAGGTGTGTTGCCGTCAGACTGCGGATGCCTCGTGCGGGCGAAACACATGGCGTGTTGCCGTCAGACTGTGTATACGGAAACTCTTAAGGATGCCTCGTGCAGGCAACACACAAGGCGTGTTGCCGTCAGACTGTGTATACGGAAACTCTTAAGGATGCCTCGTGCAGGCGCCACACAAGGCGTGTTGCCGTCAGACTGTGGATACGGAAACTCTTAAGGATGCCTCGTGCGGGCGACACATAAGTTGTGTTGCCGTCAGACTGCGGATATGAAACTCCTGAGGATGCCTCGTGCGGGCGAAACACATGACGTGTTGCCGTCAGACTGTGTATACGGAAACTCTTAAGAATGCCTCGTGCAGGCGACACACAAGGCGTGTTGCCGTCAGACTGTGTATACGGAAACTCTTAAGGATGCCTCGTGCAGGCGACACACAAGACGTGTTGCCGTCAGACTGTGTATACGGAAACTCTTAAGGATGCCTCGTGCAGGCGACACACAAGGCGTGTTGCCGTCAGACTGTGGATACGGAAACTCTTGAGGATGCCTCGTGCGGGCGACACACAAGGCGTGTTGCCATCAGACTGTGGATACGGAAACTCCTGAGGATGCCTCGTGCGGGCGACACACAGGGCGTGTTGCCGTCAGACTGTGGATATGGAAACTCCTGAGGATGCCTCGTGCGGGCGACACACAGGGCGTGTTGCCGTCAGACTGCGGATATGGAAACTTGGATACCTCTAACCATATCTTTGTTTTTGTATGTATTGTTGGTTTCATATATTGGGTAGGAAGTAAAATAGCTAGACAATTGTTGGCATATCTTTTATTTTACGTTAGTTCAATTTTGATAAAGGGTTGGTTGGCGGAAGTAAGCTGCGTAGTTGTTCATCGTTCATTTTAAATATGGATTTCCGCAAAGTAACGCCTGAGTCTATCAACTAAATATTTCTCTCGTGTCGTGTTTACATTGTTGTCACAGACAATTCGGTATTTAGTAAAATGTCTAGGCAAAGTATGAACTGTAATCCTTATTAAACATTATCTGTAGCACTAGTTCGTAGGTCGCACTCCGACTGAGCTCGCCAGCTGCGGCTCGCACTTCGTGTGAGCGGCGCTGTCTGGTCCCGCCGGCGCCGCACTAACTTACATCTAAAATACGCACCATTTTGTTACACTAAAGTACCCCATGCAGCCGGGCCGGGAGTTGTCTACAACACAAACATACATTCATACATTTAAACATACAAATGCGCTTGGAGGACGACGCGGACGGGCGGCGTAATGACAAACGTGTGCAAGTTGACATGCAAACAACAAACCATTACGTAAGTAGTACCTATTGCATATTCAATATCTATTTCATTCATTCAATTTTTATTCTGAAGGTGGCGGTAAGTTCGTACTAAATACACGCCATTACGCCACGCGTCCGCTGACGATACATTATATAATTATTTAAAAACATTATTAAAAAAATAGTTTCACCTAGATTAAAAATTGTTGATCTGAAGTTTCGCTTAGTAACTCACACTACCAAATATTGTTGATTTTCCTTCTAAACCTCGTCTGTGTGTTCAGTACACACGTGGCGTGCGCGGTGTACAGCGGAGCACGCGCCCACATGTTCAGTGCACACGTGGCGTGCGCGGTGTACAGCGGAGCATGCGCCAACATGTCGAACATATTTAGCGGCTGAGTAATAGGCGGCTCTCCTTGAACGTTATCCTTAACATTACTCACAACATATTTACGACAACACACCATACAAGTTGCCCGCGCGGCGACCGGTCCTGCAGGGTTGGCAATGTTTCAAAACAATTGTTTATAGTACTGGAGAATTATCAACTGTTTAAAACATAAATAAATAATATTATTATTTTACTCCTCACAGTTAAACTTTATATTATATTGATTTTAAATTGAATGGCAAAAAAACAATCATCCAAGACAAAAGAAACCTAAAAAAAAGGGGGCACTTGTCACATGTTTCGTCGAAGTTTCAACTCGAGCATGACGCCGGAGCCCAGACCAGATCACGACTTAATTATAAAATAGTGTTGCCAGTTCGTATTCCGGTACCTTTGGGTATCCGCGGGTGTTTGTAGGTTGCGGCAGCAGCCGGGAGCTGTCGAACCCGAACCCGAAAATACGTGGCAAAATAAAATGAAAATTAAACTTAATTCGAAAGAAAATAAAATAAACCCAGGGCAATAGATTTGCTGCTCTTATCCAAATAATCAAAATCACTTGATAAAATAATTTAAGCCATAGGCAAGTACTTACCTAGGTACGAACATATATAACCTAATTAAAAATCATTTTACTTATTAAAAGTGTTTAAAACAAGTTTTAAACACATAAATTTAAACACTTATGAACAATTGATTTAACTGTCTTTTGCCAACCCTGCTGTCCCGTCCATCGGAACAATTACAAACAAACGAACACGAACGAAACGTTTCACTATTGATTAATTATTATTATTATTAATTATTGATTTAATTCACAAACTATGTCTTTCAAGTATTACAATTCAATATGCCTACAAAATATGAGCACATTCATTAATTTTCTATGTCATTAGATTGAATAGCTGCGCCGTCAAAATATAAAAAGTGACCTCCGCTATCTATTAAACTTCATTACTATATGTACACTATTAAACTTCATTACTATATGTACACTATTAAACTTCATTACTATATGTACACTTTATATCTTACTGCTAATATTATGTATAGTTCATTTGGATGAAGCCAACATGTTTGGAGCCCCACGTTCTATTTGATTGGAGGCGAGCGACGCCGCGCGCCGCATACTATGGCACAAACGGAGCGCCGCGCCGTGTAGCGCTCCGGCGTCGCACGCGGTCGAGCACGTTACACTATCGTGTAAAAATATACTTATGTTCTATATTTACAAATATATCTATTTACAAAACAATATATCTCCGTATTGATCTAAGTATCTTAAGTCAGTAAAGTGTGCGCGGGCGCGGGTCACGCGAGCGCCGCGGGGCGCGCGGGGAGCGTGGGGCGCGCGGGCGGCGCCAGCGCAGCCTCGGCGGCGGCCGCCAGCGCGCTCTCGTCCGCGGACAGCAGCCGCAGCGAGAACGAGTTCACGGAGCCAGCCGCGCCGCGCACTATCTGCACGTTCTCGGAGTTGGCCTGCATCCACGGAGTTTATAATTATCATTTCATTCATTAATCAAACAAAGACATTTATTCTAAAACTAGTAGTGCCCACGGCTTAGCCCACGCAGTCATTTCTCTACGTGATCTACGTGTTATATCAAGAGTATACAGTGCAATATACCAAACATCCCAAACATAAAACTATGTGAAGACGTCAAATAGGTTTCCTTCAATTGCTCGGTTTGTGCTCATCCGCTTAAGATACTCGTACTAAGTATAGGTCACGTCATGTAAAACGAACGTTGGCGGTCAGGCTGTGCATTAGGCGATTTATCGGTCTATTTGGTGGCTAATTCTATTTATTTGGTCGCTGGTGGTCCATTTGGTAGCGAAAGGCTTTTTTTTTTTTCACACTCTGGTTAATACACATTTCATCATTTGAAGTAAGTAAAATTTCTAGCTAAGTGCATAACCTACTGGAAGTGAACACAACATGCACAATAAAAACACTCAACATTAAGATATTTTTACAAAAGAAAATAGATAACATACTATTATTAAAAATTTAGGTCTTGTTGAAGACAAGACTTCTTGAAAACACTGAGACGCATTGAAAATGTCGATTTTCTTGTATATACTATTGTAAGTGGAGCACATGCGATAAATCGGCGAATGATGTCCAAGATTAGAACGACATAAGGGCAACAAAAAAGTTGTTCTGTTATGAAGACGACTGCTTTTTCGAGGTACTGAGAAAGGTAATCTTTTTAATAAATCTGCACAATCGATTTCACCATTGACAATTTTGTACAGGAAAACGAGATCTGCGACAGCACGTCGCTTTACCAAATAAATTACTTTATAGTGACTGGCCCTTGCATCGTAGGACGTGAGTTCGTGGCATCGGTTATCAATAAAACAGAGATGATAGAGGAACCGTTTCTGTAATCTCTCCAACCTACCAATATGAACTTTGTATGAAGGATTCCAAACTGTGCTGCAATACTCAAGTAGGCTACGAACATAACAATTAAAGAGAACTTTTGAGACTTCAGGGTCTTTGAAAAGCTTAGTTTGGCGAATCACGAAACCCGAGACCTGGGCTCCCTTTTTAACAATATGATCTACATTTTCACGAAAATCAAGCTTCTTGTCTAATATCACCCCCAAGTCTCGAATACATGTAACTTCGCCAAGGGCTGTGTCAAATTAATAAAATATGAAGCAGGCGTAGGTTTTCTGTTTCTCGAAAATCTTATTTGATAGCTCTTTGTGGAATTTAATAACATTCTATTCCGTTGACACCAGTAATCAATCTTATCAATGTCGTTTTGTAAAATCTGTGTATCAATAGACGATCTTATAACCCTATAAAGTTTTAGGTCATCGGCAAATAACAGAACCTCTGATTCAAAAGCGCTACATAGGTCATTAACAAAAAGTGTAAAAAGAGGGGACCAAGGTGAGAGCCCTGCGGTACGCCGGAAGGCACTCCGCTTGGCTCAGAAATAAAACCGCGGATTTTTACAATTTGTGACCGACTCTGCAAATAAGACTCGCACCACCTGAGCAGAGAACCGTATATACCCGCATGACCAAGTTTCTGGACTAATAGGCAGTGATCAACCATATCAAATGCTTTTGTAAAATCTGTATAGATTGAATGAACCTCTAATTTATCTTCCAGTGCTTCAGATATGTAGCAAACATAGTCAGTAAGGTTTGATGTAGTTGATCGTCTTGGCAGGAACCCATGCTGATTGGGACTGATTTGCGGTTTTAGATACGGAAGCAATCTTTTTTGCACCAAAGACTCAAAAAGTTTTCCAAAAGCTGGTAAAATTGATATTGGTATATAATTTGCTACGTTACATTGATCTCCTTTCTTCAATATGGGAGTCACGTGTGCTATTTTCCATTTAGTTGGGAAAGTACCTCGATCTAGGGATTGATTATAAATAATATGCAAAGGTTTAACGAGCTGCAATGCACAATTTTTAAGAAATACTGGAGGTATCAAGTCTAGTCCGGGCCCCTTGTCTGTGTTTAGCAACTGGAGTGATCTCAGCATGTCACTTTCAGTAAGCGTGCAAGAACTGATGAATGTGTGAGATTGGATGGTATTGTAATTAGTATCGGGACTACTGTTAGGATTGTCTTTATTAAAGATTGAATGAAAATAATGGGAAAAAAGTTCACTAATTTCTTTTCCGCCGTGCGCATTTCTATTTTGAAGAAACATCTCGTCAGGAATGTCGTGACTATTTGACTTAGCAGATTTTACGAATTTCCAAAAATATTTAGGGTTTTTTTTAATGTGTTCCTTAGCATCAGCTTTAAATTTAGAATAACACTGTAAAATCATTTTATCGCACCGGTTTCTAAGCATATTATATGTTATTTTATCTCTGGGATTCTTATACTTTGTAAAGTTACTGTGATATTTAGCTTTTTCTTTAAGCGCTTTAATCAAGGAAGAACTGTACCAGAAAGGATATTTTGAGTTTCTAGTTTTCTTAAGAGGGGTATTTTTGTTAATAATGGTTAATAATTATTTAAAACAATAGGCCTAGTACTTTTGTGCGCGAGTGTACCCATGCGCAAACTTTCTTCCAGCGTTATTTTTACGTGTCGCGATCTATACACGTATCAGACAGCCGCTTAAGCGTGCCTTGGCAGCTTTGAGACGCTCCCGAAACCTCGCTCGCTCGGCGCCAGACATTGGGGTGCCCATGCGTGGCCTGTAACCCCGTCTTGCCGACGATAGCCGTGATTTACATACCTTGCTGTCTCTTGCACGGCCTGAGGCCGACATATAGAATTAAATGTAAATGTTTTATTTAAATTTCCTGGTTCTGTTTAACAGTAAATATTAACCAAATTTCACTCTTTTTTTTGAGTCATTTGATCGAAATAAACTCTATAAACACACGAAATAATCATCGCGCTATCACGCGTGAGTCGTGAATTATACTCAATAGAAAGGAGCGAGAGCGCCGTCTTCGGTCACTCCACGCAGTGCCCCTTCCCGCCACCCGCCCGCCCTGACGCAAACTCAAGGTCATAACAGCGAGCTGGTCATACAGGGTGTAACAGTACGGTGTAGCAATACTGAAAGATGTGTATTTATATCCAGTGATGAATCATCTACCAGGATATAAGACCGAAAATTAGAATTTGAAATCTACATACAAAAAAATATATGATAATACAATGTCAACCCTATTGAGATAACACTCCGCGTTAGGTAAGAACTTGACGGTTATCAATAGAAAACAACACTATTTTAACATAAACATACGAGGCGGTAGGCATGTAAATACCAAAGAAAAGTTCGCTTTTTGCTAATAACTATAGGTAGTCATTGATAAATAGATTCCTCTTGCTTGATCTTGTGGTAAACAGAGGACCTAATTCTCGCAAGTTTGTATACTTCGCTTTTTGCTAATAACTATAGGTAGTCATTGATAAATAGATTCCTCTTGCTTGATCTTGTGGTAAACAGAGGACCTAATTCTCGCAAGTTTGTATACTTCGCTTTTTGCTAATAACTATAGGTAGTCATTGATAAATAGATTCCTCTTGCTTGATCTTGTGGTAAACAGAGGACCTAATTCTCGCAAGTTTGTATACTTCGCTTTTTGCTAATAACTATAGGTAGTCATTGATAAATAGATTCCCCTTGCTTGATCTTGTGGTAAACAGAGGACCTAATTCTCGCAAGTTTGTATACTTCGCTTTTTGCTAATAACTATTGGTAGTCATTGATAAATAGATTCCTCTTGCTTGATCTTGTGGTAAACAGAGGACCTAATTCTCGCAAGTTTGTATACTTCGCTTTTTGCTAATAACTATAGGTATTCCTCTTGCTTGATCTTGTGGTAAACATAGGACCTAATTCTCGCAAGTTTGTATACTTCGCTTTTTGCTAATAACTATAGGTAGTCATTGATAAATAGATTCCTCTTGCTTGATCTTGTGGTATACAGAGGACCTAATTCTCGCAAGTTTGTATACTTCGCTTTTTGCTAATAACTATTGGTAGTCATAGATAAATAGATTCCTCTTGCTTGATCTTGTGGTAAACAGAGGACCTAATTCTCGCAAGTTTGTATACTTCGCTTTTTGCTAATAACTATAGGTAGTCATTGATAAATAGATTCCTCTTGCTTGATCTTGTGGTAAATAGAGGACCTAATTCTCGCAAGTTTGTATACTTCGCTTTTTGCTAATAACGATAGGTAGTCAAGTCACTGATAAATAGATACCTTCTGTTCCTATCGTAAACACTTAGATACCATTTGTTGTGAGAAGCCTCTTTTAGTTATTCTACATTACTGGCACGATATAAATCTGTTTTTGAATATTTTGTATTGTGCTTTTGTCAGTGTCTGTCACTTACTTGAAATAAAAATTACCAGAGGTTATGGGCAAATTGGTGATAAAAAGTTGAATTTTTAAGTAGATTTTCAACCATAATTATAAGTTTGCGGTTTGGGAGCCGATTTTAAAGGGACTGCGAAATGGCAGATGATCACTGTGGAATATCTGGGATAAGAAAACTGCGAGGTACGTCCGACTACCCGGACTGGAAGTTCCAGGTTCGTAATTTAATGGAAAATAAAGACTGGTGGAAAGTGATTGAGACTAAAAACTCGATGACAAGCTGGTCGACGTAGACCGTAAAGCTAGAACCACTGAATGTTTGTTACTAGAGCCAGAGTACTGTACGCATGTGTACAATGCCAAGACGGCGAGAGAAACCGGGACAAATTTACAAAAGGCATATGAAGACAAAGGCTGGGGAAGGAGAATTTCCTTACAGCGTATGCTGTGGCAATGCAAACTTGAACATTTTATTTCAATGGAAAAATACATAGCAAAAGTTATGTTTCTGTCACAACAGCTTGATGCAAAAGTATCAGAAGAATGGGTCATTTCCATACTGCTAAGTGGATTGAATATGGTCCAATGATCATTGACAATCGACAATAACGGACAAGTAATGAAGCTTGAACAGATCAAAGCGAAACTTTTCAAGAAGCGAATCGTCGAACTGAAGGCGATGCTGGTGCAAGTACAAGCTCTGGAAATGCACTTATTGTGAAGAAGAATACTGAAAAGAAAGATAAAGTATTCAATTGCTTTAGATACCATAAAGTTGGGCATAACGCTTCTGAATGTAAGAAAAAAGTTCAAGCGAACATTTGCTGTGGTGCACAGGAACTGGAGAAAACCAATAATGGCTGGTATGTAGACTGTTGTTGTTCGAACCACATGACTAACGACCGGAGAAATTTGGCAGATTATAAACCACGGTTCTTTCACTTCTAACAAAATTACCGTTATATGCACGTAAATGTTATTACATCACTCGACACACGATGGCGCTATAATCAAATGGTTAATTTTATTGCTAGTATTATTGTTGAAATTTTTATACTGGTAATTAAATGTTTAAATGTCACAGTCGATGTGCTTTCAATCAACATTTCAAATATTTTCATTCTCTTTCTTTGGATCGAAGATATTTTTCGTAGATTTTGCTCGTGGATTTCTTTTACTGCTGACTTATTTGCTTATTTTTGGACCCCGATACCCTCATTACGAAGACCTACCTCAGCTATTCTCCCGGACTTATTTGCTTGCGATTGGATAACGACGAAATTATCATGTCTGAAAAGAAATGCTGTGCGAAAAATTGCGATAAATCGCGTAAGTACACCATACCATCAACAGTTTGTTTTTGAAATATCCTTCAAATTGATAGCAAACTAATATGATATACGTTTTGTATTATAGGACCGGAATATGTGCTGTACAAATTCCCGAACCCAATCAAAGAACTATACAGATTCCGTACTTGGTTGTATAATATTGGTGGTGACATTTTATCACTCAGTAATGAAGTGATATTCAAAAACCGCAGTTTGCCAACATCATTTTCTACGACAATATATAATAACAACCAACAGAAGCAACAAATTGACGTACAATTCTGTACCAACATTGCACCTGGCTGGTAAGTTTCCATTAC
This sequence comes from Alsophila aescularia, assembly GCA_946251855.1. Lineage (NCBI taxonomy): Eukaryota > Metazoa > Arthropoda > Insecta > Lepidoptera > Geometridae > Alsophila > Alsophila aescularia. The sequence continues at coordinate 789,900 of OX276380.1, read as the reverse complement.
TTGTGTAACAATAATCTTGCAATTTCCTACTGGAGGTCGGCTATCATTAAGGATATCTTGTATTGGATGCTGCTGCTCGGAACGTTCATTTTGTGCTCATTCTGAACCACACACACAAAAGAAATAACAAAACAGAACACTACAAGGATGTATAATTATGTTACAGGATTAATTGCTGCAAGAGAGCCACTGATGGATGTGACCAACCAGTCACAACATAGAGCGCAAGTGCACCCAAGTTATCCCTCCACTTCAATAGGTATGTGATATACATAAATAAATATATATAGGTATGTCCAACGTACAATCCCGTTCATTTGAAAGACAGTTTTAGGTTGGTTAACATTCTTATGCCTTGAATGTTTATATACACCTCTTCTAGATTGTATTCACAAAAAGTATCAAAGTATTATGAATAACTTTCGAGAAAGTATTCATATTGTCAAAGTAAAATCCTGAGTTTGTCGTAAAACAAGGACACATTTCAGTGGCCGCACTTATCACTCTCAATGTAAGGTTTAGGGGTTGGCTATAGAATCGAGGAGCAGGAGTTTGTGGGGGGGTGGGCTACTCCCTACTTTTGCATTGGTTTTTAATATCCTAGAAGAACATAGGTTGCTTTTTTTCGCGATAAACAGCAGTCCGCACGGATGTACTCGCGGGCGGGAAAGCTAGTACAAAATATGAGGGGTTGTCTGAACGATTTTGACAAAAATAAATCAAATACTTCTGTCTAAATTGTTCGTGATCACCCCTCTGATGAGCGTGCTTGTCAGATGCTTTTAGGTATGTTAGTACCTAAAGTATGTGTTTTTTAAAGATTTCTTTCTTTTCTAGGAAATCAAGGTGTACCCGAGCCCAAACAGAATAATATAAGAGAAAATGTGATGGCTCAGGATTTATCAAAAAGTAAGTCTTTTTTATTGAAAAAAACCCATTCCTACATCCTGATAAATGTATGGTTGCATTTTATAATATTTAAGATTTGTGTCTGATCAGGTTATCTGTCTGTTGATTAAATAATAAAGTAAGTTTTCGAAATAATAAACTAGCTCATTTAATTTTCAGCTAGAAAAAAAGGCATACCACTCTCGGTCCTTTATTCAACCGAAGCAAGTGCATTCGCACGCCAAATAAAAGCTTTAAAAAATAAAAAGAATGCATATGCCAACAAATTGAAAAAAGCACTGCAACTGTCAGAGAACACTACATTTCAAAAAGCAATGAAGAAATTTACGGCACTGGCTACTATATTCACTATGCTTCAATTTAGGGAAACTGGGAAAAAGAAGTGGGGTAGGAGATATACAAAAGAAGAAAAAATAATGGCACTGGCACTGTATAAACAGGGACCAAGAGCCTACAAATGGCTACGAAACATTTTCGTGTTGCCTGCGCCTCTCTCACTAAATAGGATGATAGCACGAGCAGCTTTAAAGCCTGGAATAAATCATAACATTTTTGGTGAGCTAAGAAAGAGGGCTAAGAAGATGAAAATAAATCAAAGACTGTGCATTTTAATGTTTGATGAGATGGCACTGGCACCTCATTTTGATTATAAAAGAAGGTCCGACACCATGTTGGGGTTTGTCAATAATGGCAAGAGTGTAACGAAGAAAATCGCAGATCATGCATTGGTATTTATGATACGAGGTATTCAGTACAATTATAAGCAACCAATTGCATACACATTTTGTTCTGGAACCACAACGGCAATCAATCTTGCAAATCAAATAAAAGATTTTATAAAGGAGCTGCACTCAGTTGGTTTTAAAGTATTGGCCACAGTATGCGACCAAGGTTCTACAAATTTGAGTGCCATTAATAAGTTAATTCAAAACACAAAGGCTGACTATTTAAGAAAGAATCAAGAACTGAAGAGGAACGTGTTTGAAGTTGATGGGGAGGAAGTAGTACCCCTGTATGACCCACCACATTTACTTAAGGGGATCCGAAATAACTTAGTAACAAAAAACTTAAAATGTAGTATTAATAATCAGATGAAAAAAGCCAAATGGGACCACTTAGAAATGCTTCTTAAAGAAGATCTATCATTTGAAGGATTCAGAATGCTACCGAAGTTGACGGAGTGCCATATAAATCCAAAAAAAATGAAAAAAATGAAAGTGCAATGTGCAGCACAGGTACTGAGTAAATCAACAGCAGTGGCTATGGGATACTTAGCAAGTGAGTCATTTTGTAAAGATCAACTTATTTCTGCTAGTACTATTTTCTGTTTTATTTTTTGTTCTATTTTTGTTACAACCATTTGATCTATTGGCTAGTGACCCTAGGTACGAAATAAAACGGTCGTGGGTTCGAATCCTGCCAGATGCAATCATTTGTGTGATGAGCCAAAAATGTTGTTTCCGAGTCATGGATGTAATATTTGTATCTACGAGTATGTATGTTTATCCGTTATTTTGTGCCCATAGCACAGGGTATCCTACTTTGGGTCTAGATAATTGGTCTGGAATTGTCCCGTTTTTTGTTATTTATTTATTAACCTAATATCAGTGTCATCTGTAGCCTAGTGTCACACGCTATGGGTAATAGATAAGCTTAGGTCTCCCTTTATTCTTACTTATCACAATCCTATGCCATACTCATCCAGGTTTTTTCCCTGGGCCTGCTATTTTCACAATATATTTGACTTAAGCCAACAGACAACTGAATACTTCCTTGGATACCTTAAGCCTCACTCGGTAAATTTTATACCAATTGTATTTATATGTGTATGTATTGATTAAGTGTATACCTAAGTAACCCTTTTTCCCTCTTTTCCTTTTTCAGAAATAGGAATATTAAAAGATGAGTGTAAAGACACTGCCTCAGTACTTCTATTTTTTGACGAGTTATTCGACTCTGTCAACGGCAGCTACCAAAATGAAAAAAAAAGACCAGGCAAACCATTGCTTGGCCCTCTCACACCAAACTCAACCCACCAGGAAGTATGGAACAATGCAAAACCTGTACTTAAATCAATGATGTATGTTAGTGCTACTGGCAAAGAGACGGTAGTGCCTTCCATTACAAATTGGATTAAGACATTAGAAAACTTGGAATACCTAAAAAATATATTATTCAACCAATATAACATTAAATCAATATGGCTTCGGCATTTCAACCAGGACCCTCTCGAAAACTTTTTTGGATGTGTACGAAGCCATGCATGCAGAAATACAAATCCAAACTGTGCTGGTTTTGAAGCGGCATTTGCAGCACTATTAGTGAACAATTTAAGTGGAAGGCACTCCCCTGGTGCAAATTGTGAAAAGGACAATTGTACCATGTTTAAATCTATAAGGAAATTGTTTTTTAAAACGTTGCCTCAGTCCACCTCTCCAGCGGTAATTGAAATTGATATGGAAGATTTAAGTTTAGATGTAATGAAGGTGGATTTTGAATTAAAAAAAACAAACCCTAAAATATGGGCCTCATTAGAATATGTATCAGGGTATGTGGTGAAAAAAACGAAAGATAAAATATTTAAAAACTGTCAACAATGTAAAGATTGTTTTTATAACACAAAAAGTGCAGATGAGGAATCATATATATCTTGCAAAGATCGAGGAATTAATAAAAAATATTTAATATACCCCACAGAAAAACTAGTTAGAGCTTTCTCCACCATACAACATATAATCATTAACATTCTAAGAAAAAAATGTGAGATTAAGGAAATCAAAACTTATATGAAAACAATTTTGGCTATTCATTGTGAATATGATTTTATAACATGTTCCAATCACAAAAAAGAGGCAGTCAAGTACATTGAAGAAATGTCATGTAATTTATTTATTTATAGCTGGTGTAAAGAATGTAATAAATTATTGAATGGTAGCAGGATCGATTATTGTGAAGAAGATGTAATTCAAAAAGAATGTGTCAATTATTATAGAAAACGAAAGAAATAAAGATAATTTTAGCTGATATTGTTTTATTTATTTGCCCCTTTTATGTAGGTATAGAGAGCTTATGTAGACGTAAGTAGGTATAGCTTTAAATGAATATACTAGATAGCTAGATGACATAGATAATATTAAGTTCGTCACGTGTCAATTAGTAATTCTGTCACTCGCCGATGTCGCTGCAAGCGACATCGGCTGAATGTTCACTCTATCTCCGGTATATTCAAAGTACTCTGTGTTATAAACCCAAAAGAAGTGGTTTAAAGGTAAAGGTTGCCAATGGTGAAAAATTACCGGTACAAGGAAAAGGAACTATACACCTCAATAGCAACGATAATAACGAGAAAAAATTGAGCAATGTTCTGCATATTCCGGAATTAACTATGAATTTATGGTCGGTGAGCAAACTCATTGAAAAGGGATTTTCTATTAGTTTCAATAAAGAAGGATGCAGTATTAAAAACTCTATGAATAATACTGTGGCGACTGGCCGCAATGTCAGTGCGATTAATAAATTAAAAGAAAACGACAATTCACCGACTTGCAATCTGACAGTGTCAAATCGGCATAGAAGATTAGCGCATATGAATCCGAATTACATGCTGGCAGGATGCCAGCTTTCGGCTTCCAAGACTTTTAAATGTTAAATGCCGCGGACACGAAATCTATCCACATTATTGACTATATAAAATAATTTAATTAATTCTTGTTAAAACAATAACAATCGGGAACTGTTACTAAAAAAAAACAATATGAACAGAAATGACCGGAAATTGCTGTGAGTTGATACTAATCATAGAGTAAGGAATTTCCCATTTCCTTCGCCATTGATACTAATTATGAATTATAGTGTTGACACTATAACTCGTAATTAGTACAAATGAACTATTAATATATCGATAAATAATATCGATTAAAAAACTACAGGCTCTTAGTTTATTCTAATAGAATTCATTTTGTGAATTCACGAACTTTTTGTGAATTCACGTACCTTTGCTTTGTTCAAACATTGCACTCTAAATGCAAATAAATCTTACTATAATTTACGTGCTAATTGTACTGTATATAAAGTGTTGTGTTGTGTCATCCCCGCTAGGGTGAGTGTTGCATTATTTCTCTAGCTGTAAGTAATAATTGTATGTGTATCTTCGAAATGGCCTCGTCATTGCACATCGCAAATATAATTAACACATGTAATATCTGCTCATGCACTAAATATCTATCTAAATGCACTATAAGCCTACATTTTAATAAGTTATTGCTATGTATAACAATATGATCTTGGTGTAAAATCATATTTTACGTGCTTCGTTCTATTCACGGCCAAATTCGCGCACCCTCATCTGTCTTGCCCGTTATTTTAAATTAAAGCAATATTATTATGTGCTATGATAGTATGTATGTTGACTGCATATTTAATCAAACAGGCAGAACATACATTATGTTGTTTATTTGATATAGGAGCTGTCAATTAATTATACAACTAATATTAATACCTAACTATTGTTTCATTTTGTATGACTGCCTCATCATTGACTACTCTATTGCAACCATCATGTATCATAACTCCCCGCTATGTTGCTCAGTATTGTAATGGTGTCGCACTCAAACTAAGCCTTGGTCAATTATTTAAGTCTGGATAATATACCGGATTCCAGGGACTACCGCACCGGCACACTAAACTGCAATACCTACATAAGGCCGGTCCTACTCCATCGCTACAAGTTCCCGCTGCGTCGAGTACCAGTTACACTGAATTCCCGCTGCGTCGAGTCGGCTACGGTCCGCAAGGGATTGACCAACGCACACCGCGCAACCGCTCAACAAGCAAGGAGAGTGATATGGTGATAAGGCGTGACAGATGTTGAAAGTGAATTTAGGCCCCGACCCTGAGTCATTTTTTATTAAATAATAATTGTAACTTCGCTTAAATCCTGTTTTCTTCTTTCCTATCTTAACTTTTATTAGCTCTCGCTTAAGAGTGCTACAACCGTTTTTAATGGTTGCTGTTTTATTCAAAAGGGTATAGGTAGTCCCATAACTTCATCAAAATTGGTTCAGCAGTTTTTTTATTGGGATAATAAGGATGAAGGATTTCTGAACCAATTTGAATGATTCTTGGTTTATTTAAAACGATAGACTTTTATTGCTGTCCCACATCAATTTCATCAAAAATGGTTTAGTTTTTATTAATAAATCGATTTGTTTTGATGTTAATGTTCTTTCATATTTATTATGTAAGATTATTTTTTTAACCCCCGCTCAAAGATACGGGTGTTATAAGTTTAGGGTGTGTACCACTGTGTGTTTCTCTGTGTGTATGTGTGTGTGTCTGTCTGTGGCATCGTAGCATCCAAACGAATGAACCGATTTTGATGCCGAACTTCAACCGAACCGAATGAAGGATGGGTTGGGGGGGAGAATTGAGAAAAGGGGGGTAAGAAAATATTATAACTCTTTCTATTTATATTGTATTTTTGAATCGGTATTACATTTTTACTTTTCTTAAAGTGATAGTGTTCTGGTTCTGTTGTAATTATTTTATTCTTTTTAGTGTTTGTTTCATGTTTTATCGTGCCATGAAATTGTGTTGTTTTTGTGAAAGGTAGACACGACAACGGTCGTGTTGTTTAATGACATGTATGTATGTGGTATTTCATAGAACCTACCTATTTCATAGCTAGAGTAGGATTTTAACCCTAAAATAGAAAAATACCTACTCGTTTTAAATCTAGTAGTTTTCTTACAAAGCCTAATTATGTAAAGTTCTACAAACAACGAGGGGTCAATGCAAATATAAGAAAAACGAAATCAAGTGTAAGTATTAAATATCATGTAATAATGTTATAATTTTCACATAAACTGAGATTTACACTATCTTATGAGCTCGGTAGGCTTATTAGCTAAGGAACAGCAATTGCGACTGATCGCGCGATCATCGCACAATCGATAGTAAAACTGATTATAAATTGGTATTAGGTAAGCGAACATCAAATAATCGCAATGAAAATTGTGATCGGATATATCTGTATAGACGCTGGCGCCACTAGCGATTGATGGCAGTGACCGCAAACTGATGTAATATAGGACCTCCTCTGTCAAGTGAGAGAGAGTATCATCGAAAATTGTTACATAGCAACTGTTTGTTATTAGCTGTATAAACATTGTCTACAGAAGTAAAACAATGTTGTGTTCAAATCTAATTTTTCATGCTAATTAAATAATAGCCTCTGAAAATGGATAACCTGTATTTATTCTCACAAAAAATCCAACAAATTCATACCATAGCGTACTACAGAAAGATCTAGAGTGGTCTTTGCATGGAGCTACAATTGGGTTTTCTAACTAATCCAAGTCTGGTCGAGTTTGAAGAAAAACATCGTAAGTAAACAAAGTCTTTGTCTTACATAGCTATATTAAACAGTAACTTTGGTTCAAATACTAAGTACCTGTTCGAATCTAGGTTAATTTACCTGCTATAGGTTTATAAATTTTCACAAATTCTCATCAATTGTTAACATACCTCTAAGTACCTGCCTATTTTTAATGTTTTGTTTACCTAATTTCATAATTAAGCTAAATATAGCATACTTTGCTCATAATTAGTACCTAAATAATTATAGGTAGCAACCTCTAACCTCTCATATTCAACTCTACTCAGGAAACAAACAAACAGACAATGTTTCACTTTTAGATATTGGTATGGAAGTTTATCATTCTATTATTCTCTGGCTACATGCCATATGATCACGTTAATTAGAGGCAGTAGCTAACAGTATGGAAGTAATGCAAAACATTGGTAGCCTATCAGTTCATTATTGCATTCATCGCTCCATACTTCACAGGGGACGTTAAGCTGTCGGTCTTAGCTGTTATTGATTAATACAAGCAGTCGTTAAGCCATGTCAGAGGCCCTCGTCCAGCCTGACAAACTCTGACACCAGAGGCAGCATAACTGTGTACCTACTACAAATTAATCCTTTTAAAAATGTTAACTCATGTTATGTTATGTTATGTAGAATAGTCACATATGATAGCTTTATCTTTATTTTCAGTTTCGGTACCTATCAGAAGCAAGCAGAATTATTTTGAGGCAGCCTGCAGTCGAAGAGATTTATAAATCAATCAATTTATATAGCAAGTTCAAGATATGCTAAAGAGTGTTATTCTTCCTGTACATGTTATATTTTGCAATAGATGTATACCTGCATACCTAGTTACTGCACTTTGTTTTTGTGAATAAACCAAAAATATAATTATGTAAAAAAATATAAAGATTTCCAAAATAGACCTGGTATATAATAAAAAAAAAACAATTTCTCTATACATATTCACTCTGTGTTTATCCTAATATTTGTTTCTACCTACCTACTTATTAAATTGAAGTATAACAAGTTATAGTTCAAAAACTAAAACCCGACTACGGTCATGTAAAAATAGCCTCTTGCGATGAAGACGAATTGATTGACACCTCACTTGTCAAAATCGTACCAAGTTTTTAGTTTGAACACATAACCTTCCTTTGGTTCGCCGTAGTCGGGTAAAATAAAATGCATAGGACAGTGTACCTGAAGATGAACATGAAGATGTGGAACATCAACATAACCACATACATAGATACACACATAGACTGTTAAACTCATTACCCTTCCCTTGCTTTGCTGCAGTCGGGTAAAATAAAAACAAATCATATTTAGGTACTAAGGTTTTTATTTTGTAAGAGATAGGCACGTAGTAATGGAATGGGTTCTGTGGCGTTCATTGGGAGATGCCTATGTCCATGTACTCGTAGCAGTGGACGAGCACGGGCTGATGATGATGATGATGAATGGAATGGAACAAATTGCCCCCGCAAGCATTGGTTGACTGGCAGTCTGCTATTTATGCAATTTGTACATTCCTGGAATGGTAATTCTTCCGATGATCCATTATTATCCGTTATCCATTTGGGAATCCAAATTTGTGTGAAAATCTGGAAATTATAATGTCTGATTAATTATTTGCTAATTTGAAATACCTACTTAGCTGAAAGATTTTAAACCATATACAGACTAACAACTGTTTCATTATTTGAAATACCTACTTAGCTGAAAGATTTTAAACCATATACAGACTAACAACTGTTTTATTATCAATGTTTTGTTAATCATCGTCACTCCTCATATAAATAATGATTGCACAGGCCACGAATAATAAATTCAAGGCCTCCTTTTTCAAAAAGTTAACTAGCATTTGCCTCCTATGATTCCTGTCTCCATAGCCAGGTGGACCTGTTTTCGATTCACTGCAAGTCTGCACTCCCACTTTGGGGTTAAAGTCTACCATGATAACATTGTAGTGGGCCCTTGTGGTGTTATGTAGGGCCAAAGGAATCAAACATCTTCTACCGCATCATCCGTGTGTGCCGTGGTTGGTGTGTAAGCCTGTATGATCTTAAGGCTAGAGTGGTATATTCAAAACCACAATTGAAATTATTGGAACTTAATGCAACTTGTCAAATTGTAATGCAACTCGTCATGGCGCTCTTTGGGGGAGGCCTATGTTCAGCAGTGGACTTCTAAAGACTGACATGATGATGAATGCAACTTGTAAACTGCTGTAATATTCTTTGTTGAACTATTTCTACTAACCTTTACTTTAATTGGAGTCTTTCTTCTCTAGTGTATCTATATGGGAAAATAATGTATTTCTTGGATCCCTGGAGTATTGTATTTCTTGTACCCACCTTTGTATTTCTTTTCACTATCGGCAGCAGGGGCTTGAGTTGTTATTTTGTAATGTGATTTGTTGTTTTGTCCTTTTAAACTGTTTGTGATATTCAGTAATGAAATTGAAAATATTCATTCTTACTTATATTTTCACTTCATTATCTTGATGCAAGATCTCAATTAAATTTATTTACCACTGAGAAAAACACAAAATAACCCTACTATAGACTCAACAATCGCTATTTGAGTAATTGCTTTTTTGACAGCTCAATTGATTGCATTTTAATCGCGCTACCAATCGCAATGCGTTAGCTAATACGAATTTTGGAGCAATTCATACATGATTACAATTACAATCACGATTCTGGTGTCAAAATCGTCCACTAGAGGCGCTACTGTATGTTTGCGAGCGGTAGCTTGTTAGATAATACGAATCAGCAGATAATTGCTTATTTGACAGCTAGAATTGTACAATAGTAGCAATTGCTAGTTAGCTATAAGCCTGCCGAAAGCGGAGATTTATACATTCTTATGAACTGCAATTCTGTGTGCATCCACCTGAAACAAATCTAGGTATGATATTATTAGTATAATCAAGTACATTCAACATTCAATATAGTTAGGTACTTGTCTATCAAGTCCTAGAATATAATTATCAATTGTCGAGCTCCCATTTGTCCGTCTCTACAAGACTTGATCAATTCTGTGAATATACAATGATACATAAGACGTAGGTAGATACAATACACTTCTATATAGGTACAAAGCAAGAGATTTCATCTAGATATACATTTCTACATCGCAAATATATTTCTTTCTTCGTTTTTTGGCATTTTATTTATTTATTTAATTGTTTTGCACAAAAGTAGTGTACAAGGAATGACATGTCTTAAATTCATTCATGTTTTCAATCACAGTATTTTTACTCGACGGCAAAGATTATTTTCAGTTGAAGTTTAACTTAACTTGAGAAGCACTGTAGTCACTTTATCTATAGGAACATGGTATTTATAAATAGGCAGTCGTAATAATTATTTGAAGTAGGTACGTACATTATTGCTGAGAATTTGATCAATGTTTAGATTTTCTTTCAAAGACGTACAATCTACAAAAAAGTTATTGGCATATTATTACATCACTACATTACGATGCTAATTAACTTTTAATTATACTTAATATCTACACGGAAACAAAATTTTAGATAGATTAAAAGCGAAAGAGAAAAAACAGAAAATAAATTCTGACGATGATTGTTGGAGGGCGATTGCCGCCATTGGTTGGCTGGCGCGCCACCCACAGATAATCACTCGAACATAAAACCCGGCAAAATTTGAAAAGTCCTATTTCTGCTAGAAGTATTTGTAGGGTAGGTTGAGCTTAATTCTGCCGCATAGTTACCGGTTTCCCGGTATTAGTGTTGATTGCGGGTGCTTGACGGGTGCGCGTTAACTGTTTAGTGAATTCCGAAACCTTCACAACCTTCAAGCGCACCCGCAATGGGTGCTCGGTGGCAATCACTCAACCTCACTCCTTATGGAATCAGCCTGCTGAACGTGGCTGCAGTACTCCATAAAAGATCGGACCTGTGACGAAAACAACATGCTAAACGAAGAAAATCTTGATATGAACTTATGTACGGTACCAACCGATTTTGTTTAGCGGCCATCTTGAAAATGATGGAATTTTAAAATATGTCTCCATTGAAATCCCCAGATATTTATTTTATGCCCGATTGAAAAATGTTAACATCCAGCCGCTATATTGGAATCCGCCATCTTGAAAAATTTAAAACACCATCATTTTGTATTTGCACAAGCTATCGTGCAATATTCGAATCCTTAAAGAGTTCCTGCGGGATAATGTCACAAATTCTGTAAATTAAAGATATTTAGTAATTTTTTTGGAGGCCTTTCTATGTTCAATACTAAAGCCAAAACTGTATTTTTTAATTTTTGTTGTTCTGTCTGTCTTTCCGTCTGTCTGTCTGTCTGTACCTTGGCAGAGTATCACGCCGAAAATACTCAAAGAATTCAAATGAAATTGGTATGATTTGAGTTCTTACTTCGAGGTACGACATTGGATACTTTTCTTCCCGAAAAATTAAAGGGTTCCCGCAGTACAGGGGTGGAAAATGATTTAAAAGAACTCTTAGCATGCTGAAACTATTGGACGGATGTTGTTGAACTTGGCACAGACATAATTTATAAGCTGGGTGGTCAAAATTATGGATACTTTATATCCCGAAAAAAATAAAAGGTTCCTGCGAGATATGGGTCCAAATTCTGTACATGAAATATATTGTTTTTTTTTTGGGTGTCCATGTGTTTGATAATGAAGCCTAAACTGTATGTTTTTGTGTGTATGTCTGTCTGCCTGTATCTTGGCTGTGCATCCAGGTGCCAGAACTACTCAATAAACTCAAATGAAATTTGGTATGATTTGGCATACTACGAGGTAGGACATACGATACTTTACATCCCGAAAAATTTATGGATAACGCAGGATAGGAATTGAAACTTATTTAAAAGAACAAGTACTATGCTGAAACTAATGGACTGGTTTTGATGCAACTTGGCAGTCTTAAGTTATATGATAGGTTAAAATTGAGGACACGTTTTATCCCGAAAAAGTAAAAGGTTTCTGCAGGATATGGGTCCAAAATCATGTTAATATTGAAGTAATAAATAATATTTTTGGATGGTTCTCTATATTCGACACTGAAGCCAAAACTGTATTAGTTTTTATTTTCGTCTGTTTGTCCGTATCTTGACCACGCATCGCACCAAAACTACTGAATGAATTCAAATGAAACTTGGTATGATTTGAGCCCTGGGAAATACCCTCATAAATCAAAAATCCCTGACGACAAAAAAAAATAAGCTTAACCTGTATGCCAAGTTTCGTCTATATACCCCCGGGGGTTCCTCGCTGGTGTACAGTACTCAGGCTGAAAAAGTTTAATTTTCGGAAACTTTATCTAGTTTATTAACTATACTTACTGACGTTCAGTGCTAACAGAAACATTCTGAATTAGCCTCTGTATGCATGATTTCAGTATTGCTTCACCGTGCTGTTTACTCCCTGTATAAGCTAAATAATAACCTATAGATTATTTTTTCTAAGATTAATAGTTTGGTAAGAATAGACCTTTTCGTTATGGTCTGCTTATGAGCTGGAAACCTGCATGCATGTTTCGGTGTGATTTTAAAGACGATTCACGGAAATAAATATAACCAAAACGAACCATCGACTCTAAGGAAAAAGATTTAAGTATTCCATTAATAAAGTTGTTTTTACTGTACAGTGTTGGACGCACCTGTAAATTATTGGTTCTTATTTCATATAGTCTGTGTTCACTTATACTACGCAGGGTCTAGTAATTGAGCAGTACTAACCAGGAAGAGCGCGGTGAGTAGGTACCGAGAGACGTCGTGCGGCTCCGCGACGAGCCCGCCCAGCACGGACAGCACGTGCCGCGCGTCGAGCGGCGGCAGCGCGCGCAGCAGCGCCGCGCCCAGCGCGCGCACGTCCACGCCACCGCGCGCCTCCTGCGCCGCCGCGCACTCCACCACGCGCGCGCTCCACGCCGCCGCCGCCGCCAGGCTCTCCTCCGACTGCACGCCGGCCGGCGACACCTGACAACATACATTTCTCTCAGGAGGAGCCTCACCTCACGGAACACCCTCAATCCGGTACTTTTCGTTCGACAAAATCTATTTTCTTTATAGTAAGTCCATAATACTATGAACCAGATAGTGTTCCTTACAAATGTGTATTGACAAGAAGAACCCGTCGTCGTGTGTGTACGTACCTGCGGCACGCGCGCTCGCGCATATATGTGTGAGTGAGTGAGTGAGTGAGTGTGTGTGTGTGTGTGTGTGTGTGTGTGTGTGTCGTGTGTTTGTACGTACCTATGACGCGGAAGTGAAGGAGCCCGCGTCGGAGCTGCAGGAGCTGCGCTCGAAGAACCGTCGCCGTTGCTCTGCGCGCGTGTGTTATATGTGTGTGTTTGTGTGTACTGTTATACCCTAGCTTTTGTATGAGATAATAGCGGAAAGGTGCTTCATAAGCACCTTTGCATAAGTTGTTTTTTTTTTATTTTTTTTTGTCATCAGTTCATTATTAGAAACAGACAGACGATCTAAAACCTTTTCACGGAGTACTCGTCCTTTACTAAATCCAATTTAATTTGTATTTTGTTTGAAATAATATAATATATTTTTAGTGATTTAAAGTTTTCTTTTTTTAAAACATTAAATCCATGATCCCGGATAACAGTACATACCTGCGACGCGGAAGTGAACGACCCCGCGTCGGAGCTGGAGAAGGAGCTGCGCTTGAAGAACCCGTCGTCGTTGCTATGCGCGAGCGCGCGCGCGCCCGTTTTTGTGTGAGTGTGTACGTACCTGCGACGCGGAAGTGAAGGATCCCGCGTCGGAGCTGGAGAAGGAGCTGCGCTCGAAGAACCCGTCGTCGTCGCTGTCGGGGTCGCCGGCGCACAGCGAGGAGCCGAGCGCCGCCAGCACCGGCAGCAGCCGCGCCGCGCGCTCCTCCGCCGCCAGCGCCTCCGCCGCGCTCCAGCCGAGGAACCCTGCTGACGTGCGAAGGTCACTACATACTCCTCACATCTCTACAATACAGTTACTCTTGCATTACAAAAATAACGATTAAATCAGCTAGGGCATTGGGACCGGTTTATCCCGGTTCTGTGGGTTGCTACAAAAACCAGGACCAAGATTTAAAAAAAAACGGTTCTTTCGTTTCTTTTACAAAATCGTTAATAATTGATCTGTGAACGCGTCATAGATGTAAAAGGAATGCAGGAATATGACTCTCGTCACGATGTTTCTTCACTAATATTATAAACAGGAAAGATTTCATTGTTTGTATGTTTGTTTGTAATGGATAAAAAATACTAAACGGATTTAAAAAATCTTTCGTCTATAGAGAGCTACATTATCAGCGAGTAACATGGGAAATATAATATTTTTCAAAAACTTAGTGATCCCTGTACGAAGTACATGTAACTTTTGCTGATGCCCGCGATTCCGCGGGCGCGGCGTTTTGTATCATTTTTATTAATAAATCAGTCTTCGTTTAGCTACGGACTCGAGTGGTTTTATTTACGCCGCTCTTTATCATATCAAAACTCTTCCCGGACTATCATCCCTTAGTGTACGGACTTACAACCCCCTACATATTTTTTTTTACCTTCGTGCGTGTTGGTCGAATTGTCATACTTGCGTGGTTCACACTGTGAAGTTATCATATCAGTGCAGCGAATATCGGAGTGCAGTAAATTTACTGTGGACATTATCATATGTTATCAAGAGTCTTGGGTTAGGAGACCCAGGGCGCGCAATTCATCAGTTTCGGGTGCAACCCCGAAACATCAGCAGCGACTTCGGCTAGACACAGTTCGAGTTTAAGCTTCAGCATATCAGCAAGGCTCGCAGATACGAGTCTGCTTTATCATCAATTCAAGTAAGCCCGTTCCTTATACTTTACAATAATGGAAACGCTTATTCAAAGACAATCAGACATCATAGCCAATATCATTAGTATCAAGATAAATTTTGGAAAAGATTTGGCGGTTAGAAAAACAACCGATTACATTAAAAAACGGCTAGAGACAATCGACAATCTCTGGGGAGAGTTTCAGGCCAACCACACCAAAATATTGGATGAGGTGGCTGATCATGAGTATCTCACAGAAGATACATATCAATTAGGCAAGGATCTATATGGTGGTTTGCGTAATACCTTATCAATTTATGGCAGAAGAGATACATCTACCCAACCTGAAGGAGAGGTGGATGAATTATTATCCCTTCAAAGGACACATTTCAGAGCATTTGACAGAACATTGAGATGCATAAACCTAGAGCAAATATCAGAGAAGTGGGAGATAGAAGGCAAATTAAACAAAATTCAGAGTAAGTGGAAGGAGATAGAAAACAACCACATCAAAATAGACAACATCTTATGTGGAAGTGATATCACATACGATGAACAGTTTGAACATTTTGAAAAGTCTTTCGAAGACATAGAACGTACCTTAAACAGAAAATTATCATCAAAAATTCATGTGGATAATGCAACAATACAACTAGATATCCCTATTTTTACGGGAAAATATACTCAATGGCCTACCTTTTTTGATTTATTTGGTGAGGCGATTCACAACAACAACTCGCTAACAAAGGCGCAGAAACTTCAATATTTAAAAAGTAAAGTGCGAGGGGAAGCTGAGCGACTCATTCAGCATCTTTACATATCAACCGAAAACTATGATACTGCATGGGAAATCCTGGTTCATAGATATAACAATAAAAATGTTCTCTTTTCCAAACAAATTGAGCTATTTTTAAATCAAAACAATATTCACAAACAGACAGCATTCGAATTGAGAAAATTATATGACACAACAACGGAAAGCATTCATTCCATACATCACCTTGGCGTGGATACATCCTCATGGGATCCACTTCTAGTCCACCTACTTTGCAAAAAGTTGGACCCACAGACATACGCTGATTACAAGGAATCTCGAAAATCGCCCAGACATTTGGCAACTTTAGACGAGTTCTTAGCATTCATAGAAACCAAATTTATTGCTTTGGAGCCCATTTCTAGAAGGGAGAAAGAGGTACATCCAACTTCACAATCAAACATTACAAAGGTTTCGTCTACACATAATTATCGTCCTTATTATCAGGCCAATAAGAACAGAAATACCAGTAATTATCAAGTCATGACATCGCATATAAAGCGGTGCCCTTTATGCAATTCTGAGCATGATTTATACCAATGTATAAAGTTTCGTGACATGACACCGGAGATTAAATATAATACCGTTGAGAAACTTCGCATTTGCTTAAACTGTCTATACAAGCATAATGGCAAACATTGCACTTCAACGAAGCGGTGTAAAAAGTGCAATGGCGAACACAACACAATTTTACACGAAGCGTGTGAACATTTTGCGCCCTCGAATCAAAATGTAGAATCATCAACTCTATCAAAACAGCCAAACAAACATCAACAAAATGCTATTATCAAGCCTGGTCCATCATCGGCATCTCATCAGTCTAGCAATCAACGGAATGTATATCATGTTGCCACTGAAAACAGAGAAACTCTTCTGCCGACTGCAGTCGTCCAAATTCAAGCTGCTGACGGTACATTTATTACAGCTCGCGCTTTATTAGATCAAGCTGCTCAAGCGTCACTCATATCCGAGAATCTAGTTCAACGCTTAGGTTTGAAGCGCCATCATCCTTTGGGGTCAGTATCAGTATCAGGCATCGATTTATGTGAGAAAAAATGCAAGGGTATTGTACAAGTTCGAGGAAAGTCCGTTTATGACGATCACAGGTTTGAAGCTGAGGCATACGTCGTGTCTAAGGTCGCCTATAACTTGCCTCAAGTTTCCTTTGAACCTGAATTGTTGTCGCATCTTCAGAATTTGCCGTTAGCAGATCCACATTTCAACGTCTCCCAAAAAATTGACCTGCTTCTTCATAGTGATGTCTACTCAGAAGTTATCAGAGGTCTTATCAAAGGTCCACCAAGGTCACCAATCGCACAGGAGACTAGTTTGGGTTGGATTTTATCAGGAAGTATGAAAACAATGAATTGTCTCGCTATCACGAAGAGTAACCTTGAGAGTAACTCACTATCAGTATCAACTCTACAACAACCTCAGACTTTAGAGACGGATTTATCTAGATTCTGGGAAGTAGAGGACATCATTAGTACAACGTCCAACTTGACAGAAGACGAAAAGTACTGTGAAGATTTTTATCAGCAAACGACAGATCGTTTGGAAGATGGTAGATATGTGGTAGCATTACCCATGAAACAAGGCTACGAGGATCAGTTAGGGCCATCAAAATTTAAAGCAGTTGCTCAATTTAGGCAGCTCGAAAATAAACTGAACAAAAACTCATCATTTTCCGAAAGTTACAAGCAGTTTATGCGGGAATACATCGCTTTGGATCACATGCGCCCAGCCGATCTTTCAGATCAAAATAACGTATTTTTACCACATCATGGAGTGGTGAAATCAGAGATATCAGACTCAGAAACTGCACCAAAAGCAAAAATTCGAGTGGTCTTCAATGCATCATCAAAAACTGCAAACTCGGGGAAAAGCCTTAATGATTTAATGTACGGCGGTCCTAACCTTCAACAAGATCTGCAAACACTTATTCTTAAATGGAGGACACATAAATACGTTTTCACAGCTGATATAGAAAAAATGTTTCGTCAAATTCTGATCAGAAACTCGGATCAGCATTTACAAATGGTGGTATGGCGAGAATCACCACGTGACCTCCTGCAAGAATACCAACTAACCACGGTTACATATGGCATGAAAGCAGCTCCATTTCTAGCTATGAGAACATTACAACAGTTAGCCAAGGACGAAGTCGAAAAATACCCACTAGCTGCTGCTGCAATAGAAAATTCGTTCTACATGGACGATTTGCTAACAGGACACAATTCGCTAGAGAAGGCAAAACAATTGAAACATGAGATCATACAAATATTTAAATCCGCGCAGATGAATTTAAGGAAATGGAGTAGTAATGACCAGCAGTTGCTACACAACCTGTCATCAGAACAGCTCAATGAGAATTTTGAATTTAAATGCATCGAATCACGGAAGATGCTTGGGCTAAAATGGAGTCCTACAACTGACAGTTTTACATATCAAGATCAAACTACAGCTGACTGTGATAAACACGTCACGAAACGTCAGTTGTTATCAGAGATATCAAAGGTGTTCGATCCTGCAGGTTGGCTCTCACCTCTATCAATCAGAGCAAAGCTCCTTTTCCAAAGGACTTGGAGCAAAGACATGACATGGGACGACAAAGTATCAGAAGACATTCAAGAAGAATGGATACAGCTAAGCAAGGATCTCAAGGAGATCGGAGATTTTAAAATATCACGACATCTTGGAAACACAGAGAAAGAATGTCACCTGCACGCATTTTGTGACGCAAGCCAATATTGTTTTTCGAGTGTTTTGTATTTGGTGACAAATAATAAAGGAGCATTCACATCAACGCTTATAGCAGCGAAAACAAGATTGGCTCCACTGGCAAAAAAGGTGTCTCTACCCCGACTAGAGCTTTGTGGAGCTCTCTTACTATCACAACTTCTAAAGAAGGTTTTAGAATCGTTCCACGGAATAGATATCAAGGTACACGCTTGGACAGACTCAATGATTGTATTGGGATGACTCAATGGAGACTTATCTCGTTGGAAGCAATTTGTTACGAACAGAATGCAGCAGATAAATGACGTCATTCCTCCCCTGTGTTGGAGTCACGTTAAATCAGAGGAGAATCCTGCTGACTGCGCAACACGCGGACTGACGAAAAAACAACTAACAGAACATACATTGTGGTGGGAAGGGCCTAAATGGTTGCCTTCATTTAAATCAAATGACAAGGACATAATTTATCCAAGTCCAAACCTTGAAGTGAAAAAAGCATGTGTACACGCTACGTTACAGCAAAACAATTTGTCCTTTATAAACGACTTACTTATTCAACACAGCTCACTCACTCGAGCTACAAAAGTACTTGGCTGGGTGTTACGTTTCATCGCCTGTGTACGTGACAAGCAAGGTGCATCGCGCAGTGAAACTCTGACGTCATCGGAACTAAATGACTCTTACAACATAATTATCAAAGAATCTCAACTACAGGACTTCAAGGATGACCTAGATAATATCAAGCAACGTAGACATGTCAGTTCAAAGAGCAAGATCGCGCCTTTGAACCCATTTATCGACGAAAAGGGTTTGTTGAGGGTCAGTGGGAGATTGCGAAAAGCAAATATATCAGACTCCGCAAAATATCCTATCATTTTATCAGCCCACGGCAGGCTCACAGACCTCGTCATACATCAGGCGCATAAAACGACACTTCACGGCGGAGCTCGGCTGACACTATCATATATCAGAAACAAATTCTGGATTATCAGTGGAATGCGCACAGTGAAGCGACAGCTGAGGCAGTGTGTTCGCTGTCGTAGATTCAGTAGCGAAAATTCGCAAAATATCATGGGGGATCTCCCTCAACCAAGGGTTACCCCATCCCGTCCTTTCTCACATACAGGAGTTGATTTCACTGGATTTGTGGAGTTGAAAATCAACAAAGGACGAGGAGTGAAGACTTGCAAGGGATATATTGCAGTGTTTGTATGCTTATCTACAAAGGCAGTTCACTTAGAATTTGTTTCAGACTTGAGTACTCCGACATTTTTGTCCGCATTTAGACGTTTTTGTGCGCGAAGGTCTGTCCCTCTAGCTATGTATAGTGATAATGGTACCAACCTATGCGGTGGTCATCGTCTTCTGCAAAAGGAGTACAAAGAAATTGTACAGAATATCAACACTGAATTCTTCAATGACATACAAGAGTTTAACATTGAATGGCATTTTAATGCCCCGGCATGGCCCAGTGCAGGCGGTTTATGGGAGGCAGCGGTCAAGACTATGAAAAATCACTTGAAGAAAGTTCTGGGTGATCAAAAACTCACATATGAAGAATTTTCTACTCTACTCTATCAAATTGAGGCCTGCATGAATTCTAGGCCCCTTTGTAGATTATCAGAGACCTTTGAAGACATCAATGACAGCTTCCTTAGCCCAGGACATTTTTTGGTTCGTGGGCCACTGATATCTCGTCCACAGACCAGTCCAGAGTCTAGCACGTTATCAAAACGTTGGCAACTGGTCCAAGCGATGAACAACTGCTTTTGGAAGAGGTGGTCATCCGAATACCTGCAACAACTTCAGACCAGGTCAAAGTGGAGAACTCAAAAAAAGAACCTTGAGATGGACGACGTCGTTATCATTAAGGAGGATAACTTGCCACCGGGAAAATGGGCGCTAGGCCGAGTCCAAGACACCTATCCGGGACAAGATGGAGTAGTACGCGTGGTGTCTTTAAAGACACGCAACAATATCATAAAACGGCCAGTCAGTAAACTGATCCTTTTACCTATCCGAGAAAATCATCAGAGCATAGACAAGCAGGGTCTAGATCAGCCTGATTATCAAGCATCATCGTCGACACATCAAAACCAAGGATCAGCCCCTCTTGTGTCAGTTTTACCCAGCCAACCTACCAACACCGTGGTGAGGGAAGCAGTCGCTTCTATGTGGTGTAAAAATCAAGCGAATACATGATAGTTGCATTAATCGATGAAAAATAACCTCTTTGCATCTGGAAACCCAGGGGTTGTGCCAGGCTGAGACACCTATTTTTTCCAGCTCTTTAGAGTTATCTTTTCCGATGATTCTAGCAATTAATTTTAAATTTAGCAATTTTAGTATCCCGCGGGTCTGCATGGCCCTATGTGTATACTTCAGGATTTGTTTACCCCGTGGGTTTGCATGGCCCTATGTGACTTCAGGACTCGTTTACCCCGCGGGTCTGCATGGCCCTATGTGTATACTTCAGGACTCGTTTACCCCGCGGGTCTGCATAGCCTTATGTGTATACTTCAGGATTCGTTTACCCCGTGGGTCTGCATGGCCCAGGTGTATACTTCAGGACTCGTTTACCCCGCGGGTCTGCATGGCCCTATGTGTATACTTCAGGACTCGTTTACCCCGCGGGTCTGCATGGCCCTATGTGTATACTTTAACACATTTCGATTAAATAACTGATAGGTGCACATTTTACGGAAGAACAATAAAATATTCTAAAAAAAAAACTATCTTAGTTGATTATAGTGTGGTAAGATAAAGCAGGAGTGAAATAATAGTGCAGGCCACTCACCGCCCGCGTCGCCGGCGAGCTCATCCTCGAAGCCGCGGAAACCTAGAAACAAGAGCAAGCGGTCACCGAGGTGGCATTCATGTGCCTCTTTTGATGCTGTTGGGTTTTTGTTGATGATATTGTGAATTCAATTAAATCTCCAACTGTTGTTTTGGTGGCTACTACAGTACGCTCCTAACGGGTAGGATACTTTGTTCAACATATTTAGAATTAGTTATAGAAACTCAATCTTGAAGTTCATCATATACTAACGTTAAAGGCACATTGGACTA
Organism: Alsophila aescularia; assembly: GCA_946251855.1. Taxonomy (NCBI): domain Eukaryota; kingdom Metazoa; phylum Arthropoda; class Insecta; order Lepidoptera; family Geometridae; genus Alsophila; species Alsophila aescularia. The sequence continues at coordinate 768,202 of OX276380.1, read as the reverse complement.
ATCTAATTTATCTTATTGTAAACAACTGTTTTGGGCAAAATCCTTTCAGAATGGTAGTGGCACCATCTTACGTTCGATGACAATTATGTTTCAAGTGTAGACTTCAATATTTTGAACCCCCGAACTTCAACGAGAGGGTTGTTACAAGTTTAGGGTGTATCACTGTGTGTATCCGCGTGTCTTTCTGTGGCATCGTAGCTCCCAAACGAATGGACCGGGTTTTTCACGGCTTTTCTAGTTTGAAATCTGATGTGATCGAGATGCTTCAACAATTTGGGCTTGTTACTTTTATAAAACTGTCTGATTACATATAAGACAGGCAGCGACAGCGCTGCGCCAAGAGGCGCGCGCTCCACTCCGCCGCACAAGCGAACTCCGACGTTACCTCTACTCACTGACCTTTGTCTAGATATTTTGAGCGCAGCGCGCGATTCCAGCAGGTGGCTGCGCCGCGACACGACGCGCACGCGCCCCTCCGCCTCACAAGAGAACTCCGACGTTACCTCTACTCACTGACCTTAGTCTGTAGTGAGCGCGGCGCGCGAGTCCAGCAGGTGGCAGCTGCGCTGCGACAAGACGCGCGCGCGCGACTCCGCCGCACAAGCGAACTCCGACGTTACCTCTACTCACTGACCTTTGTCTATAGTGAGCGCGGCGCACGAGTCCAGCAGGTGGCGGCTGCGCTGCGCCACGCCGCACAAGCGAACTCCGACATTACCTCTACTCACTGACCTTTGTCTATCGTTGTCTATAGTGAGCGCGGCACGCGAGTCCAGCAGGTGGCGGCTGCGCTGCACTAAGACGCGCGCACGTCACTCCGCCGCACAATCGAACTCCGACGTTACCTCTACTCACCGACCTTTGTCTATAGTGAGAGCGGCATGCGAGTCCAGCAGGTGGCGGCTGCGCTGGGCATGACGCGCGCGCGCCTCTCCGCCGTACAAGCGAACTCCGACGTTACCTCTACTCACTGACCTTCGTCTATAGTGAGCGCAGCGCGCGAGTCCAGCAGGTGGTGGCTGTGCTGCGCCACGACACGCGCGCGCCACTCCGCCGCACAAGCGAACTCCGACGTTACCTCTACTCACTGACCTTTGTCTATAGTGAGCGAGGCGCGTGAGTCCAGCAGGTGGCGGCTGCGCTGCGCCACGACGCGCGCGCGCCACTCCGCCGCACAAGCGAACTCCGACGCGCGTCTGATCCACGCGCGCATTTCTGCGGGAAAGGGGGACATCACTGTCTGCCGGAGAGTTCGAGTCCGCGCGAGGAACTAACACATCTGCCACACATTCAACCGCAACGCAGAAGTGTGGTAACTTTACTGTGTTTCAATTTGAAGGCATCTAGACTTAAATGAATACGAACAACGTCTCGCAAGATCAGACAATGCCGCGCGAGATTTAGCAAAACTTGCCAGAATTGAATATCTTTCGCATTTGTACAACTATAACAGTGAAATCATTTATTTTTATTGGTCCACTAAACTGGACGTTACAATCATCATCATCATCATCATTTCAGCCTTTAGCAGTCTACTGCTGAACACAGGCCTCCTTCAAAGAGCGCCACGACGAACGGTCTTGTGCCGCCTGCATCCACCGACTCCCTGCGATGGCTACAATGTCGTCCATCCATCTCCCTACTCTTCTCTTTTCAGGTGTGGAAGCTGCAGAAGCTTTTGCCAGCTTCTTTGCTAGTGTGTTTTTGCCTGATATACCTCTACTTGACTCTGACGTATCTTACCAACAGGATAGAAGTTGCAATAGCAATTATGTAAATATTTGTCAAATTACACCCCATGATGTTATGTACGGAATTAATAAATTAAAATCAGGTAGCTCTACTGGGCCAGATAGTATTCCTCCGACAGTTACCAGACAAACAAAGAAATGCGTTACTGCAGACTGGACAATATCCACCTCAATGGAAATTGAAGAGAGTTACCCCTATCCCAAAGTGTTCTGGCAAGTCAAGCGTGGATGAATACCGACCTATTGCAGTTTTATTTTTCCCAGCAAACGTGTTTGAAACCATTATCCACAAACACATCCTCGCACAGGTGGATAAATACCTTTGTACTGAGCAACACGATTTTCGACCAAAGAGATCCGTTGATTCCAATCTCTTCACACTCGTCGAGTTTATATCAACTAGTTAAGATAGAGGCTCACAAGTAGACGTGCTGTATTTTGACTTCCGGAAGGCGTTTGATAGGGTAAATAATGACATACTGCTGGCAAAACTTGGTACCATAAGCTTTACCCCGGGACTTCTCCGGCTTCTTGCGGACTATCGCCAGCAGTTTGTCAGACTCGGTTTATACGAATCTAAGCCCTATCACACGCGTTCAGGAGTGAGTCAGGGCTCAATATTAGGGCCTCTTTTATTTTTATTAATGGTTAATGATCTTCCTACCGTTCTGAAAAACTCTCGATGCTTGCTGTACGCTGATGACCTCAAACTCTTCACAGAGGTGAGGTCTGATGCTGACTGTATAGCCCTGCAGCAGGACGTCGACGCTGTATACCGTTGGAGTCATGAGAACGGGATGGAGTTCAATGCTGCTAAATGCTGTGCCATGACTTTCCGTCGAATGTGGCACCCAATGGTTTACGACTATAAAATAAATGGCACTAGCGTAACTCGTTCAAAAGTAATACAAGACCTGGGAGTCACATTTGACTGCAAGTTAACTTTTCACGATCACGTTGTTACATTGGCCAATGAGTCATTTAGGCGTTTGGGATTCATTCTTAGAAACTCTCGTGACTTTCGTAACCACCACGTAATACGGTTAATTTTCGGGGCGTTGGTCCGTAGTAAATTAGAAAGTGCTATGTGCGTCTGGAACCCGCACGAGAGCAAATATTCTCTTTTACTCGAGAAGGTACAAAAGGCCTTTTTTTAGGTACCTTTATAAACGGGTAAATGGGTACTATCCATATATGTACCCTACGAAATTTCTCATGGGCTGCCTAGGGTATAATTCCTTGGAAGTTAGACGGGAAAAGCAAAAGCTTAGTGATGTGCAAAATTCTTAGAGATCAGATTGATGCACCAGATCTGCATGATGTGCTGTGTCGGTTTTTTGTCCCGAATAACTACCAACGTATCAGGAGACACCGGTTTTTCGCCGTTCCACCTTCGTACCGTAGCGCGACATAAGTCGCCTATACCGCGCACCCTCTTCGCACTCAACACTCTCCTGGTCGCCAATCCAGAATGTGATTTGTTTGCGGATGGATGGTAGAGTATATTGTCTGAGTGTTTGCAATTTTGTGAGAGGAGTAAATGATTGTGTGTTATTTTATATTTTTCTTTGTATTCGTTGTTGTTTTTTTTTTTTTTAATTTGAATTGTATTGATTTGTATATTTAGTTTTATAGCGTAATATATAATGTAATTGGTGCAAACCGTTTTAATTCAATAATAAATAAATAAGTCAAGAGTGAATAGGTATCTACTAGGCAAGCGGGCTACACCTTCGACCACATCATCGCTTTCCATCAGGTGAAATCGTAGTCAAACGATTGCCTAAACAGTAATAAAAAATAAAAAACGGGTAGAAAAAGCCTTTGACACTACATAAATCGATTGACACCTTGCTTGTAAAAATCGGACCAATAGGGGCGACGCTATGTTGGAACATCCATATATAAACATTCAGACATACATAGACTGTCATTCATTCATTAATTCTGACTTCATTACCGTTCCCTTGCTTCGCCGTAGCCGGGTAAAAATGAACAGGAACAATTCCACGCAAGATCAGACAATGCCGTGAAAGATTTTGCAAAACTTGCAACAACTGCAATATCTTGCACTTTTGTACCTCCTACAATTTGTGTTAAATCATTTTTGATGTGTAACATCTTGAGTGATAAGGGACGAGGGACGAGGAAGCAGGGATCTGAGGAACCTTAGTTCCTCAGATCCCTGCTTGCTTAGATTATGAAGAAGAACAACAAGAACAAGACACGGAACAACAATTCAAACGTCAACTGTCAGAAGTTACACATCATATGCGACTACATTGGTACAAGGAGTTTATTCGTGCACGCCTGTCCATCTGGCTAAAATAAGGATCGGGGATCACTCATTGTGTCAATGTGGCTTAGACGAGGGTAACATAGACCACATATGAGTTTAATGAAGGGACTCTCGTGCACGCCTGTCCATCTGGCTAAAATAAGGATCGGGGATCACTCATTGTATGAATGTGGCTTAGACGAGGGTAACATAGACCACATATGAGTTTATTGAAGGGACACTCGTGCACGCCCGTCCATCTGGCTAAAATAAGGATCGGGGATCACTCATTGTGTGAATGTGGCTTAGACGAGGGTAACATAGACCACATATGAGTTTATTGAAGGGACACTCGTGCACGCCTGTCCATTTGGCTAAAATAAGGATCGGGATCACTCATTGTGTGAATGTTGCTTAGACGAGGGTAACATAGACCACATATGAGTTTATTGAAGGGACACTCGTGCACGCCTGTCCATCTGGCTAAAATAAGGATCGGGGATCACTCATTGTGTGAATGTGGCTTAGACGAGGGTAACATCAAAGACCACATATGAGTTTATTGAAGGGACACTCGTGCACGCCTGTCCATCTGGCTAAAATAAGGATCGGGGATCACTCATTGTGTGAATGTTGCTTAGACGAGGGTAACATAGAACACATATTTTTTAACTGTCCGAAGTATCGGCCATCTCTGTACGATATCCTCCCCCCAAAAAATCCCACGTCCCATTTCCTTTAAATCCCTTTTAACTTTTGTGAATACTCCACTTGTAAATATTCTTTTCAAATATATAAATATATAAGTTCTAATAAATTAAGTTATAAATATTAAATATATACCATACCATACCTACTTTATACGATATTATATTCAGATACATAATAATATAAATATACAGTGATAACATATTTCAACAAATCAATAAATAATCTACTTGGAGATCTTCGATCCTCGCATATTTTTAAGCGACTTCAGAAAAGAGACGCTTATATGTTCGGCTGTACGTATGCTTTGTCATGTCGGTCGATATCTCCGTCAATTGCGCGGACCGATTATGAAAATTCATTTGTTTGTTTAAAAGGATATACTCTCCAGGGCCTGCATTCTGTATGACCACTCACGCCAATTCTAAGCGAAATCACGAACAAATTCCACGCAGGCGGCGGGGATTTGGCGTGGAATTGGTGTCTTAAAATTAGAGAATTAGGCCCCGGGTGGTCCCTTATAAATTGTATCAAAATTGGTTCAGCAGTTTTTCGAGAATAAATAGTTTTTTGAGTAAATCAAAGACAAATCCCATATAAACTTCATCAAAATTGGTTCAGTAGTTTTATTAGAAAATCAATTTGTTTTATTTTTTAGTTTATGTTCTCTAATATGTTGGGATTTCTAAACAACCGAATTAGATGATTGTTTTTACTTGAATAAGAAGACCTCTAGTGTGGTACTGTATACATTTCATCAAAATTGGTTTAGTAGCTTTAAACAAGCTTTAATTTAATTCACTGCGTTATAATAATTAGGACTGGATTGCAAGTCAATTTTGAACAATTTAAGAACGTCCAAAGATGCTGAAGGCATCATTTAAATCTAATATCTTTACAAAATTAACACATACCTATCTACGCACAAAGTAATATGCAGTTGTCTATAAAGCACCTTCATACAAAACACGAAACGCAGAAGAGACAAAATAAGAGACTCACACGAGCAGATTTTGACTTTCACACGTTCACAAACTGATTGACACGATACAGCAATCTAGTATATGATAAAGTTTTTGTAAGAATAAAAATAATTTATTGCCAACAAACATAAACAACTTATAGAACATTGTGGTACATACTTTGCATGTTTGGCAATAGGAGTAAGCTCAGCACTGTACTGCGCAGGCTAAGATAAATAACAATAGGGGTAAGCTCAGCACTGTACTGCGCAGGCTAAGATAAATAACAATAGGGGTAAGCTCAGCACTGTACTGCGCAGGCTAAGATAAATAACAATAGGGGTAAGCTCAGCACTGTACTGCGCAGGCTAAGATAAATAACAATAGGGGTAAGCTCAGCACTGTACTGCGCAGGCTAAGATAAATAACAATAGGGGTAAGCTCAGCACTGTACTGCGCAAGCTAAGATAAATAACAATAGGGGTAAGCTCAGCACTGTACTGCGCAGGCTAAGATAAATAACAATAGGGGTAAGCTCAGCACTGTACTGCGCAGGCTAAGATAAATAACAATAGGGGTAAGCTCAGCACTGTACTGCGCAGGCTAAGATAAATAACAATAGGGGTAAGCTCAGCACTGTACTGCGCAGGCTAAGATAAATAACAATAGGGATAAGCTCAGCACTGTACTGCGCAGGCTAAGATAAATAACAATAGGAGTAAGCTCAGCACTGTACTGCGCAGGCTAAGATAAATAACAATAGGGGTAAGCTCAGCACTGTACTGCGCAGGCTAAGATAAATAACAATAGGGGTAAGCTCAGCACTGTACTGCGCAGGCTAAGATAAATAACAATAGGGGTAAGCTCAGCACTGTACTGCGCAGGCTAAGATAAATAACAATAGGGGTAAGCTCAGCACTGTACTGCGCAGGCTAAGATAAATAACAATAGGGGTAAGCTCAGCACTGTACTGCGCAGGCTAAGATAAATAACAATAGGGGTAAGCTCAGCACTGTACTGCGCAGGCTAAGATAAATAACAATAGGGGTAAGCTCAGCACTGTACTGCGCAGGCTAAGATAAATAACAATAGGGGTAAGCTCAGCACTGTACTGCGCAGGCTAAGATAAATAACAATAGGTACATACTTTGCATGTTTGGCAATAGGGGTAAGCTCAGCACTGTACTGCGCGGGCTAAGATAAATAACAATAGATAATTACTTTAAAAGCTTATTATTAGAAATAGCACGTCAAGCCGTTTAAGACTTTTTGAATAAGCTCAACCATATTAATAATTATGGTTCGGTTTGGCGCCGTCTTCAAAAATGTATTAGTATTTTTGCTTTATTATTACGTTGGTAATTTCGATAAAGTGATACTGTTCTGGCTCAATTGTAATTATTTTATTATGTTTAGTGGTTGTTTACAAAATAGCATTATTATTATTATGAAGTCGATTTAATTTTTTTCGGAAAAATATTTTATACCGATTAATTTCTTTCTGGTATTCTCCCTTATTTTTCGGAATACGACTTACGTGACATTGGCGGAATTGTGGAATGGCAACTCCACAAATGCCATAAAACAAGAAGTGAAGTGATTTTATTGAACGTGAGTGACAGTTGAGGGAGGGCGCTGCTGAATGATTTATGACCAAGGAAGTTATATGTACTTACTGTACTCGCAAGTAACAAAGAAATGCCGAAAATGGACTGTATTTTTAATGCTCAAAAAATCCCCAAAATTTTAATAGGCACACACACAATAGATGTAAATATATATATAATCAAAATTGCACTTGATAACTTCTAGGATGTCCTTGTACCGCCGAAAATATATGTGTGTTCTCCGGGAGGTGTCTCGCAATCCGCTCCTTGACCAAAGCATAGGTCAACTGCAGTTTTTCGAAAAAGGCCCGTTCTTCTCTCATAGATATTATAGACCGGGCGCCGCGAATGACTGAGTGGTTTTATGTGCGTGCGAGATTCAAAAGAGCAATTTAGAATATAGACATACATTCATAATGCGTACACACTTACGTACAACTGGAACGATATCTCTCATACACAAAAGTGGTCTCATCGAAAACGTAATTTAAAAAGAAAATGCGACAAAAGGAAGTATACGTTAGATAGGAAGTCTCTTTCTCTCTCGTACAAAATTTCAGAGTTTTCGCACAGACTAAAATAAACTTGTGAAATAATCATCACAAATACAACTGTACCAAAGAGGTCACTTATTTAATATATTTACAAAGTACATCCTCTTTGGTGTCTGATGAGATTTTATATACTATTCTGGAAATTAAACAAGTTAATTATTATTATTTATATTCAGACAATGTACATATAATGTCCTGTTTGTCATACGAAACATTTGCTGTCATCTGAGATTGGCACTATAAATAAGAAAGAGACAACAAGGGCTATTGCTCAACTTCCTTGTCTTTTTTTATTTTGAAATCGTTTTCAAGGTCTAATAATCGATACCAAGTTTTTTCTTTGAAGATATCGTTTCAGCTGTACGTAAGTACATATAACTTCCTTGTCGACTCAAACATGACGTTTCAATAGATGTCGGCGTTAGTTTCGATTTTGGCCACGTTCATTATAATCCTTGTAGCACTGTACTGTAAGGCTCACTCGATTTTTTTTTTTTATTTTTTTCCCACCTTCGATGAAAGAAACAAATAAGTATTCACTAAGTTCGCCCGATTCGTGTTTCACCAAAACTCCGCGCAATTCAAAAACTCCGCGCATGTACCGCTTATAGTGGAGAGGGCTTCTTAGATAGATAGATAGATAGATAACTCTTTATTGTACACCACATAGAACAAAAATACAATAATAACTAAAACATTCATACAAAAAAAAAAGCAAATAGGTAACTAAACTTAATCATCGTAAAAATTAAAAAGCCACTATCCATGGTTTTGAGCCGGGGTAGCACACATAACTAATCGACTACATATCACACGACCATGCGACACGCACACTACAAATAGTCGCGTGATCGCAATTTGAATAATAGTAAGTATTAAATTCTTGATCTTTATTTGTTTCTTTCATCGAAGGGTAATCGCATTTTGAATAATAGTAAGTATTAAGTTCTTGATCTTTATTTGTTTCTTTCATCGAAGGGTAATCGCATTTTGACTAATAGTAAGTATTAAGTTCTTGATCTTTATTTGTTTCTTGCATCGAAGGGTAATCGCATTTTGACTAATAGTAAGTATTATGTTCTTGATCTTTATTTGTTTCTTTCATCGAAGGGTAATCGCATTTTGATTAATAGTAAGTATTATGTTCTTGATCTTTATTTGTTTCTTTCATCGAAGGGTAATCGCATTTTGAATAATAGTAAGTAATAAGTTCTTGATCTTTATTTGTTTCTTTCATCGAAGGGTAATCGCATTTTGAATAATAGTAAGCATTAAGTTCTTGATCTTTATTTGTTTCTTTCATCGAAGGGTAATCGCATTTTGAATAATAGTAAGTATTATGTTCTTGATCTTTATTTGTTTCGGTCATCGAAGGGTAATCGCATTTTGAATAATAGTAAGTATTAAGTTCTTGATCTTTATTTGTTTCTTTCATCGAAGGGTAATCGCATTTTGAATAATAGTAAGTATTAAGTTCTTGATCTTTATTTGTTTCTTTCATCGAAGGGAAATCGCATTTTGAATAATAGTAAGTATTATGTTCTTGATCTTTATTTGTTTCTTTCATCGAAGGGTAATCGCATTTTGAATAATAGTAAGTATTAAGTTCTTGATCTTTATTTGTTTCTTTCATCGAAGGGTAATCGCATTTTGACTAATAGTAAGTATTAAGTTCTTGATCTTTATTTGTTTCTTGCATCGAAGGGTAATCGCATTTTGACTAATAGTAAGTATTATGTTCTTGATCTTTATTTGTTTCTTTCATCGAAGGGTAATCGCATTTTGATTAATAGTAAGTATTATGTTCTTGATCTTTATTTGTTTCTTTCATCGAAGGGTAATCGCATTTTGAATAATAGTAAGTAATAAGTTCTTGATCTTTATTTGTTTCTTTCATCGAAGGGTATTCGCATTTTGAATAATAGTAAGCATTAAGTTCTTGATCTTTATTTGTTTCTTTCATCGAAGGGTAATCGCATTTTGAATAATAGTAAGTATTATGTTCTTGATCTTTATTTGTTTCGGTCATCGAAGGGTAATCGCATTTTGAATAATAGTAAGTATTAAGTTCTTGATCTTTATTTGTTTCTTTCATCGAAGGGTAATCGCATTTTGAATAATAGTAAGTATTAAGTTCTTGATCTTTATTTGTTTCTTTCATCGAAGGGAAATCGCATTTTGAATAATAGTAAGTATTATGTTCTTGATCTTTATTTGTTTCTTTCATCGAAGGGTAATCGTATTTTGAATAATAGTAAGTAATAAGTTCTTGATCTTTATTTGTTTCTTTCATCGAAGGGTAATCGCATTTTGAATAATAGTAAGTATTAATTAAGTTCTTGATCTTTATTTGTTTCTTTCATCGAAGGGTAATCGCATTTTGAATAATAGTAAGTATTATGTTCTTGATCTTTATTTGTTTCTTTCATCGAAGGGTAATCGCATTTTGATTAATAGTAAGTATTATGTTCTTGATCTTTATTTGTTTCTTTCATCGAAGGGTAATCGCATTTTGAATAATAGTAAGTAATAAGTTCTTGATCTTTATTTGTTTCTTTCATCGAAGGGTAATCGCATTTTGAATAATAGTAAGTATTAAGTTCTTGATCGTTATTTGTTTCTTTCATCGAAGGGTAATCGCATTTTGAATAATAGTAAGTATTAATTAAGTTCTTGATCTTTATTTGTTTCTTTCATCGAAGGGTAATCGCATTTTGAATAATAGTAAGTATTAAGTTCTTGATCTTTATTTGTTTCTTTCATCGAAGGGTAATCGCATTTTGAATAATAGTAAGTATTAAGTTCTTGATCTTTATTTGTTTCTTTCATCGAAGGGTAATCGCATTTTGAATAATAGTAAGTATTATGTTCTTGATCTTTATTTGTTTCTTTCATCGAAGGGTAATCGCATTTTGAATAATAGTAAGTATTAAGTTCTTGATCTTTATTTGTTTCTTTCATCGAAGGGTAATCGCATTTTGAATAATAGTAAGTAATAAGTTCTTGATCTTTATTTGTTTCTTTCATCGAAGGGTAATCGCATTTTGAATAATAGTAAGTATTAAGTTCTTGATCTTTATTTGTTTCTTTCATCGAAGGGTAATCGCATTTTGAATAATAGTAAGTATTATGTTCTTGATCTTTATTTGTTTCTGTCATCGAAGGGTAATCGCATTTTGAATAATAGTAAGTATTATGTTCTTGATCTTTATTTGTTTCTTTCATCGAAGGGTAATCGCATTTTGAATAATAGTAAGTATTAAGTTCTTGATCTTTATTTGTTTCTTTCATCGAAGGGTAATCGCATTTTGAATAATAGTAAGTATTATGTTCTTGATCTTTATTTGTTTCTTTCATCGAAGGGTAATCGCATTTTGAATAATAGTAGGTATTAAGTTCTTGATCTTTATTTGTTTCTTTCATCGAAGGGTAATCGCATTTTGAATAATAGTAAGTATTAAGTTCTTGATCTTTATTTGTTTCTTTCATCGAAGGGTAATCGCATTTTGAATAATAGTAAGTATTAAGTTCTTGATCTTTATTTGTTTCTTTCATCGAAGGGTAATCGCATTTTGAATAATAGTAAGTATTAAGTTCTTGATCTTTATTTGTTTCTTTCATCGAAGGGTAATCGCATTTTGAATAATAGTAAGTATTAATTAAGTTCTTGATCTTTATTTGTTTCTTTCATCGAAGGGTAATCGCATTTTGAATAATAGTAAGTATTATGTTCTTGATCTTTATTTGTTTCTTTCATCGAAGAGTAATCGCATTTTGAATAATAGTAAGTATTAAGTTCTTGATCTTTATTTGTTTCTTTCATCGAAGGGTAATCGCATTTTGAATAATAGTAAGTATTAAGTTCTTGATCTTTATTTGTTTCTTTCATCGAAGGGTAATCGCATTTTGAATAATAGTAAGTATTATGTTCTTGATCTTTATTTGTTTCTTTCATCGAAGGGTAATCGCATTTTGAATAATAGTAAGTATTAAGTTCTTGATCTTTATTTGTTTCTTTCATCGAAGGGTAATCGCATTTTGAATAATAGTAAGTAATAAGTTCTTGATCTTTATTTGTTTCTTTCATCGAAGGGTAATCGCATTTTGAATAATAGTAAGTATTAAGTTCTTGATCTTTATTTGTTTCTTTCATCGAAGGGTAATCGCATTTTGAATAATAGTAAGTATTATGTTCTTGATCTTTATTTGTTTCTTTCATCGAAGGGTAATCGCATTTTGAATAATAGTAAGTATTAAGTTCTTGATCTTTATTTGTTTCTTTCATCGAAGGGTAATCGCATTTTGAATAATAGTAAGTATTATGTTCTTGATCTTTATTTGTTTCTTTCATCGAAGGGTAATCGCATTTTGAATAATAGTAGGTATTAAGTTCTTGATCTTTATTTGTTTCTTTCATCGAAGGGTAATCGCATTTTGAATAATAGTAAGTATTAAGTTCTTGATCTTTATTTGTTTCTTTCATCGAAGGGTAATCGCATTTTGAATAATAGTAAGTATTATGTTCTTGATGTTTATTTGTTTCTTTCATCGAAGGGTAATCGCATTTTGATTAATAGTAAGTATTATGTTCTTGATCTTTATTTGTTTCTTTCATCGAAGGGTAATCGCATTTTGAATAATAGTAAGTAATAAGTTCTTGATCTTTATTTGTTTCTTTCATCGAAGGGTAATCGCATTTTGAATAATAGTAAGTATTAAGTTCTTGATCTTTATTTGTTTCTTTCATCGAAGGGTAATCGCATTTTGAATAATAGTAAGTATTAATTAAGTTCTTGATCTTTATTTGTTTCTTTCATCGAAGGGTAATCGCATTTTGAATAATAGTAAGTATTATGTTCTTGATCTTTATTTGTTTCTTTCATCGAAGGGTAATCGCATTTTGAATAATAGTAAGTATTAAGTTCTTGATCTTTATTTGTTTCTTTCATCGAAGGGTAATCGCATTTTGAATAATAGTAAGTATTAAGTTCTTGATCATTATTTGTTTCTTTCAAAGAAGGGTTATCGCATTTTGAATAATAGTAAGTATTAAGTTCTTGATCATTATTTGTTTCTTTCAAAGAAGGGTAATCGCATTTTGAATAATAGTAAGTATTAAGTTCTTGATCTTTATTTGTTTCTTTCATCGAAGGGTAATCGCATTTTGAATAATAGTAAGTAATAAGTTCTTGATGTTTATTTGTTTCTTTCATCGAAGGGTAATCGCATTTTGAATAATAGTAAGTATTAAGTTCTTGATCTTTATTTGTTTCTTTCATCGAAGGGTAATCGCATTTTGAATAATAGTAAGTATTAAGTTCTTGATCTTTATTTGTTTCTTTCATCGAAGGGTAATCGCATTTTGAATAATAGTAAGTATTAAGTTCTTGATCTTTATTTGTTTCTTTCATCGAAGGGTAATCGCATTTTGAATAATAGTAAGTATTATGTTCTTGATCTTTATTTTTTTCATTCATCGAAGGGTACAACAGATATGTTAAAATAACACAAGAAAAGTAACGCCTTCTCGCAGCGAACAAAAAGATGTTGAATTACACTTACTGGCGTAAAAGTAACGCCTTCTCGAAGCGAACCAAGATGTCGAATTACAATTACTGGCTCAAAAGTAACGCCTTCTCAAAGCGAACCAAAGATGTCGAATTACACTTACTGGCATAAATTATGTTAAATTTAACTGACTCTCCCTCATTACTATCACAAAACATAACTTTTAGCTCCGTCTAGAACGATTTGTCGCAGAAATGATCTAAAGCTGTATAGTACTTCGTGTGTCTCAAACTACCGCCATAATTCATTTTTCTTACGTACCTTCAGTGCATGTAGATCTGTTTATGGCTAGGCAAAACATTTACCTAGTTGATTTTTCATATCTATCGCCTTCTTTTGTATAATTTTATCGGCAGGATTTTGTGGCTTCGATATTTTTGCTCTCGTTTCTGTTGTTGTATAATTTTGTTACATAGCACTATTACGAGTATGTTAACACAGTTCACTTTTGTGTATATATGTTTCTGTTCTATAAGTGAAAACTGTACGGCGGCTCTCTAATACCTTCAATCTATGTTACCATTTAGCAGTTGTTAGTTTTCCATATAAATAAATAAAAATAACGCCTTCTGGAAGCGAACCAAAGATGTTGAATTACACTTACTGACATAAAAGCGAACACATAAAGCAAATAAATAAAGTTAGCTAAAGTACTGAAATTACACTATTAAATTACTTGATAATGGTATGATAATTTTGCAGGGTGTCCACTGAAAATTCTATAAAAAACCCTGACTTTTCCCTGACTTTCCCTGACCATTTTGCCAAATTTCCCTGACCAACCATATTCATTTTAAAGCAAGTTTATATACAATTTTACCTACTTCTTTACCTCTATACAGTTTAAAATATAAGTTACAAATCAAGAAGCGTGAGAGCAACGAGCGTGTTTTTTTGGCTTTTTCTTTTAATATAAAATCTAAAATAAAATTACAAATTTCAAAATGATAGGCATCTCCATAAGCGGGACGCAAAAACTTTGATATTTTTATTGGAGTAAAAATGAAAAATGATTATTACAAATTATATATTACTTTTACTGTGAACGATATTTATGATCGATCTTCTATGTATGCTGTAACCCATGATTTTTATAATTATTATTTTTTGTATTGGCAAAAAGACGTTAGGTCCAATACCACATATTTTAAAAATGTGGCAAATCACTAGACTCATCATAAACAATAAGGCTTGTGAATGTCATTGTCAGCGGTCATTCTGACTATTTCTGACATGACGTTTCTCGTTGATGTTGCCAGCTTTGTCTGTGACCGAAACGAGTCGGGAACTAGCAAAGCCTTGGGGACATTGGGTAAAATATTTATATTATTTTGGAAACAAAATAATGACCCGTGACTGAAATGATCTGCGAATAGCCATTGCCAGTAATTTGCCCTTTGTCCCGAAGCTTGAAAGTTGTCTGGTTTCCTATTCAGGACATTACAGGCAAAGCATCGAACTTGAGAGTTTTGTGTCGGGATTGTTGGCAGCCTCCTAGATGACGATTGAGTTTTGCAAAGATTGTAGTGAAGCTGATTGGCTAAAATCATATGGAAATACGTGCAAGTGCCGAAATAAGCAGCTCCTGAGGCCTGCCAACGGCTCTGGCTTCGACGTAGGAGGGGCCACTGAGAGAGGGCACTTGTAAGAGTGAACCCGACGAAGTTGTGCGATTATCCAGCCCGTTCGCAGGGAAGCTGCCGAACATGAGCGCTCACTTGTGGCCACCATCCAAGATCGTTTTGTCATAATCTCGAGGTAAGATTTAGGCTCTAAAAGCCACCTTTTTCCTACGTGGTCACTCTCCGCCACGTCTTGTTTAAACCATGGACTTACCAATGGATTTTGTTGGCAGTGTGGTCAGCACCCTTCTCTTTCCCGAGTTCCCCTCGATAGAGAAAGATCGCCAAAGAGATCTGGTCGCGGCGTTTCCCGTCTTGACACGTGCCGAAAGGAACCCCAATACGGGTAAGTCGCATCGCAGGTCACCATGGTTGAGATAGGAAGCTAGGCCTTCTGTACCTATTTGATTTTAACGGAATTCATTCTGTCCTCGGCAGGGTTCCTTTGGTTACTTAAGAACTATCGTTCTACACGAGGTCAGTGGACTCCCTAAGCTGCTCAAGGGCTGCGTTCCTGCCATCTGGCACCATAGCTCACATCTAGTTATTGCTTGAAGTGTTTGTTAAAAACTAAAGGAAAACAAGATTCGGCTTATCCTACATTTAACAGGCAATGCGAACAGTGCGAGTGTATGGAGCGCGACAATAACAGAACAGTGCGAGTGTATGGAGCGCGACAATAACAGAACAGTGCGAGTGTATGGAGCGCGACAATAACAGAACAGTGCGAGTGTATGGAGCGCGACAATAACAGAACAGTGCGAGTGTATGGAGCGCGACAATAACAGAACAGTGCGAGTGTATGGAGCGCGACAATAACAGAACAGTCCGAGTGTATGGAGCGCGACAATTTGAAGCTATTTCTAGTATCAGTGCAATTTTGTGAAAAAATTAATGTTAATATTTGAACTTCTGTGTGTTCAATAACATAATATTATTGTAAAAGCGCGAGCGAAGCGAGTGGGGAAATGTTGAGGTAGTCCTTTCAGTGAAACAAATAAACATGATTACAAAACATATCAAAATAAAGAATGGAAATAAAAAACTTTTTGTTGAAATACCTAAGCCCAATTTTTTCCCTGACTTTCCAGGTGTTCCCCTTGATTTCCCTGACTTTTCTTGACCACCTTGAGTTTCCCTGACTTTCCACTTTCCAGAAAGTGGACAAAATGTGTAGTCAATTTTTAAACAAGTGACATTTAATAGAAGCTGAGGATGCAGTGAAAATATCTAAATCATGACAGATTTTATTATAATGAAGAGCATACGATACACAGGAGACTGATGAACATCTTTTGTGCAACAACAGTCACGAGAGGGCGCGCTCGGGATCTCGAGGCGAGTGTGCCGTTGACAGGCGAGCGCACGAGCCGCCCGTCTTCTTGCATTCTCCGCTCGCGCAAGTCGCGTGCGTATACCGCGCGCCGGACATCTGAGGAGGTGCTCACCAGGGGTGATGCTCAGTCGCAGGGAGCCGTGCACGATGTCCTCGAGCCTGTCGGTGCGGCGCCGCTTGCGTCGCTTCAGCAACGCGGCGGAGGCGGCGTCAGGCACCATCGGCGTGGAGGCGGCCAGCGGGGGCGACAGCGCGGGCGTGTCCGGCGAGGGCGGAGGCGACCAGGCGCGCGGCGGCTCGCCGGGCGCCGCGGCCGCCAAGGCCGCCTGCAGCTCCACCAGCGACAGCGGCCGCAGCGCGCCGCTTCCCGCGCATCCCCGCTCCGACAGTTCATCCGTCAGGAGCCCGTCCTGAGGGAACGGAAACCTTCAGAGACACGATCAACACCTACACTTTCTAAGATTAGATTAAAAAACTGATAGAAACTATAATTATAATCGCTCACTTGTAGGTCCCAGAGGTTGTCCATCCAACATTTCTGTGTGGGTAGCCTGAAACTCCTTATTAGGCAGAGTTTCCAACACCAACACCAAAATGTTGGATGAGATGGACAGCCACCTCACGAATATTTTATACAAGACATGTCATCATCATCAGCCTATATCTGTCCACTGCTGGACGTAGGTCTCCCTCAATGCACGCCACTGAGCTCGGTCTTCAGCTCTCCTCATCCACTTTCTTCCAGCCGCTTTTCGCAAGTCGTAACTCCACCGCGTCCTACACTTCGTTTGCCTAAACATGGAGTCCACACGAGAACTCATCTACACGGACGGTTACGTGTTTTTTTTCACTGACGAGGGCAGGGCATTCCACTCCTTTGCAGTTCTTATAATAAATGAAGAAGCGTAACGCTTCGTTCTTGTGCGAGGTATTTCAAACATAAAAAGGTGGCGCTTTGCTGATCGTCTAGTCGTACGGTGATGGAAAGGTGATGGGGGAATCAGGTTGTGCAGTTCTTGTGCACACTCTCCATAGTGCAATCTGTAGAATACCGACAGGCTTGCTACCTCACGTCGATGCGCCAGACTTTGAAGCTTACTCTTTACCAGAGTGTCATCCCCAATGAGCCTGATAGCACGTCTCTCAATTGAATCCAAAGACTCGAGGTGATACTTGGCAGAACCATCCCAGAGGTGGCAGCAGTACTCCATACAAGATCGGACCTGTGCTTGATAAAGATTCAAAAACTGTCCCGGTGTGAAGTACCGCCTAACCTTAGACAAAATACCAAGTTTTTTGCAGCTACCTTGGCTTTGGATTCAATATAAGACCCAAAATTCAGGTTCGATGTGAGTTCGACACCCAAAAGCTCCAAATGGTCGCCTAATGGTATAGTTATAATACGTAAAGACGGAGATCGGTTAAGAGGACTCTTTTTAGCAGAGAACAAACACGCCTGCGTTTTAGTAGCATTAAACTTAACCAGGTTAGGTTAGGTTAACCAGGACGCACAGTTTTTCAACACAATCGCTGGAATACCATCAGGACCACTGGCCTTGTTCACATCTAGAGCTCGAAGCGTTCTGAGAACCTCCTTCTGGCGAATGCGAATTTCGCAATGAGGAAGGCAGGAAGGTATCTTGCCAGAAGCATCTAGATGCGAGGCTTCTGCAAAAAGAGAAGCAAATAAATTTGCTTTGTCTCCAGCAGTGTGAGCTAGTGATCCATCCTGTTTCAGCAATGGTGGCAGTGAGGGGCGGCAGAAGTTTTCTTCGACCGACTTGGCCAGGGACCAAAAAGCTTTGCTACCCGCGGGGTATTCGACTTACGTGATCAAAATGAGCCTTCCTAAGTATCTTCTTGCAGGTCTTAGCGGCAACGTTAAATTCTTTTCTTAGCCCGAATATCAGAAGACTTGCGCTTTCGAGCATCAGCCCAGTCTAGATTTGCCGCACGCTTTAGAGCCACAGCACGACCACAGCTGGATCCAAACCAAGGCTGAGCTTTGCTGGAAAGAGTCTTGTCACTGAATGGAATGAAATATTCCATTGCCTGACATATTACCTCTGTAACAACAGACGCGAAAGTCGACGGGTCCTGGGAGGTGAAACATGTTTGCCGCCAAGGGTACGATGCAAGGAATTGCCGCATCTCGTCCCAATTTGCTGAGTTGGATCTCTACACGCGCCTATTACCCTTAAGGCTAGGATCAGGTGGGGAATACACTGAGACGGACTTAACCAGGCAGTGATCAGAGCTACCAAGAGGTGGGGATACTGATACGGAGTATCGGTCTGGTTCAGTCGTCATCAACAGGTCAAGACAGTTGGCAGTGTCATCGTCACGGTCAGGTACCCGTGTCGGCTCCTGCACTAGCTGAGAGAGATCCAACGCCAGAGCAAGCTTCCACGTCTCTCTACCAGCGTGGTCGGTTTTTTGGTATGGGACAAGCCACTCCTTGTGGTGGGCGTTAAAATCCCCCAAAAACACCAATTGAGCAGACGGGTAACGCTGTTGGGCCACACTTGCCGCCTCACCTAGATAGTCTACCAATAAAGTCGTCCCCCGATCTCCGCTGTGTGAGCGGTACACACAAGCATACATAATTTTCTCTATGCCCGTGTCCACCAGCACCCAAATCACCGAAAAGTTAGGGTGCTCAAGATTTCGGAGACACAGACAGCAAATGTCATCACGGGCGTATATACAAACGCCGGCATTTGGGATAAATAGATGCTCCAAGATATAGCCTGGGTAATCCAAATATGCCGTATCAGCTGGAAATCCTATCTGCGTCTCCGACAAGAAGAACAAGTGAGGCTTAGAGGTCTCCAGATGATAATGGACCGGTTGGAGATTGGAGTGAATCCCGCGAATATTCGCAAGATCCACTTTAAGTGTGAGGACGTGCATCTGCCGTTTTAACTTATTTCTTCTTTGGACTTTTTTCATGATGAGTAGTTGTGAATAGGTTGGACGAGTAATAGCAAACGAGATGTCGGAATGGCTGACCCATGGAAGTCAAGACATAACTACGCCAATGAAGAACTTGCGCGGAGACTGCGGGGACGCCCGAACCCCCCTGAAATAATCCATCAGTTCCTCACAACCGGTCACCAGCCGGCCCAATGGATCATTTCAGGATTTTTCACAAGCGGCGGGGCAGCCTTTCTTAGCTGACTAAACTACTACTTGGGCCCCCTACAACTTGCGGTCGGCCAGCAGAGAACACCGTGCTGCGGATCCCGCTACCCTCCAAAGCAAGGCCTCCGACGTAGAAACACCATGATTCCGATCACGGTCCACCCTTCCAACACAACTGCATCCTACAACTCATCCAGACGGCTTCCCTGGACATAATGATGGAACACGACAAGTCCTTTGGCATCAAGACTTTGTCCAGAGGGTGGTAATATAAAAAGCCGGCGGCCGAAGCCTACCACCAGGTGATTCGGTTGCTCTTTTGGAACCAGAGGGTCACGTGTAGGACATTGAGGGCTGAATCCTACGGACGCGAGCAAACAATAAACCCTCAAAACTGTATCTACCTACGTCCTAAGTATTGTTGTAGATTCACAAAAATGATTGTCTTGAAGAGACGGACAAATGGGAGCTCAACAGCTGATACCTTACTATATTGAATGTGGAAACTACTTAATTATACTAATAATATGATACATTTGTTTCAGGTGCATGGATGCACACAGAACTACAGTTCATAAGAATGTATAGATCTCCGCTTTCCGCTAGGATACTGTAAATCTCAGTTTATGTGAAAATTATAACATTATTACATGATATTTAATACTTACACTTGATTTCGTTTTTCTTATATTTGCTTTGACCCCTCGTTGTTTGTAGAACTTTACATAATTAGGCTTTGTAAGAAAACTACTAGATTTAAAACGAGTAGGTATTTTTCTATTTTAGGGTTAAAATCCTACTCTAGCTATGAAATAGGTAGGTTCTATGAAATACCACATACATACATGTCATTAAACAACACAACCGTTGTTGTGTCTACCTTTCACAAAAACAACACAATTTCATGGCACGATAAAACATGAAACAAAGTGTACCTATGTAGGTGTTAGAACTATAAGTTTCATAATAACTATGCATTATCAATGATCTTCACTAACCAAACACTGCTAGAGAGTAAATGCAATGAACACACCGAGTGCTCTTCGGTTGACGAAAACTCATTGCTACTGAATTCCTTGTGAATTCTGATTTTGAATTACCGGTTTTGTATTTCCTAGTAAAATGACAGTTTCCCTGCGGTTGAGTGCTCATCGCCTTGATGACGTCATTTCACATGCACACTGAGCTTAGTGAATTCGAAACGAGTGATCGGTGGCAATTAATGGTCAAAGTGGCATTAACCGAACCGCACTTTAACTCTACGGAATCAGGCCCCTGATCTTCGTAAGTTCCGTCTCGAGTTGCGCCACGTGCTCGTCAAGCCTAATCGTTCATCCGTTGCACGTAGCCAGGGTAATTTGTTTTGTTTTTGGGTGTCCTTTGGGCGACCAGGAATGGAGGGCATTTTTTCGTTTTGTGATTTGCCCTCTGGGCATGCGGGTTGGCGATCGCAGGGCACCTGTCGCACCTGTGACGCTGCTGCCCGTCACCGACCTGCGTCATTTGGATGGTTATACCGCCATCTGTCGGTCGCCAGAGCCTCGTTCTTTATCCAGCACGATGACAACGAGCAGGTGAGGTTGGCTTGGAGCAGTAAGATGTTATTCCACTCCCGAGACAACCCAAGACATGTATCAGTTCACAAAGGATCTACACGACAGAGACGGCGCACCTGCAGCCTCCAGGCGACGTGGAAGTCGGCGGGCAGTCCGACGGGCTCGTGGTTGTAGTCGCACAGCTGCGCGTCGTGCGCCGTCAGCACGCGCGGCTCCAGTTCGATGTACATGCGCGACAGCGTCGGCGGCGGCTTGGGCGGCTCTGGCGCGCGCGTCGCCGCGCCGCACTCCGACACGGGCACGTGCGCGAACTCCAGCGGGCACGACGCGCGTCGCCGCCGCTTGCCGCCCGGGGTCGCCGCCGCGCCCGTAGCGCCGACCTCCGTCGCTCCGCCCGCACCTGCCTCCGCGTCCCTGCAACAAATAGAGCGATGTAGAGCGTGGCGCAGTGTTAGTGCACAGGGAGTGGTACTCACGGCGCGGTAGTGAGCGCTTCGGACACGTCGATCACGTTCTGTTACAAGTAGTCAATCTTGGCGTCCGTAGAGCGCGGCACAGTGTTACAGTGCACAGGGAGCGCTACTGTCGTCCTTGCGTCTGTAGAGCGCGGCGCAGTGTTACAGTGCACAGGGAGCGGTACTTAGCTCACAGCGCGGAAGCGAGCGCCTCAGACACGTCGATCACGATCTGTCACAAGTAGTCGACCTTGCGTCCGTAGAGCGTGGCGCAGTGCACAGGGAACGGTACAAACGGCGCGGAAGCGAGCGCCTCGGACAAGTCGATCACGTTCTGGTACAAGTAGTCGACCTTGCGTCCGTAGAGCGTGGCAGTGTTACAGTGCACAAGGAGCGGTACTCACGGCGCGGAAGCGAGCGCCTCGGACACGTCGATCACGTTCTGGTACAAGTAGTCAACCTTGCGTCCGTAGAGCGTGGCGCAGTGCTGCAGCACCACGGCCGCCTCCGCGAAGTTAGGCGGGCTGTCCGACTCTAACGCCTGATGCGCGAAGTCCGTGCTCACCTCCTCGAGGATCTAGAATGCGACATGGTCAATTGCATACATTCAATTAAACCGGATCGGATTAACACCTTGAGTTACATATTTTTTATTTTAAACTAACTTTGATAAGTACCCTCTCCTTTTTGAAGTAGGTTAAAAAATATTAAATTAGAGCATCTCTCTGCTAAGCAACCATTGTTTGTTTGGATTTAAAATGTCGTTTGCTTTATGATAGTGTGCAAAAAGTATGTCATTACCTTGACACAATCCTTGCTAAATGATGTGCATGTATCTGAAATTTTCGAACTTTCTCACTTCAACTATAATATATATATATATATATATATTCTTATTTATTGTCTTGTCTTTGGGATTTATTAAGCCACCAGCTTTCTCGCCCGCGTCTTTGTCCGCGCGGACTACTGTTTATCGCGAAAAATCATCCTATGTTCTTCTAGAATATTAAACACCAATGCAAAAGTATGTATAGCACCAATGCTCTTGATGTTTTTTTGACATGCTTGTTGTTTCGTTTCCATGGCAACCGTTTATTACAGCGAGTAATAAACATTTTTCCAGTTTTTCCGGTTTCCCGTGGAAACTTAAAATTTTCTGGGATAAAACGTATCCTATGTTTTATTCCAGGGTATAAGCGATCTCCATTCCAAATTTCATCAAAATCCGTTCTGCCGTTATCGCGTGAAAGCTCCCCAAACAAACAGACAACGTTTCACTTTTATATATTGGTATGGATAGTTTTTTTTATTGTATGTGTATATCACAGTAGTGACACATTGTAGTGTTCAGCTTTGTAAGCTGACGGTAAATGCCATGCCATGACTGTATTTTGCAAGATGAAGTGCAGGTTTTTGTTAACAAATCCCAAGTAGTAGTATTATTTCTTCTCTGCTGCTAATCCAGTATTCTCATCAAAACATTGCAGAAGGTCAAGGAACTGTTATTTCAGTTTTAATCTATGCACAATTAGATAAAAACCTATTTATCATCCACTACGATCTCACTAATGGAACCCTGGCCAAGCTACGAGTCAGTTGTGTACATTATTTGTAGTTATTTATCATCCACTACGATCTCACTAATGGAACCCTGGCCAAGCTACGAGTCAGTTGTGTACATTATTTGTAGTTATTTATCATCCACTACGATCTCACTAATGGAACCCTGGCCAAGCTACGAGTCAGTTGTGTACATTATTTGTAGTTATTTATCATCCACTACGATCTCACTAATGGAACCCTGGCCAAGCTACGAGTCAGTTGTGTACATTATTT
The DNA here is from genome assembly GCA_946251855.1 of Alsophila aescularia. Lineage (NCBI taxonomy): Eukaryota > Metazoa > Arthropoda > Insecta > Lepidoptera > Geometridae > Alsophila > Alsophila aescularia. The sequence continues at coordinate 744,825 of OX276380.1, read as the reverse complement.
GTAGTTATTTATCATCCACTACGATCTCACTAATGGAACCCTGGCCAAGCTACGAGTCAGTTGTGTACATTATTTGTAGTTATTTATCATCCACTACGATCTCACTAATGGAACCCTGGCCAAGCTACGAGTCAGTTGTGTACATTATTTGTAGTTATTTATCATCCACTACGATCTCACTAATGGAACCCTGGCCAAGCTACGAGTCAGTTGTGTACATTATTTGTAGTTATGACTAGTTGTTCTCGCCAGCGAGAACAACTAGTCATCTTGTAATTTAATGTTAGTCTCCACAGAGAACAGCTAGTCATCTTATAATTATATGTTACTCCCCAGCGAGAACAAAATGTTAAATGTTAGTCCCCAGGGACTAACATTTAATTATAAGATGACTTGCTGTTCTTTGTGAGGACTAACATTTAATTATAAGAGGACTAGCTGTTTCTTGTGGGGACTAACATTTAATTATAAGATGACTAGCTGTTCCTTGTGGGGACTAACATTTAATTATAAGATGACTAACTGTTCTCTGTGGGGACTAACATTTAATTATAAGATGACTTGTTGTTCTCTGTGGGGACTAACATTTAATTATAAGAGGACTAGCTGTTCTCTGTGGGGACTAACATTTAATTATAAGATGACTAGCTGTTCCTTGTGGGGACTAACATTTAATTATAAGATGACTAGCTGTTCTCTGTGAGGACTAACATTAAAAGTATCTTATGTCCTAAGTTTAAACAATCTCCAAACCAAATTTCATCAAGATCGGTTCAGCCACATCTATTTTATTCGAGCAATCAATTAATGGAATTTACAATACGGTTCTGAGTTGGCTCCAACAGCTATGCTGGCACTACAAACCTATTCTGTGGCCATACTTCAATAATAACACTAGAGTGCACACATGCTCTACCATGGTAGCACATGGTCTGTTATTACTTCCCAACAGATCTCAAGATCAGAATCTGATTTCGCTCGGTGTTCCGTTGCAACTCAAATATATATCATTTTTTCGTCCTATCGGATCTCGAGAACCGTTGCAACGTTAACATATAAGATATATTAATTTTTTCTTCCTATTGGATCTCCAGATCCATTGCAACTCAAATATATATTATTTTTTCTTCCCATCGGATCTCGAGATCAGTTAGATCTCAAATTAATATTATTTTTTTCTTCTCATCGAATCTGAAAAAAGATCTGAAGAAAAGAGATCTGTTGCAACCTCCCCCCCATTCGTTGGACAGACGACATTGTAATCATCGCAGGGAGTCGATGGATGGAGGTGGCACAAGACTGTTCGTCGTGCCGCTCTTTAGGGGAGGCCTATGTCAAGCAGTGGACTTCTAAAGGCTGAAATGATGATGATGATGATGATGATGTACGAAAAAGTCTATGCAAAGATAATAAAAAAAAGGTCTGACTTACTTAAAATAAGCAACTGAACAAGAATATAACTTTTTCAAAATCGTGGTTGTCTGTATGTTTGTTGTTTGTTTGTTTGCGCATTACGTAAAAACTACTGAAAAGATTGTGATGCTGTTTTCACTGTTGGATAGATTAGGATTTGACTTAAAAACAGGTGTACTTGGTATCTCAATCCGATGAGTAGAAGCTGAGCAAACGATTAAAAAGATTTTTACGGCTGAAGGATTTTTATCAAAAAATTTGGTATTTTAGGTCTTGGAATGGCACATAGAGTACTTTTTAAGCGACTTCAGAAAATGAGACGGTTATATGTTCGACTGCAAGTATGTATGTCGGTCCATATCTCCATCAATTGCAGACCGATTTTGAAATTAATTTTTTGTTTGAATGGGTATACTTTCCAGGTGGTCCCACATAAATTGTATCAAAATTGGTCCAGCAGTTTTTCGAAAATAAATAGTTTTTTGAGTAAATCCATTCGATTTTGCTTTTATATTGACATGATTTTGTGTTTATCTCTAAGATTTCTAAACCGATTTAGATGGTTGTTTTTTTGATCGAAAGGAAAAACTTTCTGTGTAGTCCCATATAAACTTCATCAAAATTGGTTCAGTAGTTTTATTAGAAAATCTATTTGTTTTATAGTTTATGTTCCCTAATATCTTGGGATTTCTGAACCGATTTAGATAATTGTTTTTACTTGAGTAAGAAGACCTCTAGTGTGGTACTGTATAAATTTCATCAAAATTGGTTTAGTAGCTTTAAACAAGCTTTAATTTAATTCACTGTGTTATTATACTTGGGACTAGTTTGCAAGTCAATTTGGAATCATTTAACGACGTCCAAAGAAGCTGAAGTTTTGCACATGGGTGAAGTTCCAGTCGACAATTATGGCAGGTACTATTGATCTGACCTGATGATGGAACCGGAAGGTAGTCAAAAGAACTCAACAATCGGATGATGGAACCCCTTCTAGTTAGGGCTCATTTGGTTTGTATTGATGAGATCTCTGGTTTCATATGGTATCCAGGGTCTAATGATGGAGCCGGAAGGTAGTCACAGGAACTCAACAACAAAATGATGGAACCCTTCAAGTTTAGGCTCATTTGGTTTGTCTTGATGAGTTCTCTAGTTTTTTGTGGTATCCAGGGTCTGATTATGCTTAATCGCAGCCTCGGTGCACATTTGCGCCTTAATGACACACAGTTTGGATTTAGGGCGGGACTGTCCACTGAGGGTGCAATTTTCAGTCTTAAGCATACTGTCAGGTACTATACCCAGAGAAAGACGCCTGTGTATGCTTGTTTCCTCGCTTTGTCAAAAGCTTTTGACTTAGTGGCGTATGATATTCTTTGGAAGAAGCTGAGCGAGACAGGCATGCCGATTGAAGGTGTCTCTCTACTGAGGTACTGGTACAAAAACCAGACAAATCAAGTGAGGTGGTCTGATACACTATCTCACGAGTACAGGTTAGAATGTGGAGTCCGTCAGGGTGGTTTGACGTCCCCAAGCTTGTTTAATTTGTATATCAACGAATTGATTGAAAGACTGAGCTGTATCCATGTCGGATGCTACATAGACGGAACCTGTGTCAATAATTTCAGTTATGCTGATGATATGGTGCTGCTTGCTCCCTCAATTAACGAGTTGAGAAAACTTGTTAGCATTTGTGAGCGCTACGCAGCTGATCATGGCCTCAAGTACAACTCTAAGAAGAGCGAAATACTTATTTTCAAGGCGGGTAATCAGAAGCCTACTTATGTACCTCCAGTTGTACTTGATGGCACTGCTCTAAAAGTTGTGAACTGTTTTAAATATCTTGGACATATGTTGACAGAAGATCTGAAAGACGATCTAGATATAGAACGAGAGCGAAGGGCGTTGGCGGTAAGCAGAATATGCTGGCTCGCAGGTTTGCTTGAAGCACAAATGAAGTAAAATTAACTCTATTTAGAGCGTACAGTCAATCTTTCTACTCGAGCAGCACATGGGCTCAGTATACGCAACGAGCCTACAACACTCTTAGGGTGCAATATAACAATGCTTTCAGAGCACTGCTGGGACTGCCATGGCGTTGTAGCGAGTCTGGAATGTTCGCGGAAGCACGCGTGGATGGCTTCCACGCTATAATGCGGAAAAAGGTCGCCTCAATGTTCCTCCGTCTACGAGGGCTACTGTTAGAGCTATCCAACAGTGTTCTGAAAATGATTGCATCACGCTAGGACTGTCCCATCCAGAAATACTGGATGGGACGATGTAGTCACGGGCAGCACCTCATACATTAACTCTGTATTACTAACATAGGTTTTAAGTATAATTATTGTTACTAACAAATTTATGGATTTTTAATCTGAAATAAACATTTTTATTTTATTTTATATTTATTTATTATGGAGCCGGAAGGTAGTCACACAAAATGATGAAACCCCTTCGAGTTTGGGCTCATTTGGTTTGTCTTGATGAGTTCTCTGGTGTTATGTGGTATCCAGGGTGTGATGATGGTGCCGGAAGGTAGTCAAAGGAACTCAACAACAAAATGATGGAACTTATAAATCCATTTGTTTTGGGTTTATGTTTCCTCATATCTACGAGACTTGTTACCATTTTTCTAAAGAGTTCCATTTCATTCCAGTGAAATCATAGATAATTTTCGTCAAAGCTAATTCAGTTGTTATATTATGTAGGTTAATAATTCATCCTTGGTTTTAATTTACCAACGCTTTGAGTCTAAAGTGAGTGAGTGTCTACTATTTTTTTTTATTATATTCTTTCCAATGCTTGCTTAGGCCACTGAAAATCAAAAAATAAAATATTATTCCAAAAAAAAAAAAACGAGTTCATAATAATAATGTTATTTTGTAAACAACCACTAAAAAGAATAAAATAATTACAATTGAGCCAGAACAGTATCACTTTTTCGTAATTACCAATGTAATAATAATGCTAAAATACAACATGTTTTAGGCATGTAATGTAATGAAACACATATTTTTATTATTCTGCCCAAAAGTGAAGGGCATCTATACTTGTAATAAAGCAGTAAGTACCAAAAGTGAAGGGCATCTATACTTGTAATAAAGCAGTAAGTACCAAAAGTGAAATGCATCTATACTTGTAATAAAGCAGTAAGTACCAAAAGTGAAGGGCATCTATACTTGTAATAAAGCAGTAAGTACCAAAAGTGAAGGGCATCTATACTTGTAATAAAGCAGTAAGTACCAAAAAACTGTAAAAGGAAGATATTTAAAAAAAAACTTGGGTACTAAAAATTAGCTACTAAAAAGAATAAAACATTTTTAAAATTTGTGTATGTCTGTTTGTCTGTTCATGCATCACATAAAAACTACTGGGCCGATTGCGATGCAGTTACCACTGTTGGATAGTTTAGGGTTTTACTTAAAAAACTGTTGTACTTATTATCTCAATCCGATGAGTAGCATCCAAGCAATCGATAAAAACTTTTTGACATTTGTAGGAATTTTGTTTAAATGTTGGTATATTGGTATTTTAGGTCTTGGTATAGTAATAATGGCCACGCGTGCGAAGCCGGGCGTACAGCTAGCAAAGAATATGTAGGTACTAACTACATAGTAAGACAGTAACTAAATTAAATAATTATATCCTAAAAATGTTATATTCTTGTTCAGTAGGTAGCTTATAAGGATCCAAGACCTTATTTTTTTTAAATCTTCATTGTACAGATTTTTTGGTACTTACTGCTTTACTATAAGTATAGTGGTTTTTCTTTATTCTTGTATTAAACATCTAGAGCTAAATAAAAACTCTAGATAACTAGTTGGTGATCGGGTGGCGATATATCGCCAACTTGCCCCATTGGCCGCATACAGCGCACGCGGCAAAGTTTAGATAGGAATTATTTAATGATCTTCCATTTGACCCGGTGAACCCCTTATGACAAGGAGACTAACTTCTGAATTTCTTTCTAGAGGAATAATAAGTGGCTTTATGAAAGGCAAAGAGGTATCACAAATCAAACCTGAGAAGACATGGGAGGAATTGACAAATGTTGGCTCTGCACACAAGGCCACAATTGGCCTAAAAATAAGTGGTGGAAGAGTTGTGCTATATGGAGATCACAACATTTTCATTCAGTGCATTAAATTTTCTTTTAAAAACATTAACTTCTAGGTAACTTTTCCTAACACATTTATACGCAGTAATTGTTAAAATTCTCAAGAAGTAAGAGTGTGTTTTGACAAGGTATTGATATAATAAAAATAGTATGTATATTTTGGAAGTATTATTTACTAGCTTACCTGCCCGCGACTTCGTCCACGCGGACTACGGTTTATTGCAAAAAAAGCATTTTACGTTCTTCTAGGATATTAAAAACCAATGCAAAAGTAGACTTAGACTTCTTGGTTATGGCCTCCGTGGCTTGTTGACTAAACTGTAGCACCAACGCTCTGGATGATTTTTGACAGACTTGTTATTATGTTTCCATGGCACTTACAGCGAGTATTCAACATGTTCCAGTTTTCCCGTGGAAACTTCCACGGAATTCGTGGAAAAGTATCCTATCTTTTATTCTAGGGTATAAGCTATCTTCATTCCAAATTTCATCAAAATCTCTCCAGCAGTTATCGTGTGAAAGCTCCCCAAACAATCAAACAAAAAAAAAACAGACAATGTGTTTCACTTTTATATATAGGTATGGATGCAGTATTGATTTTTACCAAAGAACCTTGTACATAATGCATTAAAATGATGAGCTGAGGTCCAACTGTTGCTTTGTCTATATTTATTGTACTTTTTAGTAGTTTGATGAAAAGGCGGGAATTGGACCGGCTGCGACTGACGCTCAGCCGCTGCTTATCAAGGACACAATACTCACATCAGCGATTTTCACATCTTCAAAGCAGGAGCGAATATTGCCTAGACCGACCCTTAGTGCAGCCAAAATTTCTTCGAACCGCTGCGGGTCCATACTGAAACGGTCAGATAAATCTCGATCCCTGAAAACATTAGGGACCCATTGAACATAACAAATTTTCACAACATTAAAACAAATTCCTATTTTGATACAGGTCAGCAGTGGCGCGAAAGTTCCTGTCAACGAGCGTTATTTAATTTGCAAAGTATTTTTGTGAATGTGACTATAAGATAGTTAGATAATAGAATTATGCACATTGTATACCTTCTTTCTATAAAGTCGGCGTCCATTTTACAAACAAAATCGTGCAAAGGAAGAACGTAATATTTACGGTGGCCATTTATTTACGTTTTTGTGGGAAACATTTCGTCGTTGCTGTCAAAAACAGCTTCGCATGCTCGGTTCGGTGTTCGTTTTTTGCTTATCTGTGAACGTTGCATTTTCAGGGCTGCGTTCACTTACTACGCTCGAAACATCCGTGCGATTATCGCTCGATCATCTGTGGCCCTATTACAGAACTTGGCTTCAATCAGATTGACACTATTTTCATAAGAAAATCGACTCTATCGCAAAGCATTATTGAATTTGACGGCTTGAAACCGTCATGATCAACATTACGTAATCGCACTGCCGGAGTTAGTGAACGACTTTGGACGTCCACATAGAACTGACAACTGTCAGTTTCATACAATGGCTAAGGAAATGCTATGGTTTCATACTATTCCTCCATTCCTCCCCTCCCCTACTATTTTCGGATTCCATTTCGGCAGGCTTATTAGCTAACTAGCAATTGCTACTATTGTACAATTCTAGCTGTCAAATAAGCAATTATCTGCTGATTCGTATTATCTAACAAGTTACCGCTCGCAAACATACAGTAGCGCCTCTAGTGGACGATTTTGACACCAGAATAGTGATTGTAATTGTAATCATGTATGAATTGCTCCAAAATTCGTATTAGCTAACGCATTGCGATTGGTAGCGCGATTAAAATGCAAGCAATTGAGCTGTCAAAAAAGCAATTACTCAAATAGCGATTGTTGAGTCTATAGTAGGGTTATTTTGTGTTTTTCTCAGTGGTAAATAAATTTAATTGAGATCTTGCATCAAGATAATGAAGTGAAAATATAAGTAAGAATGAATATTTTCAATTTCATTACTGAATATCACAAACAGTTTAAAAGGACAAAACAACAAATCACATTACAAAATAACAACTCAAGCCCCTGCTGCCGATAGTGAAAAGAAATACAAAGGTGGACTTTGACCCTCTCCTATGCTACAGGATCATACCAAAAGCATGTAGGGATGAGCTACCTCCATGGGCATAGCCAGCCAAGTGTGTCGCTTGCTGTAGTGTACAGTAATAGTGTACCTACGTGAAGTGACTGATGCACTCAATACTCCAGGGATCCAAGAAATACATTATTTTCCCATATAGATACACTAGAGAAGAAAGACTCCAATTAATGTAAAGGTTAGTAGAAATAGTTCAACAAAGAATATTACAGCAGTTTACAAGTTGCATTCATCATCATCATCATCATCATCATCATCATGTCAGTCTTTAGAAGTCCACTGCTGAACATAGTAAGTTCCAATAATTTCAATTGTGGTTTTGAATATACCACTATAGCCTTAAGATCATACAGGCTTACACACCAACCACGGCACACTCGGATTATGAGGTAGAAGATGTTTGATTCCTTCGGCCCTACATAACACCACAAGGGCCCACTACAATGTTATCATGGTAGACTTTAACCCCTAAGCGGGAGTGCAGACTTGCAGTGAATCGAAAACAGGTCCACATGGCTATGGAGACAGGAACCATAGGGGGCAAATGCTAGTTAACTTTTTGAAAATTTAAGAATGTTTTTTTTTTTTTTTTAATTAATCATACATTATAATTTCCAGATTTTCACACATTTGGATTCCCAAATGGATAACGGATAATAATGGATCATCGGAAGTATTACCATTCCAGGAATGTACAAATTGCATAAATAGCAGACTGCCAGTCAACCAATGCTTGTGGGGGCAATTTGTTCCATTCCATTCATCATCATCATCATCATCAGCCCGTGCTCGTCCACTGCTACGAGTACATGGACATAGGCCTCTCCCAATGAACGCCACAGAGCCCATTCCATTACTACGTGCCTATCCTTACAAAATAAAAACCTTAGTACCTAAATATGATTTGTTTTTATTATACCCGACTGCAGCAAAGCAAGGGAAGGGTAATGATTTTAACAGTCTATGTGTGTATCTATGTATGTGGTTATGTTGATGTTCCACCATAGCGTCGCTCATATTGGTCCTGTTTTGATGAAGGTGTCTGTCTATTCATTCATCTTCAGGTACACTGTCCTATGCATTTTATTTTACCCGACTACGGCGAACCAAAGGAAGGTTATGTGTTCAAACTAAAAACTTGGTACGATTTTGACAAGTAAGGTGTCGAATCAATTCGTCTTCATCGCAAGAGGCTATTTTTACACGACCGTAGTCGGGTTTTAGTTTTTGAGCTTAAAACTTGTTACATTTCAATTTAATAAGTAGGTAGTTAGAAACAAATATTAGGATAAACACAGAGTGAATATGCATAGAGAAATTGTTTTTTTTTATTATATACCATGTCTATTTTGGAAATCTTTATATTTTTTTACATAATTATATTTTTGGTTAATTCACAAAAACAAAGTGCAGTAACTTGGTATGCAGGTATACATCTATTGCAAAATATAACATGTATATTTAATAGAGAAAGAATAACACTCTTTAGCATGTCTTGAAGTTGCTATATAAATTGATTGATGTATAAACCTCTTCGACTGCAGGCTGCCTCAAAATAATTCTGCTTGCTTCTGATAGGTACTGAAAATAAAGATAAAGCTATCATATGTGACATTTCTACATAACATAACATGAGTTAACATTTTTAAAAGGATTAATTTGTAGTAGGTACACAGTTATGCTGCCTCTGGTGTCAGAGTTTGTCAGGCTGGACAAGGGCCTCTGACATGGCTTAACGACTGCTTGTATTAATCAATTACAGCTGAGACCGACAGCTTAATTTCCCCTGTGAAGTATAGAGTGATGAGCATACTGTTACCTACTGCCTCTAATTAACGTGATCATAATTATGGTATGTAGCCAGAGAATAATAGAATGATAAACTTCCATACCAATATCTAAAAGTGAAACATTGTCTGTTTGTTTGTTTCCTGAGTAGTTGAATATGAGAGGTTAGAGGTTGCTACCTATAATTAGTTAGGTACCTAATTATGAGCAAAGTATGCTATATTTAGCTTAATTATGAAATTAGGTAAAAAATATATTAAAAATAGGCAGGTACCTATAGGTATGTTAACAATTGAATAGAATATGTGAAAATTTATAAACCTATAGCAGGTAAATTTACCTAGAATCGAACAGGTACTTAGTATTAGAACCAAAATTACTGTTTAATATAGCTATGTAAAACAAAGACATTGTTTACTTACGATGTTTTTTTTCAAACTCGACCAGACTTGGTATAGTTAGAAACCCCAATTCTAAAAAAAAACTCCCAAAGAAAGATCTCAAAGATCACTCTAGGAGATCTTTCTGTAGTACGCTATGGTATTTGTTGGATTTTTTGTGAGAATAAATACAGTGTATCCATTTTCAGACTATTATTTAATTAGCATAAAAAATTAGATTTGAACACAACATTGTTTTACTTCTGTAGACAATGTATAGACAGCTAATAACAAACAGTTGAGTAACAATTTTCGATGATACTCTCTCTCACTTGACAGAGGAGGTCCTATATTACATCAGTTTGCGGTCACTGCCATCAATCGCTAGTGGCGCCAGCGTCTATACAGATATTTCCGATCACAATTTTCATTGCGATTATTTGACGTTCACTTACCTAATACCAATTTAGCAATCAGTTTTACAATCGATTGTGCGATGATCGCGCGATCAGTCGCAATTGCTGTTCCTTAGCTAAAAAGCCTGCGGATGACCCAGGCGAACGCCCGACGACGCCGTGAACGATTTCGAGTGATCGCGCGGATGATCGGTGCGTCCTCGAACGTAGTAAGTGAACGTGCCCCAGATGATATCAACACCTTCAAATGAAATTTTTAAATTTTAATTTATTACGTAAACAAAAATTTAAATAAAATGATTGCTATGTAGTTTTGTTCTATTCGGTTCTACTAGAAAATATTTTCTGTGGTCGGACTTGTCTACTTTTTAAAAATCTTCGCGTAGCTACGCTGATTAAACACGTTCGAGATGATTTGGCGTTGTGGGCAGTTTCGAAATGTACATTTTTAACACGCAGTTTTCTTTGAACATTTTCAACACTTTTGTTAATTTTGCAACTTTTGACACTACCGATCCTTTCCAAACTGAATGCAAAATGACCCTATTTGTGACGAAATAAAGTCGATTTTCCTATATCAACATGTCATCGAAATTTGCAAAACGAACGGTGATCGAAAACGTTCAGAACGCTAATTTCGCCCACAAATGGCCAAAGGGAACGCCAATTGTCATAATATTTAGCGTTTTTAACAGTTATTTTCGCCAATTGTTACAAAGCAAACGGCCTGTCAGCCAAAAGTTGTAACCGGAACCCGTATTACGCAATTTTTAACCTACAATTTCAATCCATATATCTTCGTTTATTAAGATTACTTTTGTTTGTATTCGGATTACGCAATTTGTTTTGCCCAAGGAAGTTCTATGCACTTACGTACAACTGGAACGATCTCAGCAAATGTAAAAGCGGGGTATCGATTATTTGAACTTGAAAACGATTTAAAAATAAAATAGACACTTTTTTGCTACATACTTAATGATGTAACAAGATGGAGATCTGTCTTAAGAACCTATCATTAATATTATTCAGAGTAGGCAGTGGAAAGTAGACGAGTAAAGGTTACACCAAATTTATTAGATATCAACGAATTTACAAAGGAATTACAACACATTCATTTTAGGAGATAATTGTCAAATCATAGAAAAAACAGACCAGACTTCAAGTTGCAAATAACAACTGTATCATAGCAACCGACCATAGTCATAGACTTGTTTGGTGTTCTGACCTCTGTGCTTTGCACTGATGTTATACCACAACACTTTCCCTCATCAGTTGGAAAGACTCAGCAGTCCCAGTTCAGTCCTTAGCTTATTAAGCGTTGGTCTCGGAACTGCCTTGGTCATAAGGTCAGCTAATTGGTCACAGGAACTAGTCTTCTGAATATCTATTAGACCGTCCTGTACTGTCTCACGTACAAAGAAATGTCGCACTCTAATGTGCTTAGTTCGTTTATGGAACTCTGGATTGTGCGAGAGTCGTATAGCAGCTTCATTATCCACCTTCAATGTGGGTATGCCTTCCATACTCGTGAGCTGACTAAATATTCTTTGAAGCCATACGAGTTCACGTGCGCCTTCACTCGCGGCTACAATCTCAGCCTCCGTTGTTGAAATCGCAACTGATGCTTGACGTTGGCTTAACCAAGAAACTACTCCACCGGCAAATAAACATGCAACTCCTGTAGTAGAGCGTCCGGTTTGTTCGTCTCCTGCATGGTCGGCATCGCTATATCCATCAATGACACCTTTAGCGCACTCTGAGGTATATTTGATTCCATAAGCTTGCGTCCCTTTCAAGTAACGAAATATTCGTTTCACTTTTAACCAATCAGCTTGAGTTGGATTCTCCAATTTTCGTGATACCACCCCAACAGCGTATGCTATATCAGGGCACGTACCAGTCATAAGATAAGCTAGTGCGCCTACAGCCTCTCTATATGGAAACTTTTGTCCAGGATCTTGATTCTCTACTTTCCCTGTTTCCGAAGTCCTTTCTATTGGCGTAGATACAGGATTACATTCGGCCATTCGGAATCGCTCTAGAATCTTCCTAGTATAAGATTGCTGTGTTATGGTTATCGAACCATCTGATAACTGGGCAATCTCTAATCCCAGGTAGTAGGATGCTGGCTTGGTCGTGATTTTTAGTGAATTTCCTAATTCCTTTAAGAATTGATCCGCTAAATCTTTATCTGTAGTGGCTACAAGCCCATCATCCACATACAGAGCTATTATGATTTTCTTGTCTCCCACTTTCTTTGTGAAAAGACAGCAGTCTGCTGCATTCTGTTCAAAGCCCTTTTCTAGCAGAATCTCCTCGAAACAAGAATTCCAGCAACGAGGTGCTTGTTTCAGGCCATACAGACTTCTTTGAAGTCGACAGACATTCGAAGTTCCATCATGATGATCTACCACTTACAATGCTAGGAACGTTGTCGCTTTCTGTGGTAGGAACATTCTCCTGAACTTGGCTTTGAACTTGGTCTTCAGATATATCTCCCTCTAGATCAAGTTCATTATTTTCTACAGCGTTTTCAGGCTCTTGCTCTTGCATGAGAACACGTCCGTTATCACCGCCTTCCTCGGCTCCCTCTGACCAAATAGGGATACTGGTGGAAATTTTAAATTCAACATCAGTCTCGAATGTAATATCTCTAGATCTCAGTGTCTTTCTTCCATCCCAGATGCGATAACCATCGTCATTCTCATAGCCTATCAGCAATCCTTTGATCGCCTTCTTTCCCATTTTCTTACGGTTTTGCTTTGGAACATGCGCATAGCATTCACTCCCGATAATCTTTAGATGACTTATCTTCGGTTTCTTTCCGTGCCACAACTCAAAAGGTACTTTCGCATCCACTCTAGTAGGACCTGTTCTATTGAGCACATAGGCAGCAGTATTAATAAGCTCTGCCCATAGAACTTGTGGCATCTGCCCTCTGGTGTACATCATAGATCGTGCAGCTTCTACAAGTGTCCGGTTCTCCCGCTCACTACAGCCATTTTGCTCAGGCGTGTAAGGCATCGTCAGCCGGTGCTGAATTCCATGGTTTTGTAAAATCCTTCGGAGGGTTTCGTTATCAAACTCTCCGCCATTGTCACTGAGTAATGTCTTCACAGTATGCCCAGTAGTTTTCGCTTCCTGGAGCATCTGAAGAAGTTTATCTTTTACTTCTGACTTGTGTCTGATGAAATAGACGAAACGGTAGCCAGAATAATCATCCTTAAATAATACAAAGTACTTGTACTTCGAAATGCTGTCTGAAAATGGTCCGCATACATCAGTATGTATGAGCTGTCCTGGCATCGTAGCTCTTTCCCTTGTTCCAAACTTCTGCCGTTGGGACTTTCCGTAAATGCAACCCTCGCATTTCGTATTGTCTGACTTCAAAACAATTCCTAGCTCCCTTTTGACTATATCGCGCACATGTCTTTTATCCTGATGTGCGAATCGTTCATGGTAGAGCTGAAGTAGATTTGAACCAGTCACGGCATTAACTTCAATCGAATTGAGATGCCTTTTTGGCATGATTGTCTTCATAGCCAACTTATAAAGTCCACCATATCGATCTCTCTTACCAACAACTCTAGTCATGCCATCAATAGTTAATTTACACTCTCTAGTTGTTGATATAAAGACGCTTTTCTGCATTTTATCTTGCGCAGCTAACGTTGAAAAAAGATTTTTCGTCAATGATGGTACTAACCACACGTCTCGGAGTGTTATCTGCTCCCTCTTACCATTGACATTTGATTCTACCACAAAAACTCCCTTTCCTAGTGCTGGGATAGTGGTTCCATCTGCAGTTGTCACTGTATGATCTGAATCAAATTCATGAAATTCATTAAAGAAGTCACTCCTCACAGCAATGTGCGTTGTTGCTCCATTGTCCACAAACCAGCTCTCTCTATCTTGAGTTTGTCTATCTGAGCATGCGTTTACCATCAGCGATCTGTTGCACTTGCTTGGACTTTCAGATAGGTGCTGAAGTGCCTGAAGTCGGCTTAGGTGGCCTCCCATCCTTAATCCACTTTTTGCACTTGCGAACTCTGTGTCCTTTTCCTGAACAGTAGTTACAAATCAGTTGCTCGTCCTTTATTTGCTTGACAGGTGTAGTCACTATTGCCTCCTGTTTAGTGCTCTCTTGACATCCTAAATCTCTCTCGAATGTGCAAACATGACTCGTTAAACTGTCTATGGTCCTTTCAGTCTGCTTTAGCATCAGCCAGCTTGACTTGAAATTAAAGAACCTGTCGTCCAGAGTGTCTAAGACCTTACAAATCAGGAACATCTCCGGAAGCTTAGCTGTTACGTCAATCTTAGAAACTTCAACCTTCATGTCATTCCAAAGGTTCTTCAGTTTTGAAACATGTGTAGGAATATCATCCACCTTTTCGTGTTTCAGTCCAAAAAATTCTAGACATAAATTATAAGCTCTGTCATCCGTTTGTCCATCAAATAGTCTATGTAACTCCAACCAGACTTCTCGAGCAGTTCTGTATCTCATCACCTTTTTTAATGTGTCCTCTGACATATTTGTAGTAAGCATGAGCAAAGCGCCAGTTTCAGCCTTCCTATAATTAGCCATCGCTTTGTTGTAGTTGCTAATTTCAGCGTCACCTGCTCCTTCTACAAGAATTGGCTTCTGGAGTTTGCTTTCTACTGCTTCTGTGGCGCATTCAGTGCCTTCCAGCATGACGGTTACCTTATATTTCCAGGTTGACCAATTTTCTTTGCCTTGCAATTTTCCAATGTCAATTTTCGTACTGAAATCCATTTTGGGAACACTCTCTTCTTTTTCTGCACTGGGGTCCGGGACCTCTTAAGGACCTATCATTAATATTATGCAGAGTAGGCAGTGTTATATATATATGTTATAGATGTTATACCACAACAATCTGAACATCACATGTCATGACAAGCAAAGTGATGCGAGAGTAAAATAAAAGTGCGATATGGAAGAATTTCTTAATGGGAGTGTCTATAATTACCGTTACCTTCCTTAATATTGGTGAGACATTATTTTAAATAATCAAAACTATGTTATAGATTTAATAAACAACGATTATAAAAAAAGAAAACAGAAATTTCATCTTTGATTTACATTTGTATTAAATATTGTATAACCCGGGTACAAACCAAACACTGCTCATTATGCAAATATTTATATTAGCAAAACAATGATTTGCGGTGCCAATAGTTCTACATACAATTTTAAATCTCGGCAAGGCTCACGCGAACGAAACGCTTGTGCAATTCAGGATTAGCCTTGAGCGACTAGCGCCATCTATTGGTTCTAAAGATCTAATTAAACATTATAATTATACATTTTCCTTAGTATTGGGACATTATTAACAAACCAAAGCGTGACGCTCACGCGATGGTAAGCGCAACATTTAACAAATGTTCCTTTCCATATGTTCCTTTTACATGCCACCCACCAAAGACAAACTCTTTTTGTCCTTTTACTCACTCCGCCCACCATGACCAAATTTACAAATTTAATTTCGGATGCACAGAGATGTGTCCTTAGTAGGTTGAAAACAAACATTCCAAAACAAAATGCTCATATTGAAATGAACAGAAAAGTTAACAAAACTTAAGTGGACTGCATAAACTAACAAACTAAACCACATAAACTTACAATTTCTCAAACGGCTACAGGGAGATCACACAATTTTGATGCAGGCCGTTTGATGATAGAATGCTTTGTTCGTAATGTAACTACACGTGTTACATTATCTAACCCTGGATGCTTTGTAATTACTTGACAATCTACAAGGAGTTAAACCATCTTCTTTTACCAAGACTATGTCCCTAACAATGATTTCGAATAATTTGTATAGTTGACCATCTGTAATAATGCAGGAATTTCGTTAAATACTCCTGAGACCAACGTCGCCAAAAGTTATGCATAATTTTTTGCGTTAACTGGCTTTGGCGCAAACTAGTGTTGCTTGATAATTCAAAGTTAAAATCTGGAGCAGCGACAAGCGGCTCACAAACCAGGAAATGTCCCGGCGTAAAAACATCGATTGAATCAGATTCAGACTCAAGTCGCGACGTACCTAGGTCTTGAGTGCAAGCTTCTATTTGCTTTAAAACTGTGGATATTAAAAAACGTCTACAATATGCTACTAGTACCCTTATTAGCTTTGTAAGTGATGATGATCTATTCCAGACGGGTACTTCTGTTACTGCGGCATGAACTTTCACCTCCTCTAACTGTTTTTCTAGGTTCTGCAATTTGCTGTATTAGATATCTGGACCATTGAAACACTGCGTATTATTGAGTATCTCTGCAGTTTTTTTACCGGAACTTACGTGGGCCCACTGACTTGAATCCAGGGTAGTTAATATCTCGAATACCCGATTCGCAACAAACGTTTGCCAGCGACTAGGGTGACTGTTAATCCAAACAAGGACCACTATTGAATCTGTCTATGCACTGATATTTGTCTTCGGTATTTTAAAAGTATCCCCTACTTCAACTAACAGCTTAATGACTAGCGCTGCCCCACACAATTTCAATCTAGGAATAGACAGCTGCTTGATCGGTGAAACCTTGGTCTTGGCTGTCACTAACGTGACTTGAATCTATCCTACTACATCAACCCTACGAAAATAAACCGCTGCCGAAATCGCCAACTTAGATGCATCGGAGAACCCGTGAAGCTCCACGAGTGAATCATTTGAGGTTGTGCCAAGCCATCGAGGTATTTGTATTTAGGTCAATATGGGTAAGTTTTTCTCTGTAATTGTTCCAATCATCCAATAATTTTTCCGTCACTTTGTCATCCCATGCCAATACAGCAATCCATAGCCTTTGAATCAATATTTTTGCTACTATTACACAGGGTGCGGCACACCCTAGTGGATCATACAGCCGCACGATGTGAGAAATATTTTTTCTTTTTGTTATAGGTGCAGATTCTGTCAATGGTGTCACTGAGTACTGGAAATCATCGGTTCTTCGATTCCACGTCAGTCCTAATAACTTGACTTCTTCATCCATTTTTAGTTTTAATTCCTCTCCCACACCTTCCTGTCCTTCCCTTGTTTGCTTAACTGCTTTCAATAACTCCTCGCTATTGCTCATCCACTTCTGTAATTCGAAACTTCATTTTTTAAACAAGTCTTTCATCTCTTGATATATAATATTTTTTTTTACAGATTCACACCCCCTGAGCAGATCATCCATGTAAAATTCGGTCAATACCTTTTTTGCATCTTTAGGGTACTCATCTCCTTCGTCTTGTGTTAATTGTTACAGACTCTTCACGGCGAGATAAAGTGCAGCCGCTGTACCACATGTTACTCTTAGTAAAATTTGGTACAGAAGACTACAAATGTTATCTGTAGTCTTCTGTCTTTACTTGGGAATCATTTTTCCACAACAAACATTGATGCTAGTTTGTATCTTCTTCTGCCACCTTTACTCAACAATACATTTTTACAATATCTGCTGCTAGGCATATCGGTTGTTGTCTCCATCATATCAGCAAATGCCTCAGTTCCAGTTGCAGTTTAGGCCCTGTCATTCCATTTCTGTATTTGCAGGACTCGTCGTAAAGTACCTTCACCTTTGTGGTTTCCTTATCACTTTTAACAACGGGATGGTGAGGTATGTTTATTCATATTTATTCTTTTCTGTTTCAGGTATCTTATCCATAAAACCCAATTGTAAGTATTCTTCTATTACATTTTTATATTTCTCTTTCAGCTCTTCATCTTTCTTGAACCATGAGTATAACCCATTTAGTCTGTTTTCCGCTATCGCCTTAGAGTTATCCGCACATTTCAGTTTATCCTCTTTAAATGGAAGCTTAAATACATATCTTCCATAGATATCTTTTTGTGTTATTTTAGCGTAAAATTGCTTGAAGGAGACTTCTTCTTCAGTCATTATCCTTTTGTGTGGCTTAGGATCTGCTTCCATCTCCCAGAACTTTTTCAGTAAGTCATTGTCTTTGACGCATGAATGCATAGCAATAACATTCGCTGATGGTGATTGTGATCTTTGGGATGTTTCAGAAACAATCCATCCAAGTGATGTCACTTGTGCTAAAATATTACCAAGCGGACACTTTCTGACTCCATTTTCGATTATCTGACTATAAATTTCGGCACCCATTCTTGTCAATCTTGTTTGGAGTGTAATATTGGGGATTGGCTAAACGAAAACTTACATTTAGCCAGCTGATGAGCTGACTAGATGAAAATAATAATGATGTAAAAGAATCAGTATCCAAACTGAACCGTAACACACTGAACTGTATCTCAGGATCAGTTTTCCAGTTTGGAAGCAAAGTCGTGATCGAATTTAACACATATTCTTGAATCCTGATAACTTTATAGTCATTAAACCTTGAATGAATTTCAATTTCTGCCATGAACCTTGAGACTATGCTTGCCATCCAAGCCCGATACAATCCCCTCTGCTGGATACTTTTTTAAACCCAGGTTTTGAATCGTTGCTTCTGAAATGAAGGTAGCTTGTGAGCCTTGATTTAACAATGCCCTGATATATTGGTCTCAAAATAAAAAGCTGTTGCACCCGAAGAACCCCAGCTTCACTATATAATGTGTATATCGGGAACCTGAAGGGCTTCCCCAACATTACCTTTAACACCGACCGCTGAGCAGATTCTAGTTCAATTATGACCGTTTTTGATGCGCCTCTCCATGCTAGGTTACAGTTTGATAAAATCGATTGGCAAAGTGACATATACACCAACACAAGAGTTTTTTTTGTCACAGGAATATCTAAGGGCTTTCATAACATAAATCAGTTTCCGGACACGACCTGATAATTTTTTAATGTGATGCTTAAACCTTGAGTTCGTCAATATGCACACCTAGGTATTAGATTTGATCAACCTTGTCATACCTGTCCGTTATAAAACAGGGAGGCATGACAAGGTGACAACCACTCGCTTTATAACCCAATCCCCTACGAGGACCTTAGCAAACCGGGGGGTTCCATCCTTTCCAGGGTACAATTTAACAAAGCGCCCCCGGCGCCAACGCAGTGGTGATAGATTAGTATCCTTAAACAGATCGAGGTCTTCGACACTGGAGAGATTGGTTCTATCAGTCCACAGTAGGTAGGTAGGTAGGTAATTGTTCAGCAGCCCCCTGATTCAGAACCTTTCGATAGCGAACCGAATCGATTCGATTCGATATTGTGAATGAAAAATATATTGAATTGAACGATTTCAAACCGAATCCACAGAATTAATAATAGCATATCGAAAGGTTCTGAAAGGGGGGGGGCGGCTGGTAGAGAACGTATAGAACGGACACTGTGTCCCTCTATTAAGTTATGATGTACTTATTGTTTAACACATGCCTAATGTAACGTTCCTTGTTATAAAGTGGTGAATAAATGAAATATCTAAATATCTAATATCCATCCAACCGGGGCTTCCTCACCCCACCACCGATTCTGAGATGTCGAGGAGCTGACTTGAGACGGGTCGCGCCGCGCCACACGGGCACGTCGCGTCGCGATGACGCCGCAGGATGGTTGTTTTTAAAAGCTTTTATTTAACTTGCAATTTTTGTATATATGTATGTCTGTTGTATATCTGTAAGTATGTTTTGTGTAGGTCAAATCTTGCAAGCTGAATTAGAACCACTTCCTATCCTTCCTCCTACGGAGTTGAATTTTCGCATGTTGGTTCAGTTCCGTAGTGCTATTACCAATCTTGGTTTCAATCAGATTGTCACTATCACAAGCACATAATAAAGCTTGTTAGGGTCGAAATGGCTATGAAAATATGAAAATCTGATTGAAACCAAGATCGGTAATAGCATTACCGATGGCAATGCATTTTTAGAGTTAGTATGCCTTGAATCGACGTCCAGGATCAGCTCCGGATAAATAAACTCTTCAACGGTCAATGAAATTTTGTGTATGCATTTTGTTATGGTAGCCAGTTTGAAGTTTTATCATGACATGGGTGCTTCACTCCGGGTTGGCTCCTAATTATGGAACTGCTCAATGGTTATCAGCATAGATACGAATGTTGTATGCGCATTTTATTGACCCTGATTGCAACCAAGATAAAAAACAAATAAACGAGCTCTATACTCCTTCTTTGTATTTTTTATGAACTCAATCGCATTCAATCAATTTTAAAACCCTCTGTCCAACTCGCACTTTAGAAATATACTATCCTGCATATAACGTACTTCGTAACTTTTGTATTATAACCTAAACCAATGCGACTAGTTGTAATCAGATTTTCGAAGCAATCTATTGACTAAAATTGTGACTGGGATTTCAAGTTAAAATTATATTACATTAATCATTTACATACCATAGTTTTATTGAAATTTCAAAGATTACTAAATTTTTACTTGAGTTTTTAGCAAATTACGATTTCTTCTAGTCTATGGTACGATCACCAAAAAGAAAAAGTTGGCAACGCTGCTGCGGAGCCAAATGCAAAATATTAATCTAAAAAAAAAACTTCGAATGGATTCAATTTGGAAATTAAAAAGACGGTGTTGGATGATCTCTGCCATAATTATTGGCTAAATCTAAATATTACGAACAAGTACCCGAACCGAAGATAAAGTTGATACATCATGGGAATGTCAAAGTGCTATTCACTAATGAAATGTTTACTAATAATTTTCAACATTATTTTTCTGGTAAGAACTATTATTTCTTTGTAACAGGCAGGTTTCATTGCTTTCAATCCTTAATTACGTTACGTGTTTAAGATTAGCTGCTACTCTCCTTTTCAAGTAGTCTCTTCCTCTCATGTAAAAAGGCAGAACGCTTGCTAGGTACAGTTTGATTGTTTTACATCGTAAACAATGCGCGCCAGAGCCACCGAATGGGCTCAAATTTCGGCACAACTTCGAAAGCTTGACCCACGATTTTAGGGGCGGGGATGGGGTGGATGGGTGAGTGAGTACAACCCCCCAGGCGAGTGGGGGCTATATCTCACCCCTCCTCTGAGATATGATATGTTTTATATATTTTATTTGTTATTTTTTTCATAGCTTTTGACCTACGATTTTTGGAGAAGGGCGGGGGGGGGGGGGGGGAACGGGTGTTTGGTCGCTGAAGGCACAGAATAAATAATAGTACAGGTACAGAAGGATAACTTAGTAAAGTCATTTAAATACATAGCAACTCTCGCTACAATGCAATAAAGTGAAATTTAACTCGTACAGCACTGCAACCTTTCAATTATATTTACCTAGAAGGAGCTCACCCGTTGCGTCCAGGCTAGAATGTACCATATCAAAACACGCGAGAGCTCCCATTGCTCGTAACTGTTTCAGAATCGCTCTGTCACTTTTTCGCTCGGCAGGGTTGTATCAAGATATAACTAGGTACTTGCACTAGTAATTATTCTGTGATATGATATGACTTAGATATTCTAAAAGAATAAACAATTATATCGCACACCTAGAACAAGACTGCACTAAGTCGAAATGGCACTTATTTCAGAATCGTCGAAAAACCGTTTTCTTCTTTTGTATAAAAGTTATTGCCAAAGTCTTGAACGTTTCTTGTAACAAATCTAATGTAAATCAGTATTATAAAGTATATTCACATTAATAAAAATCAATACAGCAAATAAATTAATTTTTTGTCTTAATTCACTATTCTAAAATTATTTAATGAAATAAAAAATAACTACTTCCAGTTATATCATTCTTGTTGGTTGATTCTGAATTAATGCACTATTATTCTACCATCTATTGGCTTAGTTTAAATTTTCAATAACCTATTTGCATGTTTTCAGGAATGTACACATATTATAAGTAAAATAAAATACTAAATATCACGAAAACCAGTAGTTGTATTATGGTTTGTTTAAAAAAAACAACATTATCATCTGAAAGTAAAAAAATAAAACTGAAGTAGGTACTTAACAAAATTTATTAATTGTAGTTGTTTTGGACAAAATAATAATAATAATAATTTAAGACACATGAACCAACACAGTACATAATACAAAAGTTACAACTTGAAAAACATAACAAAGATAAAAAAATGGCTACTGTGTACAATGTAATACTCTTTTCTATCTTGGTAACCAGTCAGATAGCCAGTCTTTTAATTCCTCTTTACATTAAGGCTTACTAAAACTACAAAATATTGACATTAATCTCACAGACTCAACAAGTACCTAGTATCTTCATAACAAAGCAATATAAAATGCAATAAAAAATCTTTCTAAAAATTATCATC
The DNA here is from genome assembly GCA_946251855.1 of Alsophila aescularia. Taxonomy (NCBI): domain Eukaryota; kingdom Metazoa; phylum Arthropoda; class Insecta; order Lepidoptera; family Geometridae; genus Alsophila; species Alsophila aescularia. Next base: position 722,397 of record OX276380.1, on the reverse strand, counting down.
ATCATCATCTTCAACCTATATCTGTCCACTGCTGGACATAGGCCTCTCCTAATGCACGCCACTCAGATAAATCTTTAAAAAGAAACTAAAAAGTCGAAACATAAGTCTGTAAGTACCATTATTTATTTAAAAGTAGTGTCTTGGTAACTGATAAGGTAACCAATCTTTTAAGGGTAAAAGTTTTTTTTTAAATGTTTATATAATAAACAACAAAATTATTCTTTGAGTTAAAAAGATCATCAAATACCTTGCATGATATTAAAATAAATATTTATCTCTCTATAACTTATACCTTCAAACTTATAGGAACTCAGCGTTTCGTTTTTCAATCAGGGAGGGTTGTACTCCCCCCCCTCCCCCCTAAAATCGTGGGTCAAGCTTCCAAAGTCGTACCCAACTTTCCAAAAATTACAGGTAGCTAGAAAGCTGTATTTATTTTCTAAGGTAGGCCTACACATAGCAAGCCTAAATCAGAAACGGCGTATGACGATACCTAATAGTTTTCGAGAAAAATATATTTGTAGATTCCCTAATTATCACTATTTATACTATCCAAATGCACTTCACTTCACTTTACTTTTGGTTTTATAGCTTTTGTGGAGTTCCCATACCACAAAAAACACTTTAAAATCGCTAATCGACAGTCAGTTGGCAGTTTATTGTAATTGACAGTGAAAAAAATGTTACCTTTTTTGTTATTTTAGGTTAGGTTCTAAAAGGGTCACAGAACCGACACAGAGCACCCCGACATGAGTAGGTTAGGTTTTAAAAGGGTCACAGAACCGACGCAGAGCACCCCAACATGAGTAGGTTAGGCTCTAAAAGGGTCACAGGACTGACACAGCACCCCAATGCCACCTGGTCTTGTGGTCCCTACCCCTAGAGTGTATATAAAAAGTGCGGAGCTAGAAGCTCAGAGACGACCTTGCGTGAGTTCTGGCGAGAGTTCTGGTGAGAGCCCATACCGTAGACAACTTTCTATTCTATTTCCAACCTCCCCCATCCCTCCTGTGTCAACTATTTACAGTTTTTTCAAACCTAACCTAGTTATTATTTTTTTCGCATCACCCTCTTCTTCAAGGGAGCCTCCCCTCCCCCCTCCACCTCTCCCCCCACCCCCTTCGTAACCCATTTACGACTTGTAATTATTGGAAAGACTTCCAAATATACTTTGACAGACATCACACACTTTCTTTCTAAAGTGGCGTTGACACGATCAGAGTCTGCTCGGTCCGAGTAGACTGGTACGAGTTTGCTTCATATGAGTGTACACGGATAATTGTTTACGCTTATCTAAGCGTACTCGTACATACACGTCACTCACACGTCACTCACGCTCACTTTTTACCCGACTACGGCAAAGCAAGGGATGGGACGGTAATGAGTTTAACAGTCTACTCGTATGTATGTGGGTTTGTGGATGTTCCACCGTAGCGTCGCCCCACACCCCATTTGGTCCGATTTTGACAAACAAGGTGTCAATTGATTCGTCTTCATGTTTAGAGTGTCATAGGCTAAGGATGTTAGGCTATTAATTTTTGATGTTTACTATTTGTTTCGAAAGACGTCGACGAGACGCTTGTAAATTTTTAGTAGCCGCCATTTTGGTTTCCTACTCGTATATGAGCTAGCTCGGAAGAGTAGAACGCGGTCCGAGTCTACACAGATCGGACACCGTCATCTGAGTGCGCTCAGATTGTGGGTTGCCACAATATGAGTGGCATCCGAGTAGGTATCCGAGTGCGATCAGACCGAGCAGACTCTGATCGTGTCAACGAGGTTAAGGTGTCAACTTAAATAAACTAAACTTGAAATTTCATTGTACATATAACTATCGGCACAGATCCGGAGCGCTATGCGAAAGAGTAGGGATAGGTTCGGTAATCATACATTTTTAGCGATTTAAATAGTACACAAAGTTTTAGGAAAAGCTTGGCACAGATTGGCTCAAGACATGCTTGGCGTAAGAGGGAGGAGGCTTTGCCCTGCTGTGGGTGGATTGATCTGCCAATGTTGATGATGTATGTCCCATTTGTTTTGCTAGAAGTGTACAGCTCTGTTTTATTATTCGGGGAAATGGATTTACTTAAAAAAAATTAGTGTTCTTCTATTCTTTTTATTAAACGAGGGCTGAGTCGTCATAATAAGTGTTGTTTTACACTATCTGGAATTGATAATACCATGTGTCAAAGAAACTGCGTGAAAAAAAAATGCCTTCCTGCCTCAAGAAAAACGTAAACCGATATCTTGGTTTGGACTGAGTATACCACAGGACATATATCAAGCAGAAGGTATAGCCAATGCTTACTAGGAAAACCACCGTAACACATTTGCACACAAACGTAGTTATGTAAAAATTGTAGTTTTGATGACAAAGTTGGTGGCAGTGCCGCGCGCGCGGATCGACCTCCTACGGGTTGGTGGCAGTGCCGCGCGCGCGGATCGACCTCCTACGGGAGGCGCCTTTTACGCATGCACTTCGCATACTCAATGTAATTGCGGTTGAAGAAGAATCAATGCAAGTGATTGGTCCGATAGCAGTGAAGAAAATACTCTATTGTATACATAAATAATTAAAAATGAACCCTATTGCCAAACGCAATACTTAGATCTGATATAGTCGATTATTAAAATTTTGTTACAACATTCTTATTTAACTAATATTTGTTAGTTACCCGAAAAAGTACCATAATGTGTAACTAATTCGCTTATTTTGTACACTTATCAAGACTTATGTCATTTATTGAATACACCAGAGCTACAATCTTACTAAATTCAACCTTAGAACGATGTATTATGGTTGATACTATTTATATCTCTCAGATGTGTCGAGCTAGTTTCATTAAGGAGCACTAGATGACACTTATCTTACAAGTTTGCTACTTCATGGTAGGTGACGCTAGGAGCACGATATGCAACAAAGGTTGTGCTAAATAGTGACGGGACAGTGTTTCAGAGTGTATTAAGTTAACAATGTTACATCATTTGTTTTACATAAGATTAAATTAATTATCTTACCATTTTAGTTTATTAATAACATGTAGACATAGGTTAGTCTATGTTAGGCGCTAACGATTTTCTGGGGTTTGAATACGGCTAACTCATTTCTATCTAAAAGGTACCTAAAATCTGTGCATGGATGTTGAGCTAAGAGCCAGTGGCAGGGGTAGGAATACGAATCCATTATAAGGAGGTGAACTTGAGAGATCAAGATTTGTGGTAAAGTTAATTGTAAACTGCTACATAGTCATATTAGTCGTCCTCAGTCGTCGGGTGTAGGGGCAATTGCGAGGGTAGTGGTGGATTTTGCAGAACAGGGATAGATGTTAGCGCGGTAGGTAAAAATAGTGTTATGGGCACGGCATATTAATACCTTAATATATTTCTACTCCCCATCCCTTGAATATTAAATAGAGGTACCTATGTCAGTTAAGAGATGATACTGTGATTATGAGGATACATATGGGCCAAAGGGTGTCTCCAGCATGTTGATGATGTAAATTGACTGTAAGTAGGTAATTGTTAAAAATATATAACACATTTATTTAAAAAGTGCTTCACTGAGCAATGACATTGTCTAAAAATTATGCTGGTGCTGCGAGGCTGCGAGGTCACTTCGATAATTTGCATAGCCCATATACCATATTTTTTTATTTTTTTTGTTTGTTTATCTGCGATCAGTCTCTAGACTATGAGCAGGTATGGTGTAAGCAGTATATGGCATGTAGGAGGAGTACTACATTGAGTATCTCCTTTCTTGTGTAACTATCATAGCTCTATGATGTGTTGCCTTTTTAATCTCTTAGGGTAATTGATAGTGGTCAACTGTGTTGCCAGGTGGTTGGGATGTGTACTAAGGCGGTCCTTGTATTTTGCTGAGTATGACTTTATTTCCTCCTTAACCGTGTCTATCTCTAGTTCACTATGCAACTCATCAGTCTTTAAAAACCATGGCGCATTTGACAGACTTCTCAGGATGCAATTTTGTGCTCTCTGTATGATTTCGATATTGGAGTTACAGGCTGATCCCCATAGTTGTATGCCATAAGTCCAGATAGGTTTCAGGACAACCTTGTATATTAGAAGTTTGTTGTCTGTGCTTAGCACTGAGTTTCTTCCGAGTAACCAGTGCAAATTTCGGTATCTGATGTTAAGTTCGTCTCTTTTTTTCTGTAGATGCTTTCTCCAAGTTAGTCTACGATCCAGGTGCATTCCCAAGTTTTTAACCGAGTCGTTGTGTGGTAGCGTGTTTCCTTCCAGTTTAACAGGTGGACAGTCTCCTCTGCGTAGGGTAAATGTGGCTTGGGTAGATTTTGAGGCAACGGCTTTAATTCTCCACTTCCTTAGCCACTCTCCTATTTTGTCTAGCTCCTGTTGAAGGAGCCGCGAAGCTTCTACTGGATCCTTATTGCTGGCAAGGATGGCAGTGTCATCTGCAAACGTAGCAGTTACTACCCCAGATGTTTCTAGTAGGTCTGATGTAAATATGGTATAGAGGACAGGACCCAACACTGATCCCTGGGGCACTCCTGCTTGTATGTCGTGAAAATTTGATGTGTACTCGGCATCTTTAACTTGAAATATTCTTTCTGTTAAATAAGAGCTTAGAATTCCGAAGAAAGTGTATGGCAGTAGACTCTTGATTTTACAAAGTAATCCTTTGTGGACCCAACACCGATCCCTAGGGCGGGCACTCCTGCTTGTATGTCGTGAAAATTTGATGTATACTCGGCATCTTTAACTTGAAATATTCTTTCTGTTAAATAAGAGCTTAGAAGTCCGAAGAAAGGGTATGGCAATAGACTCTTGATTTTACAAAGTAATCCTTTGTGCCATACTCTGTCAAAGTTCTGTTGTACATCAAGAAAAGCTGACGAGCAGTATTCCTTTAGTTCTAGAGATTTTCTTATTTAGTTAATGACTCTGTGGACCTGTTCGACAGTTCCGTGCTCTTTTCTGAATCCGAATTGGTGATCGGCAATTATGGAAAGTTCAGATAGAGTGCGAAGCATGCGTGATAGCAGTATTTTTTCAAATAGCTTTGAGATCACCGGTAATAAGCTGATAGGTCTGTAGGAGCTGACTTCGTTAATAAGTTTTCCATCTTTATGGATCATTATGATTTCGGATATCTTCCAGATGCTTGGATAATGGCCAACCCTTCCAATGGCCAGGATTCCGTTAAATAAAGTTGTGAGAAATATTACTCCTTTTCTAGGCAGTTGGACTAGAACTTCCTCGGTGATTTCGTCAAATCCAGGTGCTTTTTTGTTGTCTAGTTTTAACAGACAACCACACATACCACTTCTCTAGGGTTTGTTGGCTTTAAGGGAACATCCAATTGGAAATCTTGACTTAGAATGGCGTCAATTTCCGAGTCATCATTATTAATGCCCTTGTTGGGTTTGAAGACATTGGATAGGTGATTTGCAAAGGCGTCTACTCTTTGTTGTGCTGTTCTGGCCCATTCACTACTATCCCGTCTAAGTGGCGGTCGAGTTCTTTTAGGTTGGTTAAATTTGGACGTAGCCTTCCAAAGGGAGTAGTTTGTTGACTTTGTCGCTGTTAGAGATTCTAAATATGAGGTAAGTGTTACATTTTCAGTCTTGTAAATAAGAACCCGCAATTTCATCATAGCTCTGTTGAAGGCTTTTTTGTCTTTAACATGCCGGCTGCAGTGCCATACTCTCCGAAGTCTTCTTTTTTCTTGTATTTTAGACCGTATGTCTGATGGTATATATTTGTGTTTTGGTGAGTTGGCTTGTATATCCGGAGTTCTTGACCAGCTAGCTACTTGTACTAGATTTGTGAATTGTGTAGCAGCAGCTTCTATGTCATCCAGGGTTTTAAGAGCGATCTGTAGCTCCAGTTTACTATCGATTATTTCTCGAAATGAATCCCAGTCTGTGTTTTTGTTATACAGTTTAGCAGTAGTCTCATATTGTAATAAAGTTGTGCTTATAGTCAGTAGTATCGGAGTATGATTTGAGGATCCATCCAATCATGGATAAGTAATGGAAGCATACTGTGACATTCCCTTAGATATGAAGAAATCTATTACGTCAGGTAGTTTGTTACTATCAGTAGGCCAGTGTGTCGGCTCTGCAGTCGACAATGTTGTCAAACTGTTGTTATCAATGGACTGTTTTAGTTGTCTTCCTCTTGTGGTTATTAGTCTTGAGCCCCAGTGAAGATGTTTTGAATTCCAATCTCCTCCGGCGACAAATCTGGGACCCAATGTTTTAAAGTAGTGTGACAGTTGTTCTTCTTTGATTTTATGTTTTGGTGGGCAGTAGACTGCAGAAACATTAAAGGTTGCCGCTATTCCTTCAACCGCGATTGACGTTGCCTGTAAATGATCAGTTTGATAAGTGGCAAGTTCATAATGCTTTACTGAAGATCTCACAATTACAGCTGCTCCTCCATGAGCTGTTCCATCAGGATGATTGGTGTTGTAGATTGTAATTTTTTTAATGTTAACTAAGCTCCTGCTTGTGTAGTGGGTTTCCGAAATAAGGAGAATATCTAGTCTGTGAAGATCTAATAACATTTTGACTTCATGTACATTTGAAGCCAAACCGTTTATATTCCATGTAGCTATATTAAGGCCGTAAAAAACCATTAAAAGATCTTTTCGACGAGTTTAATAATGAGACCCATTAGTTTGCTCATTTGGTTGAACAGCATTTCCATTTTTTCGAGATGTTGTGTCATTAAGTCTTGTATGACTTGGGTTGGCGTGAAGTAGTCTTCTTGTGTCGATTGTTGTCGCTGGGGCTCAAAGGGTACCCTTGTGTTGTGAGTGTGCTCTTTTCTTAGTTCTATTCTTTGTGATTTTAATACATCTACGTCCAGTCTGTTGGATGGCTGCTGCCTTTGTGTTTTTGTTATTTCAGAATAACTTGGCTGTCTATTGGGTGATTGCCCAGTGGTAGCGAGGTATTCGTCTAGATTGTTTGGTTCTTTATTTTGTCTCAGTGTGCTGCGAGATTGATTATTTCCAGTTTCTGTCTTTGTTTTAGATCCTATTTTTTCTGATCGTTTCCCTAGCATGGGTTTCTCTGATGTTGGCGTATTTTGTTTCAACTCCAGGCTAGGAACTTCCGGCCTTACGTTTGTTTTTGTTATTTAGTATCTCTAGGTAAACTTTGCACCCTTTATAGTTAGCTGGGTGTTCTCCTAAGCACAAAGCACATTTTGCTGGAGTACTGCGATCTTTCTTTTTGCATTCGCTAGTTTTGTGTTGTCCTGCGCACTTCACACATCGGTCTGGTCTCATGCAGTTATTTTTGGAGTGGCCATATTGCTGGCATTTATTGCACTGCACTATGGTATTCCTTTTTTTTGGGGTCTTCTATGATGACTGCTGTATTATAGATGTACTTGAAGCTATTAACTGCTTTGTTATCTAGGCTTCGCTCAAGGTTTACAAAGAATGTGGATGTTGGTATCTTATCCGGTCCTGCTCTGGCATTTACTATTTCTCCTCGCACCTTGTTGCCTGATTTTTCAATTTCCTCAATGATGGCCTCATGTGGTGTGGAATGGTGGAGGTTTCTAATGACTATTCTGTAGCATCTGTCTTCTTTACTTGTAAAGGTGTGTCCTATGAGTCTCATTTCTCTCACAGTGGACATCAGTTTTTTTGTATGCATCAGCAGTAGTGCAGTTGACTCTAAGCTGACTTTTTGTGATTAGTTTTAAGATATACTCTTTCTTTTCTAGCACTGTCTCTATTGCCTCGGTAAGTTTATTCACATATTCTATTCCATAAAGAATGAGCGGTGGTGGTTTACTTAATTTGGTCTGTTTTACATTGTCACCTGATGAATCACTAGGTAGTATTGAAAATCGATTACTTGTCTCGGTGGCTATTTGTGATGGTGAGTCTGAAATTATTTTACGCTTGTTGGTTCTTATTGTTGGAATTTTTTGCCAGTCTGGCTTTTTACCGGTAAACAGTGTAGCTGGTTGCTGTGACCTCGGAGTACAGTCCATGTCTTCCTGTTCGGAATTAGCGCTGGGGGCTACATTTGCAGGATAGTTTTTTGATGGCATGCTAGATGTGGAGTTGCTGCGCGGTCGTGTAATGAACATGCTAGATGTGGAGTTGCTGCGCGGTCGTGTAATGAACATACTTTTGTGAAACGTTTGCTGAATCAATTTTGATTCCAGTGGTGATGTGCGTCCTTCACATGTTAGGTCCACTTGTGGCAAAACTTTGCCCCCCCAGAGTACGAGGGGCAGCCTGAGCTAGGCTCAGGGAGGGATTCTCCAACGTTACCGCTGGTACCCTCCTGGGGTAATATCTCTTTTTGTTTTGCTTCCATGGTTTTTATAAATTTTTTCATCGGGGTTGTTTTCCCCTAGCCAGATATTCAGTTATAGCGCCGAAGACTCGCTTTTGCCCTTCACATTAGCTGTCATGGTCCAGAGGTGTAAATATAATGCTCATTATATGGGAGCAACACCCGACCGTCCTTTTGCCAGCAGCACAATTGCAATAATGACTCAGTATTGCTCTGCGCCCCTCCATGCGCATGTCTACAACAATGTAAACAAAATAATGTCTGCTTCCCACATGTCTACATTTTATTTTGACTCGCAGTAGGTAAGGGTCCACACCATTTAATGCAGAGGTTTGGCTTTCGTCTCAGCAAACTTCAATAACATTAAAATATGTATCCTAATTATTATGTAGTATTATATTATACACGTAGGTATATTATGTAAGTATAGTAATAGTATTGATATTATTGTTAGGAATCTGTTAGTTTTCCAATTTAAAATAGGCACTATTCCGCATTAAAAACATCACAATACACCGAGGTAAACTGGAAGATAATGCTTGCTAGCATTAAGTTCGCCTATGTACCTATCTTATGTGTGCAATAAATAATTTTCTATCTATCATCTATCAATTCTGAACTAGCAGTGTCCTTACTTCTTGTGGATATGCTATATATATATATATATATATATATATATATATATATATATATATATATCCTTATGAGGTCCATCGCCTTATAGCTTCCAATAATTCCTCGCTTTCTTAGGACAGTCAATGTCTTCTGATTCGAGACATATTTACAGAACAATGTACACCACACCGCATCTTAAATGGGGCGGTTGTCGTCAATTTTACTTGCAAGTTGCAACAAAACCTAGTTGCTGAGCTACAGCTAGTTGTCCAGAAACGTTTGCAAGGGTTGATATAGAAGGCTCGATCATTAGGTACCAAGAAACAGTAACAATTAATCACGTAACGTACCTACGTACTCACATCAACTTACGATATAACGGAATTAAATTGAATTAATGATGGATGACGATGACATTGACAGACATTAGAACTAGATAGATAGAACTAGGATGCAACGTCCGAACGAAAACAATATAATGAGTACCGTAGTGTGTTTTTGGATAATACACAAGTAATATCTACAGTAATTTAATGCATCAAAGTTAGTTTTAATTCCCAGCTTTATAAATTATGCTTAATATTATAAGAAACATGACATGAATTTCCCATAGACAACTGCACATTACTCCGTACTCTTGGGCGCGTTCACTTACACGTTCGAGGACGCACGGATCATCCGCGCGATCTCTCGATATCGTTCACGGCGTCGTCGGACGTACGCCTGGGTCATCCGAAAAATAGTAGGGGAGGGGAGAAATAGTATGAAACTGACACTTGACAGTTGTCAGTTCTGTGTGGACGTCCAAAGTCGTTCACTAACTCCGGATGATCGAACGATAATCGCACGGATGATTCGAGCGTGTAAGTGAACACAGCCCTAGACAGGCTGTTGACGAACGTCACAATGAGCGCATTTGACTATCGCCATTTCGGCGCTGATAGCAGTAGTGAGCATCCACGGAACTAACGGTGACTAATGTCAGGGGCGCGTTCACATACTACGTTCGAGGACGCACGGATCACCCGCGCGATCACTCGAAATCGTTCACTGCGTCGTCGGGCGTTCGCCTAGGTCATCCGAAAAATAGTAGGGGAGGGGAGGAATAGTATGAAACTGACACTTGACAGTTGTCAGTTCTATGTGGACGTTCAAAGTCGTTCACTGACTCCGGATGATTAAGCGATAATCGCACGGATGATTCGAGCGTAGTAAGTGAACGCAGCCCAGAAGATGAAACATTGTCAATTTTAGTACCATGGCATGACGCTTTGAATCGGCACAAACAAAAGTACGGCAGAGCCTATCCAGTGTTAGTAGAAGAGATCAGTGGAATTTCCACTTATTATGCAACAGAATGGCGTGAATATGTCTATGATGGCGTGACATTTCTTTTTCTGGATCCTGGCGAATTCTGCCATCCTTCTATGTATTTTAATCGAATGACATTATTACTTTAGTGAAGTAATTGTATGGTAGGAAATAGTTATTTTGTTTGAGAGACGACCTTGTCACTTGTCATTATAGTCAGTGTTTTTTTTAATTGTTGTATTGATAAAACTTTGCATTCACTTTGAAATTTCCTCAGAACATGTTCCTGTAGCTACAATAGTTCACGTATTTCCGATAAAGTTAACTTACTTTTAATCGGTTAAAGGCTAGTGTTCGGACTGCTTGGTCACTACATCAGCCGTGTAAGTGATGTAGCTAAATGAAGTAGCGGTGGGTACGTTACAGATGGTGGGGTGCGGCGCGTGCGCGTTCGCGTCGTGGGCGCTGTACGACGGGCGCGCCAGTGAGAGTGCGGCGGGGCGCGCGGGGTTGTGCGCACTGTGCGCCTGGGCCGCAGCGCTGGCGGCCGGCGCGCTTGCGGCGCTGGCAGGTGCCGCACGCCGCTCCGCGTCACTGCTCGCCGCCGCTTTCGCGCTGCTGGCGCTCAGGTATGTACGTTACATATGGAGGGGCGCCGCTGCGTTGGCGCTGTATGACGAGCGCGCCAGCGAGAGTGCGACGGGGCGCTCGGGGCTGTGCGCGCTGTGCGCCTGGTTTTCGGCGCGGGCCGGTGCGCTGGCTGGCGCCGCAGGCCGCTCCGCTTCACTGCTGGCCGCCACCTTCGCGCTGCTGGCGTTCAGGTATGTACGTTACAGGCAAAGGGGCGCTGTGGCGTTGGCTCTGTACGAGGGGCGCGCCAGCGAGAGGGCGGGTTGGCGCGCGGGGCTGTGCGCGCTGCGCGCCTGGGCCGCGGCGCTGGCCGGCGCCGCACGCCGTTTCGCCTCACTGCTCGCCACTACCTTCGCGCTGCTGGCGCTTAGGTATGTACGTTACAGATGGAGAGGCGCCGCGGCGTTGGCGCTATACGACCGCCGCTCCAGCAAGAGCGCGGAGGGGCGCGCGTGGCTGTGCGCACTGTGCGCCTGGGCCTCGGCGCAGGCCGGCGCCGCACGACTCTCAAACTCGCTGATCGCCGCCGCCTTCGCGCTGCTGGCGCTCAGGCATGTACGTTACAGACGAAGGGGTGCCGCGGCGTTGGCGCTTTACGACGGGCTCGCGGGGCTGTGCGCGCTATGTGCCTAGGCTCCGGCGCCGGCGCCGCACGACGCTCCGCCTAGCTGCTCGCCGCCGCTTTCGCGCTCCTGGCGCTCAGGTATGTACGTTACAGACCGCCGAGGGGTGCCGTTGGTGCCGTTGGCGCTGTACGACGGGTGCACCAGCGAGAGCGCGGCGGGGTGCACGGGGCTGGTGGCCGGCGCCTACGTACTATGAACTGATTGGGGCAAAGTAAAGTGTCGAGAAACTGGACGATATCGCTCACTATGCATCAGCAGGATGTTCACTTTCTTGTAATAAGTTAATTAGTGAAATTGTACTTCAACTAGGCAGTTTGAGAAGCTGGCCATGTTACTTTTAGTCGGCTGGCGGGTAGAGAAAGACACTATGAGTAATATCCTAGCCTAGCCTTAGGGTCGCGTGCTCGAGGTAGGTAGGTGAAATAGAAAACCCCGTTTGGTATGGAAACGAGTTATTGTACACTTGGAATTGGCGGCTAAAAGTATGGCCCTGTGGTCTAGTAACACAACGCTTGCGTGTTTTGTTGATGTCCAGCGCCATCTAGTTCAATTTGGTGTGAAACTAAATATTACATTGAACATACCGCCCACCAAGAACTTTATTGAACGTTCTTCTCCGTATACACCGCCCACCATGAGGTCAAGGGGCCTCAAGGGGGTGTTGATTGACATTACATTACATAGGTATTTAAGTTCATAAAAACAACATGTAACAAATTTCGTTTTAGTTAGCTTACAATTTTATAACAAAAAAGTACGAAAACAACAAAACAATACTGAAGTAGCTTTAGGAAATCAGTCTGTTACTGGCAAAACACAAAGTAGTCTTGATGAGAGAGCCGTTGCATTTCAATGTCACCACTCGAGTAATAGTGTCCAAACCAGGGTGCTTTTTCACTATTTTGCCTAATAGCCAACGGGCTGGAGGAAGGTTGTCTTCCTTGACGAGACCAATATCGACGATATTTGGCTCAGGAGTAAACTTCGACCATTTCTATCTCCGCAAACAGTGCAACAAGTATTCGTTCGACCACCTTCACCAAAAATGCTGTACAATTTTTTGTGTCAGTGGCCACCGTTTGAGAGAAGTAATATTGCTGAGCTCATAATTCGGCTCAGGGAAAAACTACGACTGGTTCGCCGATTCAAAACTAACCTGGAGTTAGAGGTGACGTTTCTATTTGGCCATCAAGAATCACAGGTAGCATGGATATGGGTCTGGAGTTAAGGCATGCATTTGGGACAAGACGGTCGTCATCTCAAATGTAAGACTAGAGTCTTGTATGATTCGCTTGAGGTGAAATTTTGTTGACTTCACACCGGCCTCCCACAAGCCGCCGTGGTTGGGTGCATGAGGAGGTATCTTTTTATTTATTTTTATAACAAAAACCACAGCTCTTGATGCAACTTAAATATAACTTATGATAATACTAAAAGCCAAAAACCTTTTACATTTTACGAGTTAATGAAATTTCGACTGTCACTAATAATTCCAACATAATTATAGTATACTAGCTGTACCCGCGGCTTCGCACGCGTGGCCTTTTCTTTACGTTCAAAGTACCATAATGTGCTATTCCAGGACCAATATACCAACATTTGAACAAAATTTATTCAGCCGTCAAAAATACTTTTATCAATTGCTCGGCTTCTAACTCACCGAATTGAGATACCAATTACACCAGATTTAAATCAAACCCTAAGCTATCTAACAATGAAAACTGCATTGCAATTTGTCCAGTAGTTTTTACGTGATGCGTGAACAAACATACAGACACACAGAAAGAAAGACAGATTAACAAAAAAAAAAATGTTCAATACCTTTATTAAGCACCCAAGAGCATTTTTTTATTTGAATTCATTTAGTAGTTTGGGTGCAATGCGCGATCAAGATACGGAAAAACAGACAGACAAAATTACAAAGTAAAATAGTTTGGCTTCAGTATCGAATATAGAGAACCATTCGAAAAATATTTTTTATTACTTAAATATTAACATAACTTTGGACCCATATCCACAATGTATCCAACATTTTCCCCCATCTTATAAACTATGTCTGTGCCAAGTTGCATCAACATCCGTCCAATAGTTTCAGCGTACTACGTGTTCTTTTAAATAATTTTCCACCCCTATCCTGTAGGAACACTTTTTCTTTTCGGGATGAAAAATATCAAATGTCCTACCTCGAAGTATGAACTCAAATCATACCAAATTTCATTTGAATTCATTGAGTATTTTCGGCGTGGTGCGCTGCCAAGGTAAAGACAGACAGACGGACAGAAAGACCGACAAAAATAAAATAAAATACAGTGTTAGCTTTAGTATTTAATATAGAACGGCCTCCAAAACAAATTACATAATATCTTCAATTTACAGAATTTGGCACATTATCCCGCAGGAACACTTTATTATTCGGGATAAAAAATATCCTCAATTTTTACCCATTATATAAACTATGAATGTGCCAAGTTTCAAAAAAATCCGTCCAGTAGTTTCAGCGTGATACGTGCTCTTTTAAATAACTTTCAACGCCTATCCTGGAATCGTTGTATAATTAATGTACTGCTCTGTTTGGTGTAGCCCCACAGCTGTATACCATAAGTCCAAACTGGCATTAGGACTTGCTTAAGAAACTGTTTGAGAACTATAAGTCTTTCTTAAAGCTCTCCCAATCGGTAAACCTATTAACTAGTGTCAGTGCTGCTTCTTTAAGCAAGACTCTCTCACTTATTTCTAACAGTATCGCAGAGTGGCCCGAATTACAAATTATAAACCTCAACTATATGACTATCTAAGTCTTTCTTAAAGCTCTCCCAATCGGTAAACCTATTAACTAGTGTCAGTGCTGCTTCTTTAAGCAAGACTCTCTCACTTATTTCTAACAGTATCGCAGAGTGGTCCGAATTCATATCATCGCTATGTTCTACTCTCAAGTAGCTAGATGATAAATTCTTGGTAATAAAAAAGTATGAGGTCAGGAATTTTATTGGGATCCGTTGGCCAGTAAGTTGGCTTTCCAGTAGAAAAAACGTCACATTTCGTCTCTTTTATGGCACATAATAATTCTTTTCCTTTAGTAGTGGTTAGTCTGAAGCCCCAATACGTGTTCTTGGCATTGAAATCACCTCCTAGGACAAATCTATTACCAAGGCTTTATAGAAAGCTCATGTACTGTTCTCTTTTTATCATGTATCGAGGTGGGCAGTAGATAGCAGATACAGTAAGAGTTTTTTTTGGTTTGGAGACAAATCGCCACTGCTTGTATTTTATTTTTTTGTATTTTAGCTGTTCATAGTGCTGGAGATGTTCTTTAACAATGACAGCACTACCGCCTCTTGCAGTATTATCTAGATGAAGTGCATGATAAACTTTATACCCTTTAAACTTAATAAAGGATTGCTTCGTGGAGTGCGTTTCCGATATTAGACACATATCCACGTTTTCTAAATCTAGGACTACTTGTAACTCGTTATGATGTTTTTCTAGCCCATTTGAGTTCCATGCAAAAATTTTGAGTGTGGTGTTCATTTTCTTGTTTTGGTAGCTATTTTGGCAAAATTTTCCATTTTTTCAACCTTTCGTTGAATGAAGACATAAACTTCAAGATTTCATCTAACTTTTTATCATTGTTTAGAGCCTGAGAAGCCTCTGAGACCTTTTATTTCCCTCTCGATGCTACTTGTGCATAAGAAATATTTTTGGTTGTGAAATTACTTGTTAATTGGCTTTGCTTCTTTTGGCTATGGCCATCTTGTTTTTCGCTTATTACATTTCGTAGCCGTACTGCAGTATGTTTATTTAATGTTTTGTTCCGGATTTGCTGATTTCTTTTGCTATAGTGCATCCCCTATAGTTGGTTGAATGTGGAGCTCCACATTGAACGCACTTTGGTTTCTCCTCTCTAGGTTTTGTACAGTCCTTGGTAAGGTGTCTTTACCTTCTCTTGGTAAGGTGTTTTTTTTTTTTTTTACCTGTGCATTTTACGCATCTCGGTTCTTTGGAGCAGTATTTTTGAGTGTGCCCATAGGCCTGACATCTTTTACACTGAGGAACCAATTTGGTGGTTTTTAATGGTTGTATTTCGACATTATAACCTAATACAGTTTTGATGCTGTAAATTTTATTTATCTCCTCGTCATTTGAAAAAGTTAGCATAAACTTATTGAGTGGATCTTTAGTTTTCCAACTCAATTTATTAACTGCTTCTACGATCTTGTAGCCCTTGTTATATAGGTCTCCAACAATTCTTTCTGGTGTGCATGTATAGTGCAATTTTTTTACCCATCACTCTTATTGGCCACTCTTGCTTATTTTCATAAGAGTGCCAGAGGCAATTGTTATCAGCAAGGGCTTTTGTTATTGCTCTGTATGATTGTTCATTAGTGGCATTGACTTTAACAGTTTCCCCATTCATCATTTTTATGCTGAATGCGTCCGCTGATTGGTTTTCTGAGAGATTGTCAAAGAAGCTCTGGTAGTCTTTTATGCCATATACTATAGTAGGTGGTGGCAAAAGGCTTTTTCAGATTTTATCTTTGCTTTTTGGATCTTGATTGCTTGTTTCATCTATAGCGGGTGAGGTGTTCAATTTTATTTTTTTCTTGTTTTTGACCTTATCCACTCTGTTTCTCGAGCAAGATCTTCGTCATCCGTAGAATATTCAACACGTGTAGGCGACGTCTCCATGGTGGTTGTTGCTGGTGTTGTTGGGTTCTCCGCCAGACATTTCTGTTGCTGAAGGATAGCTACTTGATTTTTCAAGTCATTTACGAGGTTTTGCAGTTTATCTGAACGAGCTCTTTCTTCGATAAAATGCTTGTACAACAGATGCTCAGTCTCTGTTGTCAAGTTAATTTTACCCTCAAGGTAAGTGTATGTTAGCGCTCACCTGATGACACAAGCCTCATAAGAGTCAGGTACCAGGAGAGACGCTGTGTGCGTGTTTGTGTGAGTGCGTTAGAAGATGTGGGTGAATGTAAGTTTTGTGTGTGTAACAATACAAGTTCAAATTATAGTAATATTATCAATGTCATCGTTAAGTACCTTAAGTACTTCACGCATAAAACTTTCTTTCAAAATATCAGTCCCATTAAATTGCTTATTATATGTCCTATGTAACCGCCTGACGAGCTTGTTCCTGGCATATTTCGTACCTGAGCGTGAAACGGCAAATAGATTTGTATGTCTTGTTCGAGTGTCAGGAACACAGAAACGTAATATTCTTGATGACAATTGTGAGCAGTCTACATAACCGTTGCACAAACCATGCAAAAACACATGTCAGCCAAATTTCGCCTACTTTCAAGAGGCATTAGATGGTGGTGAAGGCACGATTCCTGATAGTCCTTAAAACTACGATAGGAACGAAAGTTTAGGTGCTTTACAAACTTGCTCTGTATACTTTCCAATTTCTGAGTATAAGTAACATACTATGGGCACCAAGTGGTACTGCAATACTCAATAATACTTCTTACGTAGGAATAATATAAAATTTTTAAGCAACCCACATCAGAGAATGTACGACTAACCCGCAAAACAAAACCAAGACTTTTGTAGGCTTTATTGACCACCGCCTCTATATCACAGTCTATATGATCAGAAAATAATAATTTTGAATCTATTTGAACACCGAGATCCGTAACAGAGGTTACTTTACTTAATTTAACATTATTAATTTGGTATTCAAAGTACGTGGGATGTTTTTTCTGGTAAAAGAAATATAAGAACATTTGCTAATGTTTATACTGATACGATTAAAAGAAAAAGACTAATGTAGCCTTTATAGCACCGATTACCACATCCCTTGGACATACGAATGTTAATAGGGCCGCCAAAATCAACGCTACTATGCAAAAATGGTCGAGCTGGGGTGACTCTAAAAAAATATTGAAATTTATTCTAAATTTTTGGCAGTGTGTTGAACCCATGAATTGTTTTTTGGGTTTTGCTGAATGTCGATCACATTTTACACACTTCCGTAAGTGGGTTTTGACAAGACCTTTGGCAGATATTAGCCAATGTTTAGAACGCAAGTAATTCAGCATTAGCGAGGGACCACCATGCAGGGTACGTTGATGAGCGTCATCAATGAGCTGTGAAATGGCTCTTGTGAGGGAGAATTATTGGGTGCTTCGTAGCTTAAGGAAGGACTGCATTCTGGATTCTTCCTTGGGCTCTTAAAATTCCCTTTTCATCTTTATATGGGGTAAGCGGTTTCAGCTTAACCTAGTCATCCAATTCTCTGGTTTGACATTGTTTGAAGCAAACATGAAGAGCTTCGCTAAGTTCAGAACTCGTCAGGAAAGGTTCAAATTTGTGTTGGTTCGATTTGACATCCTTGATCTAGTCTGTCTAGTCTTGAGTAGTCTGAGCTAGTTATATCTAGTACCCTAGCCATTTCTGTAATCAACTTGCCAATAAGACTGTTCCCATCAATTCAAGTCCAGGTATTAGATAGATAGATAACTCTTTATTGAAACACACAAATAAAAATCTTACAACTAAAAATATTATCTTGTCACGCTTGAAGAGCGAGAACGAAATAAGTTTATAAAGAAAAACGAATAATTTAAGAAAAAAGGGGGTAGTCGGCCTAGGTCATATAAGCACACTCGTTTTAGGTCCAGTCTACCGCACTCTCCTGGTGACCTCCCGGGTCCGGTAGTCAGGGAGAAGCGTCCTACGTCCGGCTCAGTGCTTGTCGTGAACAATTATTTAAATAATTGAGCATAGATTAGGTAGTCGAAGTTCGGCCTTCCAGTCCTTAAGGTGTTCCTGGAACGTAAGGGCGCATTAGGACTCTGCGTAGATTCAGGGTACAAAGTGGTCGCCAGGTTCGTAAGGCAAACCAGACAAATTACATGTAGCATATTTTGCAAGTCGGAAGAATTCTAGGCGGTCTTCAAAAAACATCAGAAACGGTTGGTAAGAATAGATGGATTGAAAAGAGGTAACTGAATGTAAATCACCATCATACTATACATAATTTAACATTCCAGAACTATACTAAATATCTAGCACACCTGTCACCATTTATAACAACACTACGTAGGTGTAATGGTTCAAATTTAAATATGTTTCTACGCATTAAGCAAGCGCAGTCAAATATTGATTAATGCACAACTTAATGAAATCTTTCAGCTAAGTAGGTATTTCAAATTAGCAAATAATTAATCAGACATTACAATTTCCAGATTTTCACATAAAGAACAATGGCGAACTCCCATACATATTTTTATGTCAGTCAAATTCACGGCGTCTTTAGACAAAAAATATCGCTAGTAATTCAGCATTATTTCCTGAGATTGTTAATCTAAGGTTTTTTTTTGGGGAGGCCAGGTATAATTGTTATTAGGCTTCAAAGTTTTGTAGTTTATGTTACTGTTAATGACCTTTGAAACAAGTCTTAGAGATTTTAATTATTTTATCCGCTTAATTAGGTAGGCAAGTATTAAGTACTTATGCGTGATAAATATAATGTTTCAAGATATTGTAGGTACTTACCTATTCAATTACATATCTAGTGTAACAAAATAGGCTTTTGAATAAATTATTTTCAATCTGTTACTGCCTGCCTAGATTACAAAAAAATATGTTTAGATATGTTGCTGCTGTTTCACTGAGCAGGGAAACAGTTGTCCCAGATTAGCATAAATATTATTTATATTTTGCAACAATTCCTTACACTAAATATTTTATTTACACAAACCTTTGTTTCTTTCGTATTTATTGTTCAATACTTTAACCAACACACCCTATGTACTATTATTTATTTCACGACCTGGATGACTGGTAGATAATGCTGTTTAGCATTAAGTCCTTCCTTGTACCTACACTATTTTTTTGCAAAACAATTAAATAAATTAACATACCCTATTATAACAACAATTCTTTACACTTCCTCCATAAGCTATAATGCACAATGCATTATCATTTCCCTTTGCTACGATAAGTATAATGTTTTGTATAGAGGTTTTATATTGACGTACCATTTTGTCTATAGCACAGTCTATATTATTATTCTGTTTATCGCAAGGAGGTTGAATTACGCTTGCTGGTAAAAGATTTATCGCCAGTAAGCTTAATTTAACCTCCTTTGCTTTAAAAAACCGGGTGAGAAGAAAGCGTAATTCAACCTCCTTTGGTTTAAAAAACTGGGTGGGAAGTATACTGTGTTGACAATTTTACGTCTAAACCGGAAACGTCATTGTATTATATATATTTTTTCACCTGTTGGGCAGGCAACAAGGCCGGTTAAACATTGTAGGAGGAAATGAAGTTACAATTTCATTATTTTTTAAATTGATTTGTTAACCTGGGTTTTTCTAGCTTACAGGCTATGTTAAAAAAAAGTAGAAAAATAATTACTTACGTTCTGTAGAAATGGTATGTCAAGACACTGTAAGATTTATGGCATAAAATTCCGCCTATGTTCTTTGGATTCCCTAATGGATAACGGATGATAATGGATCATCGGAAGAATTACCATTACAGGAATGTACAAATTGCATAAATAGCAGACTGCCAGTCAACCAATGCTTACGGGGGCAATTTGTTCCATTCCATTCATCATCATCATCATCATCATCCTCCATCAGCCCGTGCTCGTCCACTGCTGGACATAGGCCTCTCCCAATGAACGCCACAGAGCCCATTCCATTACTACGTGCCTATCTCTTACAAAATAAAAACCTTAGTACCTAAATATGATTTGTTTTTATTTTACCCGACTACAGCATAGCAAGGGAAGGGTAATGAGTTTAACAGTTTATGTATGTATGTATCTATGTATGTGGTTATGTTGATGTTCCACCATAGCGTCGCTCCTATTGGTCCAATTTTGACGAAGGTGTCTATTGATTCATCTTCAGGTAGTGTCATAGGCATTTTATTTTACCCGACTACGGCGAACCAAAGGAAGGTTATGTGTTTAAACTAAAAACTTGGTACGATTTTGACAAGTGAGGTGTCAATAAATTCGTCTTCATCGCAAGAGGCTATTTTTACCCGACCGTAGTCGTGTTTTAGTTTTTGAACTATAACTTGTTATACTTCAATTTAAGAAGTAGGTAGGTAGAAACAAATATTAGTTTAAACACAGAGTGAATATGTATAGAGAAATTGTTTTTTTTTTATTATATACCATACCTTTTTGGAAATCTTTACATTTTTTTTTACATAATTATATTATTGGTTTATTCACAAAAACAAAGTGCAGTAACTAGGTGTATGCAGGTATACATCTATTGCAAAATATAACATGTATATTTTATACAGGAAGAATAACACTCTTTAGCATATCTTGAACTTGCTATATAAATTGATTGATGTATAAATCTCTTCGACTGCAGGCTGCCTCAAAATAATTCTGCTTGTGCCTGATAGGTACCGAAACTGAACATAAAGGTAAAGCTATCATATGTGACATTGCTACATAACATTACATAAGTTAACATTTTTAAAAGGATTAATTTCTAGTAGGTACATAGTTATGCTGCCTCTGGTGTCAGAGTTTGTCAGGCTGGACGAGGGCCTCTGACATGGCTTAACGACTGCTTGTATTAATCAATAACAGCTAAGACCGACAGCTTAACGTCCCCTCTGAAGTATGGAGCGCAGGTGCGGTCCGAAGGGGGGGGGGGGGGGTCACAGGGGACATGACCCCCCCCCAAAATCGTAAACGTCAAATTGAAAAATCGTCTAAAAATATAAGAAAAAAGAGATAAGCAATAAAGTTCGACGTTTTTTATTTATTTTATGGAAAAGTCGATATGACTCGTTTTAATAAAGATTGCGTACTATGTTCTACCTGCATCATTTATTGGTTTATTGGAAAGATACTACAAATAATCCGTTTAAAAAGCGTTGAAAATAGGGATGGACACTAAGAAAAAACATGACTGACTTAAAGGACCGACTTTCTCCGGATTCGATGAACCTTTTCGGATTAGGCATTTTATGCCACAATCTGAATATAAGAAGAAAACATCAGAATTGTATTCCCATTTCTTAAGCGTTCTTGCTTCCACTGTCGTTATAGTTTATCAGCAGAGGCGTATTTACTCTAGGGCCAAAAGGGCCATGGCCCGGGGCGGCAGGCTTGTGCTCATCTTTAGGCGCCTTTCATAATCGTAATTCGTAAACTTTAATTTTATTGCAATTTGTCTTGATTTGCCAGAAATTTACTAAAACTAATATCTAAAAATTCGCCCTCGCTCCGCTCGCGCTTATTTACTAGGAGTTTTTATATTTATTCATATGATTTGAAATAATATTATGTTAAATGTTTACACTAATACAAATACCTCAACATTTCGCGATCGACATGCTCGCGCTTTATGATGAATCTATCCTGTTGTTGACATCATGTTTTAATAATGTTTTAGTTTTATATTTATTCATATGATTTGAAATAATATTATGTTAAATGTTTACACTAATACAAATACCTCAACATTTCGCGATCGACATGCTCGCGCTTTATGATGAATCTATCCTGTTGTTGACATCATGTTTTAATAATGTTTTAGTTTTATATTTATTCATATGATTTGAAATAATATTATGTTAAATGTTTACACTAATACAAATACCTCAACATTTCGCGATCGACATGCTCGCGCTTTATGATGAATCTATCCTGTTGTTGACATCATGTTTTAATAATGTTTTAGTTTTATATTTATTCATATGATTTGAAATAATATTATGTTAAATGTTTACACTAATACAAATACCTCAACATTTCGCGATCGACATGCTCGCGCTTTATGATGAATCTATCCTGTTGTTGACATCATGTTTTAATAATGTTTTAGTTTTATATTTATTCATATGATTTGAAATAATATTATGTTAAATGTTTACACTAATACAAATACCTCAACATTTCGCGATCGACATGCTCGCGCTTTATGATAAATCTATCCTGTTGTTGACATCATGTTTTAATAATGTTTTAGTATTACTCAAGACTTAGCTAAAAAAATGCGCTTGCTGGCTTTTGACTATGATCGGTCCTTTTAAAATGATTTGAAATGATGTTTCATTTTGCACTGATGTAATTAATTAAAAATTTAAAAAATTCATTCGTAAACCATTTAGTGCATCACAAAAAAGTTTTTTAATTTTTTGTACTTATGGGCTATTTTCATTAATAAAAGAATTTCACTTTTTAGAGTTCCTTACGTCCGAATGAAAAAACATGGAACCTCTTATAGGATCACTTGTGAGTGTCTGTCTGTTCGTTTATCACAGCCAATTTGCTCCGAATGTACTGGACCGAATTCTGTGATCCAAACACGTGTAACATCTCTTCACGCGAATTCACTCGCACTTGTCCGGTTTTTTCTATAATTTATAGGCCAGCAAACCTTGTAGGAACGGGGTGCTTAATCTTACGACTCACGCCCGAGTATCATCTATGGATTTCAAAGTGGAAACGGGAGCTAAAAGAAAATATTGGCACAAAATTTCCTAAGTGGTAGTGTTTCTACAATCGAAGTTTGCGATCTCTATCCAAATATAAAGACTGCTGAAAATTCTGGCAAATAAGCGGTACGACGGCAGAGAGATCATTTTCTACGTCTACGTACTGTTACACTGCGCATATTGCTGACCTCAAGGATAACCCCCAATAACCATTCAATTCACTGTCAGCAATATGCAAAGGTATATAATCCGTGGTTTATAGTATTCGAGGCTTTTTTCCTTAATCGCTCTCTGAAGCCACCTGACTACGGACCCGGTCTTAGGCCTGCCGGTCAGCTTGGACTAAGCATAGTCAGGTGGAACCACTGCCCAAATAGACAGAAGTGCAGCAACAATTACAGTATCGTAATTGTTGTGTTAGTTGTTAAGACTTGTTGAAGTAAAATAAAAATAATGTTAGTGTGTGCCCAAAAAGTTTTTTTTTTTAAGATCAACTTATTGGCCCACACAACAGTACGTCTTCTAAGACGTGTAAAAACTTGGTTGATAGCAAACATGTTAGAAGAGAGGCTGACAGGCTAAATATTCATCCAGAGATGACCCCAGACATCTGGGCCCTATTTCATAAAACTATAGTAGACTGACAAATGTCAATCGACAAATGTCAGTCAAACTACCGAAATACGTTTCATAAAAAT
Organism: Alsophila aescularia; assembly: GCA_946251855.1. Lineage (NCBI taxonomy): Eukaryota > Metazoa > Arthropoda > Insecta > Lepidoptera > Geometridae > Alsophila > Alsophila aescularia. The sequence goes on along the minus strand of OX276380.1, from coordinate 698,778 downwards.
CCGACAATTCATTCAATGAATTGTTAAAATATTACTAAACGTGTTTCATAAAACAATAGTAGTGACCGGCAGTCAACCGACAATTGTCTAACAAATGTCAATAGAAAAACGTTTTATGAAACGGAGGTTGCTTAAAAATTACTACGATTTGTAGAATTGTCGTGATAATTGTGACAACCGAAGCTTTACCCATCACACTACTATGACTGGCATTGTGAAATGCAATATGACTGACAATCATCAGTCCTGTCATGATTGTTAGTTATATGAAACGCAGGTTTGGCGTATTCGACTGACATTTGTAGTTTTATTATGATTTGTCGCTTTATGAAATAGAGCACTGATCTATTATCACCAGATTTTCCAATAAAATAGAAGACTTCCATTTGTTTTATAATGTGTGTTGTCGTGGTAATTAATTTGTGGAGTGCAATCTATGTGTTGTGTCCGTCGGGTGGCAGCCGGGCGAACCGGGGGCGGCAGGATCGCGACGAGGGTCGCCGCCCGCAGCGTTGCAGCAGGTGGTAGAAGTTCGGTTTGCCACCGACGGACGACACGATTTGCTGTAGGGAAGGATAGCCTGGATAGTGTACCAGTTGGAGAGCAATTTGGGCCTTATGACCAGGCCGTACTGCTCGATGGGCCTCAGAGGCCCACCCCCGTTGGAACGGAGCCTACCTGCGCCTACAGCCAAGGAGAGTGAGGGGATATTGTAAAAAGAAAACGGTATTATAAAGAGTACTTACAGATAATTTAATCAGTGTTTCTATAACAGTGTTTTTATATACAAGGCTTAAAAACTAACACGTGGCTACGATGGTTAAGTCAAATAGTCTATGAAGAAGAGGGGGGCACGAAAAGAGGGCTTAAGGTTACGCGCGCGATTTGTGGATCGTCTATTTTACGCGCACTGGGAATAATGGTTTATAGGTACCTCAACGCCGGCCGGCTTACGTCACTAGACGGGAAGATTTCTGCAGCGCGAACGCTTGCCCACGTGCTCGGTGATCCTCGGGTCCGGGAGCGCCCTGCTCCCTCGCGTCGGGTCGGCTCGCAGGCTGGTTGCGCTGCCCCCTGGCCTTCTGGCTTCCCGCCAGCTCCGGCTCCTTTTCGCGACAATCTCCCCTCGTCAAAATGGCCGCCCACGCGGCTGCTGTGCTACTCGTCCCTTTGGGACGGGCCACACGCCCGCCCCAAAGACGTGGCTTGTCTGGTCTGTCCCTCGCCACGGGCGCGGAATCCTTATATATCGGCCTCCGCGGGGGTGAGGCGCGGGGTGAGGCGCGTGCCCTTATCCATCTCCCCCCCCCCCGCCCGTCCTTCAGCTCCAAGTATATTCAAGTTCGTATTACTATAAGTTTTACAACTAAATAGGGTTTCACTTATATTGCTAGACTACTAATAAATATTAATACATTTACGTAAAATCCTGACTTATAGAAAGATGACAAAAAAGCTTTGAACAGCCGAACGATCCGATACGAAAATTACAGGTCTAAATATATTTTAAACGATTGGGGAGGCAGAATGACCTGCTCGCTCCTCCTATTAAATTTCACCGTTTTGTTATTGATTTAAATAACAATAATCCATAAGTTTGTTGTCATGGGACACGTGGAGAGCACGCCTAACGTGGTATCAAACTACTCGATGCATTGCCTTGCTATGCGAAAGATGTCAGGCGTTATGTTTTCATTACTGGTTCATCCAAAAATACCAGTTTTGTCCATATAGTGGGGTCTCTATGACCACTAATGGGATTGGCTTCCGGTCTGTCTTAGATGAAACCACAAGATATTGACGTCTAATCACTAAGCAAGGGTAAGCGAAGGGTCATAGAAATGGAGTTTCACGACAGTGTATTAAAGTTATGTATTGTGCCTTAAAGTCTAATTTACTCGACATATTTTATTATAAGTGACCCCCTCCAATTACAAGTTCCAATTACAAGCTGCGACCGCGCCTGATGGAGCGATGAATGCAATAATGAACTGATAGGCTACCAATGTTTTATATTACTTCTATACTGTTAGCTACTGCCTCTAGTTAACGTGATCATATGGCATGTAGCCAGAGAATAATAGAATGATAAACTTCCATACCAATATCTAAAAGTGAAACATTGTCTGTTTGTTTGTTTCCTGAGTAGAGTTGAATATGAGAGGTTAGAGGTTGCTACCTATAATTATTTAGGTACTAATTATGAGCAAAGTATGCTATATTTAGCTTAATTATGAAATTAAGTAAACAAAACATTAAAAATAGGCAGGTACTTAGAGGTATGTTAACAATTGATGAGAATTTGTGAAAATTTATAAACCTATAGCAGGTAAATTAACCTAGATTCGAACAGGTACTTAGTATTTGAACCAAAGTTACTGTTTAATATAGCTATGTAAGACAAAGACTTTGTTTACTTACGATGTTTTTCTTCAAACTCGACCAGACTTGGATTAGTTAGAAAACCCAATTGTAGCTCCATGCAAATACCACTCTAGGAGATGTCTTTCTGTAGTACGCTGTTGTATGTATTTGTTGGTAATAAATAAGGCATATTTGTCACTATTATACGAAAAATTATCCTAACCTATTACTGACACATCTTCAAAACTTTTCCACTTTTGATTTTAACCACGATTCGCTTAATATGAAGTTATATTTGTTTATTTGTCCATTTGATTTTTGCCCCTTCTCACTGCTGCATATAAGCTAAAATAAGAGATTACAAAACAAACAGACAAACTTTGTTTTTTGTTTGCGATCACTGCCATCAATCGCTAGTGGCGTCAGCGTCTATACAAATATTTCCGATCACAATTTTCATTGCGATTATTTTACGTTCGCTTACCTAATACCAATTTAGCAATCAGTTCTACAATCGATTGTACGATGATCGCGCGATCAGTCGCAATTGCTGTTCCTTAGCTAATAAGCCCGCGGAACGATGTCTAAACACTCTTGTTCGCCGCTAAACGCTATAATGTAACGCATTATCTCCAGCGCGGTGGCGGAGGGCGCGGCGGCGTGGTGGGGCGCGGCGCACGCGCCGGCGCTGCGGGCGGCGCTGCGCGAGTCGCTGGCGCGCGCCGTGCGGCTCGACTACGGCGAGCTGCCCTCGCGCACCGGCGCGCTCGACGCCATCCAGCAAGGGGTGCGTATACAAGTACCGGTACCCCGCCCCCCGCGCCCGCCGACTGACCCTCGCGCGTCTGTTACAGCTGGAGTGCTGCGGCGAGAGCGGGCCGCGCGACTGGCAGGCGTCGGCGTGGGCGCGCGCGCAGGACGGCGCCGCTGGCGCGCTCGATCTGTCGGTGGGCGCGCCCGCCGCCTACTACTGGGTGCCGGCGTCGTGCTGTTCGGTGAGTGCCGCCGTCCGCCGCGCCCCGCTCGCGCGGCGGACGGCGGCTGATCTCATGTGTCCCGCAGACGGTGGACCGCGCGGAGTGCGAGGCGGCGCGCCGCGTGCCGGCGGCGTCAGGCGGCGGCGGCGCGCTACACGCGGCGGCGTGCGGCCCGCGCGTGCTTGCGGCTCTGGGCGGCGCGGCGCGCGCCCCGCTGCTGGCGGCGGCGGCGCTGGCGGTGACGCACGCAGCTGCGCTACTGCTCACGCTGGCGCTGTGCCTGCGCGCGCACCCCGACCCCGCCTTCAAGGCCTAGGGCGGGGCGCCTCCTATTTTTTCGACACGCCCCTATTCGCTACGATCTAAAAAATGACCTGGGAAATGTTTACAAAATAGTCCCGTCGGCCTGCCTTATATTCGACTGATTTATACGAAAGCGTGGCTCGCGCAGCCCTCCGACTGCCGCGGCGCCCTGCGCTTGTAAACATGACGTTCGCCGCTCTCCGGCCGACTTAGGTCCTACTTCTCGCCGCTATCCGCTCAGGATTGCGGCATTTTCCGCTTTGTTTTCCTGAGTGGGCGTGCGCACACGACGTACACCTGAAAAGAAAAGATTTGTTTTATATGAATCTAATCCAAAAGTCTCCATAAATCGTACCCCGGGCGGTAATCTTTGAAATATGAACATTTTCCGTCCTCGAAGAGGCGACGGACGGCGTGTCGCCGTCACTGTAAAGCCTCGAAGAGCGATATACGTCGAGTCTCGCCGTCACTGTAAAGCCTCAAAGACGGGACATACGTCGAGTCTCGCCGTCACTGTAAAGCATCAAAGACGCGACATACGTCGAGTCTCGCCGTCACTGTAAAGCCTCAAAGACGCGACATACGTCGAGTCTCGCCGTCACTGTAAAGCCACTAACACCAATACCTACAGTACCTCCCAGACGGAGCTCCGAGACACCAATAATTACCTGAAGTACAAATACAACGATGATACTCATTTACAAATACCCAGTACAATACTGCCATGAATTGAAACATTCCTTCGCTGCCAGTATTTTACAAAGCCCTGTGATGTAACGAGGCTATTTACAATTTCTCAAAGACTGAAATGACTCAGAGAAAACGATTTCACACACATGACAATGCACTTTAATTTATGAGTTCTTAATTAAATATAACAATAATATTTTATGAATGTAAGCACTTATAGCACGTCCGCGTCGGCGAGGCTGAATGTATGCACTTACAGCACGTCCGCGTCGGCGAGGCTGAATGTATGCACTTACAGCACGTCCGCGTCGGCGAGGCTGAATGTATGCACTTACAGCACGTCCGCGTCGGCGAGGCTGAATGTATGCACTTACAGCACGTCCGCGTCGGCGAGGCTGAATGTAAGACACGGTAGTGCTTTTACTGCTGCCAATATTTGCGTCTGGAACTGGGCCCCGAGCGTGCGGTTTGTCTCTCCGACGTGACGTGCGCAATTTTGTATGAATGTATGATTAAATGCGAATGTAATAAAAATATGTAAGTAGAAATATATATCTGTAGTTGGAGGAATACATCAGTCGATCGATCGATTACTAACTCTAGTGTAAGCTTGTAACCAAATGTGTGTTAGATGTAAGTTTGTACCGTAGTGTGCGCCTGGTTTGTTGAACAAGCAACTCCGACTCGCGCCTCACACTTAGTTCCCTCTGCGCACGCAACTTGCGGTGCGTGCACTTCACTGTCCTGCTTGTGACACAAACGCACCGTGTTGCGGTTTCAACATGACGTGATCCAGTTCTCGATCTCCGCGGGTTCAATGAGCCGTTTTCTTGTAGGTAAATAAATGTATTTTATTTTATTCAAACAGATGGCGTTGTTATGCTATAAGAAGTATCTGTCAAATGTATATTTGCCCACAGAGTAATAATGTTAGATTTGTTTGTTTTTGCCTATGGTTTTTGTGTATACTATATACAAAAAGTCATTGTGTTTCACAAATGCAGCTTTTATCATGAAACAGAAAAAACAAGTGGAAGTGGTACCCTACACCACCATTCGAACCGATATCGCCAAACTAAAACAAATAATTTTTGATGTGTAAACATCTAATGGCGCGGTACGGGGATAACGCCGACTCGTGGCGCGGCAACGCGAGCGCGCGTTGCTCGTCGGCTCTTTCCGACTCAGCTCGGCCATATTCGATGTTTACACATCTGCCAGGCGTCCCGCGATCTCTCCTTTTTTTGTCCTATTCTTTACTACTAATTAACCCTTATTGTAATTGGGAGTGTACTATTAAGACGACTTAAGTTTATAAAAAATAATAATAAAAAAAACCGCTGACGACTGCTTCATTAATTTCATTTTATTTTTATCTATGAAATATTTTTATGCAAGCTATGATTTCCTATATGCACAACTGTGGAACAGTTGTAAAAGTTGTAATAAAAATATAAAATACGCGTTTGTGTTGTCCGCGTCCTGAAATGTAAAAACATGGGACGCCATACATTCCCAACAGGTTACATTGTAATCACAGTGTATTAAAATTATTCTGAGTGTAAGTTCCTTGCAGTTTAGAGTACAACGCCATCTGTTATAACTCCGAGAACTTATTTTTTTATTGAATACACTAATTAAATCGTGTGTTCTGCTGCATGTGCAGCTTAGGTGGATGCGTCCTACAGTCGACAGTTCGCAACCATTGCAACACTCACGCGTTCTATGCAACGTGTCACTGAGTTGAAGTACGCAGCAGGTTTGTTTCGATCAAGCATGTAAATTCGTTTACGTGTGCATGGTTGAACGCATATGTCATGTCAGCCTTTAGAAGTCCACTGCTGAATATAGGCCTCCCCCAAAGAGCGCCATGACGACCGATCTTGTACCACCTCCACCCACCGACTTCCTGCGATGGCTACAATGTCGTCGGTCCATCGTGTGGGGGGTCTCCCCACACGATGGATGGATATGTGATCGGAGGACGTTGCTGCCCATCTTCCGGTGTGTATTCCCTTAGTCGCCTCTTACGACATCCACGGGAAGATTGGGAGGGGTCTTATTCTAAGCCGAGACCGCCACGGTGAATGCATAGTATTTAAAATTCTAATAACAAAAAAATGCGACATCCCTAAATGTTTGTCTTTCTATCTGGTGATGGTTTTCTAAACCTATCTCAAGCACCCGCTCCTCAAAAAGGTAGGTTTATTTTGTAACTCCTGTCTGATCGCATTTAACGTGTAATTAACCTTTTGTGAGAAAATTAAATAAATATTTGATTTATTATGTCGTTCAAAAATTATGTACATAAATCTGCGGGCTCAGTTTGCTAGGCCTCTGCTCGCTTGGAAAGACTTGGTGGAAAGACCCCGTTGAGTGGAGACCTTGAATCACTTTTTACAAAATCTTATAAAAAATCGTAGTCTCTGACATTCATATTTTCACTTTTGACGTTCGACTGACTACAGCGCAGTAGATGATTCGATGCGCGAACTTTGTCACTCGACAATCACAAATTCAATACAATCACAAATTAAATTGAATATTAACTTATCTGTTCAGTTGTAAAAAAAGGATCTAATGAAGCCACATACTTCACTGAAAATCTTGTCAATACGTAAGGATAGTGGCACCCCGCTTCACTGAACAGATAAGTAAGTGGCACTTTATTGTTTTTTTACAGCTGACCTACTATGTAGTACTATTAATAATGCTGTGCTATTAGAGTTTGAAGAACACTGAAATAATCTTTAAAATTAAATTCATGAATGAAAAACTTCGAAATCTCAATAATCGTAAAACTAACGTAATTCGCATGACGTGACGTGTGGAATACCCCACCCCAGTACTTAATAGTTAATTATGTTACTCATTTTATAAGTTTACAATTATTCCTGGAATAGTATGTTTGTTTTACACTCATACGTACTCGCATGTAGGTAGTAGTCAGTTTCCTTAAATTAACATCGTCAAAGTTATTTAGAAATAATAATAATAATTAAACGGCATATTTTCTATATTTGGTCATTCGAGACAGTTTTGAACCGATGACCTTATGAATTATACAATAATTAATTCGTCATTCTTGAAATTCCACAAGGCCTTAAGACTTTGGAACATAATATAACATCAGGAACTCATTTTATATCGAATGATTACTGTAAGAGTATTATTGCTTGTTAAACAAATAAAGGCAACCTGACGCAAACTGCCCGCTTCTTCATGGGCGGAATCTTATATTTAGTTGACGGATGCGGGTCGTCGGCGGCAGCACTTAAGGAATAAATTATATATAATTAATGTTTGTAAATGTTAATATAACTCTGTGGATGTCAGCGTGTGGGTTGTACCGCTCGAGGTACGCTCGGGAGCTCGCCTCGCGCCTCGCCGTTGTTCTCTGACAATGTTTCCCTTCACTCCAGAAACAAGGGAACTAATTTATTTTTCTGTATTTTGCTAATATGTAGGTAATTTCAGTTTGTTAAGTCAGTCGACTACTGCGAACCTACAGCATTGAAACCGAGAAGGGTGAAATCGCAGAGTGCAACGTTCGAACTCTTCATAAATATGTATAATCAGCATTAGTGGAAGTGACCCAGTTTTGAATTTAGGTAAAATGAAAGTATTGTCTGTCAGCGCTCGAGGCAGTGGAGCGGCGCCTGCAGAAATACTCAGTTTTCCTCTGTTCAGCTATTGCCATACTTTCAAAGACTATGATTTGAGACTGATTTTATTAATTTTCTTAACTAACTGGTCTGATACCTCCCGCAGATTACAGACTTTCGATCGGACGACAGTTTAATTCGGCAGCTTCATTATCATGAAGACTTATGTAGCTGTTCACACACATTGATTCGAAATCGGTCAGTGTGATGTGTTCCCCCGCGAGCTGTCGGCCGGTCGTGCAGTCTGTGCGGGGCTCTCAGTCGTAACTCTTGTAACCCAGTACAAATGTTTAGTGTTTAGTTATTTTCGGAACTGATTTTATTGTTGCCTGCCTTTTGTCGACTGATTTTATTTAGTGTTTAAGTTTAATGCGCTCCGGCCGCATTTATTACCTGATTAATGTCTCTCTATAATTAGAAACAATTATAATATTATGTTGATTGTGAATATTTCGATTTAAGACGTGATACGCTGATATATTATGTGTTCGTACCTATTAAGAAGGTTGAGACCGCGTGCTCGCTCTTCTGTGTCGAGATGAGTGCTTGCTGTCATGAACAGAGGTAGGCGCTGTTCGTGGAACATTAATTAGAGGATGCCGATTATTTAATTGGACGACACACTCGGAGCCCACACTTCTCGGCACTGAACCATGTATCACTTCTTTCATTTATTCCATATACCTAATATTCCAAGTATCTTTGGACATGTTTAGTTATTGCATTACCAAATAAATTAGCGGTGCGGTTTTAATTAGGTACCTAGCGTTGTCGTGCTTTCTGTTGTGTATTGTGTAGTATATGTTGTAAGGCGCGCCGCGGGCCGGCACCAGTGGCCCATCCACAGAGAATATAACCACTACGTTTTACCACCTGCAGTCTCCACTGTTCATTTCAATCCTGACAGTTCATCGACATATGACACAGGAGTACTTTGTACTATTATTTATTCTGTGGCACGAGTGGAGTGAGAGAACCCCGCGCCCTGCGCCTGCCCGCGGCGCGTCGCCACGTGGTGCCATTTAGCGTTATGACAATTTAACCCAATTAGTGTCCTCACAAATTATTTAATTTTATTACTGATTTCAACACTAATAAATGTTAATTATCAATTGAGTTGATTATTTGATATGCGTTACATAACACTTTTCGCCCAGACAAGGCACGCGCCTAAAGGGCGTGGAAGTCTTTTAAACTATTCAAACTTTCTAAAAGCCTGGAGTTCTGCGTGCTGACTAATATGTAGCAGCACTAATAATAATAAGTGACATTTTATTATAATTAGTATGTTGGGTCTTGTATTAAGATTCAATCTATACCTACTTACTCAGGTACTTTAAAACTGCAACTGGGCCAAATCTGTAAATTATATATTTATTGGAAATTTTAATTTACCGATATAGAGGCAAAAACTATTTTATAGAATAGAATATTTTATTTGCCTTATTACAGATAATTTTAATGTCTGCCTCTTTCAACATTACTCATGGCGGAAAGCTATTGTTAGCCGTAACTGGTAGCGTATGAAGTTTTTATTTAAACTATAGCTATTATTTTACTATCAAAATTGACATAGAAACATAGAAGTTCTCTCTAGTACTTCTATGCATAAATTATAAATATTCATTGGAGGATTAATCATAAACAAGTGTTTTTAATTGTTTTATTAGTAGCTAAAAATATTTACTCCTTAAATAAAGTGTGCTTAGTCTCAGAAATAAAATTATTATTATTTATTATCATTATTAACATAATTTATTAACGAATTTAGGCGTAGCAATTAAAATCGCAATCACCGTTTAGCCTTTATTACCGCTTACATGCAGCCGCTTACATGCAGCAGTGATCGAGCTACTCACTCGTGAGTTACCTCGTTTGAGGTCCTCGAAATTTGAAATGAGGGAGTTCCTCGTATTACGGCGCTGAACCACCTAATTCAGTTCCTCATTTCATATTCGCAAATATTTCGTGCCTTTCGCCTCGCTAATGCGTCGTTATCGCTCATGTAACAAATATTATTTTCCGTCACCTCTACACAAATGAGGCTGTCTGGCCGCCCCTCACTGACCGCTCAAATCAACCGAGAGGAGACTGCTACGAAATTATGAGTGAGAAGAGCGGCAACGCCGCGATGTTCCGCAACACTCGCGCTTTTCACATCGCCTCATTTGAGGCTTGAGGGCCTTGAGGCCCCGTTCCTCTAGCTACAAATGAGGCGAGGTGAAAAGCGACGCGACGCGGCGCTTCCGCAACACGAGCGGATTTGTACCTCGCCTCATTTGAGGTACGAGGAACGAGGATCTATATGGCAACGAGGGCAATGAGGGAGGCCTCCCTCATCCTCGTTTAAATCGTATGAGGAACCCATCGCTAACATGCAGTCGAACGTGACATTTCAAAATGAGGGGATGGTCGTCTGCTGAGCTGTCAAAATGGAGGGGGGAAACGCATCTGCCGGCAGCTACCTAGCGTAAACAAACCGTTTTTATGACCACTTCATACGGTTATTTGTTAAACAAACTACTGTTCTGTGTAGCTAAAATAATATACATATAGATCTGCAGCGTTATTTTAATACATCTCTATTCAAAATATTTATAAAAACACGCTGATAGTTGAAGAAAAGTCAAAATCTATGGATTGATATTTTCAACATTTTTTTGTTCGAGATCTTCAGCGACGACCTATAGTTTTTTATATGTATTTAGGACCGCTACAGATGTACATTTTCAACAGATAAAAAATGCAAACGAAATAGTCAAGGGTTTTTTTTTTAATAATTGACTAAAATCGAAATAAAATCGCGCAAAAATCATTCGTAATGTTTAAAAATTATTTATAGAAAATCTAGAGCTTATAAGTGAGATATAAAGTTAATATTGTGTTGCTACATGTTATTACTAGTAACCTAGATTAAATAAAGAGCACTAAATTCGATACCTTTTAAATAAATCGATAACATCTTCGGCTCGCAACTAGTGAAGCATGACGCAATCGGGCTTTAATTATTTTGTAACTAAAGAAGCTTTATTCATACGAATGATTTAATCGATAGAGGTTGAAACAACAATAATTTTATTATATAACACTTGTTATCCCATGAACATAATAGCAATGAATTAGCAAAATATTTTAACGGTAACATTTTTTTTTCAGAGTCGTGCTTCGCATTATATTATTTTTTAAGTTCGATTGATTCTTTTGAGACTATGACATTTTATTGGGTAGCTACATGATATTACTAGTACCGTAGATTAAATAAATGGCCCTCCATACGATAAAACTTGAAAAAATCGAAAATGAACACTTAGACCTTAGCCGCCACAGAGGTATGATACAATCGGGCTTTTTTTAATTGGCAACCGTAGAGACTTGGCGCATTTGAGCGGTGGATGATTCTTAGTTTAACTATACGTAGCATATTGTAACGGAATTATATGTTTAAAAATTAAACCAATATAACGACGGGAATTACCTGATTATTAGTAAATTATTTTGTAGTGTAAAATAAACATACGTGTACGACGATCGCGGGGTGAAGGCGGGTCGCGCGAGGAGGCGTGCAGGCGTTTGTCGCCGCGTCACGCACAGACCGGCCGCCCGCGACGGGATGCGTAGTCACCTAATGCCGGTTTTGCGAATATCCTCGAAGGTTCGTTTCTGCGAATGGACAAAATTGCGAAGATACGTTTGATCGAATGGTCAATACTGCGAGACTGCGAGTCTTATTGCTCTTCGCAGCAATAAGCCTCGCAGTATTGACCATTCGTTCCATTGGTCGTATGATCGAATCCAATATTCTAACCAATGTTTGACGTGAATTAGCTTTCAAATTGCTTACATACAGGGTACCATGACTAAAAATGGGCATGAGACGGAAATGACGTACTGAATAAGGAAAAAGATTTAAAGATGACGGCCGAACAAAAGTTCAGGTTGGCATAGAAATCGTACTACTGATAGTTTTTGAATATCACGGTTTCATATAGGTATAAGATGGATAAGAAGAAAAAAGTAGACATGTGACCTGGACCTGGATTTGGAATAGTTATTTGGAAGTTCCACAACGGATCTCGTAAATTATAAATCGCAGTGAGGTGGTTCTGGATCTAAACATGTTCAGGGTCCTTGGCTCTTCCAGAATCTGGTTAAAAAATATATGGACGAACAGCAAAAAAATAAAAGAAAATAGTTTCCAAGCTAAATTTTACATTTGCATAGAAAAAACCAGGAACCCTTTATTTTTTCGAGACAAAATGTATCCATTATTTTCACCCATCTTATATACTATGTCTGTGCCAACATCAACATCCGTCCAATAGTGTCATCGTGCTACGTGTTCTTCTAAATAATTTTCCACCCCTATCCTGCAGGAACTCTTTGATTTTTCGGGATGAAAAGTATCCAATGTCCTCCCTCGAAGTATGAACTCAAATCATACCAAATTTTATTTGAGTTCAGTGAGTATCTTCTGTGCGATGCGCGGTCAAGATTCGGACAAACAGACAGACAGACAAAAATAAATAGTAAAACAGTTTTGACTTCAGTACCGAATATAGCGAACCATCCAAAAAATATTATTTATTACTTAAATATTAACATAACTTTGGAACCATATCCCGCAGAAGCCCTTTAATTTTTCGGGAAAAAACGTGTCCTCAATTTTAATCCATCATATAACTTAAGACAGTGCCAAGTTGCATCAAAACCCGTCCATTAGTTTCAGCGTGGTACGTGTTGTTTAAATAAGTTTCAACCCCTATTCTGCGAGACCCCATTAATTTTTCGGGATGTAAAGTATCCTATGTCCTACCTCGTAGTATGAACTCAAATCATACCAAGTTTCATTTGAAATCATCCAGTAATTCCGGCGGCATGACGCGCGGTCAAGATACAGACAGACAGACATATAGACAGAAATTAAAAAACATATGATGTTTACTCCCATCAGGAGTCATTTTGCAACACAACTGACAGCTGTCTGTCAAAAGGACCGCGTGGTTATTCTGACGTAAAAGTGTACGATAATAGAGGTCATGGTTGTAACCTAGAACTTGAACAACCTTGACCTAATTTTGGCTGAACTCATTGTAAACGAGTTTTAGTGTGTCTATATGTGAACTATTGTGTTTGGGAGACCAATCGGGAATCAATCCGCATATTGTGTGGTCTCAAGAACTGAAAATTGAAACCGTGAGTCCAGAGCGTTGTACGGCAGTGCGGGAAGCCATTCCCTTGGTGTGATTTGTGCCCCCCCCCTTGTGACGTGATACCAGAGAGCTCTCGATAGGTAGGCCACGTCAGGGTTCCACTACAAGACCTCCAGTTGAGGTATCGCCGGGCGTCGCCGGTCACGGGAGTCGGGCTTCGCCCATTCCATTCTGGACAATAGTTAGGTAACCCGTTTGTATCTAACTCTAATAACGCCGTGAATCGCGGCTAAAAGAGGCGGCCGGTCTTTTGGCTCGGGGCCCCAGGAAGGTAAGAGTTAAAATCGCTTCCACTGATCTTCTCTTCTGTTTCTGCACCGACCTGGGGTCTGCAGCGCCGGCCTCTGGCCTCTCCACACATATAGTTTAGGCTTGATTATCTAACAAAGAGTTATCTCCAAAAAAAAAAACAATATCTTTAATGTACAGAATTTGGACCCATATCCCGCAGGAACTCTTTATATTTTCGGGACAAAACGTATCCATAATTTTTACCCATCTTATAAACTATATAAGTGCCAAGTTGCATCAACATCCGTCCAATAGTTTCAGCATGCTACGTGTTCTTTTAAATAATTTACCACCCCTATCCTGCAGGCACTCTTTAATTTTTCGGGATGAAAAGTATCCAATGTCCTACCTCGAAGTATGAACTCAAATCATACCAAATTTTATTTGAGTTCAGTGAGTATTTTCGGCGTGATGCGCTGCCAAGGTACAGACAAGGTACAGACGGACAGATAGACAGACAAAAATTTCAAAAATACAGTTTTGGCTTTAGAATTGAATATCTAAAGCCAAAACTGAAGGCCTCCAAATAAATATTACACAATATCTTCAATTTACAGAATTTGGGACATTATCCCGCGGGAACTCTTTATTTTTTCGGGATAAAAAATTATCCTCAATTTTCACCCATTATACAGGTTGTAGTTTTGCATCCCCGCCATATTTGCAGAGGTAGGTATACTCCACTTACAGAACACGAATCATTAATAAAAGAAGTACAAAAAAAAGAATTAAAAAAAAGTAAAAAAGTTTATAAAAAGCGATATGTGTACGCGATCCTAATTTGAAATCACCCAGTGTGGCAAGAGCTTGCGCCCACACACACTAATGGAGCCTTGTCGCGTGTATTGCCTCTTTTACGCACACTACGCGCCGGCCGTGGCGTGCGGCAGCGACCCAAGGCTGGCGGCACCCTCAAAGAAAGGCGGCGCGGTCATTGCCCCGGTCGTTGCCCGAGCAATCAGCTGTTCGATCACTCACAGTCGGCAGCGGCACACGCTCGTCGCGATACGCTCGATGCTAAAATGGAGCAATTTTCTAATGTCGAACTTATGGAGATGGTTCATTTGATATTTTTTTTGCCCACGCCCTCGCGATATTATGCTGGGTGCCACACAGAGCATTTCCAGGGGTTAACTCAATGTGAACGTGTTAAAAAAATTACACAAAACATTAAGACATCGTGCTCAATTGTGCATTGAAAATGAAGGAGGATACTGAAGAGTATCAAGGTAACGTAAATTGTAAACTTGTTCATATTTTTTTCATTCCAATCGAACTGTAAATAAGCTGATTCCAATTTTTTTACCACGCCGGAAATTCCTAACTAATGTCAACTTTGATGATACATTCTCACTTGCATTAAGTTTATTTATACCAACTGATAATTAAAGGTTCGCTATTTGCTGTGGCGCGGGCGGCGGCGCGCGGCGCGTCTATAGGAGCGCGCACACATACCTACTATACATGTGTGTGTGTGTGTCGTGTCGTTCTACTCCAAAATAAAGTTGGGCCTACTACGATTTATCAATAAAATATTTTATTTAAAATTCAACCTCCAGTTAAATGTAGGAATTAAATAGTATTGTTAGTTGATTAAGGTATACCTATTACAATCAACTCTGCGAATATGGCGGGGATGGAAATCTACAACCTGTATAAACTATGACTGTGCCAAGTTGCAACAAAATCCGTCCAGTAGTTTCAGCGTGCTACGTGTTCTTTTAAATTATTTGCCAGCCTTATCCTGCAGGAACTCTTTAATTTTTAGGGATGAAAAGTATCCAATGTTCTACCTCGAAGTATGAACTCAAATCAAACCAAATTTTATTTGAGTCCAGTGAGTATTTTCGGCGTGATGCGCTGCCAAGGTACAGACAGACAGACAAACAAAAAATACAAAAATACTGTTTTGGCTTTAGTATTGAATATAGAACGGCCTCCAAAAAAAAATACACAATATCTTCACGCATTTTTTTTTTAGCTTAGGGCGTCTGCTAACAAACTGGCGTAGGCATTGCCTACCATAGCTCTAAGTTTTCTGAGGCAAAACTTGATTATAGTGTCCGCTGTAAGTAACGTGGCAACGCGTCTACATAAAGCTTGAACAGCAGCTTTCATTATCAGCAAGGTATCTGCGATATCTTGCAGTGTTTTAAATTCACTGTCATTGAACTTTATATCCGATTTGATGTCTGTGAAACTTTTTTATGGCAGATTTTAGTAGCAATAAACGCTTCAGCATTTGCGCTGGACTGCTCCATCTTGTTTTGCAGTCTAATACTAGAGTCAGCTCTTTCCCAAAATCATCTTATACATGTATCTGCAGAAAATTGTCTGATTTTGTAAGAGACTTTCAAAAAAGCTTAACCACTTCTCACTTTTTGTATTAGGTGCTCGTAATGAAGCTGTGGCAAGTCTTTGACTGCGTTGGTTTCTCCTTCCTCCAACTGTATCACTACAAATCTAGCCCTTTCGTTGTCGTCTTCCTCATTGTTAGTTACTACACTTACCTCTACGCTTCCATCATTCCATTCTGTTGGGTCTGTGTTATCTTTTGCGGTAAACGTTTCTTCCCTTGTAGTTTCCTGCCTTATCTTTTTTTTTTATAAAATAGCTCTGTGACAGCTGAATTCCATGAGCCATGCATTTTTGATGCAGAGGTCAAATATCTTTTCCAACTCTGCACAACATGCTACCAGGTGTCAGTTGTTAAACCCACAATATCATTATCAAGAGATAAGTTGAATTTCGACAGTCGTTGACTCAATAATCTGATAGCTTGATGTGCAGGCATAGATCCAACTATTCTATATAGTCCTAGATTCCTTAGTGAATGTTCACTCTCCATCTGGCAGAGATGGAGAGTGAACATTCACATTCCTTCTGTTACGCAACGAGGTCCACTCATCTATTGTGCAGCAATTTTTTTCTAAAGCGCTGACTAGAGAGCTACGCTGGCTGACTGCGCGCGAATTTTGAATACTTTGTTGTTGAGCTAATCAGTAATAGTTTTGTTTATGATAATAACTATGACTTTTGAGTTGGTCGTTTTTATCTCTTAATTATTTGATTAATATGAACGTCATTATTGGTGAATAGGCTCGAAATTCCCGGGAGTAGTTAGTCTCAGTCTCGGCATAGGTCTCGGTCTCGGTCGGTCACGAGGAAGAAAGCTACGAGACTCCCGGGACTTCGAGACACGAGACTCCCGGGACGAAAACCCTAGTAGTCAGAGGAACTCCACAACAATTAACTGATGAAACCCCTTCGAGCTTAGGCTTATTTGATTGGTCTCGATGAGTTTTCAGGTCTTAGTGGTACTACTGGTGGTATCTAGTAAAAGATTACTTCAAAAAAGTATTTAAATAAATAAATATATAAAATATATTCGGGACAATTCCACACCAATTACCTAGCCCCAAACTAGTGGGTACTAGATAACGGATAAACATACATAGATACCACGCAAAATCAAGATATAAAAATTATCCAATAAAATTGAATAGAATTCATATTAAAAATGTTCTTTTGTAAACAACCACTAAAAATAATAAAATTATTACAATTGAGCCAGAACAATATCACTTTTTTTAAATTACCTATGTTATAAAGCAAAAATACAATATAAGATATTAAAGAGTTTTTTGAAGGTGTAGTTTATTGGCACATATTTTAAAAAAGGACAAAAATTAGTCACATTAGTTCCAAGCGTGAATTGAAACACAAACCCTGCTGCCATGTCTAAAATATTGATTAAATAATATAATATATTCGGGACTATTCCGTACAAATTACTTAGCCCCAAACTAGGATACCCTATACTTTGGGCACTAGATAACGGATAAACATACATAGATACCAATATTACATCCATGAATCGAAAACAAACATTTCTGCTCATCACACAAATGATTGCATCTTGCAGGATTTGAACCCTCCTGATTTCGTACCTAGTCTCTAGCCACTTGACCAACCGGTCGTTACCTAACATTTGTGGACTAGTTTAACCGTAATTATCCACGTTTCGGCTACCTAAGTCATAACTGGTAGGACGCACTGATTTTTGTCTTCAGGCACTGTGGTATGGACGACGAGAAGACTTGACGAAGCTTGATGAATGCTGCCCAACCCAGTTGAATTCTTCTGTTGGCTTCATTCTCAAAGTTGTTTTTACCTAATTGCAATATTTGTCCAAGATAAACACATTGTTGAAGAGGTACCTACACCATTGACTACAATCGTTTCCGGGACAATAAGATCGTTAAATATGATCTTGGTCTTATATATGGTATATTCCGAGACCGATGCGTCGAGAAGCATCAACTAGGTTGCACAGCATACTTTGCAAGTCTTGCAATGACTCCGCCATTAGGACGATATCATCGGCAAATCGTATGTGTGAGATGTTCTCGCCATTGATATTAATGCCCGTGCCCGTATAAACGTCCGTGTTTGAACCACATAAATTAATATGTGTACCAAATTTCAACTTAATCGGTCCAGTAGATTTGGAGAACATTTGTTGTGACAAACGGACAGACAGACAGCACACAAGTGTTCCTAAATATAAGGGTATAAGGGTCCTATAAGGGTTTCGTACTTTATTTGAACGTACGGAACCCAAAAAAACAATTTCAAGAGATAAGTAGTTACCTAACTCAAATAAATAAAACATATCTAAATAACAACCTATCAAAATTTATAGTTTACAGGAGCGCAACTGCATTTATAGTTTACAGGAGCGCAACTGCATTTATAGTTTACAGGAGTGCAACTGCATTTATAGTTTACAGGAGCGCAACTGCATTTATAGTTTATAGGAGCGCAACTGCATTAATAGTTTACAGGAGCACAACTGCATTTATAGTTTACAGGAGCGCAACTGCATTTATAGTTTACAGGAGCGCAACTGCATTTATAGTTTACAGGAGCGCAACTGCATTTGTAGTTTACAGGAGTGCAACTGCATTTGTAGTTTACAGGAGCGCAACTGCATTTATAGTTTACAGGAGGGCAACTGCATTTATAGTTTACAGGAGCGCAACTGCATTTCAGATCTGATTCTAATTTTTTAATTTAAGTTTATCTTGAATTCCGGGAATTCAAGATAAACTTAATGAAATGTAAATACTGGTACTTTTAAGCGCGGTGAAAATTGTGTCATCGGTGCGTCGTCAAAAATGACAGTAGGAATCCGCGCGGCCAGTGGCGTAGCTATCGGAGGGCTAGGCGGTGCCGTGCACCGGGGCCCTCAAGCTCAGGGGGCCCTCGGAACCTGACCAGCAAAACCTCAAAAATTCTAAAATTTCTCCCAACCTATGAATATAAATATAACAGATAGCAACACGAGTTTAATTGTGGCAACTCAGTTGAAAGAAATTCATAACTTGTAGGGAATTTCCCTGAATACTTTCTGTTGTTTGTGCAGTTTTGCCAACTTGAAGGATTCCCCGTCCCGTCAGATTTAGCGGGTTAGGGCAAGAATAAACGGAAGAAGCTATTATAATGGCTAACAGATTTCGGAATAATTAGATATTTACACGACTTTAAGCGGCCAGACTTGCATAAAGAGGGTTCCGTAAAAAACCGTGAAAGAAAAAATGTTTGTTTATTTTGGTCACAGCTTACAAACTACATTATTAACAGGCGTTTTCATTATTTGTTGTTAAGGTGGAACATCTCGCTTGTGGCGGGAAATTTAAATTTAGAACAGTTTTTTCGTTTTTGGAGCTAGACCAGTGCCCTATTTCATAAAGCGACAAATCATAATAAAACTACAAATGTCAGTCGAATACGCCAAACCTGCGTTTCATATAACAAACAATCATGACAGGACTGATGATTGTCAGTCATATTGCATTTCACAATGCCAGTCATAGTAGTGTGATGGGTAAAGCTTCGGCTGTCACAATTGTCACGACAATTCTACAAATCGTGGTAATTTCAACCGCCGTTTCATAAAACGTTTTTCTATTGACATTTGTTAGACAATTGTCGGTTGACTGCCGGTCACTACTAATGTTTTATGAAACACATTTAGTAATATTTTGACAATTCATTGAATGAATTGTCGGGATTTTATGAAACGCATTTCGGTAGTTTGACTGACATTTGTCAATTGACACTTGTCAATATACTTTAGTTTTATGAAATAGGGCCCTGGTAACTATTGTAAATGAGAGTAGAATTCGCGATAATCTTAAATAATTCTTGACTTTATGTTTCATAGATATTTATTTATCTTTTATGCACCGGTTTAAACGAATTAATCGAAAACCCGTAAAACTGATGAATTAAGTGATTTAAGGTCTTAATAATGCAATCACGTGCTTTTTGGTAAATATCTCTATGAAATAACGTGAAAAATAATTAAGGATTGTCACAAATCCCACTGCTATTTACAATAGTAACCCGGTATTCCTGCAAAAACGGAAAAACTGATTAAAATTTAAATTTCCCGCCATAAGCGAGACAATCTACTTTAAAGTACAGGATATAATGCATAATATAAAGAAAATCCAAATTCCTAACTCCTAACAAGTTTAGTTTTTCAGATAGACCTAGTAACAAAAATGGTCTAAAACTGACAACATTGACGGTAGTTTATTTTTAAAGAAAAAAATTAATAAAATATATATTTGTACTCTACTCAATGAGTTCTAGACTACGATACTTCACAAGCTAACAGTTTTCTCCTTTTTCATGTATGGAAAAATAATTAAAATAATTTAATTGCATTTTTAACCAATATTTACGGTTACGGTTTTGGACCAATATTTTACAAAAAATATCAAAATTTCAAGTCTGTACCTTATTCCGTCTACGAGCTTGAGACCCGTGACAGACGGAAAGATAGACAGACAGCAGAGTGTCATTAAGGGCAGCCAACCCATCATACTTTCCATACAAATGCTCGTACGTGATTATGGCGTTGTAACAAGTTTTAAATTGGGCAAATTCATGTTTTTCAAAGTTTATTGATTTGCGTCACACACACGGCTTGTTTTATTGATGGATTTTTTTTCAGATGTCAAGATTGTCATTTGTCATTATTTTTATTTAACCAATTTTTTTAACTCTTCTGTTAAAATTACTAATATGTTGACGTTTATTATTTTATTAACGTTTGAATTACATTTCAAATGGAAGCTTTTATTTTTGGCATTTTTTTTAAGTTACCTCTTTTACGGTTAGGTTTTTTTGCTAATGGCTTAATTTATTGTTATACAAATTGAGAAAAGACAATTTTTACTCATGTTTTTTTTTCTATTGACACATTTTTTTAATTGAAATATTTTACTAGTGACGTCATTGAAAACAGAGCCAACTTAAAAAAATAAATCCCTATCTTTTTTTTAAGTTGGCTCTTTTTTCAATTATACTTTTTACAAATGACTTTATTTGTTCCATTTTAGTTATGACATTTTTTATATTTTAGAACATTTTTGTTTGGCATTATTCACGATATACTAAATTCCGAGTTTAGAAATGGCCCAATTTTACAGATGGGCACTTTTCTATAAATCTCAAACCGACTCGAATTAATGAGCGCAAATGTACATTAAAGTATAGGTAATATAGGTGTATAATACGCGCCACAAAAGATGAGACTTGAGATGCCACGTGGTTTGACTTGCGCAGTAGACGATTTATAGGTCGGAACGGGCGCGGGAGGACGGCGGGGGGCCGTAGTATGGCGCTGCGCATGCGCGTTAGTTGCCTCTCGTTCTCCTCACCCCGTTCACGCACCGCTTGACTCCGAAGTACAGACGAGTGCAACGTGCGTTTATAAATTTCTACGTAGTTTATAGTTGTGTTATATACGAGTGTAAATTTGTGAAATATTGACTATGCCTCGAGGTAAAACATTAAGAAGACAAAGTAGGAAGATGGTTTACGATGTTTATACCTATATGTTAAAAGAAGCAAAGGAAGGCGTACAAAATTTGAAGCAAGTACAAATGCGTACTGCGGCTGCAACTAAAACATCATTAATTACAGTAAAAAGAATTGTGAAGGAAGCAAATAGTTCCGATTTACTAACAATTTTCCGCACTCCTGGAAAAATAAGGTCAAGGCCCAAACTTTTAACCGATATAGACGAATTTGACAAAGGAGTGATAAAAAGATGTATTCACAAGTTCCATGTTACGAACAAGGAACTGCCGACCCTTAATAAAATTTTAGCGAAGTTGCGCGATGATATTGCCTTTCCAGGTTCTAATACAAGTCTACGCCGCATTTTGAAAGACCTTGGTTTTCGATGGAAGAGGACAGAAAATAATCGAAAAATTCTTATTGAAAAATCCAATATCAGACTGAAAAGAATTGAATATCTGAAAAAACTCAGAAAATATCGCGAAGAAGGCCGCTCTATTGTATACACTGACGAGTCTTACGTCCATTCCACGCACACCACCTCCAAATCTTGGTCTGATGATTCGGATAAAGGTCTCAAAAACCCAATATCTAAAGGCCAGCGTGTGGTTATTGTACACGCTGGTTCTGATAGTGGCTTCATACCGAACGCTTTACTGACTTTTAAATCTGGGTCAAAAACGGGTGACTACCACGACGACATGAATTACGAAAATTATCAGAAATGGCTTCGAACCCAGCTAATACCCAATCTTCCACCAAATGCCGTCGTGGTAGTTGATAATGCCTCGTATCACAATAAGGAGTATGAATCTGCACCAAGCTCAAACACCAAGAAAGCCAATATGCAATCATGGCTAACCCAAAAAGGAATTCCCTACACTCCAGATATGCTTAAACCACAATTGTACAAATTGATAAAAATACATAAAGAACAATATAAGACATTCAGCATTGATAAAATACTATCTGAACACGGACATGACGTACTGCGATTACCCCCATACCACCCTGATTTAAATCCTATCGAAATGGCTTGGGCTGCAATAAAAGGTTATGTGAGCAGTAAGAATGTGCAATGGAACCTCAAACGAGTGATAGAGTTAATAACAGAAAAGGTAAACCAAATGGGACCAAATGAATGGAAATCACTTTGTAATAAAACAAAAAAAATTGAAGACTTTTACGTAGAAAGTGATCACATAATTGTCAATTTGACGGATACGGAGATAATTATCAGAATAGGAGATTTGTCAGACAGGGACTCGGGGGACTCCGGTAGTTCCTCATCGTCATCTGACGAAAACGACGATCTGTCAACTCCTGGAACAAGTGCTATATTTTCTAGAGTAAATGTACCTTCTAGTGGCCGCGTCCCAGTCAATGATCTTCCCGCTGGTGTATCATTTATTAACAGTGACAGTGACTAAGACAATCATTTTTTATCTTAATATTTATTATTTCGAAATAAATATTGTAAAGAATTTTAATATTATATTGCTATACACTTAATTCCGAATGTCATCGAAAAATCCCAGAATAGATATACAAATAATGGATAACTATTTCGTACGCGACTATACCTGCGCAGGCTCCCCACTACTGACGCTCGTCAAGTCTCATCTTTTGCGGCGCATATTATACTACTTTCGATCATCTCTAACGATAATCGATTTAAATGTTTGCCGGGGATTCCCCATCAACGTTTTGTAGTGCACCTAGCATTACGTTTCCCGTTTCTTCTTCATTTTAACGCCCGCGAGTACACGAGCACACACGATTAATATTGCATAAATTAGAAAACATTTAGATTAATTTAATTAGATTATGGATAAAAAAAAGAACACACACGATTAATATTGCATAAATTAGAAAACATTTAGATTAATTTAATTAGATTATGGATAAAAAAAAGAAACCCAGCGGTGCGTTTAAGTGTAAACAACGCCAGGAAAGAGAAGATAGTAAACAAAAATTGTCTAAAATTGTAAATTTTTTTAGTCAGCCTTCTGCAAGTACTTCTGGACCAAATATTCCTGTTGATAGTGACTCAAATAATGTGATCAGTGCAGTGCTAGTTGAGAAGCCTACTGAAGAAGATTCGACAACTATTGCAGTTAAAGATACTTCCATCGGTGACGATGCCGCCGATCATCGCAACGTCGATGATGTTTGCGTAGCAGACATAACAGCGGAGGCACCATCGACCTCTACAATATTCGAAAATATAAACGTTAAATCTTCTTATGACTTGGGAAACTTCACGAACAAGATGTTAAGTGATAATGAAAAACATCAAATTCTCGATATGCAGTGTTATTATTCTATACAATTCCTGTCACTTCTGCAGGAGCTGAAAGATCATTTAGCAAATAAAAAATAATAAAAAATATATTTAAGAATTAGTGTGGGCAAACCTCGACTCCGACATTTATCGCTAATAGCAATTGAAAACAAAGCCGCATCAAGCCTGGATTTAACCGAAATCATTGATACTTTTGCAAAAAATAAAGCTAGGAAAAGACTATAAAAATAGCTTATTTTATTGTTAGCTGGTAGGTCAGACGTTCATTAATAAACCCTTTAATCTTTTCTTCTTCATTTTATTGCCTATTATCTACATTATTAATTGTAATCTACGTCGTTATTTTTTTAATTATCTACCTACTACGTTACTTTCGTCTTCCGTTCCAGTTCCGGCAGTTCTTAAACTCTTCATATCTGTTTTTTTTTACGCATGATAAGCAAGCATTTGGCCGCGATCTCACCTGATGGTAAGCAACGATGCGGCCGACGATGGAACATGCTTGCCTAGAAGATACCTGTTCACTCTTGACTTGAAGACACCCAGGTGTACCTGTCAGGAAACAAAGACGCCAGCAAGGCATTTCATTCCCTGGCCGTCCGCATCACAAAAGTTGAAGCAAAACGCTGAGTACGAATTGGAGGAATCTGAACCACATATGGATACCATGCTGTTGTACGCCTTGTCGTCCGATGGTGGAAGGGAGAAGGAGGAATTATGTTATGCAATTCCATGGCACCAAAATGTATCCTGTAAAAAACCAATCCTCTAAAGAACCGCTGTTCTGGAAGAGGTCTGTCTGTATGTAATAAGTAGCTTTGCTTTGCTGTACCCTGTAGTGCAAGATAAAGATCTGATCATAAAGTAGCTTTACACCTTTAAAATATTTATATATATTCATCAGTTTAAATAGGGCCCCAATAGTTATTTTGCACCAGGGCCTTTGGTTACCAAGCTACGCCATTGCGCGCGGCCCGCGCTTTTCCTGCTTCAACAGAGCATATACCTACGCTCCAACAAACGTTAAACGTCAAGGACGCATTTTATGTTGAAACGTACGTATTTTACATCAAATACGTACTTTAACACAAGGCGAGTGCATAATCAATTGTAGACTAACATACCCAGAACAAAGTGCGCTTTTTACATAACATACCTACTTTAACACAGGGCGAGCGCATAATCACTTGCAGACTAACATACACACATTGAGGTCCGCATTATAATAACGTACTAACTCTAACACAACTAGGACTGGTGGCGCCACGTAGTGGTTACACACTGAACTAAAACACTAACGGATGTTAACTAATGTTGTCTAATATCCCTAATATACGGTAATTTTTAAAATTTTGCTAAGATTTCACCAGTTAATCAATCACATCGCGACGAATTCAAAGATACTCGTATATTTGAGACCTCGTCAATTTATTATGCGGACGTCCGCACAAACGGGTACGTCCGCACAATCGTGGTTCCTGTCACGGTAAAGTCCGTTTAATGTTAAAGCCGTAAATACACACACATTCACACACACAGTGTAACGATTTTTAATTGGTTATAGTCGTAATGTAACGATATATGCGGTTCTATAGTAAATTTACTCTGTGCTGACGGATTCCGATGAAAGATGTGATGAATTGGTTTTTAGGCCAAGCTCGCCAACCACCGAGACAGTTGGTCCGGTGTCTAACGCCGTTAAATCTAAGTGAATACACATTCGCTTAAATCAATGAAAAGTAATTTTGAGAATAAAGGGGATAAAAAATAAAACGGGGTGAGTCACACCAAGAGTGGGGTGAGTCGGGATTCTTACCCATCCCATCCGGTCGCTTTAAACGTGAGGACGCTATATCTTTCTTCGGAATCACTCAAAACTTAAAATACTCGTTACTACTTTGAAATTAATAAAATTACCTGGATAAACTTAGACCGGAACGAGCTTCAAGAACTATTGGATCAAGACCGTTCGGTAATGTACTAACTAGTGGGTACAATAGTGGAAGATAAAACATACAACTCAAATTCACCAATACAATCTTTATTATTCTTGGGTTAACTTTGCCTACTTACTTAAAATCTAAGGAACCGTGCCGTAGGTACGTTGGACGGCCATTCAAGTTAGCATGTAATAGTGGAAGACAAAACATGCGATTTAAATTCACCAATACAATATTTACTATTTTTGATTTAACTTTGCCTGTTTACTTCAAATCTAAAGAACCGTGCCGTAGGTACGTTGGACGGCCATTCAAGCTAACATGTAATAGTGGAAGACAAAACATGCGATTTAAATTCACCAATACAATATTCACTATTTTTGGTTTAACTTTGCCTGTTTGCTTAAAGTCTAAAGAACCCTTGCCTGCAGATCCAACTCAGCAGCTAAGAAGTACTACGATCTAAGATTACCCTGTTATAACTAGGGTCGATATAGAACTGACAAAATTAAGTATTTACCCTAACAAAAAAAGTGATGAGTTGCCGTTTACTTATTTACCTTCTTCTATAAGATTGAGCCGTTATGTTAGTGAAGGTAATTCTCCATCCGACGTTTCAGCAATGTCCGATTCGCGTGAGAGGTAGCCAGGCTAGACCCCTCAGGCGTTGCAGGTGTCCAGCAGGTCGGTGGGGAACCAAAGTTCAACACTCCGGTTAATGAAATATATGCATAAACATGCCAATACGATACCGCATTCCAAGAACGTGGCAGGAATCGTTGGATATAATGTCGTCGTGGCGTATCGCGACACGGCGCCTTTCTAGTTAAATCCGGGGGAAGAAGCCTCCGTCGTGTGGTGTCTCAATCACGGGGGGAAAGCCCGCTATGGATGAATAGACGCAACGTTTCTTTAGAATTCGAGACTTCGAAAACGCCACCGCTCTCAGTTCGCCAAAATGGCGTCTCGAAAAATGGATAAAAGTGATTTCACAATCGCAATCATTACTGCCGTCAATGCAAAATACCGAAAAATGCTCTCACCTTTTTTTACGGGTTTTATAATATGCAGGGAACAAACGTGTCAGTCCTGCTACCGGGCTCTCTAGCACGAAAATAACTTTTACCCCTCTCGCCTCCATTGCCTGTTTCTTTTGTCTAGCCGGATCTAGTTTGCTCCTCAGTTAGCAAAATCTATCCGAATAACATTTCGTTCCACCAGGAAACCGATCAGCGCTTACACATGGGTTTTGGAAATGATTTTATAGTTTTATTTTTATTTTTTAAGATTTCTCACCATCGAAATCGAATTTGTTTATTTACTGTTTCTTTAACTATTTTTGACAGCTAAACAACTGTCAAGAGACGTCTAAGAATTGTTATAAACTATAGTCCATAAAACGTTCCGTACTAGAAACGATCCGTTCACTTCCAGACTAAAGGTCCGGAACGCGGTTTCTTTGCTTCGGTACCGTTATACTATCATAAAACTATATACTGTCACTATTAAATTATGATATTGTATGGGTTTGCTTTGGAAAAATCTACGTTCTTAAATTTGACATTCGTTGCATTTAATCGGTTTCTTTAATTATATTTTCTATTTGCTGACATTGCGGGACCGTGCCGAACAACGGAACGCGCCCTTTTGCTTTGACAGCTAATCGATGCAAAGATAAGTAGAACCTACGGTAGAGTTCACCACCCGCCTCCGTGTCTATCAATTGTACTTTATTAATTATTTATTTATTATCTGATTCCCAGTTATTCCTTGTTCCCATTGTACCTATCTCAATCAATTGACCTAATGACAGTTATAAAGTCGTGATCCGTAGTGCATGGACGTGTTATATTTATCGAAGTGTTTATAACCTCTGAACATGACTACTATTTTTTTGGAACTCTGATTTACAGGATTATATCATGTAAGTAAACAACGTACGATAATCTATTATATGTACCCGATCGTCTGCTTTCGTTGGTATTTACCAAATACGAACGATAGTACTGTTTCAATCAACTATGTGCGACTTCAATGTCGTCATCTGATAGATTCTAACAACAAACAACAACAGAATGGCTTGTCTGTTTAGAGATTTGACCTGTAGTCACAGCTATGCTAAGCTTTTATTTAAAGAAAGGGTTTTATTGTTCATCTGTTTTCGAATTATTATTTTTTATTACAAAATTGGTAGCTCACGCTACAAGTGATACACACCTTATAAACTTATAACACCCGTATCTTTGTTCGGGGGTTAAAAGAATAAAACAATTACAATTGAACCAGAACACCATCACTTTTTGAAAAGTAAAAATGCAGGTAAGTAATACCAAAGACAATTTGGTAATACTAATTCAAAAATACAACTGCTAAAAAGAGTTTTTGAAGTAAGTTTTTACGTGGTGTTTTTTACCCATATTTAAGCAATAATTGCATCATTATGCATCAATAAACAATAATTGCATCATTATGCAATTATTTGCTGCCAAAGATTTTGAATTACGCTTAAAGGCGTATGTTAGAAGTTACGATGCGTATAAAAATACTAAAAGTAAGAATAATGCCGCGGTGTGAGGCTATCCGTGCGAAACCAGGGCGAATCACTAGTTATTAATAAAATAAAAATTGGTACTTATTATTATTATTCATATTATGTTAGTCTATATGGGTAGGTATCTAAACAAATGTTACTTCTTTGTATCTCAATTTCAATTTCCTACTTTGTATCTCAATCCGATGAGTAGAGGAGCCCGTCAATCGATGAAATAATATTTGATAACTGAACGAAATTTGGTAAATTGTATTTTTGGTCCTGGAATACATACGAGTAGGAAACATATTCCCCAGAAAAATGTCCACGCGGGCAAAGCCGCGGAGGATAATATAAAACTACTCTATACCTATATTATTCTAGTTTATTCTTATCGTATCTTTTTTTTTTATATTTGATATGCCAGATGGAAGTATATATATTTATAAATGATATATTTTGTGGGTTATTCAAACATCTTTACACACGGCAATATGTAGGGGCTATTTTGGCTGGGCAGGGGTTGGTGACATGGTGTCATGCCCGCTTGTGGAGAGAAGCAAGAAAACTTTTTTTTTCTTTTTGCTTTCCGTTGCCGTATTTTTCGAATTGATCTTTTAAAGATCCTTTATTTTGATACCTCACTCGATAGGTTTTGGTAATATTTTCTTTCCATCGGAAATAAAATATGGCAGTTGTAAGCCGCTTGACACTTCATATTTCCAGTAGCACTCTCGCGGTTAAGACGAATCCAATGATACCTCATTTATCAAAATCCATTTAGTCGTTTAGTCTGTAGGACGTGCCAAAGAAACGTAAAAACAAACAAACATACATACATACAACCCAAACACAACCCTTCGCAGTCGGGTAAAAAATGAAGTAATATTTTTTTCCGGTTCACTATAGTGTGTCGAAAAGATTGGACTAAAGAGTCCAATCTTGATATAATATACTTGTATTACTATACTCTTTGGTCCAACCTATTTGTGGTACTGGCATCCTACTTGCAGAAAACAATCTCTCTTTCTCGTATTTTTACGAGAAGATACTTCATGCGTGAAACTCGAGTAAACGGCCGATTTGACGCACGCAGTGCGGGGGTCGGGAGGCAGGGGTTTCAGCGTGGTTTTGAAAAGAACGCTACTCTTTTCAAAACCACGCTGAAACCCCTGCCTCCCGACCCCCGCACTGCGTGCGTCAAATCGGCCGTTTACTCTTCGATATACTAATGTCTGTAAAGACTATATAATAATATGTACTGTGGTGCAACCGTGGTGCAACTGACTAATCACAAGTCATACAGCGTGGTCTAGTCAGCATAACATAGTACGTGTTTAGTTTTAGAGAAATTCGCTTCTTAATACTTACCTCTGTTAATAGTTGCCCCGGCTTCTCTATTGTCTAGGTGATTGCTTGTAAAATTATGTCTGACGTTTTGTCACTCACAAAAAATGATTTATGAAATCTAAGACGATTGACCATCAATCTATCTGCATTTTACCCTCAGATTTACCTCTCCTTTCAAATTAGTAAATCTTTCTATCAGCTCTACTCTTATGTTGTATTATACTAGTTTAGGGTAAATCCCATATTGTTATTATGAGGTATGTAGGAAAATTAAAATTTCAATATTGGAATCGTCGCGCGCCGTGGCTCTTGTTCGATTGAGCTATAGTTATAGTTACTCGTAGGTAGGTACCTATAACTACCTATATAAGAAAAGCTAGATGTAAAGAAATCCTATCTGCGCAAAAAGGTATTCGCAATAGAAACAGAAATGAAGCTGTGAGTTCAGCGAAAAATGAGCCGACGACGATTTGCTGCAAGAGTAACGCATAAAGCATAGGTACATATATGCATGTCTACGTTTCAAGTTACAACACAAGGGTTGCGCATCACTTTATAACTGCATTTGTGTAAGTATAAGAAATAATACATGAATTTAATCTTTGAAACCAACAAAACGGGTTTTCAGGCTAATACAATATTTAGTCGTTCGTGCGGTTGCACAAGTTGTTATTGCGCTTTGTTTTGTTGAATTTCTAACTTAGGTACTTAGGCCAGACCTACAGTTCTGACCTTTTTAGATTTTAAGGCATACCGACAGTCTCCGGAGCGGATCGCCTAAAGCTGCCTTAGCGAGGGGATACAATAAGTACAACAACGTAGGCAGCTGGAACTGGAATACCTTCCAGTTCCAGCTGTCTGAATCTGTCTGATGTCTGTCAACGTTTGAATATTGTTTATATAAATTTAAACAACTGCAGATAACTTCAATAACTTTCCTTTTATTTAAGACACTTTATTATAATTTTACATTAATTTCTCTAGACTACTTCTCTCTTCGAAGACTTTGACTTGAATGCTGCAGATTGACTCCCTGACCACTTCATTTTTCCCCTACCCAAGTTTTCCCCCAATATTCTAACCGCGTTGGCTTTCTCGGATTGGTTGATTCTACTAAGCTACCATTGGTTGGAATTTTTGCCAGCCAACCACGTGCTAGTATCACTGTTTTTATCTTTTAAATAATTACCGAAATATTGAATAAAGTATTGATACAATAAAAATCTTTCAGAAATCGAGTAAAAATCATGACATTCGGCCATCCGCAACCTCCCGGTGCACTAATTAAACCACTCAGTAAGTCAGTCATTACAAAAACAAATGAGCTAAAACTAGACAAGACTTATGACATAATACATACTTCGAAACACGAGGTTATAAAACTTGAATTATATCTATTTATAAACATAATCTATTTAATTAATATAACACAAATAACATAAGTTTATTTTACTTCTTTAATAAGTAAGTTTTTAAGTTTTTTTAATCATGACATTCTAGTAGGTATAAGAAAAAATAAATGATTCTAACCATAATCTCTTTAACTAACGTACTCGTAGTACATGGGTAATCATAACAATAAGAAATAACAAGTTTATTTTCTCTTTTAGTAATAAACTCTTAATATAATATAATTATGACATTTTTTTAGTTGTTTAAGACTGGCTGCAACTAACGACAAAGGAGTGTTATCGTCGTTGTCAGCATCTGTTCAATCCCCAGAACTTTCGCTCGATTTATAGGAGTTTCGGTCGGCTGCAACTACGGTCTCAAACAACTTACTTTACTTATTGAAACCAAGATTATTTCTAATCATATAACCAAGAACTTTTTCTATTTTATAAGGACCTGTGAATTTTGATAAAAGCTTAGTACTATTTCCTTTATTATAAAAATTGCTCCTCGCAACTTTAACCAAATGTCCTTCCATGTTTACGGCAGCAGGGAGCTCCTGCTGCCGTAAACATGAAGGCGTCATAATAGTCCAGCGTCATAATAACATTTTTGCTTTTCTTGACTTTTCTGGAGCCTAGCACTAACCTCATATATGTATACAACTGGGTAATGCACCAGTACCGCTATCGAGTCTATTGGCCAAACTGTCGCGAAGTCAGGCCGAAAATTCTTTTGCCATATTTTTGTGGTAGAGTTGATTGAGTTATTAATATCCCATTGTATTTTTCCCAGATGCATGTCCCAGTTATTTTCATTCTTACTGGAATTATGTTTGTCTGGTGTTATGAACCAGAAGAGTGCCTGTATCCTTCGAAAGTTTTGGACATCCCTAAGTGACCCACATTATCATGTTTGCGCTATACGATGAACTACCAGACGCAAACCATCCTCAACTTTTCTATAAACTTTGTGATTCTGAATGGCGTAGTTTTTCTTAATATCTTTTGAATCTTCGTCGTTTTCTGGTTTGAGAACCTTTACTAATCTAAAAATGTGGGAATCCGCACATTTTTAGGGTCAAAAGCCAATGTTCTGTATCAATATTGTAAAATGATACTTGAGACTGACTGATAGTTGAGTTGTGACTCTTGGAATTCAAAGGAGTATTGCGACTTATCGATATGAGCCATCTGAGTACCGGGCCTATACTCAATTTCAAAAGAGAATTCACTTATAAGAAGCCACCACCTTGCTATGCGCGGCACAAAGTTGCGCTTAGTGAGTGTAGTCCTAAAAGCATGGCAGTCTGTTACGACCTTAAAGTTGTGTAAACTCGGAATTTTCTTATAGAACATACTATGGCTAGTCTCAAGCTCATAGGAATGCAAGTGGCACTCTTCTGGAGTAGTCTGTCTGCTAAAATAGGCTACAGGCTCCAATACACTCGGATTTTCTTGCCATTGGAGCAATATACCTCCCAAACCTAGAGCACTGGCATCCGTATGGAGTTCGGTTTCAAGCTTCGGATTATGTAAGGGCCAATTATTTTTTTAAACAAACATACAAACAGTGAAATCTTTCCTCATTATAATATTAGTATTATATATTATATTTACTAGATTGCTGTATTCGTGTTGCTGTATTCGGTTTGTGAACGTGTGAAAGTCAAAATCTGCTCGTGTGAGACTCTTATTTTGTCTCTTCTGCGATTCGTGTTTTGTATACATGAGGGAGCGTCATAGACAACTGCATATTACTTCGTACGTGGATAGGTATGTATTAATTTTGTAATGATATTAGATTTAAATGATGCCTGGGTGTGGCACCGCCTTCAAAAAACTCTTTCTTAGCTTATGTTGTATTTTTGCTTTATTATTACGTTGGTAATTTCGAAAAGGTGATACTGTTCTGGTCAATTGTAATTATTTTATTCATTTTAGTGGTATTATTTTTTCTTTTAATAATGAAATAACTCGAAATTCCATATCTGACCACTGAAAAGGAGTATCCTTTTTTAATCGACTTCACAAAAGGAGACGGTTATATCTGTGGCGTCAAGGAAAAAGGAGACGAGTCATATTACACAAACTTTTCACCAGGAAGTAAAACATTAATTTGATTCAGTAGATAAAAATGATATATTTATAGAAATAATGATGATGTTGTATATCTTTTTATTTATTTTTATAATTTTAAGGGACGGAAAAAAAAATATAAAAAATATTGTGTATTTAAATAAATGACATGTCTCGTTTTACCATCCCGTGAAAAAATTTAATGTCATTTTATGAAATGACTAAACCCTTAATTGCTTAAATTAATATTAGCTAAGTAAGAAAAAAACAAGTCAATCAAGTTAAATGAAGTTTTATCTTTATTTTGTATCTGTACTTGTATAGTTATTTATATAAATTATATTTTTTACTCATCGTTAAAATCTTCAATATCGGGATCCACGTCGCGTTCACTTGCATTGATTTTTAATTGTTTAAAGAAATCATGACAATTATTATCTATTATGTGAAGGAAACTGAGAAGGTCCGTCTTTTTTTCTTGGCTTCTTGACCTTCATAGCATTTCTTGATATCTATGGGTTCATTCGATTTTCCTCTCCGGCAGAAAGAAATATCATTGAATTCAGTAGAGTTATTAAATTTGATTGTTCTTGGTTCATTAACACCGCTAAAACGGAACCAGTTCACATCATGCCACACAAATTTTTCGCCAGAAGAATTTACCTTTCTTAACTGCAATGGACCTTTATACAAATCAATGTTTCAATGATTCCTTCAATATTTTCAGAAGAATCTGAAGAGGAATCTTGTTCAATTCCAGGATTGAATGTCCTATCACGCACGCTATAATCTGAACTAAAATCAGTAGGTTCTACGGGCTCGGGTGAAATCTGTGATAGAGTAATCTCTTCCTGAAATATTTGAGATGATTGAATAGCTGAAAAAAGGAAAAAAATATATGATACTTTTAAAACACTTCGGTAGAGGAGCAATGTTGTAAACACTGTACCAACCAACTGAAAATGAATCATCATGTTGCCTCAACCCTTCAATGAAAGTAACATTGGTTAGTTCTATGGGCTCGTCTGTGATTTGCGAACTGAAAATGTTTTCCTCATCCTCAAATGTTGGATATCGTTGAGAAGCTGAAAATAATAAAAAAATAGTTAACTCTTTGCTATCTTACATTAAAAAATAAATACTATAGTGCGTTTTGCACTATTATACTTTCACATTAATTGAAACATACTTACGAAGTTCTGCATCGTCATGTGGATGTAACCCCAAATCAGAAAGCAAAATCAAATTTTATAGATCGTTGGCAGCTTGTATTTGATCTTCAGCTAACTCACTGCACTGACGACAGATGTATTTAACGAAGACATGCACCTGTGTTCGCCTGATGTAGATCCTTGCAAATCTGTAGGTAACAATACTTACAAGTAAAATAAAGAAGATAACTACGTTTATTAATTTTATTGGAACCTACTGAGACCTAA